>OZ010609.1:74044869-74407369 GCA_963932145.1 Acanthosepion lycidas | reverse complement strand
AAGGTGATAATAATTTTGACAACCCAATGGGGGGATATGACAGAGCAGAGATATGTGAATTAGTTTGGTGCCTTCTACTAAATAATTTAAACAAGTATATCAAACCAAGTAACCATGGGCTGTACCAACGACGATGGGTTAATAATAATAATAGATAAATGTACCCCTAGAAAAAGTGACGTAATTCGTAAGGAATAACTCTGGCTATTCAAGAAATTTGTATTTAAGTTGGACATACAATCCAATTTAAAAGTTACTCATTACTTAGATGTTACATTACACCTACGTAATGGTAAAGTTTCACCATATTGAAAGATAACAAGCAACCACGTTACATTGACATAGGTTCTAATCACCCTAAACATATTTTAAAACAAATACCCAAAGGAATTAACCATAAATTGTCCACTAACTCTTCGGATAATAATATTTTTAATAAAAATAAACAAATTTATGAAAAAGCCTTAAAAAGTAGTAGATATAGAAGTAAATTAATATACATCAATACGAATAATTCCCATAAAAATAGAACCAGAAAAGTATTATGGTTTAATCCCCCATATAATTTAGCAGTCAAGACAAAAATAGGTAAAATCTTTTTCAAATTACTTGAAAAAAACTTCCAACAAACAAATATACTAGATAAAATTTTCAATGAAAATTACATTAAGTTGCAGTTGTATGAATAATATGACTAATCTTATTAGCAAGTATAATAGGAAAAAAAAATCAAGGACAAACCACACACCAGCCCCACGAAGTGTAACTAGAAAAAAGGATGAATGTCCTCTTGAGGGCAAGTGCCAACAGGAGTGCATGCTCTACCAGGTAAAGATATATAGAAATAAATTTAATAGTACCGATAAGAACCCTAAAGTTTATATAGGTTCTACCCTGAGTAGTTTTTAAAAAACATTATTATAACCACCTCAGTAGCGTCAAACATGAAACCTATAAACATAGTACTACCCTGTCCTGTATGGAAGATTAAAATGGAAGACAATAATGATCCCATTTTAAAATGGGAAATATTAAAAAAGTGTTACAAATACAAAACAGGTGATAAATTTTGTTCACTATGCATGGAGGAAAAGCTAGTTATCGCTACACATAAAGAACCCAAAAATTTATGAAACCAAAAATCGGAAATTCTTAGTAGATGCTGACATAAGAAAAGCTGGTTATTAGAGTAACATGTTGTTGGGTTTTTTTTTGGGGGGGGGGGGTCACATGGTCATGGTTTTATTTGATTTTATCAATAAATATTCTTTCATTATTTGCCTTTTTTTTTAGACAGTTTTACTCTGAAGACCGTGTTTAGGTGAAACCTAGGTAGGTTTACCTGTCTCCTTAGGATTCTTTTAGTTTTTTATATATATATATATATATATATATATATATATTAGGTTGGTGTAAAAATAATGTCGTTTTCTCACATAGTAACATATGTGAGAAAACGACATTATTTTTGCACCAACCTTATATATATATATATATATATATATATATATATATATATATATATATATATATATATGTGTGTGTGTGTGTGTGTAAGCAAATATAAATGGATATAAATCCGACAGAATGAAGAAAAATATTTGGAAAAAACAAACAAAAATCCTTAAATGCAATTATGTTGTTTTAATATGAATAAAATGTCAATGTCTGACGTTTCGGTTTAATAAACCTTCTTCAGGACAATATTCATTAAAATACAATTAACATAATCAGTTCAACATGACAAAGACGATGGACATAAAAATTTTGGATAAGTCTTGTTTTTATGTCCATCGTCTTTGTCATGTTGAACTGATTATGTTAATTGTAGTTTAATGAATATTGTCCTGAAGAAGGTTTATTAAACCGAAACGTCAGACGTTGACATTTCATTCATATTAAAACAACATAATTGCATTTAAGGATTTTTGTTTGTTTTTTCCAAATATTTTTCTTTATATATATATATATATATATATATATATATATCTTGATTGAGATTACTTTATACAGACTTTTTTCTGGTTGCTTTCAGTCTTTTTAAAAGAATAATTAATCCAAATGAAAAACAGATATTCTTTGAAAAACAGATATTCTTTGTCTTTAACAAAATTCTTGAAAATCCTCAAAAGAAATGATTTATGATATTAAATCTGGATAAATCATAGCAGTTATCCCATGAAAGGCAAATTACGTTTACCCTAGGATCTGCACCATTCCATCCACATCAGCATGTCTTTACATGTCCACTAAGGATCACAGATTTTCTTTCTGCAATACAGCACAGTTTCAATGTCTTTCTTTTGATTTTCAATGCAGCCATTTTTTTATCCTTGCACCTGGCTGATCTTTTCTCATTAACTGTTGGTCTTTTAATTTTATTGTCTTATCTTTTCTACAATCACTTGCATTCTTGTGGTTTCTGCCAAGTGTCATGACCTCCAAAAAATAACAATGCCTACACTGACAAATATGTACGATTCTACTTCATAACATTTTGAAAACTTTATTCTGCGTAAAAATTCAGATATAAATAAAATATATTTTTAAAACAATATAAATAAAAGATGAAAGGAAAATTTTTTTTAACAATATGTTTTCTTATTTACCCGAATAAAATTCCTCAAGGCTTACAGACACATCACATTGAAACACCCGTACCCATACGATCCTGGAAGTTAAGTAACATCGAGCCTGGTCAGTACCTAAATGGGTGACCACTTGTGAATACCAGGTGCTGTAAGCTTTTAAGTGTAGGTGGGGTAATGGTGTGTAATTCTTAATCAGAAAGTCGAGTTCCAATTCCTGTTGGGTTTGTTATATTCACTTACACACAAATACCCTTGGGAAAAGTATGAATCCACTTCTTCTCTCCCTAGCTATGGGTTAATTAGTAAGATTTATATCATTAAATCCTTATCTCAAAAAAAAAAAATCTTACAATCTAAAAAATATTCTCTAGCTTTAACCTGCCAAGGGTTGATAAGCCGTATAAAACAAATCAATGAAATACTGATTAGCAGCTACAGGCATGTCATTTAGATTTATGTACATTCTCTGGAATATAAATGTATAGAAATTACAGCGGTCACAAAGTGGGGGATCAGTTTATATATTGATTGTAATGTAGAATTGATCTCCCACTTTATATTCACTTAGAATTTCTTGGGTGTTGATAAACAGTAGAAAACGAATGAATCAATCAATAAAATACTGATTAGCTACACAGGCATGTCTTTTAGATTTATTTACATTCTCTGGAATATAAATGTGTAGAAACTACAGTGGCCACAAAGTGAGGGATCAGTTTATATATTGATTGTAATATATAATTGATCTCCCACTTTCTATCCACATTATAATTTCTTGCTTGTTTATCAAATTCTGATTGGGTATGAATCCATTCCATCTCCACCCCCTGAGCTATGGGTTAATTAGTAAGACTTATATCCCTAAATCTTTATTATCACAAAAAAAATTCTTACAATCTAAAATATTTTCTGGCTTTAAATAACCTGCAAAGGGTTGATAATCTATTGAAAACAGGGATCAAATTCTTTGCTACAGAAATATTTCCTTTTGTCATACAACATATATACATGGTACCATAATGGATAGCATTTTGGATTAAGAGCTAAATTCAAATTCCAGTAAATTTTGGTAGATTCACTTACATGGAAATACCCTTGTGAAAGCGTATTTCCTCATATTTCCCCCTGTCTATGGGTTGAATAGCAGGACAGACTGGATCCTATAGCCTTGTGTGGCAACCAGTCTAGAAGGACAACTCTGAATTCAAAGTCAGGGGAGGGCCATTGTACTCTCTAGCCTTCTTCAGGGAATTTCAAATCAAACACTTTATTCAATCTCCTGGGATAGATTATTCTCATTTTGCTCTTCATGTCTAGGGATATCTCATCCTGGTTATATCACATTGAAACACCAGTTCTTGTGCAGTGACCGAATTCAAGCTACACTGAGCCTGATCAGTATCGAGAGAGGTGACCGTTTTGGAATAACAGGCTCTGTAAACATGAATGTGCAGGTGGCGTAATAGATAACAGCTTGGAATTGAAACTGGAGAACGGGGTTTCAATTCCATTCAGATCCATTATATTCACTTATGCGCAAATACCCTTGGGAAAAGTATGAATCCGCCTCTTCTCCAGCCACAGTTAATTAGAACTTGTATCAGTAAAAATCATTATTATTATCTTTTACAAAAATTCTTACAATCTAAAATATCTTCTGGCTTTAAATAACCTGCAAGTGGTTCAAAAGACACTAAAAACAAATCAATCATTTCAGACTCATCTTAGTTAATTATTCATTTACCACTAGTCTTGTTTGCACTTTGTCTATCTATACTACCTGGCACAGGGATTGAACACATAATTACTATGCCACCAAATTCAGTAACTAATCGTTTAATCGTCTGGGTCCTTGTTTCCACGGGACAATCCTTAAGTTTAGAACTTTGAGTTTTAAACCTGAAGTTCTACTTAGATAATGGAAATAATGATAATTCCTCATCCCAGAAAGCCAAAACGTTGTGATAATAACAACAAAGATGAGGATATTAGTCTGACTGTAAATAATATAAATTCTCCATTCCAGAAAGCCAAAATGTTGAGATAATAACAACAAAGATGAGGATATTAGTCTGACTGCAAATAATGGAAATAATGATAATTCCTCATCCTAAAAAGCCAAAACATTGTAATAATAACAACAAAGATGAGGATATTAGTCTGATTGTAAATAATGGAAATAATGATAATTCCTTATCCCAGAAAGCCGAAATGTTGTGATAATAACAACAAAGATGAGGATATTTGTCTGACTGTAAATAATGGAAATAATGATAATTCCTCATCCCAGAAATTCAGGCAAAAATATAAAAGGAGTCTTGAATTTATAATGAAGATGCATAATTTTAGAAATTCAGATTAAATCTGATGAGACTTAAGATGTAACATTGTTGATATTCTAGGCCTTAGTTTTATTTACTTACTATTTTCCTGACTGGTCAGGAATTTAATTACAGTGCGGTGACCCCTGTGAATGTCTGCATGCATTTGTTCGTCTTGAGATTTGTGCTCTCATTTAAATGTCTTTTTGTTTTTCCCTTACAAAGGATGGTCAGCTGACCAACTGCCCTCCAATTACCTCTGCCAAAGCTGTTCAGAAACAGGTAAATAGTTCCTTCTCACCATCCACCTTATCACTCCTTGTTTGTCTCACTGTCTTTGAATGCCTACGCCACTGCATCTAGTTCCTTCTTTTTAAGCTTTTTCTTACTTTGCTTTTTATGCTTTTCGTCTTAATATTTAAATATTGTCTATTAAATTTATTTTCATTTTTCATATCATTTTAATATTCTTTTTACAGATTCTAATAAAAAAAAATTCTTAGGGGGGAGAGGAGAAGGGGGTTCCTAAGGAGGTTAACTAACGAGAAGGGAGCCTGACGGAGCGAGGCCGGTTTTGAATTTTTCCTTCTCCTAGACTGGTTGCCATCCAAGGCTATAGAACCCAGTCTGTCCTGCTATTTACCCATATCTGAGGGAAGAAGAGGATTCATACTTTTCCCAAGGATATTAGCACATAAGTGAATGTAATGGATCTGACTTAAGTTCGAACTTCGTTCTCCAATTCCTCAGTCCGAGCCGCTATCCATTACTCCACCATACATTCTCCTTCTCTCCTCCTAAAATTCTTAAGACCTCTAAAGTCGTTTTTATCTTGTTTTTTTTACCACTCAAGCAGCACTGTGGAACTGACTCCCAAGAGGATGTTTTCCTGATCACTACAATCTTAACCTGTTCAATGCTAGGATTAACCATTATCTTCTCCACATATTTGCATAAACAGTGTCTCCCACTCTCTAACTGCCTACTTTGAGTGGCTCCCTGGCCTTGTACAAGGTGAAGATCACTGTAAAGAAAAAAATGTTCTTTGTGTGGCAGCCAGTCTAGGAAGTCATCTTTGAATTTAAAACTGTGGAGAAGGCAACAAGAAACCACTTTTTTTTTATTTTTCACAAGAATCCTCATGATAATTCACAAATAATAAAGAAAAGAAACCCTTAAAGAGCCATGATCTGAAAGGATATACTACTAAAAAAAAAAGATTTAATACACAATATAAAACTGGTTTTGAAATAAAAAAAAACAAAAAAAAAGATAGCTGTAAATTGTTTTAGACACTGAATACATCAATCTTTAAGTTTAATTTTTTTTTTTTTTTGCTTTCGAGTAAAGTAATTTATTTTATAATTAAATTTCTTAAAATAGCATCTTGAAAAGGAAAGTTTGATTATAATTTAAAATTTTTCTTTTAAATGCCATATTCTTTCAAGAAATAGATGATCTTGGCTCTCCACTGATTACTTTTCTTTATTGTCTGTGAATTGTTATGAATTCTTGAAGGATAGTGGAGTGGTTTCCTGTTACCTTCAATATGGTTTTGAATTCAGATTTGATTGGCTATTCTAATTAAATTATTCTTCAGTTCAGTAAAGAATTGAATTTCTGTTTGAAATTGTGACCCTTATTTATATTACAATTATTTGTAAATAAATAAAGTGAGACTATTAATAAGGGGAGACTACTCTATAATTAACAAAGCTACAACTACATTTTAAATGTTAGTTTCATTTGTACTTCTACTAATCATTAATTGACTGAAATTTTGTATTTAATAAGATTTGAAACTATGTTTACAATTTATAGAAATTGCTGTTGAAGTGTGCAAATTTTTTTGAAGGAAAAAAAACCCAAAGAAATGAAAAGATTAAAAGTTTTGTATAAATTACCAACACCCATGGAATCATATAACGTTCATTTACAATATACATTATTTGCATTGTTCAGACTGTTGTACTTACCTTAGTTGTCATATTCACAATGTTTCGGCCATTGTACACTCTGGTTTTCTTCAGGTGATTGGAATTTCAAGCCAAACCCTTTATTTCATCCACCAGGGTAGATTGTTCTAGTTCTACATGACATGCCTCTTCCAGATATCTCAGTTTTGCTTTCAGTTATTTCCCTTTAGTAACTCAATTCTCTAAATTTTTGTTCACCTCTGCTGTGGCCAAGTACTGAACTCACTGTTTGGGTCAAGTTACTGGATTACTTCCAATCACCTGAAGAAGGCCAGAGCGTACATGTCCGAAACATGAATATGGAAATAAAGATGAGGACAGCAGTCCAAACAATGTAAATAGTGTAAATAGTTACAATACCTCATCTGAGAAATAGAGACAGATGTTGAAGGTGAATATGGCAATAAAGATGAGGACAACAGTCCAAACAATGTAAATAGTGTAAATAGTTACAATACCTCATTTGAGAAATAGAGACAGATGTTGAAGGTGAATATGACAATAAAGATGAGGACAACAGTCCAAACAATGTAAATAGTTACAATACCTCATCTGAGAAAGAGACAGATGTTGAAGGTGAATATGACAATAAAGATGCAGACAACAGTCCAAACAATGTAAATAGTTACAATACCTCATCTGAGAAATAGAGACAGATGTTGAAGGTGAATATGACAATAAAGATGAGGACAACAGTCCAAACAATGTAAATAGTGTAAATAGTTACAATACCTCATCTGAGAAATAGAGACAGATGTTGAAGGTGAATATGGCAATAAAGATGAGGACATCAGTCCAAACAATGTAAATAGTGTAAATAGTTACAATACCTCATCTGAGAAATAGAGACAGATGTTGAAGGTGAATATGGCAATAAAGATGAGGACAACAGTCCAAACAATGTAAATAGTTACAATACCTCATCTGAGAAATAGAGACAGATGTTGAAGGTGAATATGACAATAAAGATGAGGACAACAGTCCAAACAATGTAAATAGTGTAAATAGTTACAATACCTCATCTGAGAAATAGAGATAGATGTTGAAGGTGAATATGACAATAAAGATGAGGACAACAGTCCAAACAATGTAAATAGTGTAAATAGTTACAATACCTCATCTGAGAAATAGAGACAGATGTTGAAGGTGAATATGACAATAAAGATGAGGACAACAGTCCAAACAATGTAAATACTATAAATAGTTACAATACCTTATCTCAGAAATATAGACAGATATTTATTTATGCATTAAAAATATGTTTTTTATAAAATAAAGATCTCATAGATGGGAATCATTATTTTATCCAAAATTTGTTAATATATTTGTTTCTTTTCCTTCTCCAGCATTGATACGATTTTCCTTTTCAGCTTTTGTAACAAATAGAAATACTGTATATACTTGAGTATAGTATGAATTTTTACAATCAGATAGGAGTTGCATTATAAACAGGTAATGTTTTTTTTTTTTTTTGAAGGCGGTTAAAAATCATGCATTTTCAGTAATCAGTGGCACTATACACAGGTAAATCTTTTTCTGAATGGATTAAAATTCAAGCAGGAAATTCAGATGTCACACTATAGATAAAGTTGGTCTATACACAAGTATATACATTATACAAAAATCAGATCATGGTAACTGGTTTGAGTGTGAATCCAGACACCACATTATTAATTTGTAAATTGAACTGGAAATTGTTTTGTTCTTCAGGTTTTAGCCAATACTGTTAAATTGCGCTAAGATGTGCTGTTTTTATGTTATTGCTACAAATATGCCAACAAACAGGAATTGGGTTATTATAATAGGTTTAAGCCAAAAGAAAAACCAGAGATAATGGCTTTTCTATCAACTCTAGACATAGTGGTCTTTATGACAATTCCAGGCATAGTAGCCTTTCCTCCAATCCCAGGGGTGTAGTGACCATTCAACTAATCCCAGATATAGTGATCATTCTGTAGTTCCAGGCATGGTAGCCTTTCTGCTGACGCCAGGCATGTTGGCCTTTCTGCTGCTACCAGACATAATGTCCTTTCTGCCAATCACAGATATAATGGCCTTTCTGCCAACTCTACACATGGTGGCTTTTCTGTGGTCCCCAAACATAAAGGCTTCTCCGCCGACCCCAGGCGTAATGTCTTTTCCGCCAACCCCAAGTATAAATGTCTTTCCACCAACCCCAGACATAATGGTCTTTCCGCTGACCCCAGGCATAATGGCCTTTCCGCCGACCCCAGGCATAATGGCCTTTCCACCAACCCCAGGCATAATGGTCTTTCCGCTGACCCTAGGCATAATGGCCTTTCCGCCGACCCCAGGCATAATGATCTTTCCGCCAACCCCAGGCATAATGGTCTTTCCACCAACCCCAGGCATAATGGCATTTCCACTGACCCCAGGAACAATGGCCTTTGTTGAAGATTCACAGATGCAAAAATTTAATGAAGATTAATCTTAATGACATTTATTTTTTTAATGATTATGAAATGTGAATTAAGAACATTAACTATGAAGTTAATATAATTTGTTGAATATATGAAACTACAAACAAATTATAAGTGTGAATAAAATGTTTTTATTAAAATCTGTTTAGATTGAAAGCATGTTGATTTTTCAAGGTAGGTTGCCCCACTTGTAAGGCTGATGCAACACAATTTTTTTCAAAATTTCATTCCCATGCCAATCTCAGCTTATCAAATCTCTTTGATGTTAATTTCCACCTGTGGGATTTTCTGATAATACTATATATACTGATTCATTTAGTTTTCATATTTTTTGTTGAGGTCCTTTGTCAATTCTAATCTCTTCATTTCAGACTCAAAAATTCAAATCTTTCCGCTGAAGGTCTTCAGCTTTCATCTTGAATGTTGTTCAATATGTTGCATGATCACCTTCTATACAAAGTTTATTAGGACCAATCAAAAATCCTATTTAATAGCAATTCTTAAATATGTGCTAAAATATTCAATGCTGTTAGGTGTTCATTTCTCTTTAAAAGCATTTTGCTTCAACCCGTTTTTCTGTATCTCTATTTTGATATTCTGTTTTGTATTGATGTTATTGAATGAATTGTTGTCTAAAATTCTCAGATTAAATATTTTGAACCATTATCCTTATCTTTGTTGTTTCAATCATTATGCTTTAATTGATGCAATCTCTGACTTTTCAAGTGTTGTTTGAAGTTCTCAGATATAGTATTGTCATCATTAAGACTAGTATACTTATCTTTGTTGTTTCAATCACCACGCTTCAACTGGTGCAGTTTTCAGCTTTCCTAGTGTTGTTTGGCATTCTCAGATATAGTATTGCCAACATTAAAACTAATATCCTTATATTTGTTGTTTTGATCAATGTTTTAGATGTTGTGTTCTCCAGCCTTCTTTAGGTGAATGTCACAGATGTTAATATTCAAAGTTTGAAAAGAATCTAAGAATTTGTTTTAAAAATACATTTGTATCTCTAATCCAACACCCTGTGGGCTGATAACCCACATGCCTGACATATCTGCATCTAGAGGTCCATAATTTGATTTCAAATCATAGTTTAAATGATAATTTAGCATTTTATAAACACCCATTGTACCAAAATATTGTAACCTAGGGATGGTTACTGAATAAAAGAATCAAATGAAGGTTGGTAATGAATGATAATACTTAGGACAAGAACAACACATATAAGATTTGTCATCGGCGCGTAGAAGAAGTAGTCATCTGCTAGAAGTGAGTCAGGTGAATTTGACAATGAATCTCCAACTGAAGACCGCAGACCAACACATACAGTATTTACTACTGTATTTATGGGAATGGAGATATACCCATTATTGTCCATAGGTATGCTACAACACAAATATATAAAAACTTAATAGCAATTTGGAATTAAATTGTAGAATACTGACTTCGATAACTTTCAATGTTTGTCTTTGCACAAAGTTTGGTATGAATTTTTTTTTTCTGAATCTTAAAAATTATCTCTTAATACAACTGTCGGGGAATAATACACGATTATCAATTATGCTCCATCTATTTCTATATTGCTAAAATACAGAAGCGTTGGGAGTTTCGAACTAATAATAAATGAGTTGTATAGGAAAAAAGAAGCTCTCTTTTTAGTTTGAATTTAACAAGGATAAAATGTTATATATTTGGAATAACAAAAATGTTTGTGCATACAAAAAGTGAATAATGTTCATAGGAAAACTTTGTAAGACAAGTCAAAAAATGATTGCATGTGAGGCAATTTTATTTGAAGCAAGAGTCTGTATATGTGTTCTTTGAAAAGGAAAGTCTGTAACAATAAGTGTACATACATTTATGTGACTTAAGGGAAAGAAATGAACAAATGAAAATATATACTCAGTTGTGTGTGTGTGTGTGTGTTAGAAGTTCCTGAGTGGCGCCTTGAAGACTGTTGTGTTGCTGACTGTCTAACATGAAATGGACAACTTCTAGGGCTCCTTTTACCTAGATCAAATAAATTGCATTGTAGATGGTTGACACATTTTGATTAATTTATTACTTACCATTTTATTGGTATCATCCCATACAAGGTAGTAAAGCCACTAAGACACAAGGGGTTACTGGGTGTGGAAGAATTAGGAACAGAAACATTAATAATGAGCGGGAAGAGGAAAGAGTAATCAGGAGGACAGTAGATAGCAATTGACATTGCATTTAAATATTTGAAGATTAAAGTTGGTTGGAAAGCATGGAGCTGGAAGGGAGTTCCACAAGCAAGGCAGTAAAGCCACTAATACACAAGGGCTTACTGGGTCTGAAAGAATTAGGAACAGAAACATTAATAATGAGCGAGAAGAGGAAAGAGTAATCAGGAGGACAGTAGATAGCCATTGACATTGCATTTAAATATTTGAAGATTAAAGTTGGCTGGAAAGCATGGAGCTGGAAGTTCCACAAGTGAGAAATGTGGAAAAAAAAAAACTGTTAGCATAGAATTTATGGTTACATCTAGCTAGATCAACTGTAATTTGATGAGATCTCGATGCCAGTCTAGTACTGCGCTTAAATTAAAAAAATCTAGGTACCATAACAAAGAGCTCATCCAAACAATTGCCATGAAAGTATTTATAGAAAAGGCACAGAGAGGAATCCTTACAGTGGTGGAAAAGTGACTGAAGCTGAGATGGCAGATCAGGACCAATAATATTGCTGATTCTCCTCTAGATTTTATCAAGGAGCTCAAGGTAAATAGCAGAGGCATCGAACCATATGTAGCAGCAATATTCTAAGCATGGACGAATGGTAGACATGTAAGATAGATTCTGCAGAGAAAAAGTGTCTCACATGACACAGTAAACCACCTTTCTTAGCAGTTGAGTAATGTTCAGAAAATATGCTTTTTTTTTTTTTTTTTTTTTTTTTTAAAGTTTATAGTGATTTTCTAAGGGTGGCTTAGATGTGGCACAAGGCTGAAAATATGGGGCACCCAGTGAGGATCGATATCACTACTCAGTCGTAATTGATCTAGCAAGACAAGCTTTCTAACAATTACACAACAGAGAGATTCCCTTTTTCAAAGTTTATAATTAGTTACTCATCCTTATCTGTTTATTTAAATTTTCATGTTCAACAGACATTTTTTATGAAAAAATTTTTATTTTCAAATTTTTTTCTTTATAAATTGATAAATGATAAACATTGCATTGTAAATATAAAATTATTCTTGTAAATAAACAATCTCATTAATTAAATATGTTTAATATTCTTGCTATAAATTCTCAAACAAAAAAAATATATAAATTCACTTTCATATGTTTGGGTTTTATTAAAATTCTAGTTATCACTTTTTAAAACAACAAAAATTGCCAAGAGAGTTTTAAAAAAATGGTGTCAAGAGAAAGAAATATCCTTTTGACACACTGAAATATTTTTATATATGCTGTTTCTGTTAATTTTCTTACCTTCCATTGATGAAATCAGTAGTCCAAACAACTTTTGAAATAAATGCTGTAGAGATCTGAGGAAAGCCTAATAACAATCAGGACAAAGTGATCAAAGAATGAATGTGTGATGTGTCAGGAATAATACAAGATGTTTTATAAGCATTTAATAAGCATGTGGGTTTATTCAATGATGTATCTTATCGATTGTATGAAAGAGGATATATACTGAATGTTGTCTGAGTTTTTTTTTTCAATTTCTCTTTCTCTCTAGGATGGCACACTGAACCAGGCACCCACTATCACAACCTTCAAAGCGGTCAGCCGCCCACCATTGGCCAGAGCCTGTACCCTGCCAACTGCTCAAGTTCCCCCAAGTGTCAATACAGAGATCATCAACAAGGAACCAGCTTCACTCAAAAATATCAAACGTCTCAGTTCAAACGATGAATTTGTTACCTTATCCAGGTAAAAGAATTCCTGAAATTGGTTTATTTTTTTATTGTCATTATTATGTTGTGTCTAATGAATTGATTTCTACCAAGGAAATTTTTAATAAGAAAATGCAAGCAGCTTTTCAACAAAATAGACAAATATTTATATATAAAATAAGTTGAAAAAACACGAGTAAAAAAAATTAATGATTGACAAGCAAGAGAAATAAGATGAAAGAAATAATAGTGAAAAATGAATAATAATTGCCAAGGCTTCATCTAAGAAATTCAGACAAGACTATTACTACTTGGTGGAAAAGCAAGAGAAATAAGATGAAAGAAATACTATTGAAAAATGAATAATAATTGACTAGGCTTCATCTAAGAAATTCAGACAACTTAAGACTATTACTACTTGGTGGAAAAGCAAGAGAAATAAGATGAAAGAAATACTATTGAAAAATGAATAATAATTGACTAGGCTTCATCTAAGAAATTCAGACAACTTAAGACTATTACTACTTGGTGGAAAAGCAAGAGAAATAAGATGAAAGAAATACTAGTGAAAAATGAATAATAATTGCCAAGGCTTCATCTAAGAAATTCAGACAACTTAAGACTATTACTACTTGGTGGAAAAGCAAGAGAAATAAGATGAAAGAAATACTATTGAAAAATGAATAATAATTGATTAGGCTTCATCTAAGAAATTCAGACAACTTAAGACTATTACTACTTGGTGGAAAAGCAAGAGAAATAAGATGAAAGAAATACTAATCAAAAATGAATAATAATTGACAATGCTTCTACTAAGAATGCTGAAAAGTAAGTATTGAAAATAAGCAAGAAAATACAAGGCAACAATTTTCTTGATATTCTATAATTAAAAAGCAATTACAAGATTATTTCAATATTGTCACTATTTTTACATGTTGAAATTAGCTAATAATAATGATTGTGTTCCAAAAAGACTTGATTGCATGGTACTTCTTTATTTCAGTGATCCAATGAATAATATGTGTAACCCAGATCCATCAACAGAAGGGGATGTCTTCACAACCAGTGAATCTATTAGCAAACCTACAGAGAAGACTATACGAAAACCTTGGACCACTTCAACACACTCTACCACTTCTGATGAGATCCCTTCAAATGGACATCTCTCTTCAACTCCTGTTGATGTAAGTATTAAAAAAGATTTAATTTCTGATTTTTATTTTTCTTATTCTCTATTTTTTAAATTTTTTTAACCCATTGCATCTGAGAATTGCTTTGAGGTGCTGATCTCTCAGATTGATGCTTCTGTGTATGCCAGGTGTTGTCAACTCAGCTTATTCTACTTTTATTTACTACAATGGCATCTTTTAATTTATTTCAAAGAATTTTGAACAGGCTATCTCTCTTTGTTTCTTGTTAAGCTTTTTGCTTAGGTGTAAGGCTTATATTTATTTCTAATTTTGTTTCTTTTTATTTTTATTTTCAGTTTTTCTTTTTAATTCTTTTCTTGTATAATTATTTTAAAAAATTATCTTGATTTTGGCACTGATTCCTTTAATTTTTTTTTGTTTTCCCTTTGTTTAAATTTTGTTTCTTAAATTCTGAGAGGTTATTTTTCTTTTATTTGATCTGGGTTTCCATTTTTCATGTAGCCCAAAATACAAACCCACCGACCCAGTCATTTTGTGCATCTGCATTTATGTTTCTCACCTGTAATGAGCCAAGATAGTATTTCACCTCATTTTCCATTCTTTATCATCTGTCCTACTGAAGACCATTGTCAGTTGTAATTAGAGATAGAGTTGTCAGAAATATTTGTTAGTATGCATGCCACTTGTCCATCAAACTAGTCCCAGTTAACCAATTTGTTTTCCCTCTTAGAAATTCAGACAACTTAATTCAGACTATTACTATTTGGTAGAAAAGCAAGAGAAATAAGATGAAAGAAATACTATTGAAAAATGAATAATAATTGCCAAGGCTTCATCTAAGAAATTCAGACAACTTAAGACTATTACTACTTGGTGGAAAAGTAAGAGAAATAAAATGAAAGAAATTCTAGACAAAAATGAATAATAATTGCCAAGGCTTCATCTAAGAAATTCAGACAACTTAAGACTATTACTACTTGGTGGAAAAGTAAGAGAAATAAGATGAAAGAAATACTAGTCAAAAATGAATAATAATTGCCAAGGCTTCATCTAAGAAATTCAGACAACTTAAGACTATTACTACTTGGTGGAAAAGCAAGAGAAATAAGATGAAAGAAATACTAGTGAAAAATGAATAATAATTGCCAAGGCTTCATCTAAGAAATTCAGACAACTTAAGACTATTACTACTTGGTGGAAAAGTAAGAGAAATAAGATGAAAGAAATACTAATCAAAAATGAATAATAATTGCCAAGGCTTCATCTAAGAAATTCAGACAACTGAAGACTATTACTACTTGGTGGAAAAGCAAGAGAAATAAGATGAAAGAAATACTAGTGAAAAATGAATAATAATTGCCAAGGCTTCATCTAAGAAATTCAGACAACTTAAGACTATTACTACTTGGTGGAAAAGCAAGAGAAATAAGATGAAAGAAATACTAGTCAAAAATGAATAATAATTGCCAAGGCTTCATCTAAGAAATTCAGATAACTTAAGACTATTAGTACTTGGTGGAAAAGCAAGAGAAATAAGATGAAAGAAATACTAGTGAAAAATGAATAATAATTGCCAAGGCTTCATCTAAGAAATTCAGACAACTTAAGACTATTACTACTTGGTGGAAAAGCAAGAGAAATAAGATGAAAGAAATACTAGTCAAAAATGAATAATAATTGCCAAGGCTTCATCTAAGAAATTCAGACAACTTAAGACTATTACTACTTGGTGGAAAGGTAAGAGAAATAAAATGAAAGAAATTCTAGACAAAAATGAATAATAATTGCCAAGGCTTCATCTAAGAAATTCAGACAACTTAAGACTATTAGTACTTGGTGGAAAAGCAAGAGAAATAAGATGAAAGAAATACTAGTCAAAAATGAATAATAATTGCCAATGCTTCATCTAAGAAATTCAGTCTCATCTAGTTATGAACTCATCCACAGTAGTGGAGCATCCAATGAAAATTGGACTCACTATACAAGTATTATTCTGAAGTTGCTGCCCATTACTCTATCACAGACACCCTTGTTAATTATCTTTATAGATATCAGTATGCCAAAAAATATCTTTCACTTATTATTTTTAATTTCACCATGTTCCTGCTCTTGTTAACCCAGATATTTTTCTGACTTTAAATTTCCAATTTCATCTTTCTAAGCCATGTTCTTCTGACACATTCCTATTATTTTGACTTCATTCCATAGAAGTTTGCCACCTCTACCTCTACATATGATCAGCTATACTTGATTTTATCACTCTTCATGTCCCACTTAGTCACGTTTTGATTGTAGTTTTGAAAAAAGTTATACTTCAGTGCAATTTTCTTTTTCTATGTTTTTCATTATACTTATCCTCTCAAAACTTTCTTTGGGTGTCAGTTGTCATTTTGAATGTTCTTCTGAAGGGTCATGCACTGCCCTTCTGATACATATGACTCTCTTCAGTATCTGTCTATATTTCTGAGATGGGGTATTATGTACACTATTTACATTATTCAGACTATTGTCCTCATTTTTGTCGCCATATTTATTACAACGTTTTGGACCTTCAGTATCTGTCTATATTTCTGAGATGAGGGATTATGTACACTATTTACATTATTCAGACTATTGTCCTCATCTTTGTCGCCATATTTATTACAATGTTTTGGCCCTTCAGTATCTGTCTATATTTTTGAGATGAGGTATTATATACTCTATTTACATTATTCAGACTATTGTCCTCATCTTTGTCGCCATATTTATCACAACGTTTCGGCCGTTGTACGCTCTGGCTTTCTTCAGATGGTTGGAATGTCAAACTGAACCTTTTATTTCGCTTGCTGGAGTAGACTGTTCTAGTTCCACGTGTCATGTCTAATGGATGCCAGTTATTAGTTATCTCCTGTTAATTCTCTACTCCATGGCACGTGGAACTAGAACAGTCTATCCCATGTATATGTATATTTAGGCAGCATATCTTCATTTAAACATGTTTCATTGAATAACATAGACATGTTTTGTCTATTTATTTTTATACTGATCCTTTCCAGGATTCATCAAGGAAGGTGCTGTAGTTTTTGTTAACCCAAGTACTTTCGGTCTTTTCAAATTCTAAAGGCTCTCTATATCAAAATCAACCAACCAACACTCAATGAAATTCATTACAAATATTTGTAATGAATTTCAACATTTTAAAGTGCATATAACATTTAATGCCATTTTACATTTCTACCAATTTCTGGTCAGCTCCCTTATAGTGAAACGCTTGTTTCGTAAAAAAAACATTCCATAAGTACAACTGATAAAATTAAAATTTTAAAATAATTACAGGGCACATTGACATTTTATTTTTAATTCCCCATGACAACAGAATGCAGATTTTATCACAGTTACAATAAATTTATCTTTGTAATTTACCCCTCAAGACGATCTTGAAAAAAATCAAAAGTAGCTGGGTTAACAAAAACTATGGCACCTTCCTTGATAAATTTCATCTTAGCATGAAGAAACTGATTAGACAACCAGAAAGAATCAGTTGTAGTGGTTGGGGAAGCATCCTCTCAAGAGTCTTCTCCACAAAGTAAAAATTTAGGGGAAGAAGCTATCTAAGTAGAACTTCTTCCTTACCAATGGAATACAAAGGCAATGAAGATGATCCAACCCTGTGTATGTAGCATGGCAGATCTCAACTGGTAGAACTAGATGTAGTTCATCTGAGCCATGAAAATAGAGTAGCAAGCAGTTAGGAATATTTCAGCTGTAGGAAAGGAGTTGCAAGATGGAAAATTCATCACCCACAAGGCCATGTAAATGCTTTTGAACTCTGTCAATGATGGAAAGTAAGAATTAGGCAGCTGCAAAAGATTTAAATTGAAAAATTTATTAAACCACTAAGATATTGATACATATGCACAATTTTATAGAGAAATTCTTTAAGTTTATTAATGCGATATAAACACCAGTTAGAGGATCCCATGAACTGAATATGTGAGCAATGACAACATTTTGGGAAAAATGGAAACAAAAAGAAGACTTATACTTAACATCAGGACGAGAAATTTGAAATTTCTAGGGCACATGATAAGGAAAGAGGGCTTGGAAAATTTGATACACACAGGACAGATTGAAAGCAAGAGGGACAGAGGAAAACAATGTATAATATACTTAGTGAGCTTGAGTAAATGAACAACAGAACAAGGTTTAAGAGAAATAAGAGAAAGACAAAGATTATTAAGAGCTATGATGAACAGGAAGTTGTGGAAAGCCATGATCGTCTATGTCCTGAAGGAACATGGCATGTAAAAAAGAGGATTTGGCAAACAGTGAAGCAAGATGTCTACAGATATTGTTGTGAAGAATTTTTGTATGATTAAATTTTAAAAAAATGTTTTACTGTTCTGCAATGGCATTTCAGAAACAAATTTCAGCAAATCATTGCCAACTTCAGAAACCATCTTTAATTGATTCAAGAATTTTGGAACAAGATGTTCATGTAAAAGTAAAAATCCTGGCAGACCACCAATATTTGCAAAATAAACTATGCACTTGACTTAAGGTGCACATCACAATCATATGTAAGCTTTTGTAAATACTGCTCTACAAAACTATATATCATAAGCATCATTTTTTGATTTTAATCATTTCACCCTAAGCAAGGCAATAAAGTCACTAGGACACAAGAGTTTACTGAGTATGAAAGAATACAAGAAAAAGAAAATGTTATTAAGGAGAGAGAACAATAAAAGAAAAGGGTATATGTTGGAATTTCAACTATATTCACAATGTTTCAGCCATTGTACACTCTGGCCTTCTTCGGGTGATATACATTACAATAAAGGTGAGGACAACAGTCCAGACAATGTATATAGTGTAAACAGTTCATAAAACTTATCTCAGACGTTGAAGGATCAGTACAGACCTGATATACTAAATATATGGAGACAATTAGAAAAATTGGAATTCCAAAATATCTAAAAAAGACCAGAGTGTACAGCAGCTGAAATCCTGTGAATAATTAGCATTAAATTTACAATTACATCACATCTAGCTATTTCAACTGTAAAATGTTGAGACCAAGCTGCTAACCTAGTACCACACTTAAATTCATAGAGTCTAGGTACCATTGAGTTAATCAGAACAATTACCATAAAAATATTTACAGAAAAGGCATAGAGAAGCTATGTTACAGTGTTGGGTAAGTGAATGAAGACAAGATGCCAGCTGAAGACCAATAACATTGTAAATTCTTCTTTGTGTTTTATCAAGAATCTCTAAATACATAGCAGAAGCACCAGATCAGATGCAGCAGCAATATTCAATGCATGAACGAATGGCAGATTTATCAATTTATAAGACAGATTCTGTCAAGAAAAAATGTCTAGCATGACACAGTGACTCAACATGTGAAACAATGTATTGTCTTGCATTAATACACTTTTAAATTTATTACTTTTGTAATTTCTCTGCACATATTTGGCTGGCTGGTGATTACAAAAGTTTCCCTATGGATTACAATTTAAAAATTTGTTGTTTTTTAAATTCCTCCAGTTTTATTTTTACAAAGCAACTTGTCTTGCTTTTCTATACACTTGCATAACTTCATGGAATATTGTACAAGGTGCAATGGATAAATTTTCCTCTAAATGACACAAAAATGAAATTAACACTGACATCTCATTTTAACAGATTGACAGGGTGCGATGGATAAATTGTCGTCTAAATGATGCCAAAATGAAAATAACACTGACATCTCATTTTAACAGATATATTTACAAAAATTACACAAAAATATCTTGAAATACTAAAGAGTAAGTTTATTCAATAAAATTGCCATTGACTTCAACCATGGTCTCCAGACAACTTTGGAATCTCCTGCAACTCTTCTGGACAATCTGCTTGATGAATGCTACCATAATCCTTGCCTTCAGGTCATCTGATATTACAAAGAGTTTTGTTGGTCTCTCACTCAACTGCACCGCACACATAATAATCAAGGGTGGAGTTAGATGGCCAGATCTAAGGTGTGATATGGTCACAGAAATTGTCTGACAGCCATGACTGGATTCTCCTGCTTCTGTGGCATGGTGCAGTGTTCTGTTGCTAGACATAGGGTCATCCAGCAGCCATCCTCTTGACTCAGGGCAGCACTAACTCCTCAAGTCACTTGATGCAGGCCTCCATATTGAGTCTGAAGCCCTCACTAACAAATCTGGGAATTCTTACCTTCGTAATCACCATTAGACTCATCCAACTCTTTCCAAATCCTCTGCACTCTCCTTAGATTGACACCCAAACACTCTGAAATGTTTGTAGTGTAGTTTCCAGTGTGAATGCCAAACAGTAGAGCATACCATTTTCAAATTTCTGGCGGAGTGAATTACATCATGGTGCTCTTTTTCTCATAGATGGTGCCCAACTGACTCTACTATATTGTGCAGTTGAAAAAATCAAAAACAAACAATGCGCATACACAAAATTAAAAATATAAAACGAAGGCAATTTATTAATTGTACTCTGTATATGCAGTTCTTAGTCATGTTTTTTTTCTAGTGGACATTGCACTTGGATGAGCAATCTGTATAGTGTTCAACCAATTTGCAATACAAAGTGAATATTCCTTGGATCTTTTCTGCTATGTCTCTTATGTATGGGAGAGTGGTTGTAATCATTTTTTGTTATTTATTGGTTGTTGCTAGTATTGTGTTTGTATGGTAATTTTTTTCTTAGATCAGCATCATTTGTCCTGATCATTTCTGGTTGGTAGATGTCTGGGTCACCACATATGACGTTTTTCTTGGTGTTATAAGCAGTAGATGATCCTTAACTTTGTTGGGGGATTAAATTAAATATTTTTCATAAGTATTAATGGTAAGTATTAGTATTGAAGAGCCAGTGTCGGGATTTCTTTTTTTCATTTTCTAATCGCTTTAGACTCATTTAGATTTTACAATCATTTCATCCACACTCAGTTGCAAGTCCCCATATTTCTAAATGAAAGCTAACATATTTTTTTAATTTATTTCATTTTGTTTTCTTTTTATCTTTCATTATAAAAAAAAACAAACAAGCTTAGCTTATTTCTGTTCTTCTAGTCGAATCATCCCTTTGCACTTCAGCCCCACTTCATTGAACCCACAGAATCCAAAAAAACTGAATATTCTTCCAGCCAGAAGAATTCTCAGAAAACTCCAACAGTTATCCAAGAATCAGAATCTCACTCTTCTGCTAATGGGAATTCTATGGCAATTCATGTCGCAGACAAATTATTCAAGTCTCATTCTCAGGTGAATCTGACTTTAGATTCACTGTGTGAGTCTTTACCCAAACACGTAAGTGTTCTGCAATCTTTAGTAAGTGTTTAACCTCCTAGTATCCTCACATGTGTTCCATTCACATAACACCACTGACCAATGACATTAAATATTCAAGGCAGAATTTCACAAGGATTCATATTCTAAGATCTAGATAAGGATTCATATTCTAAGATCTAGATAAGGATTCATATTCTAAGATCAAGATAAGGATTCATATTCTAAGATCTAGATAAGGATCCATATTTCAAGAACTTGTTAATGATCCACTTTCTAAGATAATGGCAGAGATTCTGTGTTGAAATATAATGACATGGATCTGCGTCCAAAGATAACGACAAGGATCTTGATAAGGATCCACATTAAAAGATAATGACAAAGATCCGAATCAAAAGATCTCACTAAGGTTATATTGATAAGATTCTATGTTTAAATTGTTACAAAGGCATTGATAAGGTTGTGCATTCAGACTCATCAATACAGCCTTATGTTCTGGGGCCATTGATATGACTATGTTTCAACGTGTTGATAAAGCTGTATATTCATGGACACTATCTGTCTATATTTCTGAGATGAGATATTATGTACACTATTTACATTATTCGGAATATTGTCCTCATCTTTGTTGCCATATTTATTACAACGTTTCGGCCTTTCAGTATCTGTCTATATTTCTGAGATGAGGTACATTATTTACATTATTCAGACTATTGTCTATTTATTATTCTTGCTGTATTTATCGCAACGTTTCAACCGTTGTATACTCTGGCCTTCTTCAGCCGGTTGAAATGTTGAACTGAACCCTTTATTCCCCTCTCCAAGTTCTCTACCACCATAACCAGTTATTGAACCCCTTGGGTCCTGTCACTGGATCTAACTAATGCCTTTATCCACTGTGCCATGTGTTCAGAGGCATTGATACAGCAATGTGTTACAGGAGTTCTGGGGCGTTAATATGGCCATATGTGGATGGACATCAATACGATTGTATGTTCCAGGTCATTGATACTCTTCTCAGTAGAATATTCTGCTATGAGTATCGCATGATGTACATTCATTTGTACTTACTTTATGGATCTTATACTTCATTTGGAAACTGTTTTATGTTTATAGACTTTTAATAAGTTAGTCTGGTAAAAGGCCATTAAAATAGAGCACCTACTGCAGATCAAACTCACTGCAAGACATACTCTGTAGTAGGTATTCACTTTGCAAGGCCATAAACAGTGTTAGCACTCGACATCAACCACACTAGCAATGATTTGCAAAAGAAGCTTGTTAACTATAGCTCTATACATAAACTGCCCAAGTAAATAGAAAATTGGGTCTAGTCTGACACAAGGTTTCAGAAAAGGAGTATTTACAAAGAACAAACCTCTTTTTACACAGACGTACAAAATTAGCTTGTTAACCATCACTTAATATCTAAATACAGGAATCCCTTGATTTGTGTGGCTAATTTGTACATCGGTAACTATAAAAAAAATCAATTTTCAATTACAATGTTTAAACTGACGAATGATTCACCGCACTAATCGAGTATTATGTATTCATTAGTCGAATTTTGGTATATAAAAATTTTAGCACACTAATTGAAAATGCATTAATCGAGAGATTCCTGTATAGTAAGTTTTTGCAAACAAAAGTATAAACAAATGGAAAACTGCCCTCGACCCACGACAAAATGTCACTTAATGTCACATTCAGTAATTCAGTAGATGAAGACTAACAAACTTTGATATTCATAAAACTACAATTGCTAATACTGTTAGGTTTACAACAGTGCTATTACCTAATATAGTGCGTGAGAATCAATACTGTTTGTGCTATTAGTATTACTAATACAACTCACTATCTTAGACAAGACTTAGTTATGCTATTAAAAGCTTGACTTAACTTTTTCATGTTAAAATCTCATCATGTTTTTTTCTTCTTTCCACGAGAGCAAAATTATCTTCCATCACGACTTTTAGTTAGCTGTCTATGCTACCGATGGCTCAGTTTTCAGTAGCTCATTTAACGTCTTGGCTTACAGCCACATCATGTCAAAATGCCAGTTCCCATGTGATAACGAAGTTTAAGCAATGCTAAACCTGGTCAGTATCTAGATGGGTGATCACTTCGGAACACAAGGTGCTGTAAGCTTGAATGTGCAGGTGCTATGTCTTACAGCTACATTACATTGAAACACTGGTTTCCGTATGATCACTGAAATTAAGCAACATTGAGCCTGGTCAATACCTAGATGGGTGACCGCTTGGGAATACCAGGTGCTGTAATGGATAATAGCTTGAAATAATTTATCAGAGAACCGAGTTCCAATTCCTGTTGGGTTTGTTATATATGCAAATACCTTTGGGAAAGGTATGAATCTACCTCTTCTCCCTCCAGCTATGGGTTAATTAATAAGATTTGTATCACTAAACCTATTATTATCCCTCTCCCAAATTCTTACAATGCAAAAATATTTTCTGGCTTTAAATAACTAGCAAAAGATTGATCAGTCATAGAAAGTGAAAGAATGAATGAATCAATCATCATTTTGCCCTCTTATCTAGAATAAGATAATTCATCCTAATTAAAAATGCCTCAATTAAAATTTAATTAACATCTTCAAGATTAAAATTTTGATGATGCATATATTCCAAAGATAAAACAAGAGGGGTTTTCCTGCAGATTAATTAGTATAATTGAAAATCACTGTTATTAATCACAGCTGCATGTTGAGGACAAAATGTAGACAAGGTGGTAAATGTCAAAAAGGGGGACATTATGTAATTAGTGTCATTTGGTGATTGATATGTTAATCCTGGCTAACAAGTTAAAGTGGTATATAAGTCAATCACAAGACTGCTTTTAGTCAAACTGTATCTTATACACACAGGATCACTATGTGTTTGAATAATATATATATATATATATATATATATATATATATACACATTAAGAAATGGATAAAGTCTGACAATTTTATTTATTAAAGACATTTTTATGTTTAACGTTCTTTTTATAGATACAAGTATTTAAGTAAATGCTCTGTTTATAATAAACAGTATTAAATAACATTTACCGGCCTGAATGTCCGAGAAATTTTCATAGAAAATATTGGTCCTTGGACAGGATTCGAACCTGCATCCTATATGAACGAATATTTTCTATGAAAATTTCTCGGACATTCAGGCTGGTAAATGTTATTTAATACTGTTTATTATAAACAGAGCATTTACTTAAATACTTGTATGTATAAAAAGAACATTAAACACAAAAATGTCTTTAATAAATAGTATATATATAGATTAATGAATCCAATAGATTTGTTTTATATATATATAGATATTTTATATATATATATATATTTTATTTTATACATCTAAATATATTTTATATATATAGAATCCAATAGATTTATTTTATATATATTAATGAATCCAATAGATTTATTTTATATATATAGATATTTTATATATATATTTTATTTTATATATCTAAATATATTTTATATATATAGATATTTTATATATATAGAATCCAATAGATTTATTTTATATATATTAATGAATCCAATAGATTTATTTTATATATATAGATATTTTATATATATATTTTATTTTATATATCTAAATATATTTTATATATATAGATATTTTATATATATAGAATCCAATAGATTTATTTTACTTCGCCGTGTAGAATGGCATTTCTGTGAAACTTTAAGTCCAAAGATAAGTTGTTTGAACTTACATTTCTCTGTCAACTGCATATATATATATATATATATATATATATATATATATATATATATATATATATATTATTTATACATTATTTTTTTTTAGATACAAATATTTAAGTAAATGCTCTGTTTATAATAAACAATATTAACAACATTTGCCAGTCTGACACCTATTTTCTATGAAATTTCTCAGACATTCAGGCTGGTAAATATTGTTAATACTGTTTATTATAAACAGAACGTTTACATAAATATTTGTATCTATAAAAATAACATACAAAACAATAAATATATTAAAATAATTGTTGGACTTAGTCCATAACGCAATATATGACATATATATATATATATATATATATATATATATATATATATATATATATATATATATATATATATATATATATATACAAGTGTAGTTGTGGACACGACTACATAGGGAGGACGTCCCAGCGTTTGGATTCGAGAATAAAACAGCATTTACCCCCCCAGGATTTTGAATCCGTCCTCCAGGAATTGCCAACTGACTAACAGTTCTGGTTCTGGTTCTGCTATTGTTGAACATTTAATAAATAGAAGGAAATGTGTGAAAAATTTTAGTAGTGACCGATTTATAATTTTATCTAGGTCCCACTCCACATTTCACCTCAAGGTCCTGGAGTCCTTGTATATCAGATCTCGTGAGCCTTCCCTTTGTAAACAGAGTTTGCTGGGTCTGAATATTATTGGACTCTAGTTTCTTGAAATTCATAATTTTTTTCCCCATTCGATTACATTCGTTAATTAAAAATTAATTTACATGCTTTTAAATTCCCTGAATAAATAAACTTGATAAGTCCTGAGACGAAACCGTTTGTTTTTATTTTAGCTTTTGCTTTTAAAAAATGCCTTCTAAATATTGTCTTTTCCTATCTATTATTAAATTCTGTACCACGAAAAACTTGTTTATATATATATATATATATATATATATATATATATATATATATATATATATATGTACATGATAAAAAATTTTATACACACAAATACATACATAAGTATATTTATTCCTAAGGCGTTATAAATAGAGTGCTCAATGTTATGAAACAGAGCTATTTAGTTTATATTCGTGAATATACATAATATCCATCGTTGATAACACTACTCAAAGTTTCATGCAGTTTATGCAATCTTCAGGTGTGGGTTCTGACTGTTATCTATCGTGTTCTCATGATGGTGATTCAAAAGTGGGTTTACAAACTTGTCTATTTAAAATATAGAATTAACCCAAATTTGAATCATCATCATAAGAACGCAACAGATAACAGTCAGAATCCACACCAGAAGATTGGATGAACTGCATGAAACTCAGAGTAGTGTTATTAACATTGGATATTATGCATATTCACTAATATATATATATATATATATATATATATATATATATAATAAAGGATATTTTATCTGACATTATGACATTATTTCTTATTACTATAAATGTTATTTTTAATTGGTAACAACACAATACAATAGTGCATAGATTGCTAGGGAGATTCAGGTAAAAAAAGGCAGAGAAATTCTAGGAAAAAAAATGTATAAAACACACCTGATTTTACAGCAAAAATGGCTGAAACTTGTGAAAAAGGAAGAGCAAAAATAAAAAACAAACATGATAGTGACTGTTTGTAAAACTTGCTAAAGGTGTTTATTGTGGAACACTTATTGCATTTCAATAAAAAAAAAAAAAAATAGTTTTGGATTTTTAATTTGAAATTATGCATCATTTTTGTAATTTTTTTTATCATAAATAATATTTTTACCTTTGAATGATTTCCAAACTCACATCGATGTTGACTCAATGAAAGCCAGAAGAAATACAGAACTGGGCAGTACTTTGAGAAACATTATGAAAGATTTACCTCCCTTTGTTACAATCCATCTTTAGACAGATATTATCTCTCCAGTAAACAAATAAATCCAATTTTATTTGACTTTTTTGTCCATTTTGAGTTCTGGAAAAACTAGAATTGAATTTTGAACTAAAGTATAGAGACACAACAGATCTTTGGAAATGATTTTGGAAATAAAAATCCTGCATCTTACACACAGAGAATTACAGTTAAATTTTAATATAGAAGTATTTTTGGTGGCTATGAACTAAGTGACTTAAGTACTTTTAAGTAAGAATTAAGAATATATCACATTTTTTACCAGTACCTCCCAGATTAGAAGACAGAAAGAAATATTCTCTTTGCATTCAATTCTTGGAATCAACATGGTTCTGTAAAACCAAACAATACCAGAAACTTCTAAAAAGTAATTTACATGCATAATTAAAGTCTTAGAAATAAGTATAATAATAGCAAGGATTTGCATGTCGTGTGATGGTTAGCAATCCAGAGTTTACATTCAGTTTTTCCTGGGAAAAGCATGAATCTAATGCAGGTAAATAGCAAAACAGTTGGAATCCTCTAACTTTGTAAAGGCAGTTCATCTGAGGTATTGGTTAGCTTGTAATCCAAGCCTCATAAAAAAAATATCACTTTGCTACTGAGAACAGAGCAGCTTCACTTGACATGATTACAGTTTTTTTTAAATCCTGAAGGAGTTTGTAGGAATTTCAGAAAAATTAAGTTTGTCACAACAGAACTGTATTTTCTACTTTCTAACGCCATAAAGGATTTGTGATCTTCATTTCATTTGCTTTTATATCTTGTAAATACAATCTTCATGATGGGCAAATTTTTAACTAACACCACATAACAACTTCACCCACATCAAATAATCATAACTGACTTTCTCATTTGCAAACATCACCAAACTCTGCTTCATTGCATATAAAAAATGCAATAACCATTCATTATTTACAATCAAACTAATATCCTCATTGTTATTACTTACATTATTTGCATTTTTCGGACTATTATCCTCATCTTCATTGCCATATTCACAATGTTTCAGCCATTGTACACTCCGGCCTTCTTCAGGTGATTGGAATTTTGAACTGAACCCTTTATTTCATCCACCAAGTACTGCCCAATTATTGCTGACCCTGTTAACACTGTGTCTGTACAACCCAGCCCTCACAGTCAGTAGGAACAAGGGTTGCAATAACTAAGCAGTAATAAAAATACTGCAAGATGAGATCATAGCAGGGCATGAACAATCTACTCTTGTAGATTAAATAAAGGGTTCAGTTCAGAACTCCCTGTAGGTTATCTGGATTAACAGACTTCTGATGAAGACCAGAGGGCAGAACAGCTGAAATGCTGTGATAATAACAACAAAGATGAGGATATTAATCTGTCTGTAAATAATATAAATAATAACTCTTCATCTGAGAAATTCACAGAAATGACCACTAAATTCCTCATTTTTAAACTTCAGTGATAATTCTTTACTTTTTATGATCTTCATTCTTTTTTTTTCAGTTTTTCTTTTTTATTTGAATTTTGTTTTATATTTTGAACCCTAAAATGTAACATTGCTGATGCCACAGACTGTTTCTTTTTGTATTTTGAATGATAAATTGATGAAATTTCTGTTGTCAATTTGCAATTTTTTATTTTGTTTTGCTTTTGTTTTTACAGTCTTGCAGTTTCCAAAATTAGTTTATTATTGCTTTCTTTTGTTGTTCTCTGTTATTCGTACAATGTTTACTTCTTACAGGTGATATTAGTTGTAAATAACAAAGTCTTGCTTTTAGGGCATAAAGTAAAATAAAAAAAAAATCTCAAGTCTTCAAAATAGCCAAGATCATATCTCACTAGAAGTTTCTTCATTGTAGTGTGACTAAGAAGATACTTGATTGTGACTAAGAAGATACTTGATTGTGATTAAGAAGATACTTGATTGTGATTAAGAAGATACTTGATTGTAATTAAGAAGATACTTGATTGATATGCAATATGATCAGTGACTACTATAATTATACTGTGATTATTATTATTATTATACTACTACTATTTTTATTATTATTATTTGATTAAATTTAAAAATTAATTTTAAAAATTAAGATTAATTTTTATTATTATTATTTTTTTTATTTTTATTATTATTTAATTAAATTTAAAAATTAATTTTAAAAATTAAGATTAATTTTTATTATTTTTTATTTTTATTATTATTTAATTAATTAAATTTAAAAATTAAGATTAATTTTTACATTAATTTAAAAAAAAATTCAGTTTATTTATTATTATTATTATTATTGTTTATGTGTTATGTTTCCTGCTTTGTATTGTGTAGAAATGGGTCCAAACTATGGTCCTTAGGCCCTATAGGAGAATTGTCATTTAATTAATAGCCCTTTTCGTAGTATATGGGATGTTCCTAGTAGGGCGATTTTCTGGGCAAATTGTATGTTGATGTTACTTGAGACACTATTAGTAAATTTGTCCATTCCTTTTCACATGAGTCCCAGTCCTCCGATTACTATTGGTACAGTCTCAGTTTTCATTCCCCACATCCTGTGAATCTTGATCCCCAGATCCTTGTATTTGGACAATTTCTCGATAATTTTTATGGAGGTACCATGACAATGAAATTTATATTTACAGTAAAACTAAGAAATGGGCTTTTTACTTTGTGAAAAGGATATGGTTTAAATTGTATATAGGAAGCTCAGGAGGGAAAAAAAAAAGCTGTCAATTTCTTCTTTTTTTAATTATTTTACTACAAGCATGGCAATAAAGCCACTAAGACACAAGGGATTAATGAATATGAAAGAATGTGAGAAAAAGAAGAGAATTATTACATAGAGAGACTAAAAGAATGGGATCTGGGAAGCAAGAATCCAGAAGAAAGTTCCATAAGCAAGAAGTGAGATAGAAGAAACTGTTAGCATAGAATTTACAATTATATATATATAGCCATTTCAATTGTAAAATGATGAGACCTAACTGCCAATCTAGTACTATGCTTAAATTTGTAAAGGCAAGCTACCAAATACAAAAGTTCATCAGAACAGTTACCATGAAAATAGTTATAGAAAAGGCAGAGATATTACAGTGGAATATTTTTGCTGCCTGTATCTGTGTAAAAATGTGTGTACTACACACAAATACAAACACACACACATAATATATATATATATATATATATATATAATATTGCACAAGGAGTGCTGGTGGTAATGAAAGTGATCAATATAAAATAACATTTTTTCCTCACTTTGTTGTAGCATACCTACAGATGACAATGAATATGTCCCCATTGACATAAATACAGTAGTAAATACTGTATGTTGGTCTGCAGTTGGAGATTCATTGTGGAATTCACTTGACTCACTTCTAGCAGTTGACTACTACTTCTACGCGCTGCTGGCAAATTTTATATGTGTTGTTCTTGTTCTAAGTATTATCATTTATTACCAACCTTTGTTTGATTATTCTATTCAGTAACCTTCCCTAGGTTACAACAGTTTGGTACAAAAATGTATATTTATTATTAATAGTGTGTACATACATACATACATATATATATATATATATATATATATATATATATATATATACATATATATATATATTGATAAAAATTTTAATTTTTTGGTATGTAATATTTATAATTAAAAAGGATCAATATCAGGGTTAGGGTATATGTAAATATAAAAATAACCTGCTAATGAAACTGAGGTGAGTAATGAGCCTATACTGTGAGGGGGATGAACTCTCATGTGCATTCTTGAAAACCAGGCACATACTTGACACCTACCACAATCTTGGGAAGGATTTCACCTTCAAGTAGCAGTTAAATATTATCACTAAGATCAAAAGATAACTCCGGGTTAATATTCTTAAGGACAAAATTTCCCTTAATGTAAATTCTGTCAATTTTTTTTTTTTTTTTTTTTTTTTAAGCGTTTCACCCCAAGCAAGTGGGAAGACACTAGGATGCAAGGGGTTACAGAAAATTTGGAGCAAGATCAGATAGGAGTGATAGAAGAAAGGATGAGGAGAAGGGTAGTGGATAGATCAAGGCAACTGGAGATGTCGATTGACATTACATTTGAATAGCTGGAGATTATAGCTCTCAGGGAAACTGGAATAAGGAAGGGAGTTCCACAGGCAAGATGTGCGAGACATGAAGAGATAGCTACATTTACGAGTTTTGACAGTGAAAGGGTGAGAGCAGGATGCCAGCCTCATAGGGCGAATGCAGCTCCTCAGAGCAATTGCCATGAAATTATTTGTAGAACAGAGAGAAGTGACGGCATGTCTGTGAGAAAGTGACTGTAGACGAGATGCCAGAGCAGGGCCAATTATATTGCATATCCACCTCTGGAGCCTATCAAGAACCCCAAAGCAAACAAAAGGGGCTTCAGACCATATATGGCAGCAATACTCCATGCAAGGGCGAATTGTTGATTTGTAGATCTGAAAGATCGATTCCGGGGAGAAAAATTTCCTGGCGCCGCACAGGGAGCCAACTTTCCTTGCGGGCGACGAAGCAATTGACTCAATGTATTTGTTCCATCTCAGGCCAGAAGTCAACGTGAGACCAAGCAGCCACAGAGTTGTTCTCGAGAAGTTGAGCATCAGACATTCTAATGGGGGGAAGGGAAGGATCTCTGTGGTGATTAATAGAGCAGTTTTGTTTTTGAAGCATTAAAGTTGACCAGCCAATTCCTGCCCCAGTTCACAACCGATTGGAGGTCCTTTTCGAGACACACGGCTAGGTTTTAGATTGATTCATTAGTTTCAAGTCAAATGGATTGTAAATTTTTTTAAAAAAGTTTTTTTTTTTTTTAAATTACCAGTTAAAATTTGTAGGTAATTTACACAATTTGAATTTTCAAGTTTTTTTTTTTGTTATAGAAAAGATAGGATATGTTTTCAATGGAAAACTATTCTATTTGAAACTAAATTATCTACAAAAAAAATTTTTTTTTCTGTAATTTTAATTTTTTGTGTAGGATTGAGGTTCTTTTTTATGTTATGCCCTAAAAGCTGTGCACACACACACACACACACACACACACACACACACATACAGCTACTTAAGATTCAACTATAAACTATAAACCCAGCTAGACTCATACATAACTAAATTGTTTATTTTAGAAACACTTAAAAGTTAAGGTGAGTATTCAACCTTTTGGAGGTAGATTTGGTGTTTGAATTGATCAATCAGTGCATGCCATGAAATTTGAATGTACTTTTGTTTAGTTCTTTCTCAATCTCTTTTGTCTTTTACTAGACAACAGGAGACATTAGAAGAAAAACTAAAATGATTATAACCAGTTATCTTTCTTTCTTTCTTTCTTTCTTTTTTTCTTCTTTTTTTTTCAAGTGCTATGAAAATGATTGACAACAACAAATCAGTTGGTTTATTTAATGGGATTATTAAATATTGAAAAAGTTATTTAATAGGTTTATTAAATATTTAATGGGATTGTTAATTATTGGAATCAGTTATTTAATGGGTTTATTAAATATTTAATGGGATTGTTAATTATTGGAATCAGTTATTTAATGAGTTTATTAAATATTTAATGGGATCATTAATTATTGGAATCAGTTATTTAATGGGATTATTAAATATTTAATAGGATTGTTAATTATTGAAATCAGTTATTTAATGGGATCATTGAATATTGAAATCAGTTGAAGATTGTCTTTTGCCACAACAGGCAATGAAAAATAAATCAAACAATTAAAATATAAATGTTAAATAAAGAATTAAAAAGAGTAATATGAATTATAGAGAGTTCTTTTTATTTTACACAGTGTGATTTTGTCATTTTTTAGTCTTTTTAAACACCCGTAGAATAAAGGCCAGATATTAAACATTATTACACTAATAAAGATTTCAGAAATAAAAGTTATCTCCCTTAAATTTCCTGTTTTGATTTTAGAAGTGAACTAAGCAGCAAAATAAAGGCTAAATTTAACACTTTCAGTGAAGACAGTTTCAAGGCAAATAAAATTCAATTATGATGGCTTTCCGAATCATTCAAGTTGTAACAAAAAAAAATGCTGATATTATTTTATCACACTGCAGAGGATATGAAAAGCATATTTTATAACTATGTTCTTTTCCTTTGAAAATATTTAATTTCTTTGGTTATTTTATATAAGAATATAAATATATATATATATATATATATATATATATATATATATATATTTATATATATATAAATGTTTTATATCACTTTATACTACCAAAAAGAACTAAACCCTTTTGAAAATTTAATAAAAAACATTTATTTATTAAGATATTTCCAGATTAAAATTCTGTTCTCGGCATAGTTCAGAATTATGATGCTTTTTAACTCTAGTATCATCAGCTGTGTTATGGTTTCTTAGCCACATTCAAACTGAATCGCTGTAGTCCCAAAGATAAAATGCATGACCTATCAAATTTATGACAAGAATATTTGCCACATTTGTAACTTCAAGACAATTTCTTTTGTCAAGATAAATTATGTCCACCATAGAAAACCCACTTTCAGCCTCTGCACAAATTGCAGCAATAGTATTAGCTATTTAACTATTATATATCGACAATTAATGTATAAGATTATTTTCGGATAATCCAACAACCAGTTTGCTAAGCTTTTATAATTTTAAGAATCAGTTCATGTGAACCAGTCGGACGCCACCACTATATATATATATATATATATATATATATATATATATACATACATACATACATACATACATACATAACCCCTCTGTGTAAGTTAAAAAAACTTTAAAGATATTTTCATTTTATGATGTTATTCCTGACAGAATTTGTCTATCATTAAAAAGAAAAAAATCCTACCACTTTTCCCATTTTAATTCTTTTGAGCAGGTATACACATTACAAGAAAATATCTGTTAATAAAACCAATCGATAATTTTATATTTAATTCTAATTATTTATTAAATAATGATAATGTAGAGACATTCCCCCACCCCCACATCGTCTACGCTAAAAAAAAAACTTAGATTGAGTTTTGAAAATATTGCTTCTAAAAAGCAATTATCAAAGAATTTTTTGTGGGTTGATAATGGCTTATGAAAGAGGAAAGCACTCGGACAACATTGGACAATTTATGTTCAAGTAGCCCCTGGAAACCAGAAAAATGGTCTAAACCAAAGAAAAAATGTTTAAAGAATATCAAACAAAAAACTTTCATTGGTTTTTCAGCTAAACCTTCATCACTGAAAAAGTGCTGTCCAAAATACATTGTGTGTGCATATATATATATATATATATATATATATATATATATATATGTATAATGATGAGTGATGATAGAATACCTAAGGTCCTCATATATAGCCAGCTTGAAAGTGGACAAAGGACTGTTTGATAGCCATAGCACAGGTATAAAGACAAGCTAAAGAGTAACCTCTCATTTGTCTATGTGCCTCATACTAATTTTGAAATCAATCATATTGACTGGCTAAGAGACAAGACAGTGGCAAAAAGCCTCAGCAAATATTCCTGTGGCTATGTCCTGATCCTAGCTGTTGCACATTATGTGGACTTCAGGAATGAAGTGTCACATACAAAACATAAAACACACATATATATATATATATATATATATATATATATATATATATATATATATATACTTTATTTTAAGATAAACACAGGATTAGCAACCACTCATTGAACAAAGATGTGTTTGAGAAACATAACATTGTGTACAATAAAGTTCTAAAGAATATCAGTTATAAATGAACTGAAATTCAGCTTGACGATGACCGTAATTCAAATAATAGAAATAGGAATCAGAAGATCATGTGGTACACACCTCGATTTAATCAATTAGTTAGTACTAAGTTAGGCCATAAGTTTCTCAAATTGATCAATAAACATTTTCTGAAAAGCAACCTTCTTAGTAAAATATTTAATAGAAATATTAGGTTGGTGCAAAAATAATGACGTAATAATGTCGTTTATTGACGTTAAAAAATACGTCAAAAAACGACATTATTAAGTCATTATTTTTGCACCAACCTAATACATTAAAACTAAGTTATAGTTGCACCAATAATTTCAAGAAAATCATAAAGTTGCACAACAATAGAACTCTAAAAATGTTTTTGATATAATCTCCTAAAATAAAGAATATTGCTCTACTTTTGTATTTAGACCATTTTAAATTGAATGTTCTGAATGTCAGAATTGGACTCTGTTCTTTCTCATTTTATGTGTGTGTGTATATATATATATATATATATATATATATATATATATATAATCTGTGTGTATTTGAAAGATAAAGAGGAATAACAATTGAGTTATTTATTGAAAAATACTGTAATTTGTTAAGTATTTTAATTTGTTTTGAAATCTTCTTTCCCTGATATAAATATTACTATTGTTTTTTTGTTTTTTGTTTTTTTTTATTGTAAATTTTTTATTTATCAAAATAAAATATTGCTTCATTCATGGACTGATTAAAACGATTTCATCTATTTACATGAATACAGACATATAAACAATTTATATCATTGATATAAATCACTCATGTCATAAATATTTTGAATTTTTTTTTTTTTTTTTTTTTTTTTTTTTTTTTTGGGGGATTTAAATTTTGAACATCATTTCTCTTTCTTTCTTCAGGTTCTAATAGAACTAAAATCTTATCTTATTTATTTTTATCACATTTCATCTGGCCCATTCTCCAACCATCCTCTGATGTACAATACATCTAGGTATTTTTTCTCTCAGATATTTTAGTTTTAGACTTCAAAGAGAAAATGTACTCTTGAGGAAGGCTGAAAAACGCATTGGCTTGAAAATTTCTGATAAATATGAGGATATTAGCTAACATTATCAGATTCTAAATGTGATCATTTTTATTTCAGTTTTAAATTATTTTTATCACAGTGTTTCACACAACATGTTCTCCGACCATCTTCAGCTATATGGCTCATCTGATTGGTTGGTTTCTCTTTGATAGATATTTTAGTTTTAAGCATAGACAATGAACTCTATGTCTGAAGCTCAAATGCTTCTTATAAAAATGACAAAGATTATAATCTGTGTCTAAATACTAATCATCACAAAATTTTAGGCAGACATTATTAGATTTGAACTTTGACATTATTTTATGTTGTCAAGAATACAGACTGAATGTGGCCCCATGTTTGTTCACTGTCATTTTTATCTTTCAAGACCTTTGCATATGTCTGTGAATTTGTGCATGAAGTCTCCTATTTATCCATCTAATTGTGGACAAATATTTCAACTACCATTTTAGTCAACACTAATCATAAAAAATAATACAATGTCTGTGACGTGCATGTCTTAACCCACTCTAAAAAATGTCGGAAACAATTTCTTCCCACATTCAGTATTTTAAGGTTTAAATGTCTTTACTTATACTTTTTAAGATGCTAATTTTTATATAAAATATTTTTTTCAGGTTTTTATAAACTGGTTACGATTTATTTTGAGATCTTGGATAAATAATGATGTGTAATTATTTCAAATCAATTTGGATTCAATTTGAATAATTAAATGTGGAAATTTGTCATTTGTTCTCTTTCATAATTAAATTCAATATTTTTCAGTCTATATCTTTTGAATTTGTGTACAGTCAGTGTAATTATTTTGGGAGCCATTTTGTTAACCCTAACCAAAATTTGATATTCATAAACGTTAAGCGTAGAAACCTTTAAAAAAAAAAAAAAAAGATGTAGTTATATTTAATTTTTTCTGGCCAATGAGAAATTTGTAATGTTAATTTCCAAATCAGTTATACTAAGAAAATTAGAATATTTCAACCTTTCTCCCAAACGGTCTGTCTTGTACATTTTTTTTAGTTTTAAGCTTCAGATCAATCAAGTTAGTACATTTTTGCAGCTTTATCTGAAGAGGCTAATGCTGTCAAAAGTTTGAAAAAAGTAAAAATAGTGTATAAATATACAACCAATATTTAAATTTTTAAACATTAGGTGTGTGCAAAATTTTCTGGCAAAAATCCCTTTTTTCAGTCTGTATGTTTCAAAAAAAGAGTGCTAGGAACTTTTACACAGCAAAGTTTTAGAAAAAATGGAAACAAAAAGGAAACTAATACTTCAGTAAGAGACAGTTGAGGTTTCTGGGTTACATAATTAGGAAAGAGGGCTGGGAAAATTTGATACACACGAGAGAAATAAAGGGCATAAGAAACAGAGGAAAGCAAAACATAACATACTTAGTGAGCTTGAGTAAATAGATGGTGGAATAAGTTTTAGGAGAAATAACAGAAAGACAAAATTTATTAAGTGCTACAGGGAGCAGGAAGTCATGGAGAGCCATGATCGACAACCTCTTGAATGGACACGACACATAGAAGAAGAATGAGCTTGAGTAAATGGATGGCGGAACAGGGTTTAGAAGAAATAACAGAAAGACAAAATTTATTAAGTGCTACGAAGGTACAGGAAGCAAAGAAGAAGAATATATATTTGTATATTTTTCTTTCTTATGTATATAAGAGTGCTCTATTTTAAATACCATAAAAGAAATTTTTTATATACCGTATATACTTGCGTATCTTGCAATGTTTGAAGACCTAATTTTGAAGCTAATTTGACTCCTGTAAATAGATATATAGTTTGGTCAATAGCCAGTAGTACATACACTAATTTTATATCACATGTATAATGTGACCCTCTTAAAATTAGCTTCAAAATTATGTCTTCAAAAGTTGCATGATACACAAATATATACTGTAGATACATAAATATGAACAAAACATGATAGATAGCTGTCTCTATTTCTGAAATGAGGTATTGTATTTACATTATTTACATTTTTTGGACTGTTGTCCTCATTTTATTGCCATATTCACATTTCAGCCATTGTGTGCTCTGGCCTTCTTTAGGTGATTGGAATTTCAAACTGAACCATTTATTTGGTCCACCAGTGTAGATTGTTCTAGTTCTACATGCCATGCCTCTTCTGGATGTCTCGTTTATCTCCCTTTAACTTAACTCTCCAAGTTTTTGTTCACCACTGCAATAGCCAGGTATTGACCTCACAACTCTTTCGGTCAGATCACTGGATCCAACCCACACTGGGTCACGTGTCCTCAATGACACATGGCCCTGGGCACATGGTCCAGTGGATAAAAGCATTGGTTAGATCCAGTAACTTGAACCAAAGAGTTGTGAGTTCAATACCTGGTTACAGTAGTAGTGAACAAAAACTCGGAGAGTTGAGTTAAATGGAGATAACAGAGACATCCCAAAGAGGTATGGCACGTGGAATTAGAACAATCTAATAGTGAGATAGATAGACATGGTAGATAAATTGATAGATATGAAGTAACCATGTTAAGTAGATTGATAGAGAGATATGAATAGACATAGATAGACATGAAGATAGATAGATATGAAGATAGATAGATATGAACAGACATAGATAGATACATATGAACATAGATATATTGATACATATAAATATAGATATGAACATAGATAGATAGATACATATGAACATAGATAGATATGAAAATAGATAGACATGAACATAGATAGATATGGATATAGATATAGATATGAAGATAGATAGATATGAACATAGATATATAGATACATATGAAGATAGATAGATAGATATGAACAGACATAGATAGCCAGGACCCCCACCTGATTTTTTTGCTGGAACTGTGAACTAAGCAAAAAACTACATTTGTCCTCTTGGCCTCAATCTATGACAATACAATTGGCCTAAGCTGTATCATTTGTTTAAAGTCATTACTACTATTAATTTTTAAAAAGAATTCATTTACCTTTTTTTTTTTTCTGAAAAACTATCTTCTAAAACTTCTACATAAGTCTTTATATGCAGGACTAGTCTCTCAGTCTCGTTTCAGATAAGTACAAATGAAAAGCAAACAAAAAGTTTGGGCTTAAAAGGAAAAACAACAAAAAATGTAAGCAGTAGGTCATCTAAAAAATAAAAAAGTCTAATGTCCATTTTGTAAAAGGACCAAATTAAAAAAAAAATCTTGAAATCAAGATTTTTTAAAAGTCAAACATCTGATTTATCTACTGACAGTCCACTTTCAGCATTCTGATAAATTTTTGCCCCAATTTATTTTGTGGTGTCCTCCTTAGTTGGCAACTGAGTAAAATGAAGAACTAATGACATATTTTCTCACAAATCTGGTATTATATAACAATTTTTATATTCTTTTTTTTTTTTTTTTCCTCACCAAAATCACTTTCCTTCAGATCAAAAACCTTGTTTCAATGTTGAATTGTTCCAATGTATTTAAATTATAAATGTTGTATTCCTAATATGATGAGTTCCCATGTTGTCTCTTTTATATTTCATTTTTATCAACTTGTTGATGACTATTGTTCAATGTTTTTCCTTTCTTTTGCCTTGATTTATGAAACTGTTTTGTATTTGTTCATTGGTTGCATCCAGTTTGTTATAACCAATCATCTTGTTTGTTACATATTCATCTCATTTTTGCCTCGTATAAATATTTTCACTTTTAGTTTAGTTTGCAAGTTTATTTGTAAATATTTCATTTTTAAAGAGAAACAATTATTTCATTGCATGATTATTGTTTAACCTTTAATCAAAATAGTTTGGATCTATAAATTTTATAATTTATAAAGAATAAGTTTAAATGTCTCATAAAATGAAAAGCAATTATAAAAATATCATTTAATTTCCATTGTATAAATAATACAGATTTGGCGTTTATAGATTTATTGATTTTTTTTTTTATCTAATAAAACAATACCAAATAGTTTTTTATGTAAGCACACCTATAAATGTGAATATATATATATATATATATATATATATATATATATATATATATATGAAGAAATATACTCTTAAGGTGTGCTATATTTATGGGATAAAGTGCTCAGTATCAGAGATAGACTATGTGTAAATATAAAAGTGAACATTGAAGTCAACACTTTGAGACGACAGTCTGTTTCATGCTAGACACAATTGTGAGGCCACGGGTGTTGTTTTTTTACTCAGCTATTTATCAATTACGTCTAGCATGAAACAGCGTGTCACCTGTAAGTGTTGACTTCAATGTTCACTTTTTATATATATATGTGTGTGTGTATATATATATATATATATATATATATATATATATATGTATGAAAGAAATTCTAGAGATAAAAGACAACAACAATAATAATAGTAATGTTTATTGTAAATTTTTTCTTTATTATTTATATGTGTGTGTGTGTGTGTATTTGATTAAAAGTAATGAAAAATTTTTATTTACTTTTTCAGTATCTGTAATAATTTAGAAATAAATATATTTTGGGGGGAAGGACATGGCAATAAAAAAAAAATAACATTTATTTGAGATAGTGAAAAAGTAAATTAAAAATAATCAACAAGGAAGTTTGGTTGGTTTGAATCATACAGAAAAAATGCTGTTTAAATATACCCAGTGTGTGTGTGTATATATATATATATATACGAAAATCAGAGAGAAAAAGAGTAAGAATGATAATAAAGAGAATATCTTTCTCTCAGCATAACGCTAATGATATCTTTCTCTTGATTCAAAGCTAATGATATCCTTCTCTCTGCACAAAGTTGAGAACATCCTTCTCTCAACACAATGCTTACGATATCCTTCTCTTGACACAAAGCTAATGATATTCTTCTCTTGACGCAAAGCTAACGATATTCTTCTGTTAATACAAAGCTGACAATATCCTTCTTTCTGCACAAAAAAATATCCTTCTCTCAGCACAATGCTAACACTATTCTTCTCTTGAAGCAAAGCTAACGATATCCTTCTCTTGAAGCAAAGCTAACGATATCCTTCTCTTGATGCAATGCTAATGATATCCTTCTCTTAACACAAAGCTAACAATATACTTCAATTAACGCAAAGCTAACAACAGCCTCTCTGCATAAAGTTAAGAATATCCTTCTCTTGGCACAATGCTAACAATATCCTTCTCTCAGTGCAACGCTAACAATATCCTTCTCTCAGTGCAACGCTAACGATATCCTTCTCTCAGTGAAACGCTAGTGATAGCCTTCTCTCAGTGAAACGCTAACGATATCCTTCTCTCAGCACCACTACCGATATCCTTCTCTCAGCACCACTACCGATATCCTTCTCTCAGCACCACTACCGATATCCTTCTCTCAATGCAATGCTAACAATATCCTTCTCTCAGTGCAACGTTATCGATATCCTTCTCTCAGTGCAACGCTAACGATATCCATCTCAGTGAAACACTAACAATATCCTTCTCTCAGCACCACTAACGATATCCTTCTCTCAGTGCAATGCTAACAATATCCTTCTCTCAGTGAAACGCTAACAATACCCTTCTCTCAGTGCAACGTTAATGATATCCTTCTCTTGATGCAAAAGTAACAATCTTCTCTAACCACAAATTTGAGAATATCCTTCTCTTAACTCAAAGCTAATAATATATCACTACTGGCTTTAAATAACCTGCTAAAGGTTGTTCAGCTGTAGAAAACAAATCAATCAATGAAATATTGATTAGCTACACAGGCATTTCTTTAAGATTTATTTACATTCTCTGGAATGTAAATGTATAGAGACTAATGAGGGATCAGTTTATATTGTAATATAAAATTGATCCCCCACTTTATAATTTTTTGGTTGTTTATCAAATTCTGATTAAGTATGAATCCACCCTACTTCTTAATTAGTAGGATTTATATCACTAAAACCATTATTATCTCAAAAAAAAAGTAATAAATAAAATTGAGTACAACCAACCATTACAAAGTTTAAAAAAAATTTTTCAAAGAATAGAATTTAATTTATTTAAAAATATAATAAAAATATGATTGGTAAACATACAATGGGGCCCCCTCCTCCCTCAGCATTTCACTGAATTGAACAAATTGCCCACATATCATTTTTTTGCGTTTCAACAGTATAATTGTGCACAAAAATCTGCAAAAAGCTCCCTGCATATCCACAAAGGAATGAAAGGTAAAAATCTATGACCGGAAGTGAAAACGAAAATCTTGTTCTTCTGTCTATATTTCTGAGATATAATATTGCAACTAATGATGCTATTTCAAAATTCCAAGATATATCAATTCAAAAACCTCATCTGAGAAATAGAGACGGATGTTGAAGGTGAATATGGCAATAAAGATGAGGACAACAGTCCAAACAATGTAAATAGTGTAATAAGTTACAACACATCTCAGAAATATAGACACATCCTGAAGAAGGCCTGTGCATAAAATGTCTGAAATGTCATGAATGTGGCAATAAAGATGAAGGCAACAGTTCGAACAGTGTAAATAGTATAAAAAAATCTTGTTTTCTGTAATTTGATTATTTTTCACTGGCCTTTCAAGTCAGGTCTAGTATTGTCTCTGGAGATATTTTGGTTACATCTACATCTCTTCACCTCGTCTTTTTATCTTCTGCCATACAACTGCTACTGATATGACAGGTTTTATAAACAGTTCCTCTCTCCCTCACTCTAACTGGGACTTCACCTATATAAAGTTTCAAGCAGTAATTTTTAACTTCCAAGTGTCACTTAATCTCACAAGTTTTCATTTATTTTATCCCTTTTGGTCAAGTGGGTGGCCACTTTGAAAACCACATTTCACTGACCTTATTGCCAGTCATAAAACACAAGATACTTTAAACACACCATTTTGAATGCACTGTTTGTGCTCAACCGGTCATGTAGTGGGGAGATCTATTGTGCCACTGATTAACATTTTTATTTATGACATCTTTAAAAGATCTTTATGTTCAGACAAAGCATAAATACACAACGGCAATAGTGTGGAAGAACTCTTTAATTGACTAAGGTTCGAATCCCATTCTGGATTAGGATGTCAGTGTGACATCTTGTCCTTGATGTCATTTCATAATTGTTTAGCAGTGCCCAACTCCTTTCCAAATGTTTTGTATCATGTAGTATATTTTCTATGTGCCAAGTCATTTAAAGACATGGATAATCATGGCTCTCCACAACTTCCTATTCTTTGTATATTAGTCTTTTTATTATCCCTCACCTCCCTGTTTTGCTATCCTTTCACATACGCTCATCAGGTAGATGATCCACTGCTGCCTCCAAAAAGATATCAAAGGCAAATGGGAAGGGTAGTACATAATACTAAAAAAATGTAGTTTTTTATATAAATATAAACTGACTACTGATTAGCATACTGGTGAAAAGACTATAGACAAGATGACTGACAGGGTGAGTTGGATTCATGCTTTTTGAAGACCATTTTTGCAATGATATCAGTAGTATTGGTTAGATTTGAATTCTATTCACTGATTCTTAAGCATTAAACCACCTTGAAATTTTGGCAAACATGGATCTTTGGGCCTGCAAAAAAAAAAACAGTGTCAAAAGAATGGTTTTTCCCATGACACCACTTTTATTTTAACTACTCTACAGCAATTTTTACTATTTTACACAGCAATGATTAGAATTTTAATAAAACCTAAACATATGATAAAAGTGAATTTATACATTTTTTTTTGTTCATGAGAATTTACAGCAAAAATATTAAATACTATTTATTTACTAGATTTACAAGAATAATTTTATATTTACATTCTAAAAGAATGACTATTGCATTTAAAAATTTATAAATAAATATGAAAACAATTTTTTTATTCATAAATTTATAAACATTTACAAAATTATTAAAATATGCGAACCAATTATAAGGAAATCCTTATTATTTACCATTTTATAAAGTTTGAATCAATTGGCAATTAGCCAATGTTTTGCCAACCATTCCAATAAAAAAATCTAATAAATAAAAAGTGTTTATTATTTTGGTTGTCAATTCTTAAAAATAAAGAAAATATATAAATATCAATTTCATATGTTTAGGTTTTATTAAAATTCTAATCATCAGTTTTTAAAACAATAAACATTGCTGAAGAGTGAAGATAGTTAATATAATAGCAGTGTCAAGGGAAAAACTGTCCTTTTGACACAACGTTCTTTTGTGGTCACTAAAGTCCATATTTGCCTAAATTTTTATAAGTTTTACTGACTGAAAGCAAACTTAAAAACTAATCATAGAAATTATAAGTGACAAAATAAAAATGGGTTAGAAAATTAGATCAATTATTGTAGATGAAGTTATTAACATAATTCAAATCCTTTTTCTTTCTTTTTTTTTTGTTCTTGAAACGATTCAAGATGATGACTTTTCCTTATTTGGAATTTGAACTAGTGTCTTTAAGTTTCCCAAATAACATCTTTTTATTCATGATTCATAAACTATTTTCAATCATTTCCATTTTATATGGCTGAATATTTGATTTTTACAAATGCAAATGTTTACTCGTAGAAAAAACCTAACTCAGATCAGGTAAGTGAAACCAATCCATAATCCCACCAGTAACAATTTTCAATTATGGTTTTGGGAAGAAACTGCTTCTTTTGTTTATGTTGCCTGCTAAAATTCTGAATCTCTTTTAGCAGGACACCATTTTTTATGCTGTTTTATTTCTTTAACCCAGCTTTTCTGCATTAGTCCACCCAAATTAAAAACCAAAAAATGACATTTAAAAAGAAAATCAGTAAAGAGGATAAACATCTTCAAAAAATTTCTCATTTAATGTTTACAATATCTCTTACACCAAAGCCATAAAGCATAGGTTTAAATATATATATATATATATATATATATATATATATATATCAACAAAATGAGACTGAGTCAAATATAAATTAAAACACTATTTACATTATTCAGACTATTGTCCTCATCTTAGTCGCCATATTTATTACAACGCTTCAGCCATTGTACACTCCGGCCTTCTTCAGGTGGTTGGAATGTCGAACTGAACTCTTTATTTCGCTCACTGGGGTAGACTGTTCTAGTTCCACATGCCATGTTTAAAGGGTTTAGTTTGACATTCCAAACACCTGAAGAAGGCTGGAGCATACAACGGCCAAAATGTTGTAATAAATATGGCAACAAAGATGAGGACAATACTCCGAATAATGTAAATAGTGTGCATAATACCTCATCTCAGAAATATAGACATATAAATTCAAACGTTCATAATATTAATTTAAAAATCGGACTCAATACACTAGTAGATCAGTATTCTTTATTATAGGATATTACATTAGAACGTGTAAAACCACTACATAAATGCACTTATGTTTCGATGCATATCATTGCATCTTATAAGGCAGTAGTAATTGAGGATTATCACATATATATATATATATATATATATATAGATATAGATATATATATATTATATATATAATAAAAAGGCTTAAACACTAATATTCCATGGTCATAATTTATTCCATTGGAATCGTAAATACAATCCAATTCATCAGATCTACAAATTCGAAAAGAAAACAGAAAAAACAACTCCGGAAATAAAAAAATAGAATTTAGAGAGAGGGTATGAGAGTGTGGGACGAATGTAACAGACGAGAGAAGGTGGGAGATATATTTTGCATATGTATGTGTATATTTACCACTAATATTATCTATATATATATATATATATATATATATATATATATAGAGATGGATAGATATGAACAGACTGAGATAGATAGATAGATATGAACAGTCTGAGATAGATAGAAACAGGCTGAGATAGATATATAAATAGATAGATAGATAGACAGAAACAGGTTGAGATAGATAGATAGATAGATAATGAACAGGCTGAGATAGATAGATAGATAATGAACAGGCTGAGGTAGGTAGATAGATAGATAATGAACAGGCAGAGATAGATAGATAGAAACAGGCTGAGGTAGATAGATAGATAGATAATGAACAGGCAGAGATAGATAGATAGAAACAGGCTGAGATAGATAGATAGAGAGATAGATAGATATGAACAGACTGAGATAGATAGAGAGATAGATAGATATGAACAGACTGGGATAGATAGATATGAACAGACTGAGATAGAGAGATAGATATGAACAGACTGAGATAGAGAGATAGATATGAACAGGCTGAGATAGATAGATAGATATGAACAGACTGAGATAGATAGATATGAACAGACTGATATAGATAGATAGATAGATAAACAGACAGATAGATAGATAGATAGATATGAACAGACAGATAGATATGAATAGATAGATAGATATGACAAATTGGCAAATGCTTTTGTAACATGTTTCATCCATTTGAACTTCATTAGACTGATGAAATAAATCACAAAAACTTTTTACAATTTATCATACATCTTTCAAAACTGCTTTTGATATATAAAAATTTATATATTGTTATCCTATATATATATATATATATATATATATATATATATATATATATATATATAATTTTTATAACTTAAACATTATTTTTAGTGAATACTTCTATTTTAGTAGACACTCCATTTATTTATTAAGCATTATATTTATTTATTTTCATCTACCAGCCTGAATATTCAACAAATCTTATTAGAGAAAAATATGTGCTCTCCGACAGGGATTCAAATTTGCATTCCCTTAGGAGAAATATTCATTAGATCTGATATGCTTTAATAAAAACTTGTCAGATTAATAAATAAAAAATTCATCCTGTTCCTTTAAATACAGATTTCTTAATAAGTAATATTTTTCTTTCATAATATTTCTCAAATATTCAGGTCAGTAGACAATAATAAATATGCTATATATGAACATAAAAAAGAAAACTGTGTGTCTACTTAAATATAGGTATCCACTAAAAATAATGTTTTACACAAACACTTCATTTTCTAAACACTAAAATATCAGATAATAAGATTTTATTGAACTTTTCATAAATTATTTGGTAATAAATAAAATTATTTAAAAAAATTTTTTTTAAATTTGTAGAAAATATTTTTAGGTTTGTCATTAAATTAAAAACACACACACAAACATAATCTGAGCTTAGCAATAAAATTGTAAATTTGGAGACACAAAAATAAACAGTAATTTTTTTAACTCTAAAAAATAATTAAAATTTTATTGGATTTTGGGGAGGAAATTTTTACTGTAATAAATAGAATTCTTTTTTAAAGCTTTATTTCTTTCTAAGAAACATTTTTAGGTCCGTCATTGAATTAAAATGTATGTGAAGACATTCATGTACATATACACACAATTTGAATGAAATTGAAGTAGACATCAGAGTTGTGAGGACTAATTTCCCTTTCTATTTGGCAACAACCCTAGGGTAACAGGAAAAGTGTATAAGCCAAAATATATATCATTTTTATGACTCCTTAAGTATTTAATATGAATATATTTTCTCATAAATGTAGTATTTTAAATCGACAATTTAGATTTGAAATTTGATCATCTTGCTGTCAGCAAAATGACTGATATCAAACTAGTAACAATAGAAAAGAAATTAATATGGCTAAATGCATGTTAAGAGATTTTGCAATAAAATACATTGATTAAAGATTTTTTTTTTTTTCTTTTTACTAACTAAGCAAGCAAAGCTCTTCCTCTTGTCGCTTATTTCTTTCTGCCTACCCTGACTTTTGATTACCTGCACTACCAACACCAACGCCATTTTCAGTCCGTCTTGGTCCTCCTGACCCTATGTTCTGTCCACTCCACCCACCAAATTGCTAATCCACTCTTGCATTGCTGTCTCTCCTATGTTTTTAGAGAATCCATGTGAAGAAGGTATGGTCCCCAAATCCTAATTCCTCTCCAACCCTGGAGAATGGCATCCACCAATCAGATGCTGAGGTGAGTAATCTGACCTGTGCAATTCCTGGGGGGGGCAAGATGGGATATCTCTTCTCGCCATTTACCTTCCAAACACGTGATTAGCACTCTGTCAGTGATTAGCACTCTGTCAAGGGACTGCTAATAGTTCCAACCCCCACCCAGCCAGCCTTATATTCCAAATGTACATACAGTATTATCTCTGTCAGAGATTGACAGAGATTTCTTCTTTTTTTTTTTTTTTTTTAGGGTTCTACATTTTTCTGTACACCAGCATTCCAGGCTCTCACAATATAAAGGAACTAAAATAATGTAATCACAACCCCTGTACTATCATTGTGGGTACATCTTAATGCCAAAGCATGCAATTATAAAACACAATAAATATAGTTGAGTTCTACAGTTGTTAGATGATTTGTAGTAATTCTTTAAAACAAATGCAATATTACAGTCACTCCTCACTTAGCAGTTAGTCAGTTATGTACCATGCATGAAACACACAGTAGATGCTTAAACTTAATTCACATTAAAATCAGTCTGAGTTATTGAAACACCCTTTATAAATGGACATTAAGATCAATACCTGTATCTGTACCTGTAACGGCATTCATCCGGGGTGGGTTGAGCCGGCTCCAATATTGTAGTTTTGTGGGAATTTGGAATTCACAAGCGGTCCCCAACCCACATGTATAGCACATGAGATTTGATTATAGTGGTGAAAGTTTCGTGCAGGACCATCTACACTTTTTGAAGGGCCGAATACAGAGACCCGGTGCACTACGTGCCACAAGGTCACCAAATGACCCTCCGCAGGTTTTGAATTCAGAGTTTTCCTTCTCCTAGACCAGTTGCCATCCAAGGCTATAGAGGAGAACATGACTAAAGACTGTGTGTATGCTATCCCGTGCAGCTGTGGAAAGGAATATAAAGAAGAGACAGGCCGACCCCACAAGGTAAGGCTTCAAGAACACCAGAAAGCTGTATCGCGAGGGGAAGTAGAAAAATCAGGCGTGGCTGACCACATATGGAGAGAGAAGGGAGATCACCGTCCCCTGTGGGATCATGCTGAGATCATAGACAGGGAACACCATTGGAAAATTTGTAAACTTAAGGAATCGGCACATATGCTAGGCCACAAAAATCTCCTGAGCCGACCAAGCATAGAAATAAATACAATATGGGAACCAGTAATAAGGAGTGCCAGAGAAAAGCAATGATAACAAAGTTGCAATATGAGCTCTGGTAAAAAAAACATGCAATGATAACAGCAAAATTGCAATATGAGCACTGGTAAAAATGGTTGCTGAAAAACATTAGGTTTATAATAGCCAGAAATTCATACCCAGATGTCCTCAAGGACACATGGCACAGTGGATAAAGGCGTTGGTTAGATCCAGTGACAGACCCAAAGAGTTAACCCGGTTAAGGCAGTGGAGAACTTTCAGAGGGAAAATTAGCAGGGATAACTGATAACTGACATCCATCAAACTTGGCATGTGGAACTAGAACAGTCTACCAGTTCAAAATTCCAACCACCTGAAGAAGGCTGAAAACGTTGTGATAAATATGGCGACAAAGATAAGGACAATAGTCCGAATAATGTAAATAGTGTACATAATACCTCATCTCAGAAATATAGACAGACTCAGTTGGAGCAGTTTAAGTTTAAAGTCACTTGAAAATCAATATTAGTAGTAGATCCACAAATGGGGGGGGGGGGGTTAAGAATTTGAAGGGGAGGGCCCTGAAAAGGGAACTGTATAATAATAAATAATATTATTGTAAGAATTTGAACAATCTATTTTTATATGAAAGATATATATCCAAGAATAGACAGTAAATAGTAAAACATTGCTGAGAGTTATAATGGACAGGAAGTAGCGGAGAGCCAATGTCGCCAACTATTTGGACTCAAAACCAGCACTGAAGAATTATCTATCAAACAAAAAAAATTTGATCAAAGTCGGATAAAAACTGGAAATGCATAAACAATATCCAATCACACACACATATTTTGAGAATTATAAATATAGATTACTTCCCTTTCCACTGCATTCTTTGTCAAGGCCTCTCAATTACAGTATCCTTATTGTTAATTTCAAGTTGTTTTCTGTTGCCATAGCAGGATATGACAACACATCTATAAAATTCAAACAAATTCAAATTCAGGGATCAGAGTCACCTTCAGTGGCAGGATAAACTTTTTGTACAGCAAATGAAGTCACATACAGAGTTATAAAGGTTCAAGCTATGTGAAGCCAATTGACACAGACCTATTACCCACATAGCATTCCTGAAACAGCAGTCATGTACAATTTCTCACTTAGTGACCAACCAATTCACTTAGTGAGCAACTGGGTCACTGGAATGAAACCCAGTCATTAAGTAAGGTACAGCTGTATTAAAATCCAGTTAAAAAATAAATTCTGTTTCAAAATATTCGTTAAAAAAAAAATCATAAATTAATTAGTGTTGTTTGAATAGACTTCACCCTTTTTCTATATTCTGTTTTTAAAATTATCAAAATATTAAGAGAAGCATCAACCTTAATTATCCACTTCCCAATGTCTATTGGATTAAAGATAAAATTCACTGGCATACATCAAAAGGGGAGATATATATATATATATATATATATATATATATATATATATATTCAATTGTTATGAAATGGACAAAATCCAACAATTATTTTAAGACATTGTTATGTTTATACATTCTTTTTTATAGATACAAATATTTAAGTAAATGCTCTGTTTCTAATAAACAGTATTAACAACATTTACTGGCCTAAATGTCTGAGAAATTCTCATAGAAAATATGCGTCCTCCAACAGGAACTAAACCTGTATCTTGTACGGGACAATCATATAGCCTGACATGCTTTTACCAATTTTGCCACAGAGGAGTATTCAGTTAGCAAGGTCAATTTAACTGTTTTTAAACTACAATTTTCCATGATTTTCTCACCTACATTCATATCTGCTCAATGAATATCTAAATGTAAACAAACGACGTCACACAATATGAAATGGACAATTATTTTAAGACATTTTTATATTTATACATTCTTTTTTATAGATACAATTATTTAAGTAAATGCTCTGTTTATAATAAACATTATTAACAACATTTACTGGCCTGAATGTCCGAGAAATTGCTATAGAAAATATGTCTTAAAATAATTGTCAGACTTTGTCCATTTCATAATGTGTGACATCATTTGTTTACATTTGGATATGCATCAAGCAGATATGAATGTACATGAGAAAACCATAGAAAATTGTAGTTTAAAAATAGTAACCTTGCTAACCGAACGCTCCTCTGTGGCGAAATCAATAAATACACATCAGGTTATATGACAGTTCTGTATAGGATACAGGTTCCATTCCTGTCAGAGGACGCATATTTTCTATGACAATTTCTCAGACATTCAGGCCGGTAAATGTTTATACTGTTTATTATAAACAGAGCATTTACTTAAATATTTGTATATATGAAAAAGAATGTATAAACATAAAAGTGTCTTAAAATACATATAATTATGTCTTATTTTAATACTTATACTTGGGCAGTGTGAAAAAAACCCTACATAGTACAATTTGTAAATAAAAATATATTTGAACAAACTGATATCAGGGAAAAAAAATTCAGTAAAAATAGAAAAGACTAAAGACACCCATGTTGGTCGAAAATAATCAATCAGCACCACAATGCCTAGTCAAAAGAAAAAACACCAACAGAGTAAATTAAAAACGTAAAAATGCTCAATGCACTAAGTAGAGCAAAATCTAAAAAATCTAGTGAGCCAGAACCTACCTACCTACCTACCTTTCCCATCTACCTACCTACCTACCTACGAAGGTTTCACTTAATGGATCTTCAGGTTATTACTGGCTAATACCCTGAAGATCTTTTATGTGAAACCTTAGTAGGTAAGTTCTGGCTCATTAGGGTTTTATATATTCTTCAGTTTAAACATTTTAAAATTCTGTTAAACTCTGTTCTTTTTACAATAACCATTGTACAAGTTAAACATTTTTTGAAGGTGGGCATGTAGACTAGAATTCACAAATGCTGGTTAATGTAACACTTCACAACCATTTTTAACACGGCTTACATGCACCGTTTTGTTTTTTTTTGTTTTTTTAATTTTAAAAACTTTTATTTTACATGTTTTCTTTTAAGTTTTTGTATGTAGAATAATAACTTGCTTTAAATTACAAATGTTCAGAAAATTGTCCCTACCTTTTTTTTTTTCTTTTTTTAATTAAAAATATCAGAAATCGATGGTACCCGATACTACTGAATTCTAAACTGGGGTGAAGGGAATGGGAAACCACTTCACTATCTCTCACAAGCGGTCATAACCATTCATGGATATGGTCACAATATATGAAAAAAAGTTGTCATTTTAAACTGATGCCAGAAGGATTCAAGTTAAAGCAATGAAATTACTCTAACCAAACTCAGTTGAAAAAGGCTATCTATTAAAGGGGAGGTGTTGGAAGGGCCCCCAGTGACAAATTTTATTAATGTACATTTGCATTTATTATAACATTATTTAAGATTATATATAAAAGGAGTCAGCCATAGTCAGGATCATCGAATCAATGTGAATGATTCTTTCTTTAGCTGCTTAGTATAGCGATTTTCTAAGACTACATACAATTTTGATTTCAGACTTTTCCTTCTCTTAGACTGGTTGCTAACCAAGGCTATAGAACTCAGTCTGCTCTGCTATTTACCCATAGCTTGGGAGAGAAGAGTTGTATTCATACCTATCCCAAGGGTATTAGCTCATAAATCAATAGTCAGGATCATTGAGTCAATGCAAACGATCCTTTCCTTAGCTGCATAGTACATGCTTCATCAGGGCAACAGACAGTTTTGAATTCAGAGTTTTCCTTCTCCTAGATCAGTTGCCACCCAAGGCTATAGAACCCAGCCTTTCTGCAGAGATATATTCATATCTTTCCCAAGGGTATTACCACATAAGTGAACGTAATGAACTCCGGTGGAATTTGAACTCGGCTCTCCGATTCCTCAATGTGAGCCACAATCCATTACTCCACTGTGCCTCCTACATATATATTTATAAGTGAATAAAAAAAAGAATAAAAATTTGAGTTTGTCCTACTTTTGTTTCTGGAAAGCTGTCATTGCATTTTGAAACCTGAAGAAATATTTTTTTTTTATTTGTCCCCCCCGACCAAAAAAAAATTGAAGGCTACAAAAATCCCATTATCTACACCAGCATCTTCCTATATTTGTTTCTTTCCTTTCCTACCCGCAGCATTTGTTTCTTCCTCATCAACCTAACATCGTGATGTTTGCATGTTCGTAAGGAAAACAAATCAAAACTTTAAGAAGAGCAAAATATAAAGTTGTATTAAAATTCTATGATTTTAATATTCAACAGAAAAACTTGCACAGTTAACACACATTGGTACCCATCCTACTGAGTCAGTCTACCATTAAGCTTCATGCTATCTACTTTTGTAGGATTTACAGTTATATCACGATGAAACACAGGTTCTGATATGTTCACAAAAGTTAACGTCAAAACTAGTCAGTACCTAGATGGGTGACTGCTTCGGTATACCAGGTGCTGTTAGCTTGGATGTGTGGGTGGTGTAATGTATAACAGCTCAAGATTGGAAATCAGGGGTCCGAGATCCAGTTGCAGTTGAGTTCATTATATTTACTTACATGCAAATACCCTTGGGAAAGGTATGAATCCACCTCTCTTTCCCCTAGCTATGGGTTAATTAGTAGAATCTATGTCAGTAAATTATTATTATTACCAAAAAATTCTTACAGTTTAAAAAGAATTTTTTCTGGCTTTAAATAACCTGCAAAAGGTTAGTAAACCATAAAAAACAAATCTTTGTATTTGCTCATGATGTGAAGTTGTGAAATGATTTGTTGAAATGGTTCTACAATCTTTGACTGACATATTCAAGCAAAGTATCTGTCTTAAATTTTGCATGAAATTTGGCAATTTTAATAACAAGACCCTTGAAATACTTTACCAGACTTTTGGCAAGTATTATTCCAGAACTATATCTGGCAGTAAAGCCTCTGATTGGGAAATTAGAGGTTTTGAGGAGTGTAGAACCACCCCTTAATTGCTGCTGTTCCCATGCCCACCCTGACCTGGGCTGGTAGAACCTGTTAGGGTCCCAGCTATGGGTAAATAGTGAATCCTCAAACAAAAACAAAACCCTATGAAAGTATAACAATAGATACAAGTAATACATTTTTATATTAAAAAAAAAATGACCAACAATACATTTTATCTATAGTTGAAGGCATACAACTGCATTCGAAATATATTTAATTGAAGTCATAAAATTGTGTTCAAAATATTTAGATGAACTTTTTCATGACATTCATCCATATAATATCCTACAATTTCTTAAGGAAATCAAACTATAGTCCAAAACATAACTTCAGTAAAAAAACACACATATCACCACCTCTAGTAATTATGGCCACACAAACATGTACGTGCACAAAAGATGAGTATCATCTACCATGTATTCAGTTGTGAAAGCAGAATAACATATATCATATTTTTATTACTTCAAAGCTCCCAAGAAAATTAAATTTTGGCATTAAATGACCCATGAAGGAATTGATATGCCATTAAACAAACCAATCAGTATTTCAGTGACACACACATTTCAAGGTTATTCAAGTATGGGTTCAATTGTAAACATACAACTGGGGCCTATGCACAGTCTTTCATTAACTGGACAAATCACTTCATGTTGGGCTTTGATTCTGGTTTGTGCCTTTATGCACAAACAAAAGCCCATTATACCCCTTCAACAAGTGAACAAAAGGGAAGTAATATGATGGTGAGAAATGAAAACATGAACTATGGTTTCAATATAATTGGGTTATTTATTCACGGATTTCCTTGGTACATGAACATCTTTGCTGTTACTTCTCTCTTCTCTCAAGACAGACAACCAGATCAGATCTTCCCTTTGGTCAGTGAGAATTCTAATTCTGTCTGGTCATCCTTGTGACCATCTCTACATCACAACGCACAGCTCACAACTGACTGACCCTGTCACTGTCACCAACTCTAATTTCTTATATACTCAAATACAGTGTAACCCGGATATAAGAGAGTTGTCGGGACCGGAGAAGAAGTCTCTTATATCCGGGTTTCTCTTACATCCGGGTTTGGTCTATTTTGTTTACATTAACACAGGCTCTAATTTGGGACCAGAGAAAATCTCCCTTATATCCGGGTTTCTCTTATATCCGGGTTAAACTGTACTTACCCATTTTTGGTTGAGAGGTTTACCTATTGGATATCGGATTTTCTTTAGACAACTGTCATTAATAGCAGATTTATATTCTAATTTAAATAATTATTATTGGATTTTTCAGTGAATATTGATAGGTTAATATATTTCATTAATATATCATTTTTATATATTTTACTATTATTAACAAATGTGGATCAGAAATGAAAAAGTAACCCAACTAAAATTTTAATAATTGACATTGCTTTAATTAAAAAGATTCAGACAACTTGAAACTATTACTACTTGGTGGAAAAGCAAGAGAAATAAGATGAAAGAAATACTAGTCAAAAATAAGATGAAAGAAACACCAATTAAAAATTGATCTTTAAGGAAAAATAGTTAAATGTATTTATTGTTTGCATTTTTTGTTTGTGTTTGGTAATTTTTTTTTTATAATTGTTGTATTTTTTGTTAGTTGTTTTGTGATTGTTAATTGACAATAATAACCTGAAATTTTTGACAAAATTCTTCTTTTTTTTTTCCCCAAAATGTAAACATTGTGTAAATGTTTATCTTCTGAAATGTTTTGCTTTGTTGTATTTATTGAAAAAGTAAATATTTATATCAAAACAGTCCCACTTTTTTCTATGATTCAAAGCACTTTTATTTATCAACATTAGAGACACACCATCTTCTTAATGACATACTAGAATTGTCCATCTGCATTTCAAGAAAACATTTAAGCTTTCTTTAGACAAATTTAATTCATAACAAATTTGGCAGTATAACAATGCATTTATAGTCCACCTACATAAGCCAATGTGTATCCAGAATATATTGTGCATGTAACACTTTTCAAAGAGTGCACAGATGCTAAACCTTGATCTGACCTTAGTACAGATCCCTATATAAAAAATTTTGTCATTTTTTATGGGTACTATGCTAGTGTATACAATAATACACAGGTTTTGCAAGTAATTTAATGTTTAGCCTGACAAAGGATTAAATTTCAAGTTTGCTTTCTAGAAAAGAAAGTTTTATTTACGGTTAGAAATTTGAATAAAAATTTTAATTTAAATTATTTGGCCATATAAAAATCTACCATTCATCATTGCTTTGAATATTTCTGCCACATCTGGTCTGGTGCTTCTGCTATATATTCAAAGCAAGGATGAATGGTAGACTTATAAATATGTAAGATAGATTCTTCTTTGGATTTTATCAAGAATCTCTAGATACACAGCAGATGCACCAGACCAAATGTGGCAGGAATATTCAAAGCAAGCATGAATGGTAGACTTATAATATGGAAGATAGATTCTGTCAAGAAAAAATGTCTGACCCAGTACAGGGAACCAACTTTCCTAGCAGCAGATCTAGTAATTGATTTAATATATTCTTTCCGATTCATCTCAATGGAAAATGTTAGCCTTTAAGTAAATACCAAATTACTATAGAGATGGGGCCTTTTAACCTCAGAATTCATGGGAGAATTTTGCATTTATTTATTGTAAATTAATTCCCTTATTCAAGCCAAAAATTAAATGATAAGTAAAGGAAATAATTAATAATAAAAGGACGAGGTAAGTAAAAATATAAATTAAATTCATATTTCTTAGGTATTTTGAAATTTTCTATATAAGCCTTATTTTAACTCAATACATGAAAATGGTAAAAATATGCCTCAAATAATATAAATGTTAACATTTTTTTATTTTAGCTTGAAATCGTTTGAAATTATATAAGAACATGCCATATCATGTGATATGAATTTGACAAGAACATACCATATCATGTGATATGAATTTGACAAGAACATACCATATCATGAGCATATCTTGTTTTGCTTGCATGGGGGTTGCAATTTACAATGAATTTACATAACAAACTGAACCTCCTATGGGATTTAATGTTATGTTTTGGGTGTACAGTGATACCTCAACTTAAGTCATTTCGAGTTAAATCATTTTCAAAGATACATCAGTTTTTCTTAAATATTATATGTAAAAATAAAACTCACCTTAGGTCGTTTTACTGGAGTTTATGTCAACTGTTAAAAATATTAGATACGTCAAAACATTAAAATAATAAACACATATAAAATTATATTCCAATAAATTTTAAAATAATATTGTATATCAAGTCATAGAATCATCAAAAACAAAACAATTAGTGTAATAAAGTATGTTCAACAGATGTTATTATATCAAATTCCTGCTGACAGGTGGCACTTGTGCATTTTTTTCTGCTCCGACATCGATTTTGAATTCAGACTTGTTTACATCTGTGCTCTGCCATTGCCATTCTTTCAATTACATTTCAATTGTGATTTAGAAGACATTTTTGCTAATTGCTCTGAAGAAAAGTTCCAGTGCAAGTGCTAATGCTAAGCATAAAGCTATATCACTCGAAGATAAGGTGGAAATTAATTATTTTGTTCAGAATACTGTACATACATATCATAAATACTGTAATAGGCAATGGGTGTGCTTATTCGTGGTTTATAGTATGATTATTTTGGCTTAAGTCATTTTTTTTACCTAATTCGTGACCTCTGGAACCAGTTAATGATGTAGTGCGAGGTATTGTTGGTGTGTGCATGTTCACATATAAACAATTGATGTGGAAACAACAAAACCCTGCCTTTCTACTATAGACCATTTATTCCTTTCTTTTTATAATGGAAACAAATGTCTGTTGGGTAGATTTTCTTTTTCTGGTCCAGAAGTAAGTGAGGGTAAAGTAAAGATAAAGAATGGTTATAATGATCAAGGTTGAGTCAGCATTGTGCTGTGTTGGAACGACCAAAGTAAAGTTGTACTTATTTCATTGGTGGAGAACACTGTGCATTGGAAAGTGGAAGAGAATTCATTTGTCAGTCGACTGGGGAAAGGAGACATTCCCCAGCAGGAAACGACCTCATCTACATTCTCCGACATCGTGGAGAAATGGGAACGAAATAAAACTGAATAGCACCACCTAATGGGCGTTTAGTGAAGCCAAGTTGGGTAATAAAATTGTGCAGATGACCAAAACCCTATCCGGTTCCTTTATTACTAGCATCATGTAAATGTATTTATTTTTGTTTGTTTTTGTTTTTTATTATTAATTTATTTATTGATTTTTCTATTTTTTCACACTCCTTAAAATTTATAAAAGAATTTTTTATTAATGATCCAAAATGATTATTTTGATAGGAATTTAAAAAAAAAAATTTTTTTAAATTATTATTTCTTGGAGAGGTGTGTTTCTGTAGAAGCAACATTGAATGAATAAAAGTCAATAATTACCAACTTTGTTACTTTAAAGAAATATCTTACATGGTTCTTTTTGTGTTTCTTTCTACTGTTTCTAGCTGCGTAAAGCCTATTTCCAACAGGTGGATGAAATCAAGAGTCTGAAAGAGCAGGTTTCTGTAAAAGATAAAAGAATTCGCCAACTAGAGGAAGAAGTCACCTCATTAAGGCAGCACCGAATCACTGGAGAAGGTAGCACTACAGGTGAGGAAAGCAACTGCTGAGGTGAACCCCCTGGGAGGAATCAGATATCTGTAGTTATCTCTGCCTCCAATCGCATAAGTGGACTGGCCTTTGCCCACTTCAGCTCTCTCTCCAGGCCCAACCCTGTTGCTTGGGACCTAACTACTTCAACTACTACTCCTCTGCTGTTTTTGTCGACGCCATTGTTGAATGTCAGAAGTATCTGAGTTTTCTGCTTGGCAGCTGTACTTATTGATATAAAAATCTGTATCTCATTCTCTCAGGTGGCTGCACTCACTCCACCACCACCACCACTCCCTTAAACACCCTCCTCAGTCCCAGCCACAACCTGACCCCAAAGAAAAAATATGTGCTTTCAAAAAATGTCAGCAACAAATATAATAAAATTTTTAAAAAAACTGTAGGAAAATTAAAGCCTTGTTTCCTCCTCCCCTCCCTGAACCTGGGTGTGTGTGAGTGTGTGTGTGTGGCATAAACAATAAAGGCCACTGCCTTTTTAAAAAAACTTCTTAACTCCCTGTCTAGGGGTCTGTAAGCAACTCAGAATACTGAGAATGAAATGAACAAAGCAAAAAAATACTAAAAAAAAAAAAACAACAGTCACAGTCGGTTCTACTTTCGAAATGTGAATGTTTTTCTTTATAAGATAATTTCTTTATTTTAGTGTCTCTTCGTCGCTTCAGTCTTCGATGTTCTCAGTGACTGTTAACGCTTGGAGAAAAAAAAAAAAAGTAAATGGAAACTGTCCCAAAACAGAAAACTATCTTTTAAATGGAAAAAAATTACGATTTTAATAATGAAAATCTTACCAAATTATAAAGACACTCAAAATGGGGCCATTTTTCCTTTTTTTTTTTTTTAATTTTATTTTATCACAAAAATGATTTTTTGTTATTTGAAAATCTTATTGTACAATAAATTATCAAAGAACAAAACAAAGAACAATCCAAAAAGAAACAAAAACATATGCATTGTGTGTGTGTGTGTGTATATATATATATATATATAAATATTTAATGAAAAACAGACCACTTTAAAGTACCATTACATTATATTTATATATATATATATATATATATATATATATTTATATATATATGTATATATATTTATATATATATATTTATATATATATTTATATATATATTTATATATATATATTTATATATATATTTATATATATATGTATATATATATATCTGTATATATATATATCTATATATATATATGTATATGTATATATATATATGTATATGTATATATATATATATGTATATATATATATGTATATGTATATATATATATATATGTATATATATATATGTATATATATATGTATATGTATATATGTATATGTATATATATATGTATATGTATATATATATATGTATATGTATATATATATGTATATGTATATATATATATGTATATGTATATATATATGTATATGTATATATATATGTATATATATATGTATATATATATGTATATATATATATATATATGTATATATGTATATATATATATATATATATGTATATATGTATATATATATATATATGTATATATATATATGTATATGTATATGTATATATATATATATGTATATATATATATATATATATTTTTAAGCTTTTCACCCACAGCAAGGCGGGAGTGTCACTAGCACGCAAGGGGTTACAGAAAGTGGGAGCAATACTAAAGAGACGTAATAGAGGAAAGGATGGAAAGAAGGATGGAGAATAGATCAAGGCATCTTGAGATGTCAATTGACACTGCATTTGAATAGTTGGAGATTACAGCTATCAGGGAACAAGGAAGAGGAAGGGAATTCCACAGACAGGAAGTGCAAGACATGAATCTATTGGAGTAGAAGAGTCAGCTACATTTAACCATTTTGACAGTGAAAGGGTTGAACTGAGATGCCAACCTAGTAGCATGTTTGAATTCATACAGTTTGGGAACTAGCAAAAGTAGCTCATCAGAGCAGTTACCATGAAAGTATTTGTAGAAAAGACAGAGGGAGGCAATGGCACATCTGTGAGAGAATGACTGTAAATGATATATATATATATATATATATATATATATGTCCAGTCAAATTCATTACATTCACTTATGTACTGATACCCTTGGGAAAGGTATTAATCCTTTTCTTCTTCCCCCCCCCCCACTGAAGCTATGAGTAAATAGCAGGACAGACTGGGTTCTATAGCCTTGGATGGCAACTGGTCTAGGAGAAGGACAACTCTGAATTCAAAACCTGCAGAGAGTTGTTTGGGGACCTTGTGGCACGTAGTGCACCAGGTCTCTGTATTCGGCCATTCAAAAAGTGTGGATGGTCCTGCATGAAACCTTCACCACTAGAATCAAATCATAAGTGCTGTTTTCTGAACTGTCGCTTCCTAGGAACTGAGTTGCTTGACACTCATATGTCTAGTAAAACAGGAGAGTTCACCATATATATATATATATATATATATATATATGTGTGTGTGTGTGTGTATACACTGCATGTAACAGCAAAATTGTCCATCCCACAAAATGTTTAATATCTAAAAAAAACACTAAACTAATTCAGTTTCTTTTTTCCATGTTTTCAGATAAGTCATTTAGCCATCTTGACACCATTTGTCATAAGAATTACTGAAAAAACCCTTTGAATTCTTCAGCTAGAAAAAGAATAGGTTAAAATCATTTTGTGTCAGCCCCAATGTCTTCCTGACTGAACATGGTGAGAGGAAAAAGATCATTCAGGCCTTCAGTAATGGCACGAGCATTCATACTCTGGTTCCCATTTTCAAAATCCATTCAAGAACCATCAAGAGAATGGTTAAATAAGTTTTAAAAAGTGGGAAAAGTAGAGAGCAAAACTGGATCAGAAGGTCACAAGAGCAAGAGCGATCATCATTGCAACTTAGAGCTAAATACATTCTTATTGTCAAAAGTAAAGTTCAATAGTGTCATAAAAAGAATTCCAGTAAGAGATCTTTAATCATTTCTACGATACAATGGTTCAAAACTTAACTGGACAATTTTTCTGTTACTCAACTCAACTCTCTCCCGTCGAATTCGACATATGAGGGTCAAGCAGATCAGTTCCTAGGAAACTGACAGCCTGACAACAGCACATATGATTTGATTATAGTGATGAAGGTTTCGTGCAGGACCATCCACACTTTTTGAAGGGCTAAATACAGAGACCTGGTGCACTACGTGCCACAAGATCCCTAAATGACCCTCCACAGGTTTTAAATTCAGAGTTGTCCTTCTCTTAGACCAGTTGCCATCCAAGGCTATAGAACTCAGTCTGTCCCGCTATTTACTAATGTCTGTGGGGAGAAGAAGAGGATTCACACCTTTCCCAAGGGTATTAGCAGGTAAGTGAATGTAATGGATTCGACTGGAATTCGAACTCGGCTCTCCGATTCCGCTATCCATTACTCCACAGTGCCTCTCTCTCTCTCTCTATATATATATATATATATATATATATATAAAAATTCAAAAGATCCAACTTTTGACAAAAAAAAAACAATATTTGTAAATTAATGAAAAAGTGCTCAATACAATTTTCAAAAAATGAAAAAGTAGAGCAATTTAAGACAAAAAATATTTGGAAATATCGTGCTACCATGCTAATAAAATTGGATATTCCATCCCAAGACACTTTTATATATGTTGCTAAAGGGAAAAAAAATATAAAAAATATAAAAAAAAAAAAACATTTGACATGTTTTATATAAATACTCCTACCTGAGTTCGTAGCTTGCTAGTAGTCATTTGCTTGCATGCTGTCATGATCTCCGATATTTTGTTAAGCAGCTTGTGCTGTTCAGGATACAGCATAATTGCCAATTTCTCCTCCTGGCATAATTTACACATTTTATTCCCAATGATAAATGACTGGGTTTTTCATGATCATGACAGCATGCAAGAAAATTCCTACAAGCATAATATGAACCTGGGTAGGAGTATTTATATAAAAACAAGTTAATTTTTTTCCTCTTCCCCCCCCCCTTTCTTTACATTTTTTTTTTTTTTTTTTTTTTTTTTGTTGTTCTTCCCACCTCTTTACTTCTCTTTTTCTCCCCTTTACCAATGACATAATTGTGTATATAAGGGTGTCTTTGGATGGCATATTCAATTTCACTGCCTGACAAAACCTGATTAGTAGAATCCATGGTAACAGAAAGGTTGGTTTTCCAGATATGTCTTATATATAATATACCAATTTGTAATTGTTAGAGATAATTCCAAGGAGGACATTAATCCAAAGAGAGCTAAATGTAAGTTACAGAGCAATATAAAAATAAATCAAGAAAACACCTAAAAAATCCATCTCGGTTATAATTTATTTCATGAATACTTTTGTATTCATCTCTTCAGACTGAAAGTTTTTTAGAAATAGAATCAATCCATTCAAACAGATATCTCAGGATAAAAAGAAGAAAGGGAAAAAAAAAGACAGAGGAAAGGGGAAAAGGAAAAAAAATTTAATAATAAAAAGAAAAAAATTACAAATATAAAAAAAAATTTAGTACTTGTAATTTTTTTATCTTTCTTTCTTCCATTTTTATTATTAAAATTTTTTCCTCTTTCTTTTTTCTTTTAACCCTTTTTTTTCTTTTTTACTTTTCCCCTTTTTTCTCTCTCTTTTTTTTTTCCTTTCCCCTTTTTATCATGATATATCTGAATGGATTGATTCCATTTCTAAAAAATACTTTTGGTCTGAAGAGATGAATATAAAAATATTTACAAAATAAATTATAACTAATATGGATTTTTAAATATTTTTGAAGACGACTGACAAGCCACAGCAAAAAGTAAAATTTTTCTTGCATTCATAAATGTATTTTCTTTTCTGGACATAGTGTGTGTAAAATCTGTCCAAATGTTCTATGGATCCAAGCACTTTTGGCTAATCTATTAGTCATTATCAAAGATGTTTTTTAGTTGAATATATCAGTTTTATATTGATATTCATGCTGATATGGTTGCTACATTAGGAATGACACTCCAGCTTTAACAACAGTGCAAAAGTGGGCAGCTGAATTTAGGAGGGGAAGGGAGAGTTTTGAAGATGACCCAAAGTTTGGACATCCTACCACTGCCACCAGCAAGGAAAACATTGTGTTCACCAAGTGGTGATGGATGACAGGCAATTGACTATAAATCAAATAGCCAACACTATTAACATATCCCATAAGAGAGTTGAGAATATTCTGCACAATGAACTTGGCATGACATAGGTTTCTGCCATGTCTTCTGACACCTGATCAAAAGTGCACCAGGCTGATCACATCATGAGGAAATCTGACATTGTTTAAAGCAGACCCACCTGGTTTCTTTGAATGTTTCCTAATCCAGGATGAGTGTTGGGTTCATTACTTAGAGCCAGAGACAAACAGGCAATCCATGCTCCAAAGAAGGCCAAATTCATTTCATCTACAGGGAAGGTGATGGCTGCAGTTTTGGAGGATGCAAAAGCCATTGTGTCTATTAACTATCTTCAAAAGAGCCACACCATCAATGGTGAGTACTATGCCAACTTACTGAGGTAGTTACAAAAGGCTGTTAAGAGCAAACACCTAGGAAAACTGAGGAAAGGGGTTTTGTTTTATCAGGATAATGCTCCAGTAAGTTCTTGGTTTCAGTGGCTTTGAGCTGGTTGGTCACCCTCCCTATTCTCTTGATTTGACTATCATCTGTTCCCCAACATGAAAAAAGCACTTGGCTGGAAATCAGTATTGCATTGATGATGAAGTCATATCTGATGGCTTTTTTTACCAACAGGATGAACAGTCAGATGTCAGTTTACCAGGAAAAGAACAATGCAGTTATCAATAAGAAGAGATGAAATTAATGAATGCTGTTGTTTTATGTTGGGAACTGAGAAAGTGAGTGATTTTTATGCTTTTAATACTTTTGTTGCTTTTACGATGTCGCGTGATGGATAACAGCTCAGCATGAAATGAAAAATTGGAGTGCAGAGTTCAAATTCCAATCAGGTTTGTTGCATTCACTTATGTGCAAATACGTTTGTGAAAAATATGAATCCATCTCTTTTCTCTCCTCCCCAGCTATGGATTAAATAGCAGAACAGACTGTGCCATATAGCCTTGATTGGCAACCAGTCTACTGCCAAAAGAAAGAGCAACCTATTGCAGAAAATCTTTTGCCTAGTCAGTCATGTATTAAAAGTGACATAATCGCTAAGGGTTGTATCATGTATGGCACTTGATTGTTATTGTAGAAATGGTAGAATTTATGTTGACATTTTTATTTAGCTTACTATTTGTGAAATTTTTTTTTTTATTTATTTATTTATGTTCAGTTAAAATGTGGATTTTTTTTAACAAATAACATGCAGACAAAACAAAGGAAACAAATTTTATCATTTGTGATGGGAGTGTTAATAATATGTTATGTCAAAGTAACCAGTTAATGGGAATTAATGATATCACATCATATCAGGTAAGTCACCAGATAACATGAGACAGATGGTAGAAAGGAATATTCATACATATCCTTTCTCCCATTATAATATAATATAATAACACTATTTCACAGACAGAACAGAATAGCCAAAAGAAAAAGAATGACAAACAATGCTTTGTTCTCACAGAGAGTTTTATACTGCTAAGTTGTATACAAAATTATATACATATATTTGTATTTGTCCCACACAAAGAAACTATAACACATACATGCAACAACAAGCAGTGTGAGAGGGGAGGGAGAAAATATGTATTGTAAACATTGCTGAAGAGCAAATGTAGTTAAAAAACAGTGTTATTTGATAATAGAAACTGTTTTAAAGTTTTTAATACTTTTTATCAGATTTTCCTTGATCTTATGATTTAAAACATCATAATCTACAACTGGAAGTCATCTACTTCTGAGCTTCACCTCAAAGGACATGTCACTACACTTAATAAACTCTGCAAATAACTCATAAATAATGGACTATTTCATTTGCAGCACATGGAAAAATGGAAAAGATGCTACTTGATTTAAGTGAGAAAATAAAAGAAGGGAAAATAGAAGTGTTTAACGTCTCCTATTGATACCTCGCATATAATGGACTATTCCAATTTGATTGTGTAGAAAAACAAAGGACATGCAAATGAAAGAAAGAAAGATAGAGGTGATAACACTAATGTGTTTAATATCTGTTTCAGGGAAATTGAAAATTTTTCAATTTTAAATCTTTTCATTTGTATCCCCTTACTTCTTAAAATAACAACCAGTCTATAAAGCCATACTAATTATCAAAAGAAATATAAAATTTGAGGATAGTACGGCTACATTTAAATATGAAGATGGCCAACACTTGAAATCCATATTCCAAGTGAAGTTACCCAGTATATTAGCAGGAAAAAATGTTGAAATTCGTGCTGATGTAGTAGTACCACTTTTATTGAGCAAAGATGCTATGAAGAAAGCTAATAATGTTCTGAGTTTTAAAAATGATAATTGTGTCCATGATTGGCCAAAAGTTAAAACTTTTCTGCACTGATGCTGGGCATTATTACATCCCTTTTGCCACTCCAAGTTTCAAAAAGAATGAAAGTATTATTTTGATCAGCACTTGGGATATTAAGAATAAGTCTACTGGAGAGAAAAAGAAAACTAGTAGAAAAACTTCACAAGCAAGTTAAGAGAAAATGAGTATTCTTCTGAAAGATGCAGGAGTTTTTGATGTTGAACTTATGAAACAGCTTCAGGAAATTACTTCCAATTGTGACATGTGCTTAAAATCTAAGAGAACACCACTCAAGCCCATTGTTGGTTTCTCTTTAGCAAAGCATTTCAATGAAATGGTATCTATGGGCATAAAAGAAATTGAAGGGATCAAAATTCTTCATTTAATAGATCATTTTGCCAGATATAGTTTAACTTCTATAATAAAGTCAAAAAGAAAGTTCATAAATTATAATCATTCTATTTCAGTTTTGGATTGTATATTTTGGATCTCCTTTTAGTTTTCTAATTGATAATCGGCAAGAATTTGATAATAAAGCTTTCAGAAACAAGGCCCAGAATTTAAATGTTATTTGTACAAATGACACCAATACAAAGTCCATGGAGCAATGGATTAAATAAATGCCACAATGCTATATTTAAAGAAATGGTATACAGAACTATGGAAGACACCAGCTGCAGCTTGAGACTTGCCATTGCTTGGTCACTGAGTTCCAAAAATACTTTGCATAATATCAATGGTTATAATCCAAATCAATTGGTATTTGGACTAATGTGCCTTCTATACTGATAAATAAACCCCCAGCTTTAGAGGGTGCTATATCAAGTGAAACAACTTGAATGCTATGCATGCAGCAAGAAAAGCCTTTATCTGAGCTGTCATCTGAAAAAATTAGAAGCATTTTGCAGCAAAAGGTGAGACTCATTACTGCTATTAAATATAGAAATAGAGATCTTGTATATTTTAAGAGAAATGAATCAAAACATTGGATGGAACCAGGAACAGTTATAGGAAATGAAAACAAGCAGGTGTTGATCAAGTATTGATGCTGCCGAATTGATCATGTGCCCACAGCCACTCTATGTCAACGCCTGAGTCTCTGTCTTCTTCCACCCGTTCTGCTCCTGCGTCATCTCCAATGGTTCGGGCATGCAGCTCAACGCCCCGAGGGAGAACTCATCCGTGATGTACTTCTCCCTCCTTCTCTTCCTGGCTGGCGAAAGTGTGTTGGGGGGCAGCTGAGGATGTGGGCTAGCACAATCAAGGATGACCTAGCAGTACTATCAGGTCCACAAGTAGTTGGTCTTCGACGATGGAATCGTGATTGACTTGCCATTTCGTGTGACCCGGCTCAGGATCGGCGAGCATGGGCAGCGATGGTCCGTAATGCTGTACTTGCTCGGGAGGAAGCCGGTTCAACCTGACCAGGGTGAAAACTGATACAAGTCAAGTCAAAAGTATGGAGGAAGCTCTGTTAGAAAAGACAACCATTTCTTTTGTTTCCATAAGGAAGGTTGTTTTGATTTAATAAAAATAGTTTCAAGAACTTATAAATAATAGAATGTGACGAGCACAGAACTGGAAACATATCTTCTAGGAAGGAGGAATGCACATTCCCAATTTTGTTTAAAGTGTTCTACAATTGCAGGCCCAGAAATGATGACACACTTATGCAAATTAGCCAGCCTATCCATTCTTATAGATTCTGAGACAAGTTGAGAAATTCTCTCTGACAGGTAAGTGGACCTACATATACCATCAATTTCACACTGACATTGATATAAATAAATTATAGAATGAGTTTTAAGCATAGGTAGGCCATCTTTATGTACAGATTTCAACAAAGTTTGAGAACATAATTCACAGATTAGATGAAAAATAACATTGCTCAACACTGGAGCTCTGCCAATCTCACAATCTTTACTCATTAAGCCCCACAAATATGTTAGTTATCGCAGGCCCTAAAGGGGTACCCATTGATATCCCATTAATCTGACTACATTGTCAAAACTGAATTTGGCAGACATTGTGGCAAATTTATTAAACTCAACTAAAACAGTTTCTGGAATATGGAGAGGTAAAAAGACGTCCACAGCATCTGCATAGATGACCACAATACACAACATCAACATAGAAATCTATTGTTTTCTAGAGCAGAACACAAATTAATGAATTACTGATGTTGAAAATATTTTTAATACCCACTAACATATAATAATGATATTATCCACTGGGCCATGTGTCCAGTGGATAAAGGCATTGGTTAGAGCCAGTGATTAGACCCAAAGAGTTGTGAGTTCAATGCCAGGCTACAGCAGTAACAAACCAAAAAACTTGGAGATTTGAGTTAAAGGGAAATAACTGAGACATCCAGAAGAGGCATGGCACGTAGAACTAGAACAATGAAATAAAGGGTTCGGTTTGAAATTCCAATCACCTGAAGAAGGTCGGAGTGTACAACAAGCAAAACATTGTGAATATGGCAATGAAGATGAGGATGACAGTTCAAATAATGTAAGTAATCATAATACCTCATCTCAGAGATATAGAGGCCGAAATGTTGTGAATATGGCAATGAAGATGAGGATAACAGTCCAGATAATGTAAATAATGTAAGTAATCATAATACCTCATCTCAGAGATATAGAGGCTGAAACATTGTGAATATGGCAATGAACATGAGGATGACAGTCCAAATAATGTAAGTAATCATAATACCTCATCTCAGAGATATAGAGGACAAAATGTTGTGAATATGGCAATGAAGATGAGGATAACAGTCCAGATAATGTAAATAATGTAAGTAATCATAATACCTCATCTCAGAGACATAGACAGAAAAAAATAATTAATAAACATAATTCAGTATTCAAAAGCATGTGACTATAAAGTAGAGATGTGTCTACTTAGTATTATTAAATAATAAACTGATCCTGCATTTCATGGCTACAACAAAACCCTCACTTTTTCTGCCAGATAAATCTAGATGTTAGTATGCTGTGGGGATCATTTTTTTTATTATACTAGTGTCCCCGTGCCATTAAAAATGACTACAATTGTTATAGTTCTAATCATGAGATGAAATGAAACAAAAGTCTTGAAACAACATATTGAGATTCAATAAAGCAAAGATAAAGAATTCACAATTAAAATAGAGGCTAGGGAACCATTTAATTAATCCATTCCTTTTTATATTTTTTTTAAACATCCAATGCTATCTATGATTCATTGATTATCCCTGGTATTATATAAAGCACATTTTTTGCTCATATCTTTTCATGTTAAAGATTTTATGTTTAATATAACAGTGAAATGAAAATATATCTTGGAAGAAAAAGATTAACAACAGAAAGACAAAAAATGGTGACAATGACAAAGCTGATTTCAAGAGCAGGATGAATCAAAATGATCACTTAACACATTGGCTCCCACACAACCCAACAGAGTTTCATGGTGGTATGTCTGCAATGCCCACAGGTGGGTTGTTATCTAATTTCTTTTCTATGAGGATTATTGGGAATGGGATACTATGACTGATTGGGCACCTCAAGGCGGTGTAATGATTAGCAAGCTTGTCTCAATTATGAATGAGTACTGAGTTCGATCCTCACTGGGTGCCCCCTACTTTCGGCCTTGTGCCACATCTAAGCTACACTTGGAAAATCAGTACTATGACTGCTTATGAGATCATTGTACACCAGAACCACATTTTTTTCCAAAAAAATTAAATATATTTGACTATAGAAAATGATTACTTAGTGTCAATGTAATACTAATATATTGGGAATACATGTTGGTTATGTGGTACTCTTGGTTGTAAAATGGACTCTGGTACTAAACAACACACTGGTGGGTCATAGGTAATAAATTTTACCAATTATATCCTTGCCTCATATATGAAACAATACACGAACATAAAGTTGCTTGTACCAAAATTAAGATATAGTGTTGGGACAACAAGGGAAATGAACCAACATGTTAATAGATAAGGATATCTGAGTACCTCACATGAAAGGCTTGAACAAATAAGACTGCAATCTAAGAAATGTCGGAGTAAAGAAACTGATAATTAAATGATTCATTTTGCTTGGGAACAAATTTGGTCTAAACATGCAGATAAATATTTTATTTGTGCAGATGATTAAAATGACTAAGGGAAATAATCCCTCATAAATTTACTAAGGGAAGTAATCATTTATAAATTTACTCAAGTTGATTTACTTCCTTCCTCCCACAGATGGAACAGAAAATATATAAGTAAATAAACATTGATAATTATTATAGGGTTTGATTATGGATATAGACTGATCCCCCTTTTTTGGGCCAGAGTAAGGACTATATATTTTTAGTCGAGTGAAAATGAAGATAACCAAACACGTTTTTCAGTAAAAATAAAAAATATTTAAATCAGGCTATTTTTTAGTTAATCTTTACTTCATTTTGTGTTTTACTGTAAGATTCTTAGAGCAAAAAAATACACTGATCATTAAAATGACAATAAGATAAAAAAAACATGAGCCAAAAATTAAAACTGAAAATGTTTAAGAATTCAGATAACTCAAGAATCAAACTTTTGTAATTAAAAAAAAAATCTGACTGAGCAAAAACCTAGAAAACTCCTTCATCAAAATGTCATCCAAACAACAAAGATAAGGATACTTACAGGCAGGGCCAGATTACCCTATAGGCTAGTATTGGCTGCAGCCTAGGATCCCTCAAGCTTAGTTATAATGCTGGTTATAAAAAATCTAATTTTGTTTTTTTTACTATGGTTGTGTTTTGAAATCTGTGCCAATTTGGTTTACAAGAAACAGTAAAATAGTGGCATTCTAGCTATTCTAGTTTATTTAAAGAATTTGTAATTAGTTTACTTCAAGATATGTAAATGTTGCTAAAATATATCAATGTCATGAACCTAGAGGCACCAAAAAAAGGTTTTATTCTTATAATGCTGGTTATGGAAAATTTTTTTTTTTTTTTTATTCCAGTCGTATTGAAATCTGTGCCAATTTGGTTTGCAATAAATAGTAAACTAGTGTTATTTCTTAAAAACTATTTTTATTGACAATCAAAAGATGGCTATACTAATTTATTTAAAGAATTTGCAATAAGAAGAAATGTTGCTAAAATATATCACAAGTAAAAAAAATATTCAAAACAATTGCAGGCAGGTTAGAGGGTGGCTCTGTCTGGGGGTGGGGCCTATAATTTCATTAGCCTATAGGAATTAAATCTTATATATATTTTTCAACCAATAAAATCCCATCAGAAGGTTTGTTTGATAAACAATCATTACGAGGGCAAATACCACTAAAATACTTTGTAGACATAGTTGCAAACCTACCATGTGTTATTTTGGGACCATTTAGAAAGTAACAATAATAACTCTATTGACCACTCCAGCAAATTCGAGAAAAAGATTTTCGTGAGTCACTGTGAAAGTATTTTGTAAACAATAAAAACCTTGTATTCAAAAAGTTCACACTGCTATGTGAATTTATATTTTCAATCCCCTTACAGATATAAAAATAGAAGCATACTGCTTCTTGGGGCTCAAAACAATTATGGAGGCCAGTTTGATCTACACACACATGCACACAATGGAAGAGGGACAGCTGTTGACTAAGGCATTGTCCAAGCACACAATAGAAGGGATTCACCAGCAACTGCTGACTAAGCCTTTGTCTATGAATTCACATTAGGCTGACAGTCATAAAATAAATCTGTCCTCATATTTCACATCACTCTAAGAACATTACTTTATAAAACCAACTTAAATGCAAGGAAAAGTGAACATTTTATTGTTATTGTATATTTCTGAGAAGAATCTATGAATGTTTCCCTGAGAGCTATAATCTCCAGCTATTCAAGTGTAATGTCAATCGACATCTCCAGTTGCCTTGATCTATCCACTACCCTCCTCCTCATCTTTTCTATCACTCCTATCTGATCTTGCTCTAAATTTTCTGTAACCCCTTGCGTCCTAGTGGCTTCCCGCCTTGCTTGAGGTGAAATGCTTAAAAAAAAAAAAAAAACTTATGTTCTGCTTCTACTTTTCCTTCAGCAAATAACCTTCTTTATTTTTCATTTAAAAGATGCGTTGTTAAATGTTTGGAATCCCAGCACACTGATATCAACAAAAACTTGGGTACATGGATCCCAACAAGCCTGAGGCCCCAAAAGATTTTAAGCTAACCCTACTTACCCTATTGGATTACAACTAAATTCTGTGGTGGGTAGCAACTTTTTTTAAAATAAGCTGGTCTAACGTGAGCTCCTAATGAAAAGAAAATCATTTCCAAATTTAGTAGCTCTAAGCTTTTAAATGAAATCCAATGCATTACTTGTAACTGAATTTAACAACTCTTGTGCTATACATGCAATGTAATTTATAAGTTCTTATAGACTGAAATATTTCAAATGCCAGCAATCATCTATATACTATCATTCTTTTTTTTCAATCATTTCACCCCAAGCAAGATAATAAAGCCATTAAGACACAACAGTTTACTGAGTATGAAATAATATGCAAAAAAGAAAAACATTATTAAGGAAAGATAACAATAAAAGAACAAGAATTAAAACAGAAAATAACAACTGACATTGCATTTAAATTTTTCAAGATCAAAGTTGACTGGAAAGCAAGAAGCCAGAAGAGAGTTCCATAGATGACAGAAGAAACTGTTAGCATAGAATTTATGGTTACATCTAACGGCCATTTCACCTGTAAAATGATGGGACCTAGCTACCAATATAGTATTGGGCTTAAATTTATAATGTCTTAGTACCAAAGAGGAAAGCTCATCAAAACAATAACAGGATATCTAAATATCTTTCATTCAGTTTATAAATAAAAATGGAATTGAAAAAGAGAAAAAAGAAGAAGAGAAATAGGCAAAGAGTGTAAGGAGACAAGAAGATGATGAAAAGGAGACATAACTATGACATCCTACAGATATACATGCACATACACACACAGAAAATAAAATTCAACCTAACACCAATAAATAGTGCATAAATAAATTCAATATAAAAATAACAAAAATGAGAAAATCAGCAGTCAGTTGCTGAAACCTCCTGACAACAAGTGGATCGAACGATTACAAGAAAGTTCATCTATGAAACTCTGGAGTTAGGGTGCTGAATATAACAGCCAATTGACAAATTTTATATTTGTATTAATTATATATATATATATATATATATATAGTGGGGAAAATAAGTATTTCATCCACTGCTCATTTTCTGAGTTTGCCACCTTAAAAAAATGAGAACGATCTATAATTTTCAGGGTAGGTCCATCTTGAAAATGAGAGATAGAATATAAAAAAATTGTGTATGAAATTATTTCTGTGAGAACTTTTCCTTGATTTGGTTTTACAGTGTGACTTTTTATATTATACTTTTCCACATTTGTAGCACTTTGAATTCTTAAAGGGACAGTCATGTCTGAGATGTAACCTTCCACATCTGAAATATGATTAAGTTTTCTTTTTCTACCATTTTCTTTAGCTTGTATGTACATGCATTCTTTTTCTTCAATTTCTTCCAGAGTCAGTTTGTTTGATTTGAATCTTTCACACTTCTTGTTAACAATTCCAGCATATGTGACAAAATCTTCATTTTTTTTTTCATCAGATTCATACACTTCCAACATGTATTTAATAAATTTTTCTCACTAAAAATTTTAGTCAGAATATTTATTATTTCTTCAAAGCAAATTTCTCAGGTTTTCTTTTTTTTTTTTTTTTTCAGTCCTACAAAATTACAGTATCTTTCATGTTATTAATAGAATAATATCAAAATCTGTTATTCAGAGTCTTCAGTTCTGCTGTAACCCAATCATCAGGTGAACCAAATATTAAAATATTTCTTACTTTAATCTAACTTATATAATCAAGAGGCAACAGGTATTCACTATCTGGGATGTCTGTTTTTAATTAAACATTTATTTTTATGAATACAAAACTTGAACTTGCATCTGAGTGACAAATTAATTCTACAATGAATGTGTGGCCAGATGTTGAATAACAGGGTAATGTAGGCATAAAAATAAACACTTAATCTAAAACATACATCCCATATTTTTTTGATGAATAATTACTTTTTAGAAGAATTGTTTTAAATTTTAATCTGAATAATTTATAAACTTTTAAAATTCTGTATTAATTTGTAATGGTCAAGTGATAATTATTAAATTAAGACTGTACTTACTAATTGTAAGTGAAAAAGCTTACTACATTTCAATGACCCCCAATATTTTAAAAAGAATTTTGAATTTATTTTGCTTGTATAAACATGTCCATTTTTGTAAATACAGATGTCAAAGTTAAATTGTATTGGTAATTTTCTAACATTTCTTCAACAAGTATCTTTGTAAGTAAGACTATAAAGTCAAAGTACCTAAAATTCAATTGCTTAGAATATGTTCTTAAATTTTCAAGATTACTGAGGTGTTCACATTATATACAAGTAATTATTACAATTAGGTCTCCATTAGAAAAAAATGCCCTAACATCAGGCTCATATAAACACCCACCTCAGTGTTAAAAATGCTTTTCTGCAATATTTTAAACTAAAAGAAAGTAATATTTGTTTAAAATAAGATTTAATTAAACTTTAAATCAGCTAATCTTCCTCAAATAATGTTTCAGGAACTATAATTTATTTTTGAAAGATTTTTAAATAATGAGAATTACGTTGTGTTGATAGATTTGTCAATATGAACGATTTTTTAGCGTTTTTACTGATAATAAAAAAAATACTCATTCCAATAGATTGAAATATATTTGAAATATAACAAAGTATTTTGCTTATTGGAAACATTAAATTTAATCTATGAAATTCAAATTCAAACTAAAATAAAACGCTTCAATAAATTTTTTTCATTTTTTAAAATGCATTTTTAAAAAAAAAACATAGGTATCTCTTTTCTTTGGAGGTAACTATGTAAACCACTTTACTTTTCTACGTTTGGGACCGATATTGATGAAAGGAAGAGGATTGTTTAAATAGATAGATATATATGGTATGAAACAAAAATTGGAGGAACTCGAAATGATAGATTAACCTCTGTCCAAGTCAAAGTGTTTTCCGTGTCTTACCAAATATTTTCAGACAGTCTCAACAAGAATAACGAAGCCTATCTAAGGGAGATAACTCCCGTTACTGAATGAACATAAAAGAAATTGGTTCTAAATCCGCCGAGGTATGAATTGTTTTTCTCGACAGATAAATTTGTGACAAGAAACGTCACCTATCTAGAAAAGAACAAAAGAGGTATGTTTTTAAGAGATTTTTCTTGTTTAGTAATCTTAAAAAAAAAAGCATTTGTTAAATCGTAAACAAGACACTTTTATTTTTTTTATTTCATCATTTTTAATTTTTTTAAATTAAAATAAATGTTTTACTTTTGTTTATTGATTTTCTTTTATTGTTTTTAATGTTAAAACTGGCTTCACCGAAAAAAAAAACGTTAAATCGAATTTTCCCTGATTCACTTAACCGAAAAAAAAATTAAATTAAAGAGAGATAACTTTTATATCTGAATAGGTTAAATTTTAAAATTTCACTCCTTAAATCGATTCTCGTTTGTTTTTTTTTTGTTTTTTTTCTCTATAAATTTTACTTATTTTAATCGTTTTTATTTTCGTTCCCCGTCAAAAAGACAATTAATTTCCTGGCTTTAACTGATTTTCAACATTACATAATCCTGTTAAACAACCCAACTGATTTGTCAGTCATTCATTAACGTCAATAAGCAACAATCAAATTAAAACGTGTCATTTTTTTAAATCAAGCGCAATTTAAGGAAAAGCGCCATTAAGATGTAAAAAGTTATCTCCCTTTAATTTTCTACCTTTTCGGATAAATGGCCTTCACTACAAATTTTGCAAAGTTCACACTTACAACAGTAATTTTTAAAAGGGAAAGAATTTCGAATCAAATGGTAAGAATCAAATGGGAGTTTTATTTTTCATTGAAGCATTGATTTCTTTTTTCATTTATCTGCAATTAATAAATCAATTTGGTTTCATAAATTTTTTCAATAATTATCACTGTAAAAGCATAAATGATGCAAAAAGATTACAATGCTTAATAAGAGAGGTATTGTGGAAATCTTGGATCACAAGGGGAGGAATTTAACCTGTCAGACTGAGAACCAATGATAAAGAGACATAAGAATAAATTTTATAAGATTATTCTGGAAAGTATCGGGCTGTATAGGAATAATCATTTTGATTGGTTGTTCCAATTATCAACATTACATGTCTAGCTACTTTACATTTCTATATTTTCCTTATGTTTTTCTCTCTTCCTTTTCTTTGTAGAAGAGACTATATCTTGTGTCTTTCTTTCTTTTTTGCTCTTCTTATTTTCTTTCTTCTTTATATCGCTGGAAAAGAGATTGTCAGCAAATATTAAAAATTGTAATAATCCTCATTTACTGACACCTGATGAGATATGATGATATGCATCAGTTTTACATATGTTCAAATGTAATATTCTATAATCAAGAATATTGCTCTACTATTAATCCATTACATTCACTTAATGTGCTAATACCTTTGGGAAAGGTATGAATCCTCTTCTTCTCCCCCCCCCCCCCAGCTATGGGTAAATAATAGACTAGGTGCTATAACCTTGGATGGCAACTGGTCTACCACAGAAAGAAATGGCAACCTACTGCGGATAAAAAATCTGCCTCATTGGTCATGTATCAAAAGATACATGATCGTCTAAGTGTGTATCACGCATGGCACATAACTGACTGACTGATTGTATTGAGCCCTATATTTAAATTAATGTTATGAACATTTAAATTTATATTCAGGTTGATGAATAAAGACAAAAGGAAAACCTTATTCATATTATCTTTTACAGATATATTGTAGTCATATCTTAAATTTTTTACATACACATATGTCAAGAAAACAATGATTCTCAAACATAAGGAAATTGACTCTGAGGGGAGCAATTTTAACCGTATATATATCATAAGTATAAAGATGACAAAACAAGGGGAGGCACTAAGGATACCTGGGAGTCAAAGAATTTAGATAGGTGTGTATATATTTTTGCTTGATAATCAAGGTTCACTTTCCTTTACTGTGTAGGTAGGTGTTTGTCTTTTTTCTTTTTTATTTCCTTCTTCAGGATTTTTTTCTTGTCTATGGTGTTACGCCTTCTAACAAATTGTCTGTTGGTTACACCAATGTAGATCTGATGAATTGGATCATTATTACGATTCCAGTGAATTAAATATAACCATGGAATATTAGTGTTTGAACCTTTTATATTATATATATATATATATATATATATATATATATATATATATATAAAAGTGAACATAGAAGTCAACAGTTAGAGGCGACAGTCTGTTTCATGCTATATGCAATTGTCAGGCCACGTTTATATTTACACACGCTCTATCTCTGATATTGAGCACTTTAAACCATAGGCAGGAGTTAACGCTTTTTTGCCAACATCAAAAAACTTTCACATTAGATAATTAGCATAAAAAAAAAAAACATAGCTAAGTAAAATTCTAAAAAGCTTAGCCAAACCTTTAAATAGAAAAAAAACCCTTTTTGTAGTCGTCAAAAAACAAAAAAACAAATTGAAATTCAGTGCAATGCGATCTGTATATAAAACACCCACTTGAATAAACAAATAAATAAGTAGATAATCAGATGGACAATAATAAAAGACAATTCTCCAGACACATAACGATTGTAGGCGCGCCATAAAAATATCCTTCACTGGGAACCAACTAAAGGATGACCGCAAACATTAGCCTTGAAATAGATACCCTACCAAACCTTAGCAAAACCTCTCAGAGGATGATGAATCTATTGATAAGAATTAACTCCTTGACCACTTTAACAAAGGAAAATAGTCTAGCCACCCCCACAATAACAAATTCTGTAACGAACTGTGCCTAAAAATACACGTAAACCGAGAGATAGCTTATTCCTAAAATTTCGCTTGAAGATGAAACGGGACTAAACACCACAATCCAACTTAATTTTAATAATTATTTGGATGATTTCGGCTCTCGTTTTTGAAACATGAGAACTCTTATGTAGCGAAAGAATCGTATTTTTAAACAAAAAATATTATTATAATGTAAGCTCTACTTCTGTATGGAGCACTGTCTTCTTAAAAATAAAAACAAAAATACTAAGGAACCCCCGGATTATGCACCCAACATGTTCTTTTCTATTTTCTGCATACCTGCACAATGATATATATATATATATATATATATATATATATATATATATATATATATATATATATATATATATATATATATATATATTATATATAGATATATATGGATGTTTTATTTTTTGTGCATTTTGCCATCATTTTCATGTCTTTGTTTTTTTTTGTCTGAATCCATGAATTTTTTCTCATGCTAAATCTCAAAAAAAAAAAAAACACAAAGTAAAATTCACTATTTTTTATCCATAATGTTGAATGTGTTAAAATTATTCAACTTTTTAACAAGAAAAATCTCAAGTTGATGCTAAAAATTGTTGCAAAACATTTGTTAATTTATTTAAGATGGAATCATCTATTATGTCATGTCTCTAATTTGTATTTAGATGGATTGTATTTATTTTCAATTTTTCTACTTGAATTGTTCACCTATATTGCATATGATTCATTGTTGTGCATAATTAGGTTACAATAAAATTTCTAATTTAGATAAATACTACCTTATGATGTAGCAGAGTGGGGGTCCTATATCATAAATTCAGGGTGGGGCGTACTGGCCCTATATATATATATATATATATATATATATATATATATATATATATATATATATTATAATTATATTTTTTAAAAATATGATTCCACCGCAGCACAGAAATTACTGTTTCAAAACTGGTCATGAGTATTTAAGTTTAATTCCAATATTAAGCCTTAAGCACTGGGTAGCAGTTCCATTGTCAATAATTGTTTTGGAATAATTATGGGATGGAATGTTTTACTCATTTATAGTTTTGAAATGGAGGTGTGATCTGGGGTTTGTTTTTTCTTTATCAAGCGGCCATTGCTTTGATGGAATTGGCTCATCAACCTAACAGTTCTTTCCTATTATATCAATATATACTATATACGCGCACACACGCATACATATATATATATATACATATATACATGTGTATATATATATATATATATATATAACACACACACACATATATATAGATAGATAGATGGCAATAAAATTATAACATATTGCATATATAGTGCATGTGTTAAACTGTAAAATAGTCAATTTGAGCTCAGCACCCAAAGATTTTGTTGTTCATGAGAGTTGGGCTAGAGCTGTGAGATAGTATTAATGATGAAAATATTAAAAAATTATTCAACTTTTTAACAAGAAAAATCTCAAATTGATCTTAAAAATTACTGCAAAACATAGTTGATTTAAGATGGAATTATCAATTATGACAGGTCTCTAATTTGTATTTAGATACATTGTTATTTATTTACATTTTTTTCTAATTGAATTGTTCACCATTATTGCATATGATACATTATTGTACATAATTAGGTTACAATAAAATTGTATTTTATATGAATACTACCTTATGAAGTAGAGTGAGAGGCACCATATCATAGATTGTGGGATCATAAGACACTTGCAGCAGCCTTGTGTGTGTGTGTGTGTGTATGTGTATGTGTGTGTGTGTGTATATATGTGCGTGTGTGACCCCCCCCCCAAAAAAAAAAATGGAATACCTAATGTTTAAAGTGAACTTTTACAAATGAAAAATCTTTCTTGAAGCTTTTATTTTCAAGCTAATAGATTAAATTTAATATTTACAATAAGCAAAGTACTTTGTTGTATTTCAAAGATCTAACTGAAATTGACTGAAAGGATTTTTTTTCTAAAATAGTTGATTAGCACCCCTTTTTAGTTGTCTTTCATTGCAATGTAATTGTCTTTATTAAAAAAAAACTTCCAAAAATAAAATATACTTTTTTGAAACTTTATTCATGGAATATTAACTGAATAAAAGTATAATTAATCTGATCTGAAACAAATATTATTTACTTTAAGTTTAAAATATCTCAGAAATGTATTTTTTAATGTGACTGTTTCAGTTTATTTAAGGTGTTGATGTGATGACAGATCTAATTTTGTTATACAGAGACTTTATCTGTAAAACGTAATTGAAGAAAATGACATGAGTGCTTTTTTATATAATAGCTAAGTATTCGGTAATCTTAAACATTCAGGAAATATTCTCAGTAATCTAATGTTTTATTGAACTTTAAACATTTTGGCTTTAAATTCCCTCAGTTATTGCTCATATTCTCTGATAATGTTGTGTCTGGTCTCCTGTACTTTCTAAGATCAGAACATTCATAGACATACAAAAAACTTTAAAATATTGATGTTTGTTAATTTAGGATTTTCCATTTATGATTAGTAAATATAGTTTTCACTTAATAATAATATTACCTAAAAGGTTGAAATTAATACAGAATTTTAAAAGAATTAAAACTTAATAAATTTTTTTAATTCTAATTTTTTTTTAAATAAAAACTTCTTGTAAAAATACATTATACATTGAAAAATATCTGTCCATATTTCTGAGATGTGGTATTATGTACATTGTTTACATTATTCGGACTATTGTTCTCATCTTTGTTGCCATATTTATTACAACGTTTCGGCTGTTGTATGCTCCGGCCTTCTTCAGGTGGTTGGAATGAACCCTTTTAAGGACAAATGGCACAGTGGATGAAGTTGTTAGTTAGATCCAGTGACAGAATCCAAAGAGTGTGAGTTCAATACCCGGTTAAGGCAGTGGAGAACTTTGAGAGGGAAATTAACAGGAGATAACTGATAACTGACATCCATTAAAACATGGCACATGGAACTAGAACAGTCTACCCCAGTAAGCGAAATAAATGTTCAGTTCGACATTCCAACCACCTGAAGAAGGCCGGAGCGTACAACGGCCGAAACGTTGTAATAAATATGGCAACAAAGATGAGGACAATAGTCTGAATAATGTAAATAATGTACATTGAAAAATGTTTTTCTTAACTGCGCACAGTTTTGTAAACAAACATAAACAAAGAGAATTTTTGGATGGACTTTTATTAATGCAACAGATTTTTTATCACTTTAAAACATGATTTTTAGCGGATACTTGTATTTGAGTAGACACTCGATTCATGTATTAAACAGTATATTTATTTATTTTCATCTGGCCTGAATATTCAAGAAATCTTATTAAAGAAAAGTAACATTTAAAATAGTAAAAAACACACAGATATAGACAGACATGCACACACGCATATATATTCAAAAAATCAAGAAAAATTCAAACAACTTCTTTGATTCAACAAAAATAGTTTTGTATCAAAATGCTTATCAAGCCCAGATGTTTCGATAAATTGAATCTAGCAGATTTCGAATTTATACTCTTTGGAATGAACAAATTTGAAATTCTTAACATGTTACAGTTTCAATAAAAACCTAACATTTATAGAACCAGTTAAATTATTTTAAATATAACTATACATTCATAATTACAGCTGTAGTTATCTATTGAGCACATTTTTAGATGTTCTTATATATACCGTGTGTAACAGCAAAATTGTCCAAATGGTGTAACAGCATAATTGTCCATCCCACAAAATGTTTAATATCTAAAAGACTACTAAACTAATTGAGTTTCTTTTTTCCAAGTTTTTAGATAAGGCGTTTAGCCATCTTGATACCATTTATTGTAAGAATCACTGAAAACCATTTGTGTTATTCAGCTAGAAAGAGAACAGGTTAAAATCATTTTGTGTCCGCCCCACTGTCTTCTCAACTGAGTAATGGTGAGAGGAAAAAAATAATTCAAGCCTTCTTAATCTGGCTTCCATCTTCAAAGTCCATTCAAGAACCACCAAGAGAATGGTGAATAAGTTTTAAAAAGAGGGAACAGTAGAGAGGGAAACTGGATCAGGATGTCACAACAGGAAGAGAGATCATCATTTCCACTTAGAGCTAAAGAGATGAATTAGAAAAGATCCAACTCAATCCATAAGACTTTTGGCACATGAGAGAGAAGTTTCAGCTATGACAGTCCAAAGAGCAGTGAAAAAAAGACTTGAAAATGAAATCATACATGAAACCTGAGGCAACTTGTTACTCCAGGACAAAATGTTAGAAGGTTAGAAAGGATGAAGATCATCTTGAATAAGTTGGAAATGATCTTGGAATAATATATATATATTTGAACTCAATTTCAATCCTTCATGATCCTTAGCTGGGATTAATTAATGCTGAATATGCCAATTTTGCTGTTACAACCAATATATATATATATATATATATATATATATATATATATAAATTCAATCTCTGGCAAAAAATGCTCTTCACCAAAAGAACAGCTAAATTAAAAGAGGGCTTAATACAATTTTCATAAAACAAAAATATAGAGCAAGTTTAGATATAAAATATCCAAAACACTGACCTTCTTGCAACCAATTTCTGCCAAGATGGCTTTGTCGGGCAGCAGGTCATTGTTTTGTTTTATAATTGTACTGACACCCGGCAGTGGAAGGAGGAAAAGAGAGGTGGAAAGAAAAGAAATAGAGAGGCAGAAGCAGAAATATAAAGAGACAGACGGTTAGGAGTACTTATACAAACGTTTCCCCCACCACCACCACCACCACCACATCTCTTTCCTTTCTACCTCTTTTTCTCACCCTCCTTCCACTGCCGATACAAGTACAATTATAAATTGGTCTTTTGAGACAAAACAATGACTTACTGCTTGACGAAGCCATCTTGGCAGAAACCGTGGTTGCAAGATCTCTCTATCTCTCTTTTTCTCTCTCTCTGTGTATATATATATATATTTGAAAAATTTCTCAGAGTTAGCCTGTAGGAAAAGACATTATTTATAAAGGTAAAACACAAAAGGAAAACTGTAATATTAACTGACATGTTTCATCCAAGGCAAAACAAAATGAATTTATTAAAACAAAGTAACTATTAATAACAAAACAAAATGTCCTTAACAACTAGAAGAATACAATAGCATTTTCTAAATTCCTCCAATTGCTAAGGACATTTTGTTTTATTAATAGTTACTTTGTTTTAATAAATTAATTTCATCTTTGCCTTGAAAAGTCTACATTGGACAAAACACGTCAGCTAATATTACAGTTTTCCTATTGTCTTTTACCTTTATAAATATATGTATATATATGTAATGAAATGAACTGAGTTCAACAATTATTTTAATATATTTTCTGTTTATATGTTATTTTTATAGATACAAATATTTAAGTAAATGCTCTGTTTATAATAAACAGTATTAACTACATTTAAAGGCTTGACTGTCCAAAAAATTTCATAGAAAATATGTATAAGATACATGTTCAATTTCTGTAGGAGGATATATATTTTCTATGAAATATATATATATATATATATATATATATATATATGATTAATACAAATAAAATTTGTTACTTAACTGATTGATGTTAACTCATCACCTCAGAGTTTCGTAGACAAACCTTTTTTAACTGTTCAGCCCACTCGAGCAGGAGGTTTCAGCAATTGATTGTCATTTTTTACATTTTTTGTTATCTTTATATTAAGTTTGACATAATTTATTTACGGTCTAGTTGGGATGCCCTTATTATTGCTCTTAGGTTGTTTTTCCTTTTCATCATTATATAGAAGATACAAACCTACCTAGGTTTCACCTAAATGGATTGTCAGGGCAATGCTGGCCAGCCCTGACAATCCATTTAGCTGAAACCTAGGTAGATTTGCCCGGCTCCTTAGGATTATCTTAGGTTTTGCTCTACTTAGTGTATTGAGCAATTTATATAGTTATCTTTTTACTCGTTTTCTTTTTTTTTTTTTTCTTTGGACTTGGAGCTTAAACACTTGACGATTGTTTTCACCTTCGTTTAATGTTCTTGGTTCTTTTTTTTTTTTATTCCCCATTTTTCTTCGGCTACCGATTTGTTCTACTACAAGTTGACCTATCCGAGGTTTTTCCAAAAGAGTACTACCATTTTTAATATATATACACACACCTTGAAAAAGAAAAAATAAGATTTCTGCTACAATACCAAATAAATAAAATTTAAAATGTCTGGAAAACTGCATTTAATCCACACATTTAAAACACAATGTGTATCCACAATAAATGATCTTGTATCATACTGTTAAGATCACACTAATATTCACCTATACAAGAGCCACTCAAGGTAGAGGGTTACCAAATGAGGTGTGTGATATGAATGCAAGAGGGAAGACATAGAAAGTGAAGATCATGAGAATATGAAAGATAGATAAAACTTGACCCTTGACTTAAAGGATGCTATTCAATCATTTTAATTCAAATGCTTATTTCTTGTATGACATAATTTTATATTAATATAAAATATTATATTATATTATTGTTAAAAAATTATTTTATTATTTTATTATATTAGATTTTAATGAATTTTTATGAAGGATTTTTAAATGATTTTCAGTTCAATTATTTTTTTTTTATTTAAATGTAACAACTAGATTATTGAATTGAAAAAAAAATGTCATCTTCCTTCATGCATATAAAAGGTCTATGTTCAAATTAAACAAATGAAGTACTATTTCATTTTTATTTTTTAAATCATTTCACCCCAAGGCAATAAAGCTACTAATACACAAAGGGTTAATGTGAAACAATTTGAGAAAAAGGAAAAATTGATTAAAAAGAGGCCAACAAGACAGCAATTAAGAAAACAGAAAATAACGATTGACATTACATATAAATTTTTGAAGATCAAAGGCGATAAAGCCACTAGGATGCAAGGGGTTACTGAGTGTTAGAGAATATGAGAAAAACTACTATTAAGGAGAGAAGAAAATAAAAGAACAAGAATTAAGAAGACAGAAAATAATGACTGATATTACATTAAATTTTTGAAGATCAAAGTTGACTGGAAAGTAAGAAGCTGGAAGAGAGTTCTACAAGTAATAAGTGTAAGAGAAGCTGTTTGCATAGAACTTAGTCACGTCTAGCTATTTCAATTGTGAAATGAGACCTACCCACCAATCTAGTACTGAGTTTATATTCATGTTCTAGGTATCAAAGAGGAAAGCTCATTAGAACAATTACCATGAAATAAAAACTATAAAAATTTTATTTTTATTACTTTAAAAATGTTAGACTTGTAAATGTATAATCATGTAGTTTTTTTTAAAATACATGTTCTTTTGAAAGAAGTCTATTTTTATGAAGGCCAGACGGTTTGTGTAAAAATTGTTGCCCTTTGGATCAACAGTTGATACCACCAAAATTATTTGTTGAATTGTTGCAGATTCATTTTTAACATTCATAAAGAAAGGTTTTGTATATATTGGCCAATGAAAGATAAGATTTTCAAGTTCTTGTGAAATTTTGGATGAAGCCAGTGTGAGCCTCCTATGTTCAATAAAAGGACTGCTATTTAGCAGATTGCCAGAAAGAAGGAACCATTGAAAAAGCAATTAATGGTTGAGCAGGAGGCATTAGCGCCCACACTTCAAGAGGACTGGTCAAGCCGAGGGCATCATAAATCAAAATAGAAAGAAAGAGTCGACAAATTCAAACCCCAGGACAGAGCATTCCTTTATGTGATATGTAGAAAAGATGCCTTACCTTGTGTGGCAAAGCGAGCATGTATATGCCTGGTGTGCAAAACAAGTAAAGGAAAGGAAAAAGAAATATGGCAGCCCTGATACCTTAATTTAAGAAAGACAGTTTTGAATCTAGAATTCATGAGTGAGCATATGCAAATTTTTTTGCTGGATCAGCTGAACATAAAAACGTCAAAAGAAAGAATAGACAGTTCATTCTTGAACATAGTGCTGCTTGTAAGGAGAAACTTGGGTCAGTCAGAAAGAGATTACTTGGGTCAGTTTCACACAGTTTCCCCGAGAAGAATTTAGACTGAATAAACTTTCAAGTTTTAATTTTCCAACAAAGTACTACGAAAAGTCAAAAAGATAACAACTTGTGAAAACACGATAACCGTTTGTACTGAGATGTTCTATTATTGAGTATTCAGTCAACGAAGGTGGGTGTGTTTTTGTATTTTCTGGCTTGTGCAATTTTTTGCTTCCTCTAAGTTTTTCCTTTTTTTTTTCCATTTTTAAAGGGTGTGATCTTTTTTGTCTTTGAATCAGTGTTTTTTCCTAAAAATTGTAACACTTTTCATATTTGATGGTTATCCACTTTTTGTAACCTCAAAAAATCATTATCCTGTCATAATAAGTGCACAAGCAGAAATTTTTGTGCAACATTTATTTTTTTTTTTTTTTTTTTTTTTTAAGTATTGTAAATGTTTTTCCTTTTAAAAATTATATGCATTGGTAGTCATTTTGCAATTTCACACCTATTATAACTTGCTGTTTCTACTGTTTTGTGTCTGCCACAAGAACTTGGATTTGGTAAGAAATAAAATTTTTATAAAAAAATGCACAGAGAAGCTACGCTATGGCAGTGGAGTGTGACTGAAGCCAGGATGCCAGGTCAAGGTCAATAACACTGCAAATTCATCTTTGGATTTTATCAAGAATCTCTAAATATATAGCAGAAGCATCAAACCAGTGTGACAGCAATATTCAAAGCAAAGATGAATGGTAGACTTATAAATGTGTAAGATTCTGGAAAAAATTATCTGGCACAATACACTGAATCAACTTTCCTAGCAACAGCCCTAGTGATGGATTCAATATACTCTTTCTACTTTATGTCAGTGATAAACATTACTTCAATGGGTCACACTCCTGGAGGCTAACATCAGTCATGCAGACGGAAGGCAAAAAGGATTCAATCAGACAATAAAAGAAAGCAGTTTTTTTGGAGGCGTTAGAATTAACAAGCCATTCCTTGCTCCAGTTAACAACAGATTGTAGGTCATTTTTTAAATCAGCTTCCAATTTGACCATATCAAACCAATCAGACTTAGCCAAGACAGCAGTAAATAGTTGTCATCAGCATGGATACAGAGTTGAGCACTGATGTCATCGGGAAGGTCGTTGACAAAAATTCATACAGAGCCATTGCAGAGTTCTTTTTTTCTCGATAAAAATACATGAACATCGTCATTGAATAATTCTTCACATCAAAATTAGAAAAAAAATTCATGTTACACTTTTATTGGCAATAATTTTTTAGGAGTGTTTCAGGTAAGAAAAAAATCATTTGCAATGTATTTTTGCTTCAGGAAGTTAATTGGTTAAACTTTCTTCATATGCAAAAAAAAAAAAAAAAAGCAAAATGAAAAATATGTATTTTTTGGCAGGTGGGCAGGCGTTTGTGTGTGCATACATGCTTTTAAACAAAAAATACTTAGAATGAAAATACCTCAGAAAATATGTTAAATTATTCAAATGTTTAAATTTCTTTCCAACAAAAAACAAAATAAAAAATTTGCTCAAGAGCAATCAATATTTATTCTTCTTCAGTGAAAGTAAAAACCATATCATTAAGCTTTACTTTGAAATACAATCAATGACAGAATTCAAAGAACTAATTCATTTATTACTTTACCTTTCTGATTAAAAAAAGAAAAAGAATCCAAGAATTATTTATTGTGACTATTATTGTCTACATAAGTTTATTTCTTAGAGATTGGAATATTGTTGATTCTTAATCTTAACATTCAAAACAATTTTCTAATAACAATGAATTACTTCCCTTTATAATTTTTTTTCACCGCACTCATATTTTGAACCCTTCTTTAGTTTTGAAAAGTCTTGCATCAGAAATCAGATGAAATTCATGTAATTTAATTTTAGTTCTAACAATTAATGTCCATGGAAAAATAATGGATTTTAAGATTTCTTTCTTTTTCCAAAATGTCTCAAAAATCATTTTGGCTATTACCATTTTTATTTCCACCCTGAAAAATTGTCATGGGAAAATCTTTTTATAAACAAATAAGAAAGAATGGATGGAATTAAGACATTGCGACCAGAAATAACCAATCTTTTCAATTTCTTCTTCAGTATTTAATTAAATTAAATTTAAGTACTATAGATCAAGATATTTTTTTTTTTTTTAATTTTTAAAATTTATGAAAGTTAATAATAGAGACCCAGCTTGATAAATTGATCCCCCTACGGAAGCCAAAAGAAAGCAAATAACTCAGCTAATAAATTTAATAATGTGATTTCTCAAAATGTAAAAAAAATAAAATAAATTTATTACGAAATTCGTAATCTGGAGTTTTGTTTTGTTTTTTTTTTTTGTTTTTCATAATTAAAAAAAAAAAAAAACACCAGATTAAGAATTAAAAAAAAAATAGATTTTTTTTTTTTTTTCAATTTAGAAATCACATGGTATGATGAGCATATTTTGTTTTGGCTTCCATAGGGAGGATCAATTTATTCATTTACATAGCAAACTTCGACACACCCCATATCTTTATAAAATTTAATATTGTTTGTTCGTTTTTTTGGGGGGGGGGGATAATAATAATCATTATCTGGAGTATATATTTAAGTTTTTAAAAAAAATTCTGGTTACTGTATCACTCCACTGAAAAATGTCAAGGTTTTGTTTTTACTTTTTAGTAACTTTGTTAAAAAGAGTGGGGGGGGGTCTTTGTTTATCTCTAAATTTATGTCCTCAAAATCTTTAAAGTGAAACTGAAACATATCGGATTTTTTTTAGAGATTAATAGGCGTTTTCTTTTCTTTTTTCTTTTTACTTAAAATTTCGATAGCTATTTTTATTTGCTTAATTAACAATTTAACATTAACAATAAAATGGAAAAATTAATTAAATTAAATACCATAATTTGAAATACAATCAACTTTCAAATCATACGACAAAAACATTTTCAAATCCAAAAAGGGGTTCCAGTCAGGATATGAGGCATGAAAATATGAGGAATTTAATTCAATGTTTACTAACAGAAAATGTTTTGTTTTTTTTTTTAAACCAACAACACTCCTCCTTTTTTATGCGATGTTTTTTTTTTTTTTTTTTTAAGACGATCCTTTCAAAGTATTAATCAAGTCTCCAGACTCTTCAAGTTCTTTAATTATGTCCAAACCACCAACCATTTCCCCATTTACATAAAGTTGTGGGTAAGTCGGCCAATTGGAATAAGTTTTTAGACCTTGTCTCACTTCTTCGTCTTCCAAAATGTCAAAGGTCTCATAAGAAATCCCAGTTGCATTCATAATTCCGATGGTTGTCTTACTAAATCCACACCGTGGGGTATCAGGTGACCCTTTCATAAAAAGCATGACAGGGGCCTTGTTGATAAGGGATTTCAGGCGACTGTTGAGGTCCTGCTTTTGGGGTAACATTTTCTTCAATTCGTCAGTTTCGGCAAGTTCTTTAACAATATCTAACCCACCCACAAGTTCTCCGTTATGGTACAATTGTGGATAGGTCGGCCAATTCGAATAGGTTTTCAGTCCCTGTCGGACACTCTCGTCTCCAAGGATATTAAAATAGGAATAGTCCACGTTGTGTAATTTCAGGATTCCTGTAATTGTTCTGCTAAATCCACATTTTGGTTCGTCGGGTGTACCTTTCATAAAAAGCATAACAGGCGCCATGTGGATGAGTTTTTTAAGCCGACTGTTGAGGTCTTCTGGAGATTCCTGGGTAACAGTAGGAACTGTAGCCGATACCAAATTATTCACCTTCTTGTTCAATTCGGCTGGGTTAGCTCCTTCCAGATTATCAATCTGGGTTTTGTTTTTAAAGAAAATAAACATCGGTACCGCCGTCACTTGATATTTGGTCGTCAACTCCGGTAAATCTTCCGCCTCGACCTGGAGAAAACGAACGTTGACAAGTTGAGGCGTTTTGGCCAATTCAGCCATCACATCGTTCATCTGCTGACACTGTTCAGACCATTTCGCTGAAAAATGAACAACTACCAAATTTGATCTGGCTTCAGCTAAAGTTTTGTTGAAATTTTCCAAACTGTCTACCTCTTCTAGAAGCGCCATTTTGACTACTACTACAACTACCAGAGACCGCGTGTGTTCGTTTATTGGAACTGTTGCACTGGAATAAAAGAATACGTGGATTTCTGTAATACACAATCGAATTGAGGTGTTCGTTTATTTACACCGTAGAACTACGGAATGATGGAGGAAGTGCTCATTAAAATATTCTAGAACATTTTATTTGTATTTTTTTTAACTTTTTTTTTTTAGATTTTATAGTTTTATAAAATGGATCTTTTTTTTGGTAACCATAGCATTGACTATAAATTAGAGATATCGTTGAATTGTAAACCACTAATTTTTTTGTTTTTGTTGCCGAACAATGCACGTCATATTTCAAGGGAGATAATTCAATAAAACTTTTCAAGGGAGATAATACATATAGCCTTAATTTTGTGGCCCAAAATATATAGGGTGGTCCGAAGGTCTTGTCACCCACTACCAAAAAGTAATGAGAACAATAGAAGAAGTAATACAGTAATACAAAGCACATGTACTGGATTCAGTTTATTCTCTTTCATTGACGCTGTCACACATCGAGAAGGTCCGTATGAAGACCATCATTTTCGTGTAAGAGCTCGCGTCAGTCATCTGAAATAGAAAATTAGAAGTGACAAGACTTTCAGACCACCCTGTAGCTAAGGTCATTTCATTCTGCCCAGCTGTTAAATCAAGTCTTGGGTTTTTGATTGTATTTACGTTATTTAAATTCTTTATCTAGCTTCATAGATTGAGCACATATTTTTCTCCACAATAAAAAAATGAAAATGATTTAAAGTAATGCTAGTAATATTAGTGGTCACAATAAATAAATTTCCATAAGCTTGTGGGCATAGTTCAAATGACAGCTGAGAGAATAAAAACTGTGGCTTTTCATGTTTTATCAAGTTCATTGTGGCTAAAATAAACCAACGTTTAACATTAACTCCTCACCCCCAATGATCTGTCTAACACAAAATAAATCTATTTTAGAAATATTAATCAACATATTTCTTCAGGATGCAATCAAGTACAGAAACTGTTTTAACATCTGAAATGCTTTTGAATTACCTCCTTTATTTTTTATGTAATATCATAAGTAGATATTTTTTGTAAATAAATTTAAAAAAAGAAATGTAATTTAATTATGTGACCTATCAAACTTAGAAGTTGCAAACTTTTCCTAACATCATAGACTGAGAACATATTTTTATACAGTCACAAATTTATTATAGTCACACTTAATATGATTAATAAATTGTGATAAAATTTAAAACTGCAATTTATTTACATTTTATAACAAATTTTTTTATAAAGATTAAATTTATTTTTATGGGTGTATCTTTTCATAAATCATAGTCACAAATCCTGTGACCTCTTAGAGTCATAGAGGCACCACATCTACCACAGCTATAGCAACAATGGTGTTTCCTGGGCAAGACACCCTGATAGAGCCAAACAAAGATTTTTTTTGCTACATGAGTCATGTAAAAATTAAGTGGGACTGAGAGGCAAGTCCATAGCTACATCATCAACCTGTGTGGAAATGTTATAATCATTATAGTTTTTTTTTATAATGTTCATCCTGTACAAGCCCCAAGAGTCAGTCAAGGTAGAGTTAGAGGCACCACCCTAAGCAAGGTGATAATGGCACCAAGATGCAAGGGACCACTGGAAGTGAAAGAGAATGAAAAAAAAAAACAGAAGGAACTGGAAACCCAATCCTAAACAGGAAACAAGGGATAAACTTCTACACCTATTCAAAAGATGGGGAGAGGTGTGAAAAGGATAATAGGCAAACCTATCTACTCCTACTGAGGAAAAAAGAAAGTAAATATTAAATAAAATCTTAAATTTTTTTCAGTGGAGATATTAGAAATATGGAGTTGAAGTTTTACAAGGATTGTTCATCTAAAAGTAGGAGGTAACAGTGAAGAATGATTATATACATTTTGTATTATGTTTATTTTTTTTTTTTTTTTTGAGAGGAACATTAGTTAAAATGATTTTCAGCATTTGATGCTAGAATGGTGTTATCAATTTTTAGTGCCATATTTCAAGAAATACACATGAAGTCACTTCTATGATGCACATATATTTGAACTTAAATTGTAGTGTTCCAAAAAAATTCCAAGATGTAGCCAACAGAATCTTGTCTACCATACTGACAACACCCAGTTCTTGATAATGACTGAGATGGTTCAAAGTGCATAAATAAAAACAGAATAAAAACATGAAATTTGGACAATTTTGATTTGGATGTAGAATTTACATAAAAATTAAAAAAATACAATGAAAAATGAAATAGAAAGAACTTGTTTGAATTGAACAAAACTTATTTAAATAAATTCTGTCAATATATATATGTGTGTGTGTATGCATGCATGTGTGTTTTAATGTGTGTATGTAAATATATGTATATATATGTAAATATGTGTTTGTGTAAATTTGTGTGTCTAAATATACGTGTATGTGTGTGTGTTCTAAATATGAGTGAGTAAACGTGTGAGTCTGTAAATATGAGTATGTAACTATATGTGTCTGTAAATATGAGTATGTAATTATGTGCGTGAGTGTAAATATGTGTCTGTAAATATGTGTGTGTTTGCAAATATGTGTATGTAAATATATATATATGTGTGTGTGTGTAAATATATATGTGTGATATTTTTGTTTTTTGATAATTTCACAACTGCTTTAAAATATTTTTGTGGTAGAGTCGTTTTGTCTTTTGAATCCATTGTTGTGGTAATTATTCCTTTGCACAAAGCCTTTTGTTGAAGTCTGTGTCCTTCAGGTCTTCAGCCTCTGTTTTTGATAATTGTGTGGTAGATGTCTGGGCGGCATCCTATCTGTTTTCTATTTACTATCTCTGTATAAGGTTGTTTTTAATTTGTAATCTAGTTTGTAAATCTGCTTATCTTTTATGATGAGTTGATGTAGATGTTATTTTGTTGAAGATCCAATCTGATTTTTCTTGTTTTGTTGATAGCTATTTTTCCACTCGAGTCAAGTTCTTCTATTGTGGATTTAAGGTATTCATGGCCATATCTGAGGAAATATTTGACTGGATGTTCTTAGAAATTTTGTGCATGCTCCTTGCGATGACTTTTTCATGAATACAATCTAGAATAAAATTTTTTTGATTTTTGTACAAATTGGCTTAAAAAAGGAGATTCTTGTATTTTCTGGTTAAGTATTGTTTTGTCTTTACATTTTCCATGTTGACTGGACGTGTGTTGTAGGACATATAATATATAAGTGAAGATGACGAGACAAAGTGGAAATTTTATTAACAATGCATTTCACCAAGAGCATCTACTCTATTTGGCTTCTTCAGGTTAGAATGAAAGAAAAAAAAAACTGTATGTGAGGAAAAATGCCTTGCAATCTCTGAGGATAAATGGTGAACATAAATCAAATTCAATTAGATTACCTTATAACTTCCAATGTCCAGACTCAAGAGAGTGTCTGTCTATCTGTCTGTTTGTTTTATCCATATCACAGGTGTTTAGTGTTGTAAGATTTTAAATCAATCCACCAAAACTGAAATGTTTTTTTTTGTCATAATATATACATATATACTTGCATATACATGTACAGACAAACCTCCCATCTACAGACCACCCTGCCCCATCAACTGATTTCGTATGCAATGGACAAAATCTGCAGGCAAAATAAAAAAAAATCTGCAGGAAAAAAAATTTCAAATCATCAGTGATGTATTTCAAAATTTGTGGGCTTAGCAAAACAACTTGTATTAGTTCTCAAAGTGACCACTTGGCAGCAGTGGCGTTCCTTTCAATTGTAAACAAAGACAAGTGTACAGTATATAAAGTACAATGTATTAGCATGTGCATGAGAAAGTCACTGTGAAAAATCTATTATTTTTGTTATTTTGATTAATATATATACAGTGTAACCCGGATATAAGAGAGTTGTCGGGACCAGAGAAGAAGTCTCTTATATCAGGGTTTCTCTTATATCATGATTTCGTCTAATTTATATACATTAACACAGGCTCTAATTTGGGACCAGAGAAAATCTCTCTTATATCCGGGTTACACTTTATTAAGTATAATATATTAAGTATATATTTATTTATGTCATATATACATATACTAGTAAACATATATACATTTATGCAACTATTTTTTATATATAATTAATAGCTGACCACTCGTATTCGAGGATACCTGTCTACTAGAGTGGCTAGCCAATCCCTACTGCAGACGCCTGTTCAGGCACATTTGTGTTTGTTCAACACCCACAGAGCCCACCTGTGGTTTATACTGCAACTATGCTGGGCGGACTTTAGTTACAGTTTCTGGAAGGTAAGCGTGTTATCTAGCATGATCAACAATTTTGAACAAGACTGGCATGCTGAAACCCTCAGTCACTATGACTTGTGACTTTGTGCTAGCACAGCCATCAGTGCCCCCCCCCCCCACCAAGGGTTCTGCCTTCCCAATTTCACTCACAAGGCTTGGGTCAACCTGTGATACAGTTTTCAAGCACTTTTCAAAGGTGCCACACGCTGGGGTCACCCCCCCACCACCACCACCATCCAAACTGATAACATCAGGAAGTCACATCCCTGACAAATTGACCATAGTGAGATTTGAACCCAGGTCTCATGATCAGAAAATAAATGTTCTAACCACTCAGCCACACACTCATATTTCTTAAATATATACTGGTACATACATATATGTATATCAATATGTGCCTCCTCATATATACCAATGCACACACACATACATCATATATATATATATATATATATATATATATATATATATATATTAGAGCCATTTTTTTATTTGTGGGGTGTGCTGGGTGGGTGGATGTATGTATGTATGTATGTACATATGTGAAAGTATATTTAAAATTAAAAAAATAACACTTTAGTTTCAGTGAACTTATTTAAAATCCTACAACAAACAACTGTAATATAGATAAAAAAAAATATGTGTATATGTAAATATGTGCATGTATATGTAAATATGTGTATGTATTGTTTACATTGTTCAGACTGTTATCTTCATCTTTATTGCAATATTCACAACGTTTTGGCCATTGTATGTTCCAGCCTTCTTCAGGTGATTGAAATTTCAAACTGAAACCATTTATTTCGTCGACCGGAATAGATTGTTCTAGTTTCATATGCCATGTCTCTTCTAGATGTCTCCCTTTAACTCAATTCACCACTGCAATAGCCAAGTATTGAACCCACAACGCTTTGGATCAAGTCACTGGATCCAACCAACACTTTTATCCACTGGGCCATGTGTCCCCAAGGGCAAAGATCAGAGCAGCCTCTCAAGTCTCTATGCAAGAGTTCAGACTCCTAACTAAAACTGCCAACCCGGTACCCTCAGAATGAAGAGATGCTGCCACCATCCGCACATATCACAAAAAATTCATGACAGCACAACTATTGGCGGCCTGAGAGAAGCAAAGGAACTGGGAATCACTTCCTAAACAGGAAACAAGAAATGAGCCTCTACTCCTGTTCTAGAGAATTGGGAGGAGTATAGACCGGGTGATAGGAAAGCCTATCTACTTCTATTAAAAAAAAAATTTTTTAAAAATAGGTACTCAGTTTTAACTTAGTTGAGTTGTTCTTTAGAAATTCAACAAAGAGTTAAAAAAAAAAAAAAAAGCAGACATCTTCCTCTGAAAGAAATTACAACTTTTTTGTCTATTATTTTTCTTTCTTTTCTTTTTTTTTTTTTGACCCTGCTGTTATGATTCTAGGGGGACAGCACTACTGCTTCCCCAACCCCAGCTACCTATTTCCACCGCTCCCTCTTAATGTCATTTAAAGATGGAATGGTCTAAAATTTCTGTTGCCCCCAGGTCGACTATTCATATATAAATTATCATTTCTTTGTTATAATTTAACTGGAAGTCTACCCAGAGGTTTGCGCATAAACACGTATATACATACGTAAATATAGGTGAACACATAAACGTGTATGCATATGTAAATATATGTGTGTACGTAAACATGTATATGTATATGTCTATATAGGTGTGTGTTTAAATATGTGAATATGTATGTACACATAAGTATGCATATGTGTGTATGTACACATAAGTATGCATATGTGTGTATGTACACATAAGTATGTATATGTGTGTATGTACATCTATGTCCTCTAATATCATTGAAAGAAGTTCATAAGGAAGCCATAAAAACAAATATCTAAAATGAATTGTTTCCGTGGCTACATTTTTCTTAATATAGTGATTAAAACAACAAAGATCAGGATATTTGTTTCAATAATTCATGAAATAATAGCAAAATACTTCATCACAGAACATCAAGAATTGCTAGGAAGGTTGGAGAGAGTACCAACCATTATATAGGGATCAAAACAATAACAATTAAGATACTCATTGTGGAATAATGGCAACACTTTGGAGAACCAGTGCAAAATATTTTTTGAATACTTTTTCTAAAAGCTTCATTTTTTTTTTTGTTTGTTTTAAATGACAAAAAAAAAATTAGTGTCAGAATATAAAAACAAGCCAAAAAAAGGAAAAAAACCTGGGTCAAAATGTTGTTAAGATTTTGATTTTTAATTAATTTATAGAGTTGAAATGTAAACAAATGGACAGATATAGGTTTTATTTATATTAGTAAATAATAATGAAAATTCTAAATAACATTTAACACATTCAGCACCAATGTTTCATTTTACTTTCCAACTTGCATAGGCCAGGAAGAGAGTAATTGAAATCCCCTAGAGAAAGATTTTCCCAAACAGGGCAATATTGTCCACTGGTAGGCGATTTCAACTGTTAGCTGGATGATGAGCAACTGAACAGAAAATTTTGGTGTGTGATATAGGATTTTGAGTATTAAAAAATTATAAAGTGCTAAAAAAAAAGAAAAGAAAATTCTACTTAATGTCAATTATAATTTCAGTTACCCATGTCTAGAACAGGGTTTCCCCAACCTTGAATATATGCAGCCTGAAAAACATATTCAAAGGAGATATGCCAAGAACCTGCAGAAAAGAAAAGGAAAAAAAATCAGGAGACTAAATAAAAATAAATGGGTCACATTCCGAGATAAGATACAAAAATCTCTGTAAACAAGGAATATTTTGGTATTTTCTAGAGTTTTCAGAATTGTCATTAACACTCTTCAGACAAAATAACATTATTTCCAGATATAAATCAGATAAGGAAAGATCAAGAAGAATAAAAAATATTCACTGAATTTTTATTAGTTGCTCATAGTGTATATTCTTTTTAATGTTATAAACAAAAATTGATTAATTTTTTTGTCAACACTTGCAATGCTAACCATAAAAATAACCTTGACCATAAAACTAAATTATAAAATATAGTTTTCAATGGTCAAGTTTGCTTTTGTTTGTTCTTTAATGTGGTTTTAGCAGCACCAGCCATTATTTGTTATCTCCCTTTTGTAGTTTTTTGTCAACACTTGCAATGCTGACCATAAAACTAAATGATATATAGTTTTCAATGGTTAAGTTTATTATCTTTAGTTCTTTAATATGGTAGTAGCAGCTGCCACATAAGTCAGTATTATTTGTTATCTCCCTTTGGTATTTTTTACTATATTATAAAGTCAGTTTATGAACCAGTAACAAACTTTTACCAAACAATTTTGCTATGTTCTTGAATATTTACTATACAGGAATATTTACTATACATGTCCCTCAGGTATGGGTTAAATAGCAGGACAAACTTGGTTGGCAACCAGTCTTCCTCAGAAAGAAATGGAAATCTACTGCAGGAAGAATCTTCTGCCTCATCAGTATGTATCACATGTGGCACTTAACTGAATGACTATACAGGTGAGTGGCGGAAATTCTTCTATGCGAATGTAGACGATGATGCAAAAAAAGGTTGGGAACCCTTGCTCTAGAGAATGAATAATGTTACTAGTAAGCAAGTATTCTACGTGTTTGGTATTCCAGATTTTAATTATCTGTATGTGAAATGAAGAGAATAATTGAAATCATCAGCACATTTTCCAATTGTTCAAAATAAACGCATTTTAATATTTTATCCCAAGCAAGCATTTTAAGAATTTACAAAACTATACATTGATGTAAATGAATCATAAATAAATGACTGGTTCAATTCAGCCATGGGTGTGAATACCCAATTGAGCAGGGGCATTGTTGAGCTTATGACCATGGTGGAAAATGAAGAGTTAAATTTCAAACATCAAAGCAAGGATTACGTTTGACAAATGCTTAAGTATTTCCTTGATTATCAGGAGGATGTGAAATGAAGAAAATATTGTAATTATTTGAAATTTTTCAATTGTCTGAACAATGACCATTCTAATATTTCATATTAGAAAAGCATTTTGAGAATTTAGAAATCATACACAAGTTCAAATGAGCCTTGTTAATTTTCCTCGTTTTCATCCAAAGAACATACATTCGAATTATTACAATAACCAGAGTAATTTTTTTTTTTTTTTTATTAATTCACCCCAAGCAAGGCAAGAAAATCAAAGACACAAGGGGTTACTAAGTGTGAAAGAATATGAGATTAAAAAAAAAAACATTATTAAGTAAAGAGAACAATAAAAGAACAGGAATTAAGAAGACAGAAAATAACAATTGACATTAAATTTAATTTTTTGAAGAACAAAGTTGACTGGAAAGCAAGAAGCCGAACAGTCTTCCACAAGTGAGAAGTGTGAGAGAAGAAACTTTTAGCATAGAACTTATGGTTACATCTAGCCATTTCAAGAGTAAAATGATGATATATCATTGAATTTATAACTGTGCTGGAAAAAAGAGGAGGAGGATAGTTGTCCAGGTTAAAGTTCAACAGTCTCAATGCCCAATTTCAAATATTACGGCAAGGATCATGTTTCACTAATGCTTAAGTTGGTTGTGCTTTCAACAACTACATCTACTATAATCCAACTTTGAGAGTTACTTGCAAAAAAAACACAAGGCTATCCAAAAACAGACAAAAATTGATGTATTTTTTCATAAAAAGTAAACTGGAGAAAACCTTGAACAAATGTTTGAAAATGTTATTTGATGATATAAATGTTAAATTCCTTTTAGAAAATGACTTTTTTGTCTTCATTATTTTTCAATACACTTTACATATTCAATTATCTGGAATTTTGAATTACTCACACATATTTTTTCAATCCCTGTCCAAGGTGCCCGGATAATCAAGGAAGTACTTGTTGCAGGAATCAACTTTTTGGTGAGATTGTGTGGATGGTTTTCAGTAAATATTTAATGGCTCCTCTACCAATATTTAGCAGTCATGTGAGTCTGGGTAAAAATAAAAATCCATGAAACATGGAATTTAAAACAAATGATAAATGCATTTATTAACTAAAGAAATTACATTTATGTCTATATGGTCGAAAGTAAAGGAAAGGAAAAGATGTGGAGAAGCAGCAGAGGGTTGGAGTAATATTTTCAGAATAAACAGAATCAAAGGTATAAACAATTAATATATATTTATTTATTTCACTTCAATTGAAGTGAGTCCTTTGTAATTTGGGTTGGTAAAAGTTTGTTTGTCCAGCTTAGTAGTTGATAGTTGATAATTTGGTAGCAGTCATCAATTTGTTGGCAGTTGCCAGGAGAGTGTGGGGTTACTTTAGAAATATGTTTGGTATCAATCCACAATGTATTCTAAGCCCCCCCCCCAGATAAGCAGAAAAATGTCTGAAGCAGATGACCGCAAGTTTCACACAACACACTTAGCTGGTTTCTCTGGCTGTCCTTTCTCATTTGCTGTTCTGTCAACAATCTCTTTATATACACTTAAGAAAGGGCTCCAGACTACTTGATGCAAACTTTGGTTTTGGCTAACATCAAAAGTCTTTTTGTTTTTTGTTTTTTTGATTAGTTCAATTTTTTTTATTTCCTAGCATTCTTTTCTATTTCATTTTTTTTTTTTATAGTGGAAGTTATGTGTGGAACTTTTCTTATTTTGGTAGATTTCTGGTCACAATAACTAGATCCTAAACCAGAAAAGTTCCACCGTTTTGCAGCCATGTTCAGTCTTTTCTTCTTCTTCCATTTTTTTTTTATTTGAGGATTGCCTTCTCATTAGATGAGCAAGAAGTATAGAGAGAGAAAGGTAGAAAGAGAGAAAAAAAAAGAGATATTGGATTTGAAAGGAAAGCAAATGCCTTATTTTAATTTTAATTCTTTTTTTTTAACTATTTTATTTCCATATTTTTTTTTACATTTGGATTCACTACAAAGACATCAAAAACTTAGCTATTAAGAATGTGCTTGTTTATGTGTATGGTGCAAGCATGTGTGATGCACACACACACGTGTGTGTATGAGAGTTCAATAGTGAGTGGACTTGTGAATGAAAATATCTGTGGGAACATTCTCTCATCTACAATCTGCTACATCTTGTGGCAAGAGGAAGAAAAAAGAGAAAAATAAATAGGAAGGAGTTGTTGGTAATCATTCTATTATTCATTCATACAGCCATATGTCTATTAAACAGAAAGTTAAACTGGCTGCAAATTAGATAGACAAGTATAGATAGAGAACAACTGGCAAACATTGGGCTATGCCTAGCAAACCCAGTTGCTATTCAGGACAGAGAGAACTACTACTACACAGAGAGATATGCAAAACATAACAGAAAGGAAAGAGGAAAAAGAGAGATAAAGTTAAAGAGTTAGTGTAATGTGAAAAAATGGTGAAAAGGACAAATAGGCACAACATCTCGCATGCACTGCACATATGTGCAGACAGGCACAAGGGCATATGCACACACACACATCCACTATGAAATAAAACAAAAAAATGCACCAATGAAAAGTGCAAAAAAAAAAAAAACAAATCTAGAAGTACAAGCAGATATCCCCTGACGAGTGAACAGAGTGATTGCTGAAGGGTTAGTCTACAAAACTCTGGGCTCAGGATGCTGAAGATAACATCAATCAGCTAAGTGACAAACCATTTACTTGTATTAACTTTATATATATATATATGACGTCATATATTATGAAATGGACAAAGTCCGACAATTTATTTATTAAAGACATTTTTATGTTTAACGTTCTTTTTTATAGATACAAATATTTAAGTAAATGCTCTGTTTATAATAATTGTGGCCAAATCGGTTAGGCACGTCAGCGTAAATGACGGTTCCGTATAGGATGCAGGTTCGAATCCTGTCCAAGGACGAATACTTTCTATGAAAATTTCTCGGACATTCAGTCCGGTAAATGTTATTTAATACTGTTTATTATAAACAGAGCATTTACTTAAATACTTGTATCTATAAAAAAGAACGTTAAACATAAAAATGTCTTTAATATATATATATATGTATATATATATATATATATATATATATATAAATGAATTAATACACAATAAAATCCAAAATCACCTCATATGTTGAATTATTTTTTTGTCAGTTGAAGTAAGCTTATTCCAGCTTATTCCCCATATGAGATGATTTGGAATTTTATTGTTTATTAATTTCTACCCTGTAATAATAAATACCCATTTTTGTGGAACACTATTAATATTTTATATTACTAGGATCCAATTGGATTATACACCAATGGATTTATTTCCTTTATTATATATATATATATATATATATATATATATATATAACAGGAATTGGTTAGACAGGTGTACTCAGAAATGAGTAGGTGGGTGTTATATATGTGTATAGACTCTCCTGTTGGTTTTAGCATGTAATAGCTTAATAGTTTAGTTTTAGATGATTTGGTTGCAACAGTGAAAGTTTGTGTAAAACCAACAACACTTTTGGAAAGAACTGATAACAGAGAAATAGAGTACAATGGTTCCCGAAGTATCCAAACAACGAATATCAGATTTTCCTTCTCCAAGACTAGCTGCAAGCTAAGACAAGAGATCCCAGTCTGCTCTGCTTTTTAACACATCACTGGAAGGGGAGAGATCGATTCAAGCCTTTTTCCAAGAGCATTATCACAAAATGAATGAAAGAATTAACCAGGATTTCAATGATTTCACTTTCTGTATGAATAATCACTACTCTACCTGAACATTCAAAAGTTAAATCCCATGTAAGGATACAGAAGGTAGAGATAAGTAACATGCATCACATGACGACAGCTGCTTAATCACTTCACTCCATACATCGACGGAAACACTGGTCATTTTTCAGTTTGAGTACAGCAAGCAAACAGTAATTTGCTTTCTTTAGCTCAGGCCCCTCATGGCCTGAGCAGACACTAAATCTGCCTCCCCCAGCAGCTTACAAGCCCATGGTGCCATTTCTCTTTGGGAATATATCTTTCCCAGATATAGAAAGAAAGTCTAGCTTGCAGGCCTCAGTTTGGGTACACCCAAGATAATCTGTTTCCCATTCATAGAATATGTCCCCCACCTGAGACATAGATGAATCTGGCCCATTTGAATCTGGAGTCTTAAACATGGCTTCTCCGGACATGGGAGTATCTCCATATTATATGTAAGAAACTTCCTTTTTGTTTCAGTACAGCAACCAAACAGTAATTTGCTTTCTTTAGCTCAGGCCCCTCATGGCCTAAGTAGAGACTAAATCTGCCTCCCCCAGCAGCTTACAAGTTCATGGTGCCATTTTCCTTTGGGAATATATCTTTCCCAGATATAGAATGAAACTTCAGCTCACAGTCCTCAATTTGGGAAAACCAAACTAACTGTTTCCTGTTTGTGGAATATGTCCTCACCTGGACATAGATGAATTTGTTCTGTTTAAATCAGGAGTTCTAAAAATGGCTTCTCCATGTACACTAGTAATCTCCATATTATATGTCAGAACCTTTCTTTTTCTTTCTCCTTATATTTCGTTTTGCTATATGTGATATGTTATTCTCCACATGGGACATGTGTATATATGTATATATAGTTTTGTGTATGTCTTAGTGATATAAAAGTCTCTCTGAGAACAAAGCGTATTTGTCATTTCTTTTTCTTTCAGCTATTCTGTTTCATCTGTGGATGAGGGTGTTATTATATCCGTGATATAATAATGCCCATAATAGGGGAAATGTAAATGAGAGAATAAATCTTCCTTCTCATTACACCCATATAAATGATTTGTTTTCTTTATAAACAACTTGTTTATAAGCAGATGTGTTCATATTTGACTAAGTATTAAGCACCGCTACAACTGGTGGCTTAAGCAACTCAGAAAAAAATAACAAGAAAAAAAAACAAGACCAAAAACATAAAATTAAAGAAATTACTAAATCCATTATTTTATATTTCAAACAACAATTCTACCAGTTCTACTTGTTTAGTTACATTAAAATGTCTTTCTTTTCTATTTTTTTTAGATCTAAGCATAAAAAAATAAATTCTGCAAACATTTAAGCAACTTGAATACAAGTCAAAATCCCCAGTTACTTATAAAAAAAAAAAAGAAATTATGTACGATAATGGACAGACTGGTAGTCATTTTAGTATTGTATATCTCATTATTACTGGTATTTTTAATCTCATCAAATAACTTTGAAGGGAAAATGGATTAAGTGACAAAAGATAAAAGTTTGCTTGGTTGAAATCTGAATTGTGGAACAGGAGTATTATAAAGTCAGTAAGGTCAAATAGGCTGGGTTTAAACTCAGTGTTTCTATAACACTGTAAGGCTTTTGCTTTGGTAGGGAACCAGTTTCAGAAAAAGAAAACTCCCATAAATTTAAACCACGCCTGTTTGAAAAATTTATTTTGGCAGATTTTCAGACCATAAGACTTGAGCCACTATTTCTTTTACAAATATTTGAAAACCAAATTTTTTAAATTTTTAAAATTTTTCTTTTTTTTTTCTTTGTAAGCATTTTAATCCAAGCAAAGTGGGAAGCCACTAGCATGCAAGGGGTTACAAAGAGTTGGAGCGAGAGCAAATAGGAGTGATAGAGGAAAGGATGAAGAGAAGGATAGGGGATAGATCAAGGGATCTATTTATAAACTGTCGGGTTTCATTTTGTTGATATTTTTACAACATCAAGGTAAAGTTTTACATGTCAAATTTTATTCAAGCCATTTTTTACTGTCTGGTTTCATTATAAGAAATTTTTATTTAAAGAATACATGTTAGTAACTTTCTTCTAATAAAAGAAAGTGTAATAAACAAATGAATTAATTTGGAGTAATTTTAAAAAGTTATTTGTGATATCTAGCCTGGGTAATACAGGCTTAGACTCGGTAGAAACATGGTTAGCAATAACTGAACAAGAGAACAAGGTGAGATATGCCCAGGCATGGACCACAGAATGAGAACAATCTATCCATATTTATTAAATAAAGGGTTCAAGTTTGAAATCCTTTGAAGGTTACCCAGATTGACAAACATCTGAAGAAGGTACAACAACAGAAACGTTGTGATAATAACAACAAAGATGAGGATATTAGTCTGACTGTAAATAATGGAAATAATGATAATTCCTCATCCCAGAAAGCCAAAACGTTGTGATAATAAGAAAGATAAGGATATTAGTCTGACTGTAAATAATATAAATAATGATAATTCCTCATCCCAGAAAGCTGAAACATTGTGATAATAACAACAAAGATGAGGATATTAGTCTGACTGTAAATAATGGAAATAATGATAATTCCTCATTCCAGAAAGCCGAAATGTTGTGATAATAACAAGAAAGATAAGGATATTAGTCTGACTGTAAATAATATAAATAATGATAATTCCTCATCCCAGAAAGCCGAAACATTGTGATAATAACAACAAAGATGAGGATATTAGTCTGACTGTAAATAATGGAAATTATTCATCTTAGAAATTATAGCAAAGCTTTTATCAGTTCTTCAACCATAACAAAATGCAAGAACTGCAAAAGGCTCAGAGAAATCAAATTTTATAGAATTAACCATTCTTTTCATGAACCATAGCAAGAATATCATCAAGCCGAGATATTTCAAATTTATCCTTGCCTTTTTTTTTGTCTGTAGGAACTTGAACTTTTCAATCTTCCAGGCCTTTCCTTAAATTCAGGGATATTTTTGAGCAAGTTACCTCTCTTCTATCATGAAACAAAACTTTAATACACTAAATTATTGGCCCGTGGAACAATCCTGAACCTAAAATTTGGAGCTTTAAATCTAATGTTCATACTGCTTGAAGACATCTGAAGAAGACATGACAACCGAAACGTTGTGATAACAACAACAATAAAGATGAAGACTTTTGTCTGAAAGTAAACTCTTTATCTCAGAAATTCAGACAAAAACTGTAAGAAAAGCAAAACAAAACAATGTGATCAGTCGTCAGAGCAACTGTCACAATTTTCATTTGCAATGTTGAACTTCTGAGATCCTACTTGACAAATTTGAGTAAATGTGAATTGAGGAACATTTGATCTAAGAGTTGACCTGTTGTAACCGCAATATGCCAGTAGGTACTGGGTCACTCTAAGAGTAAGCATTGTAGTATGTATCAACTCAGAACATCAAAAGAGCTAGGTGACTCAGGTTGACCTGGAAAGAGGCCTATCTACCAAGTTAAAAATCAAGCCTCAAATGATGTCTGCGAGCATGCCAACCTAAACAGGAAGTGAACCCAACTGAACTTAAGATAGACACCCCCCAACAACCAGATGACAGGAAGTGATATAAATGTCTGACTACAAGAAAGAAGCTGGAGTTCACATCCTCCAAAACCACATACCATTTGATTGGCTGACATTAATTTGACAGAGTCCAAAAATGAATAAACATTTTGTTTTTTTTAATCAATTCACCCCAACCAAGGTAATAATGCCACTAAGATACAAGAGTTTACAGGGAGTGAAAGAGAAGGAAAAAACTTTAGGACAGTCCCCTAGACATTGCAGAGAAGAACATAAGGTTCATATTTCAGATGAGGGTTCCAAGACCATACACATACACACATATTGACCGAGAGTAGTTGATAAAGTTGTTGATATACGGCGTAGGCTCCCCTCGTGAGTCTCAGTGGGATGACCAGTGCAGGTTCTTTTTTGGACACCCTGCAAACACGTTCAGCCTTCTCAAACCATTCAACGACAGTCGGGCCCATGGGGTAGCCATCGAATTCTTTATCAATTTTAGATCGAACTTGTTCATTGCTGAAATAGCTTGTGGTAAGAAATCAAAATAAAAAAAAAGCAAAGGAAAAAAAATATGCTTCCTTTATACAGCCGAGGACTGACCATAATTTGCATGCAAATGACGAGACAACGAGATTTTACATTAACTGTCCGAGACCGCCTGGCATAAAACATGGGCGCTGCCATTTTGGTTCTTTTTACCACTGAGCAGCTGGATTTTGCACAACGCACAGATTTGTGGGTGTTTCTGAGGTAAGCTGTTTTCACAATTTTCCCCAGAGAGTTGAATAAAATGTAATGGTAAATATGAAAGATTTGGGTCTCGTGATATTGGTTTGCATTTCTCTACTTTATTATGTTTACGAATATTACAACGGATAAGTACTGAAAAGAGTGCGTCACAAAGAAATTATTGCTGAGATGAACAAAGGACAAAGAAAACCAGAAAGGTCATGTCTTGAAAGGTCACATCAAATATATATGAGAGAATATGACATATAAATTTTTATATACCAAAACAATGTTAAGCAAATGAATGACAAATTGGAAAAACTTCTGTGTAACACGTTTTGTTCTCAAGAAGGACTTCATCAGGCTAGAGTAAATTTCTTATTGATAGAATTATATATATGTTGGGGGAGAGGAATATAAACATGAATGGCTGTGCCTCATTGAGAAAGATATTGGAGCGTTTTCCCATTGCCTTCTAGGCTTACAGCCACGTCACATTAAAACACCTGTTCCCGTAAGATCACCGATGTTAAGCAAAATCAAGCATGGTCAGTACCTATATGATGAACCACTTGGAAATATCAGGTGTTGTAAGATTGGATGTGCAATGGTTAATAGCTCAGAATTTTCAATCAAAGAGCCAAGTTCCAATTCCAGTCAGGGTCGTTATATTCACTTACATGCAAATACCTTTGGCAAAAATATAAATCCACCTCTCCCCCAGATATGGGTTAATTAGTAATACTTCTATCACTAAACCATTATTGTCTAAAAAAAATAATATTTAGCAAACATGGTCATTTGTGTCTACAAAAAAAAATGTGTTTCAGAAGGACATTTTTTTCATTGATACCACTATTATTTAACTATGTTCACTCCCACGACGTTTATTTAAAAGATTCTAAAAAATTATTGACCTTGGAATTTTAAAAAAATTTTTGAATAAAAAGATTTCTTTTCACATTTTTTAATTTATAAAATAGTAAACAATAAATCTTTATAAAAGGTAAATATTTTTTTTATAATCATGTAAATAAACATTTGCCAAGGGAGTAACAGTTAAAATATTAGTGGTGTTAATAAAAAAAATGTCCTTGTGAAACACTATTTTTTTTTGTGGGCAGGAACGTCCAGTTTACCAAAAACTGTTACAATCTAAAAAATTTTTTGGCTTTAAATAACCTGCAAAAGGTTGATAATACATAGAAAACAAATCAATTAATCAATCAAAAAAAAAAACATTTCCTTCTCCATAGTTTTGACTTGAAAGGTCTTCTTCTATTAGACTGGTTGAAATGCAAAGCAACAAAGCTCAGTCTACCCTGCTATTTAACCAGTAGCTGAGATGGGGAGAAAGGATACATCCATGTCCCTTTTTCAAGGTCATTAGCAAGTTGAATTTATTGCTATGAGAGAATATGATATGTAAATTTCTATATATCAGAAATGATATATATTATTATATAATATATATGTTGTCACCAAGTAATTGGTTAAGAAATAACAAAAGAAGAGGTTGCAGATGAATAGTGTATTGAACAGTAAATACAATAGAAGTGTGATATACGACTTGGGAATGTGTGTCGGTTGACCAGCATTCAGTCATCACCAGCAGGTGTTTATCTACTTCATGCCACTGGCGAGTATTGTATTTTGTTGCTGTTACCATTTCATTTTCAACCTGCATTTTGATTATTCCTCATTCAGTATATCTTTCTAGATTACAACATCATCTGTTGTTGCTGTCTATTATGGTGAGTGATATGTCCCGGAAAGGGATATATTTGAACAAAGTAGCTAAGTGGTTTTGGCTACTATAACCAAGTAGAATACAGTAGCAGTAATCAACTGGTACACGTCGTAGTCACAGATAAGAAATGTAGATCAATGGCGTAGTCCAATGGGCATCGTTATAGGCTTAGCTCTCAGACTAAGGCTATGACTCTCCTACACGCCCGTCGATATTTATAACAGACACTAGCCAATCATATTCCAGTGAGGGGAAACACAGGTGTACACATATTCCATTATATCAGTGAACAACTAATATATTGAGTGTGTATTGTTTTTGTAAAAGAATTTCTTTTGTGTTCAGATAATTTTTATTTAAATTCCTGAAGGTTTCTCTGATGTATTCCTTGTGGTAATCATTACAGGTGATAAAGTAAATTCCACCTTTAGGTTTTAGTCTATTATTTTGTTTTATATTAATATAATAAAATAATATCTCTTATTTTTTGGAAGTAATTGTAACAAATGTTGTGCTTAGCTGAGATAAATTATTTTCAATTGTAGTTGTGTTAGAATTGGTAGGTAGAACAATATATTTTGATTTGTTTGATTTATCAGAAAGGTCATCTTTCTATCTTGAAATATTTTATGATCCTGCTGTTTTATGTTGAAATAATGAAGTAATTATTGCATTTGAGGAGCTTAAATACTTTCAGTGTATTTCTTATCAAATTATCTTATTAATATTAAAGGCTAAAATTTCTGAGTGTCATTTAATAGAATCCAATAATTATTCCAAATTTTATTTTGTTATTATGGAGAGAATAGAAATTTATGAGGTCATTTTTAACAGCTGACTTGTGATGAACACTTAATTTTAGGTCATAATCAGGATGTTTTAAGATGATATTGAGAAAAGGTAATGTGTCGTTTGTTCTATTTCAGAAGTAAATTCTTTCATATATTCAATTTTGTTTAGCTTATCTACAAAGTCAGGTAATAGAGAGTATGAGATAGCTTTTAACTGACCCGTCTATAAGCCAGTACAGTTAAATGAAGTATAAAGTGCTCAAAACCTCAGTGGTTGTATCTCTCAGCCAATATTGTAATCATCATTGTTGGCAGAACTCATTGCCAAGTATTAGGGTGTTCATTGACATTTCCTGCTGTGTGAAATGAGTACTATGTTGGATCTGAAGAGATGTCTGCAACTACCACATGTTAGGGTAGGAGGGTTTAGGAGACGGAGAGCTCTCGTTTTTATTAGGTTGGTGCATAATGTCATTTTCTCACATATGTTACTATGTGAGAAAACATTTTTGCACCAACCTAATATCATTGAACTATAGAATAAGTATTGAGTTATAGTTGGTTTACATATTTTTATAATCTTGCAAATATAAAATTATTCTTGTAAATAAACAATCTAATAAATAAATAGTGTTTAATATCTTATTATCAATACTCAAGAATAAAGAAAATATATAAATCCACTTTCATAAGTTTGGGTTTTATTAAAATTATAATCATCGTCTATTAAAACAATAAACAGCAAAGATTAACTCCAATAAAATGGCATGTCAAAAGGGCTTCCGCTCCTTTGACACTGCTATTATTTTATACTACCTTCCCTCCCTTGGAAATATTTATTATTTTAAAAAGCAATGATTAAAATTTTAATAAAATGCACAGATATGAAAGTGAATTGAGATTTTTATTACTCAAATATGAATATCCACTAAAAATAACATTTAAGTAATAAAAATCTGCCAGATTAATAAATAAAAAATCCATCCCTTTCTTTACAAATTGCTTTGTTTACATTAGGATACAAAACTAAGAAGATATGTCTATTTCAAGTGTCTGAGAAGAATCTGTGTTTAAAGGCAACTTTGCATGGTCATTTACTACATTCTAAAAATGCAAACTAAAACTAAAACAATGCAATGTTTATCATTTACCAATTTATAAAGAATATATGAAACTAATTTTTTATTCATAAATTTATAAAAAATTACTAAATTATAAAAATATGTGAACCATCTCTAAGGAAATCATTCTTATTTACCATTTTATAAAGTTTGAATCGATTGGCAATTAGCTGATGTTTTGCAAATCATTCCTAAGAACAGAATTTGTTTATTTCTTTATAAAATGATAAATAATAAATCTTTATAAAGTGGTAACTAATAAATATCACAATGTACTTGGTACTCATGTTTTTATATTCTTGTAAATAAATATAACTAAAGAGGTCTCAATAGCTAAAAGTAACAGTGGTGTCAACAGAAAAAAAAACATCCTTTTGACACACTGTTTTTTTGTAGGCAAAAAAGTTAAACATTGCCCAATAAACATTGCCCAATAAACATTGCCAAGAGAGTCAAGAGTTTATACAGCAATAGCAGTGTCAAGGGAATAACTGTCCTTTTGACACACCATTTTTAGTGGGTACAGAGGTTAAACTTTGTCAAAGAAATGTTGGCATTCTCAGTTAAAAGACTGCTCTAGATGGTAAAACATTGTATTTGGTTCTCAAGCAAAAACTCATGAGGAACCAAAATTCTTTCTTTGCATGTTTTACAAATTAAATTCTGAAATGTGCTGTAAATGCCACACAGTCAGATAGAAAGGAGGATAAATAAATTTTAGAATCAGTTTCCTACCATTCAACCTTGGTTGGTTAATTCATAATTCGAGGTGAAACAGGTAATTACTTTCCAAACAACCTAATACTTTGCCTGATTTAATATCAAGTTCTCAACTTTCTTCTCACGGATATTTAACTGAATGTCCAATATGGAATATGGTACACGGTCAAGTTTAAAGTATGAATTCCATGCATATATTGGACTAAGTATAAAATTAATGACGATCCCTTGGAGAACTACAAGCATTAAGAATTAACTCTAGATCTCTATCATAGGAGAGATACTATAGTGTGTGATTCTTACCAAGATATAACAGAGGTTTGAATTGAATTTAATGTTCATCAGGAACATTTGATCTGTGGTAATCTCAATATGTAATGGGCGATACAAATTCAGCTTTATACTCAGTGTTACCTTTTTTGAAAGAAAAACTATTACCAGCAATAAAAATTGTCGGCATTAAATAACCCATTGTGGTTGATATGCCGTAAAACAAAACAAATCAAATGAAACCAATCAGTGTTACCTCATTATGTCAAAAGAGCCAGGTGCATTGAGGGCTGAAGTAGATGTCCTCATAGCCAACAAGTGCAGAATCGGACCTCAAATAACACCAAACAGGAAGTGAACCCATCTGAACTTGGGATGTACAAAATAGCTGGATGGTAGGAAGTTATATAAAAACATCTGATGTCACGAGGGAGAGGGCAGAGTCCCTCACTTCTTTATGAGAGATAAGTCCCCAAAACTACATACCCTCCACAGCTGACATTAATTTGAGAGAGTGCAAACATGAATAAACAATTATTTTATGTATGGAAAATCTAGAATTCTATTCTTATTATATGTCAATAGCAGACAATATTGACTGTGCCTGAATACCAGATATCTGCCTACCCAAACAAATTCTCTTTTCAGAGTTTGCATCAGGCAAGTGACCACATGGAGGCCCACAAAGTCAGTTTAAGGCTCAGCACAAAAACACCTTGAGGACAGAAATTGATCTGGTTAATTGGGAGATGGAAGCTGTAGAAAGAACCAATTGGAGAACAGCAGTCTACGAAAAGACAACATCCTTTGGAAACCCCAGAAGACAAATAAAAGAGAAGAAGAGAGTACAAATATAATAGGTGCCCTATTCTTTTGGCCTTGTGCCACATCTAAGCTATGCTTATAAAATCAATATATGCTCATTGTCCCCTTTTATTTTTGCCCCACTTTCTTTGTTTAATTCTCCCCTCCTCTCCCCTGTTAGGTGACCAGATGTGTCCGTTAGATGCAGAATGCCTTTCGCTTTTTGGGTGTGTATTTTTTATTTTTATTTTTTTTTGTATTTGTTGTTGCGTTTGGGTGAGGGGGAGTGTTTCTGTGAGTGTCTGACTGATTTTTTAATTATTTAAGTTTCACATTAATTTCATCCAGTTAACTGATGTCTCTGCCTGTTATATTTCCGTGCTAATAGGAATAAATACTTGACAAACACGGTGGATAAAATAAGAAAAGGTTTATTGTAAAAAAACAGTACAAAATGAAATAAGGTAACAGTTATGCGCACGGTCGTCACAATTCAATCCACTAGTAAGTGCTACTTATAGGATACAAATCCTATATCATTCCAACAAATGACTAAAAAACACAAAGTAGATTTGCACACCCGCAAAATTGGATCAAAACGATTAAAAACAGATTTCGCAATAAGGTGTGAAATTAATTTTCTGACCAATGAAAGGAGGCGATTTGCTAAACAAAAAAAAAAGATAATGAGCCAGTGTGAAAAAAAAGTCAACAATAAATACAGAGTTTCAAGTCAGTCGCCAGTCAAAAGGGCGCAGAGATCATAGAAGACTGACAGTAAATTCCATCACTGACTCAACCCGACACTAAGAGCCGAAAGTGGATTAGGAAAGGAAAACAACAATAACAACCACAACAAATTTACAACTGACTCCAAAACAATTCATAAGTACATTTTCCTTTTATCTTTTATTCCTCATCCGCACTCTCTTTTTCAACTTAAATTGATCGCCTCTTTTTCCTTTACAACTATACAAAAACAAAAGAAACAGACATTACTCTGCTACTCTGTTGAAAGACAGCAAACACAGACATTTTTGTAAAAATCACAATTTTGCTTAAACGAACTAAAGCATTAATCTTTTTTACCCTATTCACAAGAAAATAAATATACAATGTTCTATTTTCTACAAACGTTCCTTATCGTGTTGTTTCTTCTTGAAATTTGTGTTGTATTTTGTGGGCAGGGTATCCTGTATTAAATTCTCCTTTAATCCAGGTACGCTGAACCCCACATACTATTGGAAGGTCGGCAGTTCTCATGTAAGTCTGATTTGTACTCAACAGATTCCAGCCAGACTCTGTAGTCTGTTGACTTACAAACACTTATAGGTAGTTAGTGTAGTCACTCATGAGGGTGACAGGTTATTCCATTCCATCACTGCCACATTTAGTGATTGGCGGGGGGGTATTACTAATACAGTTTTGTTTAGATTCTTGTAAGTAAATCTTACTTTACATTGTAAATATTCATTGGGGTTTATAAATTTATAATTTATTTTTTATATCTCCCCCACCTCACAGTCAAAATTGTCCATATGGGGACTAGTTAGGACTTCATAGAGTCTCTGAGGTATTATGATTGTTGTAGTAAGAATGGTAAGTAAGAATCTGGTGTTTTGGTGCAAGGTCAGTGATTGTGGCTATCTAAGTTTTAGTATAAGACAGATGATGACCAGCTTTCCCTTTCCCCATTATTGGCCTTGTGCCCTACTTTTACTCATGTGCAATAAATATTAATATTTTTCTACTGTCCAGTGAAGTATTGTCACTCAGTTCATTGACCAACCATCCTTTTTTTATCAATGGTGTTAGAAATTGTTTTTTTTTATTATCACTTTCTTTTTTGCATCCCTGTTAAACTCAGAAACAGCTTTCATGGTTTTTTTTTACCTTTGTATTTTTAATATGAGACATGATAAATAAATGAAACATTTCTCATTCACAAGTTTGGGAATTTAGGTTTAGAGTCATACTTTAAAATAAATCCACTCTCAACGTCAACGTCACTCCTTTACTTAAATATTATCTGGAATTTCCAGTTGAGTCAAAATCTGTTATTCTTTAGTTTATTGTCCGCTGTTTGACATCAGAATAAAGAAATCTTTATTTTGTAAGAAAAATTCCATGTCACTTTGGGTGCATAAAGAACGTGTTCTTTATTTTCTTTTCTCTCTAATTTCTCTTTTCTTTTCTTACTTTTTTCTTGACTTTTCTTTTTGTTTTCTTTCTTTTGTCTTTTTTCTTTAATTTTTATCATTTTTTTATTTTTTATCTTTTTTCTTTCTTTTCTTTGTTTTTATTCTTTTTCTTTTTTCTTCACTTTTTATCTTTTTTCTTTCTTTTTTTGTTTTTATTCTTCCTTTTTCTTCACTTTTGTTTCTCTTTTTTCTTTCTTTTCTGTTTTTATTCTTTTTCTTTTTTCTTCACTTTTTATCTTTTTTCATTTTTTATCTTTTTTCTTTCTTTTTTTGTTTTTATTCTTCCTTTTTCTTCACTTTTGTTTCTCTTTTTATCTTTCTTCTTTCTTTTCTTTGTTTTTATTCTTTTTCTTTTTTCTTCACTTTTATCTTTCTTTTCCTTTTTTTTCATTTTCTTAAATTCATCCGTAAAATTCTAAAACTGAAAACTGATCCCAATTCACATTTATGATATGAAACTGAACTGCAACATGAAATCATTTTGAAGAAATAAAAGTTTGTTTTAAGAGGGAATTTCTCCAGAAAAGTGTATTAGTAAATGCATAATGAGAGAAATCAATGATGATCAGTATGTAGTATTTGTGAAGAAAAAACTTTAAAAATCTGTATAAATTAAGATTTGATAAAACAAAGAAATTAGACAGATTTGAATTCTAGCAAACACTTAATCAATTTCAGGCAAAATAAAACCATATTATATTGAAAATTACTAAGATAGAATATTCCTACTGAGTGGATACCAAACTAAAATAAATGTTAAATAACATATAATATATAGAGGAAGATAAAATTTCAGCTTTTAAGTTATTAGAAATCTGATACTCTTCATGCAGCACACTTTGGAATAGAGTCAAGCATTTTTCTGTTAAATATTCATGTATATTCTTGTGTTCCCTATGTTCATGTATAAATAAAAAATGTATTAAGTAGCTAACCTGAATAGCATTTGGTGTAACAGTTTGAGTTGAAGTAGTAAGAGGAGGCATTAATAAATTTTTCTGTGTCTTGTCTTTTCCTTATCACATGCCTTCATATAAAGTTCCTCTGTAATTAGTCAAATTTCAAAATTTTCTTGAACTGGGGATCCTCTCTGCCTCCAGGCAGAGAGTTCAACCAGCACAGCTGGAAAAGCTTCCAGCTAGATGGTATTTACTAGCACCCTCACGAGGATAGATGTGGCACAAGGTCAAGTTTAACATGGGACATCCGCGGACAAAAATTCCCCGCAGAACCCACATAAACAGGATTGGGTCAGTCTACCTCCCTGAACGAGACTCTGCCCTTTGGCATAGACTTGTCCTGGTTCCTCTCTGCTCAGAGGCAGAGAGTTTGACCAGCAAGCCAAAAAAGATTTCAGCTAGACAATATTTACTAACCCCACCACATGGGTAGATGTAGCACAAGGCCAAGTTTAATGTGGGTTTTCCAAGCTTCTATGCTCAGCCAAAAAATCCCCATAGAACTCACATAAACAGGATTGGGTCAGTCTAGCTCCCTGAACAAGACTTTGCCCTTCAGCAGAGAGTTCAACTGTGTAGCTGAAAAGATTTCAGCAAGATGGTATTTACTAGCTCCCCCACAAGAGTAGATGTGGCACAAGGCCAAGTTTAATGTGGGTCTTCCAAGCCCATAGGCTCGGCCAAAAAACCCGCATAAACGGGATTGGGACAGTCTACCTCCCCAAATGAGACTCTACTCTTCAGCAGAGTCTCATCCAGGTTCCTCTCTGCTCAGAGGCAGAGAGTTCAACTGTGTAGCTGAAAAGATTTCAGCTAGACGGTATTTGCTAGCCCCCACTCCTACATGAGGGTAGATGTGGCACAAGGCCAAGTTTAATATGGGTCTTCTGAGCCCATAGGCTCAGCCAAAAAATCCCTGTAGAACCCACATAAATAGGATCAGGTTGGTCAACCTCCCCAAATGAGACTGCCCCTCAGCAGAGCCTCGTTTGGGTTCCTCTCTGCCTGAAGGCAGAGAGTTCAACCGTCTAGCCTAAAAAGATTTCAGCTAGACTCCTGTAGTCTCTTGCCTTACAGATACTTATAGATAGTTACTACCTATAGTGTAGTCACTCATGGGGGTGACAGGTTATTCCATTACATCACTATGAAATATATTAAATATGTGACTCTAGCATTGTTAAGAAAAACTCCTTTTAGAGCTTTTATAATGAATTTCTATAGCAAAGAGAAAAAACCCATAAATTTGTGAAGCACCCAAAAGAAATTGATCTTTCTTGTACATATATATGTGTATATACTGAATATTATTATTAATGTCTTAGTTTGGCATTAAAATTTGAATTAAAAGTTCCTTGAATTTTCAATGTTAAATTTATTTCTTTTTATATATGAGACTAATGGGTCAGCGACAGAGAAAGAAATATTCTCGTATTTGCACACATCCTTATGGGTCATTATTACATCCATGATATAGTTATGATGGACTTTGTTTAACTCCAATTTTTGGTTAGTAATATATAACATACATTCATCATAACAACAAAGTGAGACATTTATAAATTCATATATAATCAGAAAGATTTGATTGTTCAAGTTCAAATGAAAGATTTTATAATGTGGTTGTTAGCAAATGTTTCTGGTTCGTGTTTGTCTTGGTGAATGAATAAATTATTTGCAAGTGATAAGTCTATCAGTAACAGACGATATTAAATGTGAGAAAGTGATATTTTGTAAGACTTATCTGTGGTATTCATTTCTGGAGCTGCTCATTTCCATGTACTCTCCTTGCTAGCGACCAGTGAGAAAGAGAAAGTTTCTAAATTTCCCACCAGTGGGATGGTTTACCTTTTTCTATAGAATCATAGGAATTAAATTTTTTTTTTCTATTTCTCATGATCACAATATTTCTTGGATGGAACAGAATAGCTGATAAATAATGACAAACATGCTTTGTTCTCAGAGAGAGTAGTTTTAAACTGCTATATCATATATAAAATTATAAATACACATTTACATTTGCCTCATGCAAAGAAACTACAACATATGTTTACACAACAAGCAGTGTGAAAATGAAAGAAAATGATAAGTTCTTACTTTGTCCTAATTCCCAACGGGAATTGAGTCTACTGAAGATTCTTCTGTGTTTCTGGAGAAGCCATACTTAGGATTCCAGATTCGAGTGATCCGAAGTTACCTGCTATGTCACTAGCAAGAACATATTCCCCTCAAACAAGGAAATGGCAAGTCATGGATTTTTCCTAAATTGGGGACTGCAAGTTGGAGATATTTTCTATATCTGGTAAAGATATATTTCCATAGGAAAACAGCACCATGGGCTTGTAAGCTGCACCATGTGGCAGCTGGTTGCCCCGGGCAAGACAACTGCTCAATTTGACTTCTGGAAACTGACTGACTGACTAGCCACTTTTGTGACCCACCTGACTTTATCTTGACCAAGGAAGATAATCACCTTTTGTATCCATGAGTTTTTGTCCACTTTTGGGATTAGAGGGTGAGTTTTCTTTCTTTTTATACTACTTTATACAAGTGGGCATTAAGAAAAGTCTCCTGACATATAAGGTAGGGGAATCACAGAATATGAAATCAAAGTAAAACTAGGATTTCTTTGTTTTAGAAAGGAATCTCTCCAGACAATGCTCTTTTTAGCACTCTCATATTCCCAGTTTAATTTCCAACCCCACCTTATGTAGTGTGAAGAAGTCTGTTAAAAATTGTAGTTTACTTCACAATTAAAACTAGAAACCTAATGAATTTTATAAATTTTAAAACATTTCAGTCATTTTATGTGTTGCAAATTATAAATTTCATTAAAAACTAGGAAAAGGTAACCGTTTGTATCCATTACAAAAATGGCCGTTTAGTGATTTTTTTAATTGAGTTGTTGAATACAAGTCAACAAAAATGAAGAGTTTACCAAAAATTTTTACTTAAACATTTGTTTAAAGTTTACACTAGTCATGCGGCAAAAATGGCTCGCAAAAACGACTTTTTAAGTTTTTACTTTTTATTATTATTATTGTAGTATTTTCGTTACCTTTAAAAAAAGATTTTGAAATTAAAATTTAATTGCATTAATTTTCATTTTTTAAGCAGTTGAATGCAAGTGATTTTTATTTTTTTAATCCAAACGATATATTTTTTCTTTTTAAAAATAATGATCACGTGACCATAACTGTTTGTTTTTTTTTTTCCACCAACGCGCTTAAAATGCTTATTGTTTGAGCTTGTCTTCCAAGCCATGGATAGTTATCTAAGATAACTAAGGTCACACTAAGTAGAAGATAACTTATCTTTGTGCTTCTTTTCCTTTGATCAACTAGAGACTCATTAATACACTGCAACAGGGGAAATAAATTTAATCAACACAGAAAGAAACCTGTCCATAAAAAAACAAAATTTTAATGTCACATTGACAAAATGACAAAAATGTTGTCAAACTTCGTAAAAAAGAACTTCAGACTAAGACTAAAAAATATCAGGTTATTGACCCGAACGAAAAAAATGTTTGAACTAAATTCAAGGTAACATTTGATTTGAGTTTTTTTTCTCTCTTTCTGTTTCTCTTTCTTTCTATCACTCTCTCCTTTCTTTCTTTCTTTCTTTCTTTTCTCTCTCTTTCTTTCCTTTATTCACCTTCCCACATAAATTCCTTTTCTCTCTTTCTTTTATTCACCTTCCCACTTTACTTCCTTTCCTCTTTCTTTCACACGCAGTTCATGTTTTTCTTTCTTTTCTTTTTTTGGATGCCGAGATTTTCAAGTCAGGTAAGATAGCCTTTCACGCTTGTAAGACTGGCGTAACACAATCTTCCTACACTACTAAACAGTAAACACTAACATGTTTGGTTTTGTGTTCCGGTACAACACTAAAAGTTTAAGTGAGATCTTTAGCATGGACAACATCAGATAAAAATAAGTAGTGTTAAAAAAAATCGGCCACCTGAGGATTGTCTACAAAAAAATGCACAAGAAACTTGGTCGTCGGCCATTGAAGATACATTTCTTTCCTAATTCATATTTCAAACGGGAATGGATACTTCGTATTTGAAATAGACGTTCCATTTTTTATTTTTAAACCACTGTATTTACGTCTGTCGACCTTTGCATTCGAGAAATAAGTCTTAGTAAAGAAAATATCCCAGACAGGGATCGAACCTGCAGTCATGATATTGATTGACTACAAACGTTTGTTTAACTTAGAAGTAATAAAATTGTCGGTTAAAAAAAATATTCTTTTTAGAAATATGCGCACAACGGAGAGGGTGCTGAAAATTTCTCAATCCGACACACTTTCAAAATCAGATCAAAACATTTAACTATCAGAATCTTTTTGGGAATTAACTTGGTTGAGTCAAGGATTTTTCAGCACCCCTTGTACATCATTTTTTTTTTTTTTTTTAGGTGTGTGTGTGTGTGGGGGGGTTGTTGAACTGAAGCTGTTCCAATTCACCCCTAGTACATATCGATTTCATTCTGGAATAAAGGATTAACATTTCCGAATAGTACGATGCTATAAGCCGGTGTGTAGGGAAATTAGTCAACCACCTCAAAAATTACCAGGTGACTTTCGTGTTGAAAAATAAGAGTGTAAGTGTATAATGCAGGACAATCAGTTCAGTAACCTTTTGCTGAAATTCTAACCCATACTTAAAAAAAAGAAAAAAAGTCCAATTATTTAAGGATAGAGCTTTTTACTTGTTAATATTTCATGACTTTTATCTCAGGACGAATAAAATTTCGCTTTCCAGCTTTTAAAGCAACAATAAAAAAAAAAACGTGCCTTATCGTAAGAAGGGTGAGTTGCTTCTATTTTTTTTTCTCTGACAGTCCAGATGAATATACTAGATAAAAAGTTGTATGTTTTGCCATCGTTAAAAAATGACGTATAATTGCCTTATTGGCTGTGAGAATGAAGAAGGAGACTATCCCCTTTTAAAATTGATAGAAAAAAGCTCCGCCTCCTACCAATTATTACACATCCAGTTTTTAAATGTTTTATTTTTAAACATAATCAGGAAACCGATTTTTTCGCACTCATTAACTTTTTTCTCTTATCTGTTTATATATAATCTCTAGTTGTCAGTATTGTAGCTCATCTGAGATTGTCCACTTTCGAGTGTGAGTCAGCTTTAATAAAATATATAATTTTCAATTTTCATTCATTCATTTGCTCGTTCCTCTGAACAGAAACCTCGTCATGGCCAACGAAGCTGAGTCCGATTTGCCTTTTTATGCCGAAGGAAAAGTTGTCAAGGGATTTGGGAGAGGAAGTAAACATCTAGGATTCCCAACAGGTAAGTGGAATTTTAAAAACTTTCTTACTTTTTTTTATTTGTAATGTTTATTTTACTTCTTTTACTTACTAGCATAATACCCGTCAAAAATATTGACGCAAGAATTTACAATTCTGCCTTGAATCCATTTGTTTACTTTTGTGCGTTCCTGTATCGGATCAAAGCGTAGTATCTGTTAAAAAAAAAAAAAAGTAAGATATTTTCCAAAAAAATTACACTTTCTAAAAATTGTGTCTAAGTAAAAGAAGTGGATGCTTTTTTTTTTATCTTTAATTTTATCATCTAAATTTAAGGAGCAACAAATGTTACAAATTAAATAAATACTTTTACGACGTACGTTGCCTCCACAAACACGGTATTTTATTTTTAGATCTTTTTTTTTATTGAGATTGTTATATTAAGTTAAAAAGTAAATAAATTAAATAAATTATTTTGTTATAAATAATTTAAGCATAAAGACTTATATTTTTAAATCGTTTTTTATAATTGAATAATTTTTTTTAAGGAAACAATCTTCATTTTCTTCTTAAATACCGCCAGAAACACTTTTTTTTTTTTTTCTAATTATTAAATTAATTTTTTAATAACTAGGTAATATTTTTTTGTGAAACTCGTTATTGATAATTCAAATTTTATACCCCTATGTCCAGCCTAAGATTGTCTTTACTTTATTTTTACTACTACTTTTTACTTTAATAACCTGTCATTTTCGCAATGGACACTGACAGTGCGCTAGCTAGCTTTTTTTAATTTATTTTTTATGTTTAAAATAAAATAATTATACTTTGCATGAAGTGTAAAAGGAAGTCAGGAACACATTTATAAAAAAAAAATCAATAAAACATAAGAAGGTAAAAAAACGTGACCAAATTTGTACAATAATATTTTTTACAATGTTTGTTTTTTTTTTTTTTTAGTTTAATTTGTTTACGTTTTTCTTAGTGTTCAAGGCCATGATGCCTTGTAACTGTAAGAAGTGTTTTAAAACTAAAAAAAGTAACAAAAAAAAACTGTTGTGTTTTCCATTTTCCATGTCAATTCAATTTTTTTTAATTTTATAAGAGTTTCTTAACGATTTTCAACAAAAAAAAACTAATCCAAATTTAAAAGTTTTTTCTGAAATAATTTTTTTTTTTTTAATCGTAGTTTTTTTTTTTTTTTTTTTTTTTTTACACAATATTTGGAAATTGGTAAATCGTAGAAAGAAAAAAAAATCTTCAACTTTAAAGAAATTTCATTAATATGCCTTTTTTTTTTTTTTTTTTTTTTTTTTTTTTTTTTAAAAAAAAAAAAAAAACAACTATGATTGAAGAGTGAAGAGAAGACATACAGTGTTTTATTCTTACTTTTTAAAAACAAATTCCTGCACCCAAATTGTAAATTCCAGCCTGAGTAATTATTTTTGCACAAAGTAACGGGAAAACAAAAACATTTTCAGGTCAAGTTTCGAGTGGTTAAAAATTTCGCCCCACCTACAAAAATAACCCAGCCAGATAAATTTTATAAAATGAAAAAAAAAAACTTATTTTTTTTAACAGAGTTTTTTTTTTTTTTTTTTTTAAGCTTTAATACTTCATAAAGTATTTTAATATTAACAACAGTTGGACTGTTGCAATTTTAAACACTTGCGAGAATAATGGTTTTTACTTTAAAAAAAATGTGTTTTACTTTTCGTTGTCAAAAGTTTCTAAAAACTAAAAAGAAATGTATTATTATTTGATTAAAAAAAAATGCACAAATTATGAAACAGATATTATTAAGTAAAAATTTTTTTTTTTTTTTTCAATTAAAATAAAAAAGAACTGAAGACAAAAAAAAAAACATCGTATGGTTGACAGTGTCGGGGGGCGAAAGTGCAATAGCGCCAAATTTAATTTTAATTTTAATATGTTCTATTTCCCCAGAAGGCCGTCTCATCAGACGGGGCTTGGGACATCACCTGATACCTGAGGTGCCGGCAAAAGAAGGGTAATGATCGAGGTGGGGGGGATTCTTCCTCCATGTTTGCATGTGGGCTCCCACCTTGTCACATTCTCCTCGAGTAGGGTCGCAATAAATGCCATTTTATTGTTGGACCGAACAATTTTATTTTTAAACCTGAAATTTCTTCAAAATCACAATAAAAAATAAAAATTAACTTTTTTTAATTATTGGATTTTATTGCAAAAACATATATTACCTGGTCTTTTATATGAAGTGGAGGTATCTGGTAGGCTAATGTTTAACTAGATGCCATAGACTATCAGTACTTGTCCCTCGCCTAACTCTATAATTTTTTAAATATCGTCCCTTTCAGGATATTTCTGATCATAGTTCTCTACAGATTTTTGGTATTAAGATATTAAAGGAAAAAAATATTTCCATGGTGAAAAAATAAAACTCTATTTTCATGGGGTTAATCTTTAGTTGGTTTATATAGCTCTTGGTACAACAAAAATTAACCTCTCCTGCATCAATCTCTCTAGTCTAAACTTCTGGAAGGCTGGGTTCAAACTCTTGTAATCAGATATTCTGGTGGCAGCCGATGTGAATTTTGGAAGCACACGATGTGGTTTTGCAGTCCAAAGTCAATAATCTCCTGATGGGGCCAAAGTGTTACAGGGGTTAATTGATTCTTTAATTTTCATTAATTCAAATAAGGGTTTGCTTTGTTCCCTATTTCTGCTTTCTTAAACTTATCTTCCAAATTTGGAGAATTATTCACTTTATTTGTGAGTAGTCACAGGGATTACTTCTCCCTTAACTCCAACTTGCTCTACTTCACAACTCTCACTGCTATTTTGCACATCTGCCCCTTCCTCCATCCTTCTCGGTATTCAAACTCAGCTTACATCGCAGGGCATGCATAATTGTTTTTGTGACAAATCTAATTTTTAAAATGTGTAAGAGAAAGAGCAGAGTTCCATTCCAGCCATTAATTTTAATTCTCAGAATCTTTTCAATTTTCCTAGAACCTACTCTGTCCAGTGAAGATAAAAACCAAACCATCTATGACAGAATTTGTTTTCATAACTCCAGACTTAATCGTACGGTATATCTGACCCTGTTAAGAGAAATACATTCTCATTTTAACCTTCCAAGGGATAGATAAAAATTATTTCACAAATCTGTTTTCATCAATGAAAATTTATTTGTTTACCTAAATTCTCAACAAAGAGACTCTGTTTTCCATCTCTGGGCCGGTCACTATCTTCAGCGAAAACTCAAACAAGATCACATTCTTGGCATAACATGAACGATTTTTCATAACCTCAACCCTAAGAAAAAGGGTTCGTTCTCTGTTTTGGTTTTTGTCAACAAAAAATATATGTGTTTCTCTGATTTCTCAAAGAGATAAATCCATTTGTTCGAATCTGTTTTCATCTGCATGCCAGACTCACAATAGACAAGAAAAATAAACTTTTAGGAGAGAAGAAACCCAGCTGTCCCATTCTTACCAAGGAAAATGTTTCCAATCTTCCAATCTATTATTTCATTTTGGGTTAATTCTTCTCTTTTCCTGCTTAGAATTAATTTTTAACCACTTCACTGCCTCAGTGTCACACTTGTCACACCTTGCGTATTCAAAAATGTGGTGAGTTTTTTTAGAAAGAAATGACCGGCCGCTGTCAGAATTAGTATACACTAGTATTCCAAATAGGTAGAAAATATTTGGCAAACAGTCAATAACTGTTTGAGAGGTCAAGTTTTTGCAGGGAAATGCAAACGAAAATCTGCTGAATTTGCTGATTGTGGTTAACCTGTATTGATTTTGATTATTAGTTTGGTGGGGGGGGAGGTTTAAAGTCCGTGTGAGTCTCTCAAAAGACAGTGTAGCCTTTATTACATGACTTTCATCCTTGAAATAAAATTGGGGTTTCATTTCAGAGCACACAGGGCAGGTTTTTGTCATTCTTTTTATGTCTACCATTGAATAAAGAAGATTTTTACTTCATACAAAATGTTATACATGTTATTCCAGGGTAACACAAGAAATCGTGAATCTCTGCTAATTTATTTGGATTAGTGGCTGAGCATTTTCTTGCTCTTCTTTCATCAAATATAAATGATACAGATTTTTCATCTGTTATTTCATCTGGGAAAGCATTTTCAACAAATGCTTTCCCAGCAAACAATGTCACCACTTATGCAAAGATTCTACAATAACGTATGCCTCTTTTTTGCTAGATGAATGTTTATGTTTGGTGACTGTTAATGTCCTAGAAAAAAAAAAGGCTACAGGTCTGCCATTTTGACTGAGCATTGCGGCAATGGCTTGTTCTAAGGTGTCAGTTTTAACACCAAAAGGTATATTATTTTCAATAGTAAAGACCACAGCATTTACAAGATCTTGCTTGATATTTTTAAAAACCTCAACAGCAGATTGTTCTAGTGGAAATTTTCGAATTATTACTAGTGGATGTGTTTTCTGGGAAAATTTGTATACCCACTTAGCGTAATGGGAGAACAAACAGATTGTTTGGTGTAAGGAAGCTTTGTTGGAACAAGTAAATTTAGGAAGAGTTGCACACATTCTGGAAAAGTATCTATATTTCTGAGTTGAGGTAATTTCAGACTATTGTCCGCATCTTTGTCACCATATTTATTACAACATTTCGGCCATTGTATGGTCTGGCCTCCTTCAGGTGGTTGGAATGTCAAACTCAACCCTTTATTTCACTAACTGGGGTTGAGTGTTCTAGTTCCACATGCCATGTTTAATAGATGTCAATTATCAGTTATCTCCTGTTAATTCCCCTCTCTAAGTTCTCCCCTGCCTTAACCAAATATTGAACTCACACTCTTTGCGTCCCATCACTGGATCTAATTAACACCTTTATCCACTGTGCCATGTGTCCTTGAGGACATCTGGGTATGAATTTCTGGATCAGGTTTTATTGTACCACCTGAAATGGTGTAACCCAGAAGTTTGATAGAATTTTGACAGAATATACTTTTATCCTGATTGAAGGTTAAATTAAGGTGTTTGGCAACTTCCATAAATTTTCATTGTGCTCAGATTTAGTTTCGCCACATATAAGTTATATTGTCAATGTAAGTACAAGTGTCTTTAAATCCCCAATTATTTGGTCAATGACACATTGAAAAGCCACAATCTCATTTGTAACCCCAAAAGAAACTCAGCAGAAGTGATAAAATCTGCCATTTGCTTCAAAAGCTGTAAAAAGTTTATCTTGTTCTTTTATGCAGATTTGGTGATAGGTGCTGAGCAGATCAATTGAACTAAACACTCAGTACTTGAATACCTTTTCTATTAAATCATTGATGTTAGATGGAAGATAAGCATCTAGAATAAATTTATGAATGGTTTGAGAATAGTCAACCCCTAAACTTTTCTAATGATTTTTGACCACCAGTAACCAATACTTGTGCTCTCCACAGTGATAAACTAGGTTCCACAATCCTTTCAATTAACATCTGTTTTACTTCAGAGTTAATGAATTTAGTATCAGCTTCAGAATATCTTGATTTGATAACTGTAGGCTTACAATTGGAAGAGAGATTATCAAAAAGACCAGGATAGGGAGCTTTCATTGTAGTCAAACTGCATACAAGGGAGTCTGGTTCCACCAAAAGAAATTTTCACTTTGGAATGTAGACTCAGAATGTTATGCTTGATTATTACATTGCCACATAAGTTATCAAGAATAATTAGTTGTACTTTCTTATATGTGTGATTGCCAATGATAACATCTGCTATGTAGTGTCCTGCTACTTTAGACTGTAAATTGGTAGCTGCCATAGAGATGACTTCGTTAGCAGGTAGAGGTCTTCACCTATACCTTTTCACTTGTGAATGACTTACAAATCTCTGGGAGCTGCCAATATTGAGTATAGTAGATTCACTGTTTTGCCATTTATTCTATCCAGTAGAAAAGTTTGATAAATTAAGGGGTATGGTTGCCAATGCATTGCAGGTAGTTGTGTGTGTATGTGTGTGGGGGTTCTGAACCCACAGAAGAAACACTTTGCCCTTAAAGTGTCCGTGATGGTTTGGTCAGAAGAGGTACTGTTAGTAATAGTATTGGAGAGGCAGCAGCTTTAATGGTGTAGTCAAACTTTGTGTAAGTGCCAAACTCCTTTTTAGATACCGCCAAGGCTCGTGCCTGTTCAAATGATATCTCCAAGTCTAAGGTTTGGTTCTCCAATAGATGTTGGCAAATGTAGCTGAAATATATCCTGTTAATAAAAGCATCTCTAAGGTTTTCGTTTTTGCACTCCTCAGCAGTAGGAAACCAAAACAAAGATTGTTGGGAAAATATCACACTAATAGAAAGACTATACAGAAGTGTCTGCTATCATAGTTATCAAGCTTGTCACAGGCGATTGCTCATGAATTTGAGCTTCACTATATGCCTGTGTCAAACTTGACAAATTTAATTAAATATTACATCTGTAATAAATTATTAAATTTTTTCTTAATTTAATATTTTTTCTTTTTTCTTTTTCTTTTTTCTTCTGTTGTTTTGCTGTTTTTTTTTGTTTTTTTTTCTTGGTTTTATCAAATTTTATTTTAAATCTGAAATATTTAAACTGATAAGCTTTATTGAATAAATGAACAAAACAGTTAACCCATTTCAAGTTCCTATCTTTCATAAAAGATCAAAGAATTCAGGTTGTGACTTTGAATTACAAAAGAAAAATGAAGATTTTTTTTTTTTTTTTTTTAAAGTGATGTCGTTAAATTACAAGTATGAGAGTCTGACACGTGGTTATTAGCTGCATTTTGATCTGAAATTGTTACTATATGAGGTTTGGTCTATTAATATTCGTAAATGGATTAACAAGGAAGGAGATTATGTTGAAAAATTATTTATTTTATGCCTTTCCATTCAGACGAGCATGTTCATCTCGGTTGTTAGACTCAATGTTTCGGCCATTCTACCCTTCAGTAATCCTAGAATTTCAAGCTGAATTCTTCATTGTTCTCATTTTGTTTTCTATGCTTATGGGGAGATAACTCCTACCAGATTGAACTCATAACTGACTGGAAACCAGATCTTTTAAGACACTTGGTTATGTATCTATAGAAAAGGAATTTAATCATAATTCATCTGAAAAATTACAGTATAAATAAATATTTGTGATATTAAATATTTGGATGTGTGCAGAGTAGAAAGTGGCATCTGCGCGGAGTTCAAATTCTGGCTGCATTTATTTTCATACAAATACCCTTGGGGAAGAAATTAATCTATCTCTTTTCTACCCCCAGCTAGTGAGTAAATAACTGGGCTCTCTAGCTTTGGTTGGCAACCAGTCTAGAAGAAGGATAAATCTGAATTCAAAACTGGATGCATGTAGAGAGTTGTGGCTCTATACTCCAAAGTGTTTAAGGAAAAAAGAGAGAGAGAGAATAATATAACATGTTCTGCATCCTTCTGCAAGAACATATTCTCTATCTTGTACCAAGCATTGTAGCTACCATCGAAAAGTCCTGGAATTTTTTTTTTTTTTTTTTTTTTACTGATAGTTCACCTAATACAAGGCCCAAGAGGCACTCAAGGTAGCGGGTTACTGAGTTAGATTGTTGTAAAGAAGTGGGTGGGAAGTAAGAGTCTTATGAGGACAAGAAGGATAGATATTTGTTGATCCTACTCATAAAAAGACTAAGATTATAGTTGTCAGGGAAGCATTCTCTCAGGAGTTCCACAAAGTAACAGTTCTGAAGGAAAGCTGTCTGAGTGGAATTTGATTTTTATCAAAGGGATACAAAGGGAATTGGTATGGTTTGCTGCTGTGGATATGGCATGGCATGTCCTAACTGTGAAGGTCTGGCATCGTGGAACTCATCCAAACATCTGCCATAGTTATAGCAAATAATAGTAGTGAAAGTCTGGAAGTGTTTTGTCTGTGAGATAAGGGTTGCAGGCTGGAGAATAATTCAACACCTACAAGGTTTTGTAAGTGCTTTGAACTCTGCTGAGGCTGCACAGTGAAGATTAGGCAACTCCAGCCCAGTTATGGCAGCCATACATTTTTTATTAAGCTAAAACAACCTTTCCCTGTATAAATAGAAGAAGTGGTTGTGGTTTGTTTATGATCAGTATATGGTTAGGATGTATGTGTGGGTGTTTTTTTTTTTTTTGTTGTTTTTTTTTTAATCTGGTGTGCACAGAAATTTTATTTATTCACCTCGTTTGAGCTTTGACGTATAAGGTGGAATAACCAATTAGCAGATACCAATTCTATGAAAATCTTAATGGTAGTACAAAACTTTATTCTAACAATAAAAACAGATAATTAAAACTGAGAAAAGGTTAAAAAAAAAAAAAAAACCCAAAAAAACACAACTACAGTAATTGACAGGAAAATAAAAGCTTAAAAGATAAAATAAATGGGTGAGGGAGGGAGAGAAAAAATGTTCTTGGCTAACCAGTTATCGCTTGTCACTTGTAAATTTATTGGCTATACATAAAAAGAAACTTTTTATTTCAAAATCTATACATATATAGTTGTTTGTGTGTGTGTGTGTCTGGCTTAAACTAAAAACTACAGTAATTTATGACAAAGTAAATGTGTATACAGATTCATTATCACCCAAGCCAGCTTTCTGTAAAAAAAAATATCATCATATGATTTGTATTTACAAAGATATTTTAAAATTAAAATGCATTAGAGTGCATTAGAAATTCTCAGAATTAAAAAGTAAAAACAAGCAGTAATAAATCTTATTCCCATTAGGATTACTGTTCATTTTTACTTTTTAATTCTGCTAAATGCTATAAAAGTATGTATTTTTAAAATTTCTATTCTCTTGAATTTATTTTCAAATCCATAGTAAATAAAAGCATAACTTAAAAAAAAAAAAAATGAATATTAAAACAACAAATTAAAATTGGTCAACACCAACAATGTTGTAGATTCTTCCTTAGATTTTGTCAAGAATCTCAGGACATATAGCAGAAGCAGCAGAGGAAATGTGGCAGCAAAATTTGATGCATGGACAAATGGTAGACTTGTAAATGTGCAAGATAGATTCTGGTCAAATGAAACCAACTTTCCTAGCAGCAGACTTAGCAGTTGTTTCAATTATAATAGTCCTATTTCATATTGGTAGAAAATGTAACACCGAGAATGTGCAATGTCACTCTCCTGGTGGTTAACATCAGCCTTGTTGATGAAAGGCAAAAAAGATTCTCTCAGTTAAGAGAGCAGTTTCATTTTCATGGCATTAAAATTAAAAAGCCATTTCTTGCCCCAGTTAACAACATATTGTAGATCGTTTTTGAATGGGAGGAATAGTAAAAACAAATATTACTAAGAACTACAAAGAATAGGGAGTTGTGGAAAGCTATGATTGGCCCTAAAGGGATATGGCACATGAAAGATAGGAACTATCTTTTGGTTAATATTCTCTTACGATCTGTTTATTAGGTCCAGATTTTCTTGTTTGAAGATTAGGATGCGAACAAGTATAAACAGCATTGAAACAACATAAGTTAAAAACAGGGAGGCATTAAAACTAACAAGTTATTTCTTGCCCCAGTTAACAACAGATTGAAGCTGAATTTTTAGATCAACTACTAATTTGATTTTATTACCCCTACCCATCAAACATATGATTAAGACAGGAGTAAATAGTTATGTCATATTGAAATTAGGCCAACAAATAACCCTGCAATGGCCTCTGAATGTTCGATTGAAAGGATTGAAAAAATCATCTGTCAAAAGCCAAGAGGATATTTAGCTTTTCTTTTTTTATTTATTGCATTAAAATATTTTAATTAACATATATGAACTGTATTTCTACACCTAATGCATATGTAATAGATGACAATATCATCTAAACCTTTACCTGCAGTGGGAAACCAAACAATTTTGGTGATTCATTTTAGTGGTCTAGAAACTAACTTTTTCTGTTTTACCAAATTTTATTTGAATATTATATCAAAAATGGAGTATTGCTGCCATATATGGGCAGGAAGTGCCCAGTCACTTTTCACTCTTGATAAAGTCTAAAAGTGTCTCCACATCCTTGTGGGTGATGAATTATTTTTCAACCTACAACCCCTTTCTTACAGTCAAAAAATCGCAAACCTCTTGCTATTTCTATAGTAAATGTTCAAATGAACTACACTCCTTAGTTCCACCACTCCTAACATTCATGGTTAAGACTTAGCATGCCACACCCATCGTAGCAAACCAACCTCATTCCCTTTTTATTCCTTTGCTAAGATGTATTTTCCACTTGAGCAGATTCTTCCCATGAATGACTGCTTTATGGAATCAAAGTGAAGACGATACTTCCCTGCCCCACTTACTACAATCTTAACCTGTTTCAGTCTAGGGTTAACCGTTATCTTCCACATACTTCGCTGCATAAGTTGTGCCACTTACTCTATAACCCTCAAGCTCAAGTGGCTCTCAAACCTTGTCCAGAGTGAACATCTTTGATAAAAAAAAAAAAAAATATATATTTAAACTAAGCTTTGATGAATAAATAAACAAAGCAGTTAACCCATTTCAATTTCCTATCTTTCATAAAAGATCAAAGAATTCAGGTTGTGACTTTGAAGTACAAAAGAAAATTATTTATTTGAAAGATGATGTCATCAAATTACAAATATGAGAATGAATCGATAAAAATATCAATAATCATTATCTTCTGTCTTCTTAATTCTTGTTCTTTTATTGTCTTCTCTCCTTAATAGTAGTTTTTCTCATATTCTCTAACACTCAGTAACCCCTTGCGTCCTAGTGGCTTTATTACTTTGCTTGGTGTTAAATGATTAAAAAAAATGTGACTGATTGGTTAGAACATTTACTTTCTGACACTTAGGTCCAAGTTTAAATCTCGCTATTGTTGATTTGTCAGTAGGGTGGACTTCTTGATTCTTTCAGTCTGGGGGAGGGTGATGCCAACATGTGGCAACTTTGGAAAGTTCCCAAGAACCACACCATGAATTGACCCAGGCCTTGGGAATGAAATAGGATCAAATGAAACTGTTTGTATACTGTGTGTGAGCACATAGTCATAAGACATTGTGACTGAGGTGTTTGTGCAGACTGGCATTGTTCAAACTGTTGATCATAACAGATTATGAACTCTCTCCTAGAAACTGTAACTAAGGTCTGCTCAGCATAGTTACTCCGTGAGTGCTGAGCAAACACAACTGTGCCTGAGCAGGTGTCTGTGACAGGGATTGACTAGGTGCTTTTGGAAACAAGTGTGTTCAGAAAACTAGAGTATCCATCTATATATATATATATATATATATATATATATATATATATATAAAATATAAAAAACAATGTCACAGTGTGACAAAGAAATGAAAATAAACAATGCAAAATAAAACAAACGCTGAAAGTTAATCTTCACTTAATTTATTTAGGTTAACAAAAACTGGTAGTGACAAGAAGGAAGTAAAGTCTAGGGCAATTTATATATATATATATATATAACATATTATGTTAGGCAGCATACATTTTATATTATAAAGAGATAATCATACATTGAATCATTTAGCAATATTAATGCAATTAATGGCGAAATCTCTTTGATAACAGACTTAATATAAGCATTAAACTACTAACAATCCATTGAATGATATGATCCTTATAATTGTTGTCAGATGGATCTGGTGTATTTTTTAGAGCAGCAAGTACTTTCAAGAACTTCATGTCCTCATCATCAGGCTGTAATTTTTTCCTTTAAAATCAAAACTCGAAGATGAAATAAATGAAATGAAAGATGATTTTTTAAGAATGTGTTATTTATTTGTTGTAAGTGTTTTCCAGTTAACGTGACATGAACTAAGTACATAGTTCAATTAATAGTGTGATAAGTTTTAGTAGTTTTTTTTTTTTTTTTTTTTTTTTTTTCCGGAATTTCATACTTACAACACTTACAAAAGAATTTCATGGATTTACCAAATTACAAAATTCATATATAAAAAAAATTCTCACTTGAAATATTTGAACTTTAGCGTTGCAACTTGCACGTTCCAATATTATATAACCGTTAATGAACAACACATCTTTATATTGGTGGTAACTCTGTCATCAGTGTTACTCTAGCTCCGATACTTTGTTGGAGGTGGGGTTGGCTGCCTACCTACAAATGAATGCAATCCTCCCACTCTTGTGAAAATGATGTTAACAAATTTTAGTGTCCTACTTCTTGCTTGCTGCCCATACCAAAAGTTTTGTCTTTCACTTAAAACACTTTGGTGATATCTGTAAAAATTCAAACAGGATAATCGAACGAATATAGATTTTATAACCAATTTCACAAAGCTTCACAAATGTTCAATATTCACACCACCTGTGACACGACATACGTCAAGTCGGTAGTCCAGCTCCTGCCAAACACACTGTAGCATGTTTTGTGTAACATTCTTCAGCACCTCAGTGATTCTCTGAGTAAGTTCCTCGAGGCTGGTAGGAAGAGGTGCGCTTATAGACCAGTCCTTTTACATACCCCCACAGAAAAAAAATTCACAAGGTGTCAAGTCAGGTGAATGTGGTGGCCATTTCAACAGCACATTGTCATTATCACTGGCATGCCAGACACATCTTCCTGATAGATTCTTTTATATATATATATATATATATATATATATATATATATATATATTAGTTAGTCAACTTAATCAGTTTTTACACATTTTGTTAAAATTTGAGATCATTTGAGCGAGAATTGGTTATGTTATTAGAATACAAAATGGTGTCAATATGAGAGAGAGAGAGATATGTGTGTGTGTTTTAATATTTCTGTATGCTTCAGACAATCCTCTCCCATCAAATATCTATGGGCTGCCAAGGGAGGTTAGTAATGAAATTATGAGTAAAGAAGAAAAAATTTTAATAGAGAAAATGTCATTACAAACTGTTGTCTGCTCAAATATTTGTTGCAAATTACTGAATTGCCAATTCATTCATTTATATCTCTCTCTTTCTCTTTTTTTTTTTTTTTTTTTTTTTTTTTTTATCATACTATGTCACCGCCTCCCCAAATTGCCTTCTGGGAAATTTGGGTCAGTTTTTGCGATTGTTTGGTTTTCTTTTGGAATGCTAATGTTTTTCCCTCTCAGTTGAAATATTGAGTTGGTGCATAATTATCTGGCGATTTTAAACAATATTTATTATGAAAAAAGAAACATAACAATCCAACAAAAACATTTTTGAATGATTATTCCAGAGTGTACGATTATCAACACGCATTTTTGTAACCTGAAAATAATATTTTTATTTAAAAAAAAAAAAAAAAGTAAGCAAAACAGCAATTTTTATTAACAAATAACTTGCCCACAAAAACGCCTGATAATTATGCACCAACCCAATACTTAATCATAATATTTATCATCTTTGCTTTTAATTCCTGTTTCATGGCAACACCCCTCCCCCGAAAATGTCACTCATGCTTCACAAAGAAACATTTGAAATTTCTGGGACACATAATGAGGAAAGTAGGCTTAGAAAATTTGACACTGACAGGGTATATTGAAGGCATGAGGGTCAGACTGAAATTGAGTAACATATCTGATAAGTTTGTGTAAATGGATGACAAAACCGTGATAGTAAGGAGACAAATATTACATTGTGCTACAAATGATAGGAAGTTGTGGAGATCTATGATTGCCAATGTCCTGAAGAGACACAACATGTACAAGAAATAAGACCAGTGGTCATTTTTTTTAAGTTCCAGGTGAAAAAAAGACTAAAAAGGTCAGAAACTTAAAGACTGATTTTTCAAGCTAGTCAAAGATGGTGACTGTCTTCCTTTTCAAGATAAGGGCAACACAATCTTTCTACAGTTCAGGCAGTTAGTACATTTGTGTGCCTGTAAAATTTTCCATACCTACACAAACATTGATGTTTTAATTTGAGTTAGAAATCAAATTCCCTGAGAAGAAAAATAAAAATGTAAAATGTTTATTTATATCAGTTTTAATTGCTTGATACTTAGGAAACTTTTTATCTGGCACAAGGCTACCATAATGAGCATCTATAAAAATTAACTATTTCTTCTATGTATAAAGTCTTAATAGATTCTTATCTGGCACAGGGCCATAAGTAGGGCACTCATGGGATCAGGTTTAACTATCCGTTTATGTCAAGTATCCTTGGAAATATTAACTGAGTTTAACTTTGTCAGGCATAAGGCCTATTAATAGTGGAGCACTTATGAGTAAAATGTTCATACAATTACTTTACAATTAAACACAGGGAAATTCTTTGTAGTAAGATGTTTTTTCTTTTTTTTTTTTTTTGTTTGTTTGTTTTTTGTTTTTTTTTTTTTTGTTTTTTTAATAAAAAGGAAAAGTCTATGAAGAACCTGACTTGAACTTAGACAAAACTGTTAAATTGAATTTCTGGTAAAAAAAAAATATGAGGGTCGTAAAAATATTTAAAATGTTATACATTTTCAGTTTACATTTCTATAATACACAGACTGTATATTTTTAAAATTTTTAATTTTAAATAGCTTAAAAGCCACCCTATCTGGCAGCATTTAATTAAGCTAGCACTTGCAGGGGGGTGGGCACTTGATTGGGCCTTCATCACAACAGTTAGGGAGGAGTAGATGCAATAGGCAACAATAAATATACAGAACTCAAAATTGATCACTGCATTTAAGTATTGCATTAATATTTAAGCTTATCTTTTAAAAGTTCAACAATAATTCTTGTGCTGCCACTTAATTTAAAGACAATTTGATGTACACAGGTTCTTATTTTCCATACAAACAATTTTTACTTTGCAAAATCCAGCAAAAGTCACCCACAATTAATTTCGGTTATTCTCAAATTTATTTTCAAGTTATAAAAACTGTTATTGTACAAAAAAATTTGTCACAAAAAAATCATGTAAAAAAAAAAAAAAAAAAAAAAAAAAAAACACTTGCCGAAAAAAATCACAGTAATGAAAACTTGGGAATGAAAAATTTCAGGATTGCAGATCCAGTCCAGAATGTTTTTAATTTGCTCACGGAGTCAGCCTGATTCCAAAATGGTATGATATGTAAGGCTATGGCCTCTACGTGTAAAGTTGAAAAAGTGTGACAAAGTGACACACTGACATTTGAATTTCTTATATAGATTAATTTACATTAAGTTAAAAATGACATGGTTAGTGGTCTGGCCATGAGACCTGGGTTCAAATCACAGCCTGGCCAAATTAAAGCAGTGATGATTTGACTAATGATCTCAGCATGTGACACCATTAAGAAGTGCCTAGAAATTATACCCTGGGTTGACCCAAGCTTCATGAGAGAAAAATGGTTATGATAGCAGGATGTCAGAAATCATCACTTAATTGGTAGATGGATTGCCAAATAAGGCTAAAGAATAGAATGTATCAGCAGGGTTTGTACAAGTCCTGGAAAATTGACAGGCTAAAATTGTCCATGAAGAAAAATGTTCTTTTAGTCGTCAGTAATAATATTTGGCAACTATTGCAAATGGCTGTTTGTTACCTTGATTGGGAAAAGTTCATGAGCTTATAGTTACTTCTGTATTTTTTTGTCTAGATGATGAGAAAGAATATGAAGGCATGATCTTCTCTTACCCTTCACTTAAGAAGAAAAGCAAAGCTAAAAGGTATCAGAGACACATAAAAATCTCCAAAGACAAATTAATTCACTCATTAAATTTGTAGTTGAAAGGAAAATAAATTATTTTACAGCAATAAAATACATTTCAGTAGAATTTTGAAAAAATTTATTAGTGTTTTTTTTTTTTTTTAAATTTGAACAATGGAAGAAATTTTATTCACATGTCAATTTCAAAAGTAAAAAGTCCTTTTGATCTCTCGTTAACAGTGGGTGAGTGCATGCCGAAAAAAAAAAATATATATTTTATTCATCCTGTGTCTGTGTGAACTGAATTTAGGAAAATTTGGTAATTTTGACAAGATAGTGAAATTCACTAACTATGAAATAATCTGATTGAAAATTGATTTTAGGACTGTTCTGGAGTGGAGGGATTTGATTTTTAAATAACTGAAAATCAAGGGGTCCAGATAAAACCCTACTACAACAATGCCAGGGCCGTACTTGCAGAAGGAAGGGCTTAGGAGGCTAGACCTTCTTCCCCAATATTTTTTTAAAAGTTTTAACTATGAGGGTCTAGATAAAATACCAGGGCCATACTTTCTGATGGAGGCTACACACACACACCTACGTTTAAATAAAGTATTAACTAAAAAATCATGGGTTCCAGTCTAGATGAAAACCCCACTGCAACAATACTAATGCTGTACTTTCTCTCTCAATGGGGGTGCTAACCCCCACCACCACCACCAATATTTCAAACAGTTATTTTTTAAATAAGTATTTAATTACTGTACTGTAATTGATTTATCTAAATGAAAATTAACTTCTTGTATCTTCTTTTCAAATTATCATTTTAAATAAAAAAAGTAGTAAATAAATTAAGTTTTAGATAGTTTTTTTCTTTTTAAAGAAGCAAAAAACTATATAGCCTCATTTCTATTTCAAAAATATAGGGGAGGGGGCTTAGTCCCCCAAAACCTCAATCCAGAATGTCCCTAAAATCAATTTCAATTGACTTTTGTTTCACAGTTACCAAATTTTCCTACCGTGTTAAAATAACCGAATTTTGACTCTAAGAAAATGTAGACGGGAAGAATGATAGAATAGAAAATGTGCCTTTGATGTGTTTTAGGATAGGATGGGATGGGAAATGCAACTTTTAAAAAAAATAAGAAGAATATTATTTTTAAAGTTTGCAGGTTAATAATGACCTGCATCTCTAGCTTTTGTTGTAAGTGTGAACAAATAATAAAATAAAACATATTTAGCTTTAAAAGTTCAATTTGACAACCCTTTCCCTTTACTTTTGTATTTCTGATATAAATGGTTAGAAAATGTATTGTAAAAATATGTAAACAACTCCCAGACATTTGGCCAGATGTCATCAAATTTGTGAACTTCATTAAAAAAACAGAAAAATGTCCCCAGACTAAGTCCTCCTATAGTGCTGTCAAACATGAATGACATTTTATTTCCAGTAAAACTGCAGATTTTTGTGTCTGTTTAGAAAGACACTGAACCGTTTCTGATAAAATATCAGAGCGATAAACTGTTGCTTCTTTTCCTTGCAGATGATCTTTTTAGCATGATCATGAAACTTAAGATTTGTGAAGGAAGAGCACACTAAAAAGGTAATAATGACAACTAGACAGCAATACATAGTTATATTAAATCTAAATAAAATAATCACTCACAAAAGGTGCACCACAGTTTACTTACTAATTATAACCATGTGAAATCGTACTATCAAATTCAAAGTTTAACCATATTGTAAAGTGAAAAGTAAACTATACCTACAATTTACAGTTAATTCACTTCTTTGGTTTAATAGGGAATTTTTATTAGCAAATCTAATAATTTCCAATTTCTCGGCATAAGAATCAAGGTTCATTCATTTAAAGATTTACAAGTTGTTTTTTTTTTTAAATTTTCTCTTTTTTATTTATTTATTTTTTTTTTTTTTTTTAGGTTAATTTTAAATTTAGTATAGCTAAATGGTTAATCAGGCTTAACCCACAAACCTCATTTTATTTCTGAACTTGTTTTCTCATCTTCTCTTTCAAAAAAAGAGGGGTTATTTTGCTTTTGAAATTCAAAATAATCATTTACTCACCAGTCATTTACCATCGTCTGAAGAGGCACAGATTAGTAATGAAACATGAAAGCTATTGTGTATTGATTTTTGTTTTAATCTATAATAAATAATATTAAGCTCGACTCTGTATTGAGCCCTTTTTATTTTTTTTTTTAATTAAATGCTATAGACAGTGAAATTATACTCCATTTGTTTTTATCTTACATAGAGACACACACACACAGTGCAATCTTAGTTCTCGAACGTCTCACATGTTGAACAAATTGGTATTTGAACAGAAAATTTGAGATGAAAATGCCTCGTTTATTGAACAACATTGCCAAACTGAGTTAAACCCAAACAATAATTTCTTAGGTGACCACCTTGTTGTATACATTCATGTGTTGTGCCGTACTTTTCTTTTCCAATTTTATTGTACTGTGACTTTTTTCTCTACATTTATTCCTATTGGTAAAATAGTTTCAGGTTACAAATGGACTTCAGGAATGAATTAAATTTGTGAACTAAGGTTCCACTGTATATATAATTAAAAAACAAGGATGCTACAAAAACAGTGTTCAATGTAAAATATAAGAAAGACGATACTTAGATATTTATTGCCTTTTCCACAACTTAGTTTATGCGGTTCAAGAATATTGAATTGATTATCTTGTACCACCTGAAGATTATCTACATGTCCACATGAAACTTTAAGTTGCTAAAAGGCAGTCATTTCTGAGTACTGTTTTTTCTTATACAGGGTGCGATGGATAAATTATCATATAAATTACACAAAAATGAAAATAACACTGACATCTCATTTTAACACATATATTTACCAAAATTACACAAATATATCTTCAAATACTAAAGAGTAAATCTATTTATAGATCACGACAGCTATTAGGGAGATTTGATTAAATATACTTTAATGTTTTAAAAAAAATTATTCAGTATTATTATTGTTTAGAGCATTATAAAATAGCACAAATAGCTTTATTGTGGAAATAGGAATTTTCAACAATATACACATTTTTTATGTATTTAGGGTTATTTTTTTAATTTTTATCAAAAATGATATTCTTGTACATGTAGTTATGGATAATATGCATTAATTACTAATTTTATTTAATAACTATTTGTGCTCAGTTGTTGACATTAATAGCTATCTGCTGATGTGTTAAAATTTTAGAATAATGCAATAATAATTTAAATTTCATCTTATATATGTTGCGATCTGTCAGTAAAATCACCATTGGCTTCACCCATGATTCTCCTGTAACTCTTCTGGATGGTCTCCTTGTTTAAGTTGGTGAATACAGCCATAATCCTTGCCTTCAGTTCAACTTTGGTGAAACAAGAAGTTTTGTTGGTCTCTTGCTCAACTGCAACACCACACATAATAATCAAGGGGGTTGCAGTCTGGGGAGTTAGCTGGCCAGATGTAAGGGGTGATGTAGTTGCAGAAATTATCTAACAGCCATGACTGGGTCCTCCTGCTTGTGTGGCATGGCACAATATCCCATTGCCAGACATAGGGTCTTCCAGCAGCCACCCTGTTAATCTAGGGCAGTACTACCTCCTCAAGGCACTTGATATAGTCCTCCGTGTTGAGTCTGAGGCTCTCACCAACAAATTCAGGAGTTCTTTTCTTATCAGAATGATCAGTGAGTTTTCCCAGCTGCTGTACTTTAGTAATCACCATTAGACTCCTCCAACTCTTTCCAAATCCTCTGAAATTTTTGTATTGGAGCTTCTGGTGCAAATACCAAGCAGTACAGCATGTCATTTCCAAATTTCTGGCAGAGTGAATAGCATTATGGTGGTCTTTTTCTCACAGACGGTGCCCAACTGACCCTACAATACTGTACAGTTTACAAAATAAAAAACAAACAACATGCATGCATGAAATGAAAAATATAAAATGGCAACAATTTACCCATCGCACTAATATATATATATATATATAATGTCTGCATTCCTTCTGTCCCTTAACATCTGAAATAAATTGCTAATAAAAAAAAAAAACAAAAAAAACAACAACATACTGGAACTGTACTAAACAAACTTTAATAATAAATATTTTGGTACGTCTGGGCAGGATGAATGCTAAGGTTTAAATATTTGAATTTATTTTATTTTTTTTAATATCTTGACTCTTCCATTTTCAGCCAATTTTGATGAAGATGTTGTAGCAAAGATGCCGTCAACCATGAACAATGGTGTCTATTTTGGTTGGGCCAATGTAGACAAGGGTCCTGTGTATAAAATGGTGCTCAGCATTGGATGGAATCCTTATTACAAAAATGAGAAGAAATCTATGGTAAGTGTTGAAGAGATTATCTTTGTGAAATTCTTGTTCCTGTTTTATAAGATTTGGAAAGATTTGATCATCAAAAATGGATTTTATCTTTGAAAGCCTTGCTCGTCTTCTAAAATGTTACTTCATGGCAAGGGCGCCAGAATAAAATCTCTACTGAGTGATACACATAAAACTCCATCCATGGTTTCTACCATCTCCAAACTAGATCCCTAAAAGGCTTGCAAACTTCACACTATCTCTGCAATTGCTCTAAGAAAATGTACCCCTCTGAACTGGCTCTTGATCTCTCCAAACTCTGCAACAAATGCCTTGCTGCTTCTTACATTCCAACTTGTTGAAAATCTTCTTCTCTAGTTCCTACCCTTAAAATATCTGGTGAGCATTTTGATCCCTTGATTATCATCCTATTAGTCTTTTTACCACTTTTTAGCAAATTACTAGAAGTTCTAATCAACACAGAATTGGTTAATCATCTCACTTCACATGTTTTTTTTAGGTAAATAAGACTTTTGCTTCTCTAGATTAACTGCTGATGTGTTAAGGGTTATCAGTCAATTTGTCTCTTCTGGTTTCTTGCTTCCTTGCCACCTAAAATCTTCAAAATTTGAAATGTAACATCAACTGACGTCTGTCTTCTTAAATCCCCTTATTTTATTGTCCTTTCCCTCCAGTAAATTCTTCCCATTTTCAACTCCCAAATAACCTTTTGCATCTTAGTGAAATTGTTACTTTTCTTGGTGTGAAGTGATTTAAAATCACACACACATTGTATGTATATATATATATATATATAATTGTAGATTATCAAGTTAGGCTAAATCCAAATACTCATATTCTATAGTGTCTAAATAGATATTCCAAACACCTCAGCTTCACCTATAAGGCAGAAGAGATTAATAGTGTAAACATAAAATGTGACTTTCATCCCTGCTTCCCACCAACTGGTCAATGTGCACCGAAAACTAGGGAAGAGCATACTGCATGTTCACAATGTAACATAATGAAAGACTAATGTCATGTCAAAGAAATAAGAATATGAACCCTTTGTCACAGATTATATGTAGATGTTTTATTCAGGGATTTATCTGCTCATCTGGGTGATACCTGGGACATAAATATCTAAGGAAATGTGCTCCCGAACTGACCCTTCTCTCCAAACTCTACAGCAAATGCCTTGCTACTTCTTGCTTTCCAACTTGGAAATCCTCTCTTGTAGTTTCTGTCTTTAAGAAATCTGGTGAAACTTTTGATCAGCGTCCTATCAAAGTACTAAGAGGGTTAGGCATCTCTCTTCACATGATGTTCTTTCAGATAAATATGGCTTTTCTGGTGAAACTTTTGATCAGCGTCCTATCAAAGTACTAAGAGGGTTAGGCATCTCTCTTCACATGATGTTCTTTCAGATAAATATGGCTTTTGTTTCTCTAGGTCAACTGCCAATGTCTTAATGGTTATTATTGAATTTATCTACCAAGTTCTAGATACTTATATCGGAACAACTGGGTCGCATTCATGGATAAGTTATAAATAACCACACAATTCTATAGTTTTCAGAAGGGTCATTAATATTCAAATAGTTCTTCAGACAAATGAACATTTTTTTTTTCCAGATACAAATCAGGTAAGGGAAGACCAAGAAAATGAAAAAAAATATTTTTTGAATTTTTATTACGTACTTGTCTATATTTTACTTCTATAATTATCAACAAAAATCTTTTTTTTTTTTTTTTTTTTTTTTTTTTTTTATCAACACAAACCATAAAACTAAATTATAGTTTTTCAATGGTCAGATTTGCTTTTGGTTGTTCTTTAATACATTAGTAGTAGTAACATTATTTATTACCTCCCTTTGGTATTTTATACTACATCATAAAATCAGTTTATGAATGAAAAACAATTTATTTTATCCTCATTTTGGTTGTGTGTTCTAGAATTCAAACTAAAATCCCATTTAATTCCAGCAAATTGTTTGGCGCCTTCAACTTCATGGCCATTTTTTTTCTCTCCTTACATTAAATGGCTGTCACTTTTTGAGATTATAAATAAATGAATTTGTTGTTTTCTTGGTTTATATGAAAAATTAGGAAGTTCACTTAATCTTTTTCAGAATGCCATTTGACCCTGGGATATGTGTAAGGCTTAATAAAAGTTAAATGAAATAAAGGTTCATTTGAATTTACATCCCCTACTCCCCCCAAAGAAATAAAAATCATCAATATTTTTGTTTGTTTTTTTTCCCTCCCCTAGGAAACACACATTCTGCATAAATTCAAAGAAGATTTTTATGGCTCTCAACTGAAGGTCATTATTATTGGCTATCTCAGGCCAATGGCAGACTACAACAGTGTTGGTAAGTATGGAAACTGTTTATTTGATAAAAATGTAACTTTTTTCTTCATTTTTTTTTTTTTTTGCTTTCTAAATAATTGCATGTTATGAACGTTCCCCACCCCAACTAAGGGAGGAAAAAGAAAAAAATCTAAAAGGCTTTTTTTTCCTTTTTTTAATTGGACCTGTCGAGAGTCAAGAGAATATTTGTCTCCTATTAAATACAAACTAACAAGAGAAAGTTTTCAATTGTCACCAATTTCAAGCCCCCAACATTGACTCTTCTGTGTGCAGAAGACTTAAGCATTTAAAGATTTGTTATTGTACACTTAATGTTGTTGTTGTTGTTGTTCTCAGCTTGTCTCATTTTTGTTTGGGCCCAAAATGTAGATGTATACATGGACACAAAATGGTCAAAACATGATTTAGGAATTTGGAACATTATGAATTTAGATCAGGCTGTAATTTCAAAGATATACATAATCATACAAGAATTTTTTTTTTTTTTTTAATCATTTCATCCGCAATAAAGCCACTAGGACGCAAGGGGTTACTGAGTGTTAGAGAATATGAGAAAAACTACTATTAAGGAGAGAAGACAATAAAAGAACAGGAATTAAGAAGACAGAAAATAACGATTGACATTACATTTAAATTTTTGAAGGTCATCGGCAATAAGGCCATTAGGATGCAAGGGGTTACTGAGTGTTAGAGAATATGAGAAGTGCAATAGAAGAAAATGTTAACATATAACTTAGTTATATTTAGCCAACTGTAAACTGATGAGACCTAGCTGCCAATCTAGTACTGTGTTTAAGCTCATAAAGCCTCTAAGTACCATAGAGGAAAGTTCATCAGAACAATTACCATAAAACTATTTATAGAAAAGGCAGTGGGAAAGTGACTGAAGGTTCTTTGGAGGTTAGCGCCAGGCAGATGGAAGGTAAAGTGCTCACTTGGCTGATTAAAAGAAAACAGTTTCATTTTGGAGGCATTAAAAATCAAGCCATTCCTTGCCCCAGTTAACAACAAAAAGTAGATAGTTTTCAAGATCAGCTGCCAACTTGAACTTATCGAACTGCTTAGATTTACTATTATGACAGGAAGAAATGGTTGTGTCATTAGCATAGATACTAATTTGAGATCTGATACCATCAGGAAGGTTATTAATGAAAATTAGGAACAACATGCATCTAAGGATAGAGCTGTAGGGGATGCTTGCATTAATGTAAGATGTAGAAGACTGGCCATTTCAAGACAACTTTCATTTCAAGAATTTGTCCAGAAAATACCATGACCTTTCAACTTGTGAAGAAGACCAGTATGCCAAACCCTGTTGAATGCTTTCGAGATAGCCAAAGCAACAGCCTCAGCTTCACCATTTTTTTGTTTTTATCTAAAGCTTGATAGACTCTTCCAGCAATAATCATTAACACATCAACAGTTGACCATGAAAAACAAAAGCCATATTGCTTATCTGAAAGTGAGGTGAGATAATGAACCAATTCAGAATTGATAATAGCATCAAAAAGAAGTAACAGGCTAATAGGCCCATCGAAAGAAACTGATGGTCTACCCAAGTTCTTTAAACACAGGAATAAAGGAAGAGGATTTCCAACAAGTGGGGAAAGCATAAAGAAAGATTTGTACAATTGAAAGTCCTCTAAGCGCATTTATCTGATGAGAGTTGGTTGGTGGTAGTTGGTTTTTGTTTATTTTTTTTAATAGCTTATCAACATTTTTAGAGTTTGGAGATAATGATTTACTGATACAGTCCTAATTAACCCATAGCTGGGGGAGAAGAGGTAGATTTATAACTTTTCGAAGAGTATTTGTGCATAAGTGAATATAATGACCTAACTGGGATTGAAACTTGGTACATCCAAGCTTAGAGCACCTGGTATTCTCAAGTAGTCACCCATCTAGGTACTGACTAGGTTCACAGTTGCTTAACCTCAGTGATTGTAGAAATATTTTTTTCTTTTTTGGTTAATGTTCACCGAGTACAAGACCTAACAGCCACTTAAGGCAGAGGGTTACTGCATGGTGTTGTATAAGTGTAAGAAAGTGTAAGGAGTAAAGTTGTTGTTTTTTTTTTTGTGTTATGCAGAAAAGATAATAGTTAACTGTAGACTTGAAGAGGTCAAAATTGTTGTGATTGTAAAAACTTAAGCACAGGAACAGACTTTAGGATTGGGTTTCCAGTTCCTTCTAAACAGGAAATGAGATAAACGTCAACTCCTGTTTAAAAGGATAGAGGTGGAGTATGAACCAGACAATAGGTGAATTACTCCTATTGAGAGTGAAGAAAAAATGAATAATTAGTGAGTAAAAATTTCAGAGTTCAAGTAGAGACGTTAGAAATGTAGTTTTGAAGTAGATTATGTGTTTTTATTTTATAATTAACCGTTTTCAATGCCATATGGCTTTTACACCAGTCGACTATTACAGAAAAACCCTAATCTTCACACAAGCCTTCAATTAATCCAAGATACACACATGAAATGGTTATAAGAAAGCTTTTTTTAAACACATCCCTGAACCAAATACCTGATTATACAAGGATAAGACAAAAATTATGCACACTTTCACCATAAGCTATCAATTATATAATTTTTGACATTAAATAATGTAACAAGGGCAGACCTATCATAAAATCAGCCAGGCTTACAACCATATAACATTGAAATATGGGTTCTCATACAATTACTGAAGTTAAGCAATGTTGAGCCTGATAAGTGATGAGTGGAGGTTCACTTGGGAATTCCAGGTGCTGTAAGCTCGGATGTGCAAGGGGTGCAATGAATACCAGCTCAAAATTGGAGATGAGCAGGTCCAATTTCAAGTTAGGCTCACTATGGTTATTTATGCACAAATGCCCTTGAGAAAAGTATGAATCCACCTTTTCTCCACCCAGCTATAGGTTAATTAATAGGAATTTTATCATCTATCCACTATAAATAAACTGCAAAAGGGTTGATAAGCCATGAAAAACCAAATCAATCAACAGAATAAGAAAGTAACCAAATGAAATAAAAATAAAAGACCAGTTATAACTGTATTTCTGAGATGAGGTATGATGTACCAAATTTACATTATTCGGACTATTTCTGAGATGAGGTATGATGTACCAAATTTACATTATTCGGACTATTGTCCTCATCTTTGTCGCCATATTTATTATGTTTCGGCCATTATACACTCCAGCCTTCTTCAAGTGGTTGGAATGTCAAACTGAACCCTTTATTTTGCTCACTGGGGTAGACTGTTCTAGTTCCACATGCTATGTTTAATGGATGTTAGTTATCTCCTGTTAATTCCCTTCTCCTAGTTCTCCACTGCCTTAACCAGGTATTGAACTCTCACTCTTTGGGTCCTGTCACAGTATCCACTCTGCCATGTGTCCTTGAGGACATCTGTGTATGAATTTCTGAATATCATAAACCTAATATCTTCAACCATTTTTTTACCAGTGCTCATATTGCAGTTTTTGCTGTTGTCATTGCTTTTCTCTGGCACTCCTTATTACTGGTTCCCATATTGTATTCATTTCTATGCTTAGTTGGCTCAGGAGATTTTTGTGGCCTAGCTTATGAATTTTCAAATTATGTTCTTTGTCTATGATCTCAACCTGCTCCGACAGAGGGGGGTGATTTCCCTTTTCTCTCCATGTGTGGTTTAGTCATGTTCTCCTCTATGTAGGGGGGGGGGTCTTACTGGCACAGTGGATAAAAGCGTTAGTTAGATCCAGTGATGGGACCTAGAGAGTGAGAACCTGGAGAGGGGAATTAACAGGAGATAACTGACATCCATTAGACATAGCACTAGAACAGTCTACTCCAGTGAGTGAAATAAAGGGTTCAGTTTGACATTGAAGAAGGCCAGAGTGTACGACTAAAACATTGTGATAAATATGTCAACAAAGATCAGGACAATAGTCTGAATAATGTAAATAGTATAGAAGAATTTAGTACCATGTTCAGGTCAGCCGAACACAGATATCAGCGGTACATGGGTCCAAGAAGTACTTCTAGAAAATGAAAAAAAAGACAGTTTAAATTTCAATTTAAAAATCAAAAAGCTTACAACCAGATTCTCTTTCTTCTTTCACGATCTTAGAAACAATGTACTGACAGCTTAAATGTCTTAATTGCAGAACCTGAAAAGTCACACAAGGATGGCATAGATAATTGTATATTTCTTCCCCCTACCAGTGACCCCGCCCCCATGAAATGAGGTTGATTTAGTAAATATTAAGAAAGCAAAAAACGTGGACAATTGTCCTCATCTTTGTTGTTAGCCATTGTGATAATAACAACAAAGATGAGGACTATAGTCTGCAAGTAAATGAGAACTCTTCATCCCAGAAATTCAGACAGCAAAGAAGTCTTTTAATTTTCTAAAAAGTGGAACCGGAATGTAATCCTTTTTTATGATGAATGGGTTTTTATCTCAGTGAGGCCCTGTGCCTTGAGCACCTATTATGACTTAAGCTCAACCCAGAATTTGTAAATACAATCCATTGCTAAAGATAGTGGGGGGGGGGAATGGTAAAGTCACTATACTTACTCCAGTGAGTGCCTGACTCCTGCTGTTCTCTACCTTTACAAACTACTTTCCAGTCACAATAGAGTCCAAAAGTGACTCCACATCCTTGTGGGTGATGAATTATTTTTCACCCTACACTCCCTTTCCCATAGACAAAACGTTGCAAGCCTCTTGCTGCTATATCACTATTTCAATGGAAAATGTTCAAGCGAACAGCATCCCTTAGTTCCACTAATTGTAACCTTTGCAAATAAGATGTGCCATGCCCCACACATTGTAGCAAACCGCCCTTATTCATTTTGTATTCCTTCAGCGAAATGGAAGTTCTGCTGAAGCAGCTGTTTTATGGAATTGACTTACAAGTGTATGCTTCGCCCCCCCCCCCATTCCTTATAATGTTCACCTGTCCTAGTCTAGAGTCAACCATTATCTTTCCCTCATATCTGCATAAACTGTTCCTTCCTCTGTAACCCTCTACCTCGATTGGCTCCTGGGCCTTGTACAGGATGAACATTATTGTTATATAACTCGAATCTGCCACAATTTTTTTCTGATGAGATTGAAAACCATTAGTTTTAGGAATTGAAATGTCGCCTGCTGATTTTTTGTTTTTTTCTGAATGCCAATGGAAGTTTTACTTTAAGTAATGTAATAAGTTTTTCTTTCATTTCAGATGAATTGATAAAGGCTATCGAAGGAGATTTAAGCAAAGCTTCTACCTTGTTAGAGAAACCATCTGCTCTGGCTTTTAAAGACGACAACTTCTTTAATGCTGACAAAGAGAGTTGATCACAAAGCATCCAAATAATAATCTATTTTTATTGACATAACCATTAAAATCCCTATCTTCTGACATGTTAACAGTTTCTTTCTTGCTTTCTGATTAAAGGCAGGGACATAAGTCTGATGGTTTCTCATTTTGACCACTTGCCTCAGGCCCCTTTTCAGAAGATGCAAGATGACTCATAACAATCACAAATGAAACAAGTTTCCAATACTCTGGACTTGTATTAACTGATCTTTAAACTAAATATTCCCCATGACAACTTTGATATTCTATGTGTTGCAACATGATGCCAGTTTGGAAAGCTCTGGACTTGTATAATCATAAAAAAATATAAAGTCAATGTTCAAATGTCAGGAGAGAGAGAGAGAGAGACACATTCAGACAATTTGACTCTTTAAATGGCTGCCTTTTTATATGTACCATCCATCCGTAGAGAGTGGAAAGATAAAAAAAAAAAAACAATTCAAGGGTTTTTTTTGGAGGGGGGTAGCAATGCATAGCAGAAGATGAAATCTATCACTCTCGTTAGTACAGTTAAAAGAAAGAAAGAATTAACCAAAAACATTGTTTACAGATTTGGTCATATTCTGATTTTTTTTTCCTCTCCTTCTGTCTCTCCTCTCTCACGTTGGGAGTAGCATTTCAACATTGACCACATTTAAAATTATAAATAAAATATTTTCCGAATTATTGCATTTGTTTCCCTTTGTGAGTTACTTAAAGTTGAAACATATTTTTGGATTATAAGAATATTCTTAATTTTTTTTTATTTAAAGTAAATAACAATGATACTTTCACATACAGTTTGTACTATTTAATGTGTAGCTGTGGGCAAGGAGATGTCAATCATAAAATGTTTAACATAAGAAATTATAAACTAAAACATACAAAACACCACCAAAAACAATAGGACACAATATCAATAAGCTAAAACAATTGCCCCAAAATTAGACCTACAAAGAAAATTTGAAAACCAAGCCAACAAGCAGACTCATAAAACCAATCAAAAGTGAATTAGGTTAAATAAGTAAAACGATACTAGAAAGAATTAATTCAGAGCTAAGGAACAACCACAGGCTGGTTGCGCAACATTAAAAACAAATATAATTGTCTGTCTATATTTCTGAGATGAGGTATTATGTACACTATTTACATTATTCGGACTATTGTCCTCATCTCAGCTGTTGTATGCTCCGGCCTTCTTCAAGTGATTGGAATGTCGAATTGAATCCTTTATTTCGCATGGTACAATGGATAAAGACGTTAGTTAGATCCAGTGACAAGACCCAAAGAGTGAGAGTTCAATACCTGGTTAAGGCGGTGGAGAACTTGGAGAGGGGAATTAACAGGAGATAACTGACCTCCGTTAAACATGGCACATGGAACTGAGACAGTCTACCCTAGTGAGTGAAATAAAGGGTTCAGTTCAACATTCCAACCACCTGAAGAAGGCTGGAGCGTACAACAGCCGAAACATTGTAATAAATATGGTGACAAAGATGAGAACAATAGTCTGAATAATGTAAATAGTAAACATAATTGTCAATTTATACAAGTAGCCATGAAAGAATTCTACCCTTCTATAATAGAATCAATGCTAGATAAGGCCATCACCTTAGCTCAAGAACAAATAAAAAGAAACAGAAACAAAATCAAGATCATTAAACAATCCCATAAATCACAACTAATCGATAATGGAGGTAAAGAAAGAAGGGATCTTTGACATTACAATGGGAAACTTAGACAGTGCAGAGACCTGCAAACTTATATGTATATATTTACTACATGAAGTAAAATAATAGAGAGAAATGACACTGGATTCTACAGGGATGACGGTTTCATAATCTAAAACTATAAACAAAACACAGACAAAACTAAGAAAGCGATAATAAAGATTTTCAAAAATATGGGATTCACCAGACATAAAAACTAACGTAAACAAAGTAGATTTTCTAGATGTCACCTTCAGCCTAAAAGAAAAGGTACATATAAACCATACAGAAAACCCAATGATCAACCACTGTATATACATATCTTCTAATCACCCACCATCTATAATCAAGAACATACAAAGCTCAATTAACTGCAGGCATTCTGACAATAATTCCAATGAAATCATTTTCAACAAAACTAAGAAAGACTATGAAACAGCCCAAAAAGATAGCGAAAGCCAAAAGTAAAAAAAACATCATATGGCTCAACCCACCATACTACAAAAACGTAGAAAAAAATGTAGAAAAATATTCATCAAATTGTTACACAAAACACTTCCCCAAATCAAGCACTCTCCCAAGATATTCAACAAAAACATTGTAAAAATCAGTTACAGCTGCACTGAGAACATCACACAAAAAACAAAAAAATACAACAGGAAAACTATCAACAAACCACCTGAACAAATTAAACCCATGTATAACTGGAGGATAAAGAATGAATGACCCTTAAATGGCAATTGCTTACAAAACAATGTAATATGCCAAGCCACGGTAAAAGTCATCAGAGAACAAAAACAATTATCATACAAGAAACTGAAGGACCCTGGAAATGAAGAAACTACGCACATGAAGAAGTGGTTCCTGTGACCTACAGCGAATGAAAACTTCGATGCCAGCTTTCAACCAGGCAGAGACTTCATTGGCATATTTCTGAACAGGAAGATTAAAAATATAATTCTAAACGGCATTGCGAAGAAAATCACAAAATGAGTGTTGATTGTGTGAATTGCTGAAAACACTTTTCCCTCCCCTTTTATAAGCCTTTTTTTTTTTTTTTCAGCAATTCAAACTAAAACAAGACTAGAGGCTACTGCCATTGTAAGGTTGTGATAAAGACATTAAAAACAAGGGAGGCTGATCTAAATGAATGAATGTATAATAGTAACAACTCATCTGAGTAATTCTATGAAAAAGAAATCTGGAGGCGACTATGGCTGTAATATTGCAATGAAGCCAACAAAGACAGGAAAAAAAATGATTCAAAATCATCTTTGCCTCAGCCAAGAAAATCAAAAACAGATGTTAGGCTTTCAAGTGAAGTCTTTCAGTTAGTGCATATATTAAAGGAAAATAAAATATAGTTAATGGTAGGAATTGAACCTACATACCTGAGTTTCATTTCCTTTCAAATGTTAAATCTTCTTCAAGTGTTGTTGCTGAACTGATGATCTTTTCTACAAATGAAAAACAATTTCCATTCATGGAAACATTTACCTGTCTGTAATTCTAAAAATCAGATTCAAACAAGTCAGCTAATCAGAATAGAATGCTACAAATTTGAAAAGGCCAGTCTGTTTCTTGCAATCTGATTGGTCAGTCATTGCTTTTCACAATAAAGTACCATTTTTTTTTTAAAAAAAGAAGGATACAAAGACTTGCAGACAAACTTTGACAGTGGAAGCCACTCACTGAGATGTGGTCTTTAATTATCGTACTTGCTAGCATATTAAATATTCACTTTGTAAATAATAAAAAATAAGGTTACTCTAAGAGAAGCCATTATCCAATTTCAGAACCTTTCTTAAATTCCTGCATTAATATTTACTCTCTCACAATGACATTACCTTCTTCCATTAATTTACAATTCTGTCCATGTCTACAAGAAGTTTCAGCCATTCAATTCTGGAATATTCATTTCTCTTCATAACACTCAAGAAAAAAAAACAAAACAAAAAAAACCTGAAAACAGAAATTTTTGCTTATCATACTTTCTAACACACTTTGGGGAGGGGGGAAAGACATAACACAAAAATCACTTGATGACAGAATGCTTTAAGAAACCAACATCATATGAAGACATGATATTTAAAAAAAAATGAAAATGACCATGCATATAAATCATTACATTATCAACAAAAAATCTCTGATAATGACTTATCAAAGTTAATAGTACACAGACAGACCATTTATGTTTAAACTTTAACCAGGAAACTTAGTGCATATGAATAAAAAGAGACGAGGAAAAAAACTATTCTTAGTCGACATGTTTTGTCTCTCATAGGATGAAATGCATCAGACAAATATATTTTTTTCCTCTTACTTCTTATTTATTTTGTTCCTTTATATATAAAATAAAGTGGAAAAAAAAAAACAATTATAAAGAATTGATCTAAACTCCACATAAAATTTGTTACTACTACATCTAAAATAATAAAAGAATTAGTCAATAATAAACAATAAGCTAAAACATAGAGGAATTTACTCAATCGCCTGTAATAATTGTCACAAAAAATACATCGGTGAAACCTCAAGGAATTTAAATAAAAGATTATATGAACATAAAAGGGACATTTTAAAGAACAACTCATTAGATGCATTAGTTGCTCACTGTAACGAGTCTATAATTTTGATATAAAATAAAACGCTACTCCGATTTAAGGAGAAAAAATTCAACCAGACGAAAATGTTTAGAGAGTATCTTGATTGCAAGGTCATTCACAGCAAATTTGCACCCTGGCTTTTACAACATTTAACCATTCTTGGCAAATCTATTATTACAATGTGGAATATTTAATAACAAAAGTAATCAAAAGAAAAAAGAATCTAAATGAAATTAGCTAGATTATACACCCAAAACAAATAAAAAAAAATAATTTAGAATTAGCAGCATATCTTCTTTGTGTGCATGTCTAGTTGCATCAAATGTAAACAAATTTAGTTTAACTTAAAGGATGAAATGCATCACATAAAAACGTTTTTTTTTAACTTTGTTATACATCTTTGTTCTTGATATACAAAAATTTATATATCATTATCCCATATATACATGTATGTGTTTGTGTGAAACCAAAAGATACTGATTGGTATCTCAGCATTGGTAAGGCTTGAATCCAATATTTCCGTTTGTCCAAAACATTTTTGCCATGATGATGGAAAGAGAATAGAGTGGGTGATTGAGCACTTGAGTCAACCACTCTCCCATAATTAATCTTAGTTGTCTACACAGTAGCTACAAAATATTCTTGTCAAATATATTTGAGAAGAGTTTTAGGAAAACAAAGCAAACAAATTGATATGTCCCGGAAAGGGATTATATTTGATCGAAGTAGCTGAGTGGGTTTTGGCTACTGTGACCAAGTAGTACACAGTAGCAGTAATCGACTGGTACTCGTCGTAGTCACAGGTAATAGGTGTAGGCCAATAGGATAGCCAATGGCATAGTCCAATGGGCATCATCATAGACTTAAACTCTGTCGTACCTACACGTCCGTCTGTATTTATGACAGGACACCAACCAATCATATTCCATTGAGGGGAAACACAGGTCTATGCATATTCCATTACATCACAAATGCATTCATCATTTCATTCATGACACAGAGTCAGTTTCTATCTATTTAACATCTCGTAATAGCGGATGGTTGATGAAAATAACAGCAGAGAGGCTGGCAATGTCATGTCTGTGGAATTGCAGAATGGAAAATAATTCATCACTTGCAAAGTCATATAAACACTTTTGAACTCTGTCAAGACTGCAAAATCAGGATCAAGCAGCTATAGCTGAGATGTGGCAACAAAATCTCCAGCTTTGGGATTTGACTTACAAAGACATGGCAGTAGGAGCAATTCAAAGAACCAATTATTTTTCCAGCATCTTTAATGATGGGTTATATGTACGAGTACTACTTGAAGTCAGAAGTGAGCTTGGGTCCCAAAGAGATGTTCAAAACAAGAATCCTCATTGAGCATATAACCATTCATGACTAGAGGAATCTCAGGATTTGCACAGTGATGAGGAAACATTACTTGCTTGCTTTGGAAAGTATTCAATGGTACAAACCAGTTTCTACCCCAAAGTTTGGGATTTTGTCATAATTAAATTTTTTTTAAAGATAAAGCAGACAAATGGATTTTTTTTTTTGCTTTGATTTAATCTGCAATCATTATAAACAACTGTGTATGTTTGACTGGACTTAGCTGAGGTCATTGGATGCAAGACTTGTAAGTGAATCTTTAACAGGCTCATCACCACAGAAACAAACATTTTATCTCCTCCACCCCTGCCACAGGAACAAATGGTACCCCCTGCCACTAATGACACTTTTACTCCCACACCACTCAAATGGCATTTTTACCCCCTACCACAGGAACTAACAGCAGGTCAGTGGGAAGGATCAATGGCTTCATGCCTTTCATAAGTGTATGGGTATGAAGTAAATGCAAACTCCCCCCCCCCTGGAGTTTGAGCCCTTGTCTACCTGCTATGAGGCTGACCACACTTCTATAATTGATGATACACTTAAATTGGGGGGGGGTCTGAAACAAAAAACAAACAAACAAAAAACAAACAAACAAAAAACAAACAAACAAAAAAAAATACAAAAAACAAGTCAAAATTTCAAGCAACCAATAGAGATATCAACATCAAATTCAGTTTTGTTTATTTATGTGTTTATTTATACCTGTTCTTTACCCAAAAATGTCCAGCTGACATCAATAGCAGATGGCATCCTGCTACAGGAATGTTCTGGCATTAACAAAACAGAAAATTCTTTCTTGTAATAACATCTGGACCTGGCTTCTAGCGGTGTGAGCAATTTTGAGTGTTACCCTTTTAATGGCCCTGCTGGGTTGCAGAAATTTAAATAAGGGCAAGTTCTGGGTTTTGTCATAAAAATTAAATTAAAAAAAAAAAATTTTTAAAGATAAAGCACAGTACGGACGAAGGAATTTGTTTTTTTGTTTAGATTTCATCTGGAATCATTATAAACAAGCGTGTGCATGTTCGACTGGACTTAGCTGAGGTCATTGGATGCAAGGCTTGGATTTACTTCTAAGAAGCAATCATCAACCATTTTTTTGCAATAATAATGGAAAAGTTGCTCTCCTTTCTGAATGGCATTGTTGAGGTCAATTTTGATGCTGAAAGAAATTCAAAGTGAAAAACAGGAAAATTTATAAAAAAATATAGAGTCATGATCTTTTAGAATCTGAGAAAAACAAATATTCTTTTTTATAAAGACTTTCATGATAATACTTTTGAATAATTTTCCACAATGGTATTTAGACTTTATGAATTTAAGTGCAGTACTAGATTGGCAGCTAGGTCTCTTTATTATACAGTTGAAATGGCAAGATGAAACTGTAAGTTCTATGCCAACAGTTTCTTCTCTTGCACTTCTCACTTGTAGAACTCTCTTCCGGCTTCTTGCTTTCCAGTCAACTTTGATCTTCAAAAATTTAAATGTAATGTCAATCATTATCTTCTGTCTTCTTAATTCTTGTTTTTTTTATTGTCTTTCCTCCTTAATAATAGTTTTTCTCATATTCCCTAACATTCAGTAATCCTCCTTGCATCCTAGTGGCTTTATTGCCTTGACTGGGGTGAAATGATTAAAAATAAAAAAAATTTGAAAGACATCATTTGCAGTAATTAAATGAATTTATTTAATTACCATTCAGATAATGACAAAGTAATTGCTAATCACTGTCAGAGGAAACACATTTCAACAGTCCCACCAGCATCTTGACAATAGTGACTAATGTGATTTTACAAGTAAGTAAAATTTACAATTAATATTTGGTCATAGATATTCAAAATGAAGAACCTTTAAGGCAAATTTGAGTAAACTGGAATTTACAAAAACTACCTTGACAGAAAAATTAGATTTTTTTTCTTTTACAAAAGTAAATCATTTTGTGCAAAGATTCAAATAAAAAGGAAATGGAAAATGCCAAATATTTTCAAAATCCAAAACTGAAACGAAAAAACAAAAACATACAGGAGCCACCCACCTGAGAAACAAATGACATTCCACCCCACCACCTTAGCAAAAAAAACAAAAAAACAAAAAAACAAAAACAAGTGGTCACTTTAATTCCCCACTGCAGAAGCATAGTAACACTTTACCTGCCCCCAACACCAAAACAAATGATACTTTACCAACCTCCCTGCTTCAAGAAACAGGTCAGCAAGGAGTAAGTGCTATTTTCCGATTGTCTATTTTATTCAGTTTGTCTTCTCTACAGATTTATTCTGAGAACTTTAACACACACACTATATATATATATATATATATATATATATATATATGAAGAAATATAGTCTTAAGGTGTGCTATATTTATGGAATAAAGTGCTCAATATCAGAGATAGAGCGTGTGTAAATATAAAAGTGAACATAGAAGTCAACACAGAGGCGACAGTCTGTTTCATGCTATATGCAATTGTCAGGCCACATGTGCTGTTATTTTTCTCGGCTATTTACATATATATATATATATATATATATATATATATATATATACGTGTCAGTGGTGCATTGTGGGTAGTCTATTATGGCGGTTATTTTACGGAAGTCATTTATTTATTTATTTGGGTTAAATTATTTTGCTTGTTTTTATTTATTTTTATTTTTTGTTTCTTATTTTATTTATTTTTTTTTTTTTTTTACTAGACTACCCACAATGCACCACTGACAAAAATATATTAGGTTGGTGCAAAAATAATGACGTAATAATGTCGTTTTTTTGACGTATTTTTTAACGTTAAAAAACGACATTATTACGTCATTATTTTTGCACCAACCTAATATATAAATAGCCGAGAAAAATAACAGCACACGTGGCCTGACGATTGCATATAGCATGAAACAGACTGTCACCTCTAAGTGTCGACTTCTATGTTCAATTATATATATATATATATATATATATATATATATATATATATATATATATACACACACACACACACATATATATATATATATATATATATATATACACACACACGAGTTGGGATCAAATATAGATCACATATAGATTGTAATCCGACAGAATGATAAGATAAGAACAAATCGGAAATGTTTATCAATCTAACATGTTTCACTTTTATATACAAAAATGAAACATGTTAGATTGATAAACATTTCTGATTTGTTCTTTATCTCATAGCCTAAATGCTCTTTTCTGAAAAAAAATTATTTAAACTTTTTTTTTTTTTTGTTTCAAATGATGAATTAAATAACATTTAGCTCCATGATATCCCCACCCACCAAAATTATTGTAACCTCAAAACCAGTTGAGGAATCATAAGTTCTCAAATGATTTCTAATGCAAAAATAATTTCGTGCAAAAAACTTTAAATAAAATATGTAAAAGCTGCGTTCATTGGAAAAGAGAAACTAAGCAAAGCAGATGATCTTTGATACTGGAAAGTTTAGAATTATAGAGCATTCATCTGCCCTCTCCTCATGAAACTAATTTAAGTGGGAAGAAAAGCAAAGACAAAGGTCATTACATCTTTTATTGAAGGGAGGGGGGGGGTCTAATTGGATGAACAAATATTTGGGATTCGGCTGAAAATCAAAGTTTATTTTATAAACAACTTAAGGGAGAAGAAAAAATGCCTACAATCAGGATAATTCATTAATGGAGTGAACAGATGTAAAAAACTAAGCCTCACAGATAGAAAAGCTTAAATAACATTTAGCAAGAGAATAGCAACAGCCACGGCACAGCCCTGCAACCTCACCTAAAAAGGGAGTGGGTGAATTAAAATCAAAAAAAAGAAAAAAAAAAAAAAAAAAAAAAAAAGACTCAATACAAAAGATGAATGCATTCAAAACATTTTCTTTCAATACTTACCTTTACTTAAAAAGAAAAAAAAAGTGATCTCAAAGAAAATCTTGTCAAGCAAAGAATTTGCTAACCTGTTCATTCCAAGATAAATGTCTTCAAGTGATGTCCATTTGAAAATTTCTTCCCTAAGTTCCAGTAATAAAGCTGCACACATAAATATATCAAATGAATAAGGAGGTTTATCCATTGAAGACACCATCCGGAGAATGCCACCTAGAGGGGGGTGGAAAAAAAAAGGAAATAAATTTTTAATTAGCACTTTGAGAGAGAGGGGGGTGACATGAACAGAGAGAGAGGGGGGGGTGACATGAACAGAGAGAGAGAGGGGGGGTGACATGAACAGAGAGAGAGGGGGGGTGACATGAACAGAGAGAGAGAGGGGGGGTGACATGAACAGAGAGAGAGAGGGGGGGTGACATGAACAGAGAGAGAGGGGGGTGACATGAACAGAGAGAGAGAGAAGGGGGGTGACATGAACAGAGAGAGAGAGAAGGGGGGTGACATGAACAGAGAGTGGGTGACACACGAACACAGAGAGATAGACACGAACAGAGAGAGAAAAACAGAGAGAGAGAAAAACAGAGAGAGAGAAAAACAGAGAGAGAGAGAGAGAAAAACAGAGAGAGAGAGAGAGAAAAACAGAGAGAGAGAGACGCGAACAGAGAGAGAGACGCGAACAGAGAGAGAGAGACGCGAACAGAGAGAGAGAGACGCGAACAGAGAGACAGAGTGAGAGAGAGACATGAACAGAGAAAGAGAGAGAGACATGAACAGAGAAAGAGAGAGAGACATGAACAGAGAAAGAGAGAGAGACATGAACAGAGAAAGAGAGAGAGACATGAACAGAGAAAGAGAGAGAGACATGAACAGAGAAAGAGAGAGAGACATGAACAGAGAAAGAGAGAGAGACATGAACAGAGAAAGAGAGAGAGACATGAACAGAGACATTAAGATGATACAGGTTAAAATCTTTTTTCTTGCATCTTAACGGCTTTATTGCCTTGCTTGGAGTGAAAAAAAATTTTCAATCACAGATCATAACAACTGCTGCCTTAGAAATAAATATCATAATACTTGCTAAAAATCAGTTTCATTTTCTTCTATGTAAGATTTATCAGGAAAGAATGCAGCCATTTTGTATAGAGAGAAATATTCTGTGCAGCTTTGATATATTTTATCAACCAATCAAGAGAGAGGACATTATTTCATATGCATGAATAGACATTCTCCTATAGAGTTACTCGGTCACATTTGCAATACCATGGACTGAAGATGTGAGCAACAACAAAGTTTTAGAGAAAATGGAAACAAAAAGGACAATTATATTTAACATCAAGAAGAGACAATTGAAATTTCTAAAGCATATAATGTGGAAAGAGGGCTTGGAAAATTTGATACCCATAGGACAGATTGAAGACAAGGAAAACAAAGCATAACTTACCTAGCTGGATGGCAGAACAAGGTTTAGGAGAGATAACAAGAAGACAAAATTTATTAAGAGCTACGAAGGACAGGAAATTGTGGAGAGCCATGATCGCCTATGTCCTAAAGGGACACAGTACATAAAAAAAAAAGTGGATAGATTAGCTAAGTCTCATGCAATGTTTTTTTTTTTTGGCAAAACATTCAAACACGCAGGTCTTCTAGCTCCCCCTTACAATTTATATTTGGTTCCTTGTGATTTTTTTCCAATATTAAAATCTCTGTTGAAACAGAGAAGGTCACAGACCATGGACGAGATTAAGGATAACATGACAAGGTGGCTGATGGAAATCTCAATATAATTTCAGCTGCAATAATGAATAAATATGCAGTTGCTCCCTTGATGTTTAAGTATTCAAGTCGCTTGGTGTTGATTTCACCAAATCAGCTGAAAAGTATTTAATTCAACGCCCTTGAAAATGCAAGCCCCATAGCATTTGCTACTACACTTTCTTTAAGGAAAACATTCTCCCACACCTGAATGTGACTTTTTTAAAATTTATTTCTGCATCAATTGAAGGGTGATAACTCCGGTTAACAACTAACTTAGCTGATAAGTCTATTTTCAATAAATAGCAACTAAATTGAAACTAATAAAATCCAACTTCAAAAAAGAGACAGTTGAAGTAAAAAAAAAATAAAAATCAAGCATTCATAATTGTATTTATTTTCAATCATTTCATGCCAAGCAAGGCAATAAAGTCACTAAGACACAAGGGGGTGAAAGAAAAAAAAAGGAAAACATTATTAAGGAACAAGAACAATAAAAGAAGACAGTGTTCTTAAAGAACAGCTCAAAGCAAACATTAAAAAGTCTGATGAGTAAGCATGATTACTTAAATAATCTTAAACTTTCTCTACAGCTATTGGTCATTCTAAGGTAGAAAATATGAAGAAGAAGAAGAAAAAAAACAGATTAAAATGGAAAAAAAAAAAAATATGAGAATGCATTACCCTGAATGGTTGGTAAGTGGAGACCTGGTGGAGCAAAGAATAGCAACTTGGATTGAGGAATCAGGGAGCCAAGTTTGAATTCCACTTGAGTGTTACATTCAAATACGTGCAAATATCCTTGGGAAAGGTATGAATCCATCTCTTCTCCCCACCCACACTATGGGTAAATAGCAGGATAGACTGGAATCTATAGCCTTGATTGGTGACTAGTCTAGGAGAAGAAAAACTGGATTCAAACCAGCCTAGAGAAGGTTGGGCTGGTCCAGGCTGTCTTGCCACTGATATTTCCTCTGATGCCCATTGGTCCATGTAACCTTCAGAAAACTTTGGATATTTTTTTTTTTTTTTTTTTTACAGCAAGGTTCACCCTGTACAAGGCCTGGGGATCACTCAAGGTAGAGGTTATGTTAAGAGGCGTTTTATATAGATAGGAGGGGAAGATCATGATTAACTCTAGACTGGGACAGGTTAAGATTGTAGTGATTGGGAAGTCTGTTCCACAGGTCAGTGGTTCACAAGAAGGAGCTGTTTAAGTGGGAACTTACAGAGGAAATGTGGGTGGTTGGCTACTATGTAAGTGGCATGGCATGTCTGAGCTGTGAAGGTTAGACCTGGCATAACTGAGCAATGTAGTTCATCCGAGTACTTTGCTAGGTAGCAGTGATAGAGCAGTAAGAGACTCGCTGCATCCCGCCTGTGAGAGAGAGGTTGAAAAATAATTCTTCCCCAACAAGGACTTGGAGACACTTCTGAACTCTATCAAAACTGGCAAGTGAGGCCTGATCTGGCTCTTATAAAGGTAGAGGATAGCATATGGAGTCAGGTACTTACTGGAGCGGTACAAGGAGCCGATCATTTTACCTGTATCTTTAACAATGGATCGCATAAAGAAGTTGAGGTTGGGTGTGTGTTTGAGGCCCAATAGTCTCTCAAGGCATGGTGCCTCCTCAAGGGGACATGTTTGTGACAAGTGATAGTTTGGGGTCCAATCAGTGGTGATAGAATATAACCAGTTGAAGCCTTTATTTAATCTACCATGATAGCTTGTCCTGTTTATATTTAGTGCTGCTCACTTTGTTTCTGTACTTCCTAGACTAGGAATTGAATTCACAATTACTATGCTGCTAAATTCATGACCTAACACTAGGCTATCTTCATGTGGGACAATCCTGAAGCTAGAACTTGGAACCTTAAACTTAATGTTTTTGCTTGCCTGCTGCTGACACTGCTGCTGTTATACTTGACCTCCTTCACCACTGCTTTGAGTAATTACTGGATAAGATCCATTTTTTTTTTATTCAAAGTAAATATAACTTAGTTTAAACAAGAAATATTGATCAGTATGAAGCTAATGTTGTAGACTTTTAAATATTTCATATGAAGCAAAACAAAAGGTAGTTTATGAATGCTCACATGACAACTTTTAATATTTTTAATCTGATACTAAAATATTAGACTTTTACTAAGATTCTGAGTTCCTAAGATGAGGAATTATTACACACCTATAACAGGAGGGTGCTATAGAAGAAAGATTTACCCTCCCATGTGAATTTCCCCTGTTACAGGCATTATTATATTTACGACATAATAACACCGTACTTCACAGGCATAACAGAATAGCCGAACAGAAAAAGAATGAAAAACATGCTAAGTTCTCAGAGAGAGTTTTATAATGCTACATTGTACACAAAGTTATTAGGTTGGTGCAAAAATAATGTCGGTTTTTGACGTTAAAAATACGTCAAAAACCGACATTATTTTTGCACCAACCTAGATATATATATATATATATATATATACATACACACACACACATATCCCCCACAGAGAAAATATAACATATATGCAACAACAAACAGTGTTCAAAAAAAATGGGAACCTTACTTGTAATATTTCCTGAGGGGAAAACTGGAGTTACAGCAATGTCTGTATGAACCTGATTAGGCTGTATGTTTTTTTCCTGTAAGACCTACCGCTGTGAACTTAGGACATCCTTCTTCTCTAGGCTCTACATTGCAACAACCCATCATTACTCTATCCTTTGATATCACCTGCCAGACGTCGCATGATCCTCATGACTATCTCAAAGGAAGGGAGAGAATTGCCATTTGTATCCCTACACATTGATTTATTCAAACTGATATTCAAATTTTGGTTGTTATAGTCACATCATTGCTGCTATTTTGGCAATGAAGAATTATTATTACTAGATTTTTTTAACTTGTGAAAATTTCACGGTTTTCCTATTTTAAATTTCTGGGGAATCTTAATTCTTAAGTTAATGATTGTGTAAGCTCATTGTGATTTCTATGACAATAAAATACCCATAGCAAATCATCTATCATGTCATTAAATATTTGTGCTTAACAACTTTAACAAAATATTGCAATAACAATCATAAATAAGAATGTTGGTCATTATTTCAAGAAGTAAGGGGGTACAAGTGAGAGGTCAAATCATATAGTTGAGCTTAACAACTTTAACAAAATATTGCAATAACAATCATAAATAAGAATGTTGGTCATTATTTCAAGAAGTAAGGGGGTACAAGTGAGAGGTCAAATCATATAGTTGAGCTTAACAACTTTAACAAAATATTGCAATAACAATCATAAATATGAATGTTGGTCATTATTCTAAGAAGTAAGGAGGTACAAATAAAAAAGATTTGAAACTGACAACTTTTTTCACTTCACTTAAACCAATGTTAAACACTTCCATCTTCCCTTTATTTTCTCACTGAAATCAACGAGCATCTTTGATGTTTTTTTTCTTCTCACATAATCAAAACGAAATAGTCCATTATTTATGAGAAGACATTAAACACTTCTATCTTTTTTCACTGAAATCAAGTAGCATCTCTGATAAGTCTTTTTTCTTTCCATGTGATCAAAATGGAATAGTCCATTATTTTTTAGGTAATGGCAGGGTGTAATGGCTATTCAAACTAAGGAATTAACAAAGGGACCAGCAAGCACAATTATTATATGACTAGAAAGACCCATGAAAGTTTCATGGTATTGCTAGTTGAATAGTTTTTTTAATTTTTTCTTAATCTCAGAATGTTAAGACAAAATAAGGAAAGAAAACATTCACCTCCTTGAACATGTTTTTTTAAAAAAAAAAAAGATACACCTTCAAATAATAAGTGAAATATTAAAACAATCATTTAATATTTAGTGTTGTGAAAGGTAACTGAGGTAGAGGGAGATTTTATATGTCATCAAATGCAGTAAGAAAAAATGAATTTCTTGCTCAATTTAAAAATGTTGGTTCCAATCCAGTCGGAATGGCAGCTAACCAAATTTATAGACAAACTATACAGATGCATGCTGGGACTTCTTCCTAGCCAATAAAATTGGCTACTTCTCAATCATATCCGACTTAGTTCTGTTCTTTAGAGTCTTGAAGTCAGAACAATGCAAACGCTTGTGTGTATACCTTTTTATATGTAACATTATTCTTAGCATTTGCCTTATTACTCTTGCCTTGCAGATATTGTTTGCTTGCTTTATATTATTTTTGCCTTATTACTCTTGCCTTCCCCTGCAGAGAACAACGTCTTCAGCTATATTAAAAGACGATAGCAAATTGCCAATAAATGAAATAAAAACTTACCAAAATCATCAGAATCACGTTTACAGTCTTTTCTCCGACTTAGTTCCGTTTCGACAGCAGTTAATTCCAAATACCGACTGTTAATGATTTCAAAGCATTTCAAGGAATCTTCCAAATCAAATTCTCTCTTGAAACCAACTACCAACCATCTGTATAATAAAAAAATATATGATATCGTAAACAGAGACACTAAAATATTAAACTGACAAGTTTTTCATATACAATAACAGTAAAAAGGAAAAAAGATATCTTAATCTATGATAACAGTAAGTCGCTTACCTTTGACAGCAGACCATACTTAAGTTGTATTTCGTCAAATGACAACGTACTTCAGCATCAACTTCATTCAGCAACTGTTGGACTTTATCTGAAAGAAAAATGTATTTTTACATGAAGACTGAAAACTTTTAAGAGAAACTTGCATTTTGAGCTCAATTAAATTTTATTGGAAGGCAATCAAGAGAAAAGAAGGAAAAAGTCTGAAAGAGAAAAAAGCATTTGAATTTCTTAATAAAGTATTGTCATCATATTTCTCTTCTATTTATATCTATTGGTAATCGCCAAGGCTTCATCTAAGAAATTCAGACAACTTAAGACTATTACTACTTGGTGGAAAAGCAAGAGAAATAAGATGAAAGAAATACTAGTGAAAAATGAATAATAATTGACAAGGCTTCATCTAAGAAATTCAGACAACTTAAGACTATTACTACTTGGTGGAAAAGCAAGATACCATGAAATACCAGACTATAAATAATTATGGAAAAAAAAAACATTTATCTTGATTTTTTTTCATTTTTAATAAGATGTGAATATTCCCAAGTAATTTTATTCAAATTTTTATGAAAAAGAAACAAAAGAAAATTGTTTTTACCCATTTTCCTCACAAGACCATCTTCTTTAAATTCTTCCTTCACTGTATCCATGTAAGACTGAAAACACCAGTAAGCCAATGGCTGCAAAACAAAATTTTAGTTTACATCCAATACCAATAAAAAAAATAGTCATCAAAAGAAAAGCAATAGAAAGTTGAATTTGGTTGACTAAGTCATGCAACACGATATATTGGATGTCAAAAATGAAGAAATATCAAGCTATGTGATCTGTATCTTCAGCATTTCTCAATATAAAATTTTAATCCACTTTTGTATTTCCTCCCACCTCCATATTGTATGTAAAACTGCATTAGTCTGATTGAATAAATTACAGACATTATATCTGCTAATTTTTAACAAAATCCATTCATACTCATTAATAACCTTCCATGTATTGATGTTAAAAGATGAGAGAAATGTGCTATCGCTGTTTAAATTTCTTTTATTTTCATTACCCAAGTACTTTCAATCTTTTTCCGAGATCATCTTCAGGGGTGCAAGTAATACAAAACTATATGTTGTTCATTAATATAGATATTTATACAAAATTGTGCGTTGTTATCCATTACTGTAATTTTTTCATTATTCTATTAAATGCACAACAGTTGACAATGTGCTGAGTGTTCATTAGACCATGAAAAAATTATCCATTATGGAATTTTTTCTCTGTTATAATGTCATGGTCACATGCACATTAGAGTCTGAAAAAAACTGTTCTTTTACAAGCATTTTAGAATATTACTGCAGTATTCATAGTTGATTCTGTTCAGAACCTGTTTTAATTTTTTAATATAAATTGTTTCTAGTATCTGTAATCTAAATTTGTTGTTTTCATGGTGTAGGTTAGTTGTGTTGTCGATCAGTAATTTTTTTATTTTGATAAAAATTAGCAGACATAATGTCTATAATTTATTCAATCAGACATGGCTAAAAGAGAATTTGCTGCCTAAATACACAAATTTAATATGTGTGTGTGTGTGTGTGTATATATATATATAAGTTATGAAGAACTTGGTAATCCGTATGGGTAATCCCAAGAAGGATGAAATCCTGAAAGCTCAATGTAAATCCAGAGCTAATATTTAAAAGAAAAACAGTCCACTTTAAGGTACCATTATAATAATTTATTTCACCAGAGCCCTTTTAAAGGATGCCGGATCATCAGATAGCAGTTCCAAAAAGGAAATGAAAAATGAAATGAAAATTGATGGGTAGTGTAAGTTTTTGTAATTTAACAGAGAGTGTAAAAAGAGTAGTTAAAGAGACATGGTAGAGTATAGGGAGGGGTTAATTTCATATCTCTCTCAAGCATACTTTGTATTGGGAGAGGAGGAGTGACCAGACCTTGACCTATTTAGACGGTTAACTTAACGGAAGTGATATATTGAAATGGGAGGGGAGAAGGGAGAAAAGGAAAAAGAAAGAAGAGGGAAGTAAAAAAAAAGAGGCTGTAATTGGGTTTTAGCAATTTATGTAAAGAATAGATTTTAATGCTTGATAGTAATTTAAATGTCTAAAAAAAAAAAAAAAATGAATAAATTAATTTGATGTTTGCTATCAATTTAGATATTTAATTTTTTTAAACAAATAGTTTAGGGATTTAATATAAGTTAAATACTATATTTATCAACACATTTATAGAGAACATATTAAAAGAATATTTTAAATTATAATAGTTTGTTTACCCGACCGATTGTACTTTTTTAATATTGTAAAAAATAGTTACGGTAACTTCTAATTTATGAATACAATTTGTAATTATTTTTATATGGGTAATCTTTCTTACTTAAAGTTTAGGTTTAATTATATATATATATATATATATATATATATATAGTTTGTTTACTATTATTTTGCCCTATTCTTTTTCTGCCTTTTATTTCTATTGAGAATTTTGTCAATTTCGTTGATCATTTTTTCCACTTACACTTAAACATGGCCAATTACTCCACATAAATAAGAATTTCTATTTACAATTATTTTTTTTCATTCTTGCTACTTGACATTTTACATTAATTCAAGCATAAAGATTTTTGTGAGACAAAATCTTACAATGATTGTCTTATTGATAATGTTCTATCCCCATTTACATGACAATTCAGCTTTCCGAGAGGATAAATATCCAGTATTCCTATAAACAACTGAATCCAAGACAACTGATAAGCAGAGGTACTGTTGCCATTAGAAACAAGGTAAGAATTTAGAAATATCAGAATCCTGTTCAAGAATTTCTATGAATATTAATGGTTTAAGTATTTATTAATATTCATAACATTTTATTATAACTTTGTAAACATTTATGCACAGCGAGTATACATAGATGCAGAAGTGAGGAGAAAAAAATGATTCACCTCGTTCCAAGAAAGCATTCACCCAAATGCCATTCTCCCGTCCCACTTCTTTCAAGAAGGAATCTCACCTAAATGCCATTCCCCCTCCTTCCAAGAAGGCCACTCACCCAAATGCCATTCCCCCTCCAAGAAAACCACTCACCCAAATATCATTCTCCTCTTGTCCTCTTGACAGCCATTCAACTGAAGGCCATTCACTATCTCCTCCTTTCAAGACACCTGAAGACTCCTTTCCACCTGAAAGTCATTCCTCTTCTTGCCTTTCTAACAGTCACTCACCCTAAAGCTATGCCCTCATCCCCTTGTTAAGAAAGCCACTCACCCAAATGCCATTCCCCCCTCTGTCCATGAAAGCCACTCACCCAAATGCCATTCCCCCCTCCGTCCATGAAAGCCACTCACCCAAATGCCATTCCCCCCTCCGTCCATGAAAGCCACTCACCCAAATGCCATTCACCCCTCCGTCCATGAAAGCCACTCACCCAAATGCCATTCCCCCCTCCGTCCATGAAAGCCACTCACCCAAATGCCATTTCCCCTCTCTGTCCATGAAAGCCACTCACCCAAATGCCATTCCCCCTCTCTGTCCATGAAAGCCACTCACCCAAATGCCATTCCCCCTCTCTGTCCATGAAAGCCACTCACCCAAATGCCATTCCCCCTCTCTGTCCATGAAAGCCACTCACCCAAATGCCATTCCCCCTCTCTGTCCATGAAAGCCACTCACCCAAATGCCATTCCCCCTCTCTGTCCATGAAAGCCACTCACCCAAATGCCATTCCCCCTCTCTGTCCATGAAAGCCACTCACCCAAATGCCATTCCCCCTCTCTGTCCAAGAAAGCCACTCACCCAAAAGCCATTTCCTCTCCTGTCTTTTTATCAGCTGCTCACTCGAAAGACTGTTCACCATACCTTCCTGCCAAGAAAGCTGCTTACCTGAAAGCCATTCTCTCCTTTCTAAAAATTAATTCACCCAAATGCCATTCTCCCTTCAGCCTTCCACTTAGCTAAAAACCATTCAACATCAACAACTTCCTGATAAATGTTCACTCAGAAGCCACTTGGTCACCAGCATTTCCAGATAATCACCCACAATGCAATGCTCTTGCCATGTGACCTGCTTGAGGCACCCAGAACAAATAAATATCACTAAATGATGCAATGTTACCTCATTTTGAAAGGTGGACAGAAAACTAGCTGCAATATCATTCATGCCCTGCGTGTAGCCAACATCTCGGTGAAAGTAGGTGTATGTCGTCAGCATGTTGTGTAACCAGCCCAGATATTTGCTATCATCTTCCCTACAATAAACAAAATGAAAAGCTAATTAGTTAATGAAAAAAATGATAGGAATAAATACAAGATTTACTTCTGTTAAACATTTTAATTCTTTAAAGAAGAAAAGGCAAATGAAATTGGGACTTAAGAGAATGAAATTTACAAAGCAAATGAATGACCCAAATAGTATTAAAGAGATAGATTTTGTCTTTTCTAAGGAAGGAAAATAACTGAAAACATATCCATTACTCTCAAGTTGAGAGTACAAAAATTCTTGACAAAATCCAAAGAATCTGCAATGTTATCAATCCGGACCTGGTATCTCGGCTTCAATCACTATTCTATTAGGTTGGTGCAAAAATAATGATGTAATAATGTCGTTTTTTGACGTATTTTTTAACGTCAAAAAACGACATTATTACGTCATTATTTTTGCACCAACCTAATACTACCATAGAGTAGTCTTTTTTTATAAATATTTTCATTGCAAATGTTCTGATGACTTTTCCTCTTTGGTACCTCAACTTAACGGACTTAAGTATAGTACTAGATTAGCAGCTAGGGTGCATCATTTTATTGCTGCAATTGTTAGATGTGGTAACTGAAACTTCTATTCTAATAGTTTCTTCTCTTGGACTTCTCATCTGCTACTTGCTTATTAGAAAACTATGTGCTCTTTCTCGAATATTCAGGCCAGTAGATGGAAATTAATAAATGTACTGTTTAATAAATAAGAACAGAGCATCTACTCAAATATGGGTACCCATTAAAAATAATGTTTAAGCAATAAATTAAAATGTCAGATTAATAAATGAAAAATCCATTCCTAAAAAAGTATATAACATTAAAAAAAAATTTTTTTTTAAATTTATGTAGAAATTGAAATACAATATCTTAAGAAAACACTAGAAATGCTCAAGAATTAATGACAGTATATGACTAGAAAACCAGAAGTCTAAATGGCTACAATTGAAGAAAAAAAAAAAAAAAAAAGGTAAGAAACCAATAAGGAGTGAGTGTAAACTGAAAAAAAAAACAAAAAAAGATAAAGTGGACAAGTAACCACAATATTCTACATGCATACTTATACATACAGATGGGGGCGCACACACACACACACACACACACACTATGAAGAAAAAAGCTTTCACCAATGAAAAGTGCATATAAAAAAGAAAAATCAAGAAATATAAGCAGTCAATTGCTGATATTCCCTGATGAGTGGACAGAGTGAGTCCCAGGGGGTACATCTATGAAACTCTGGAGTCAAGATCCTGAAGGCAATATCAATCAGCTGAGAAACCTTTTACTTGTATTAATTATATGTATATATATGTGTGTGCATTCAATAAGGAATAATGGAATTATTTTTTTAATCCAACATTAATTAATTTATATATAACCAAGAGGAGAACAACAGTGGGTGAGGCGGAAAACTTTTCAGTGTCTCATATAAAAAATATTCACTGAAGTGTCTGATATTTTTATGATTATGTAGAAAACAAAATCTACAAAGTGACTACCCACCCATTGACCTTAAGGAAACAAAAGAGCTGCATACAAGAATAGAAAAAGTTTTCTAAGAAGCAAGATAAGCTATTTGCAAGTCATTTTAAAATTAGAATAGTCAAAAAGAGAAAAAAAATCACTGATTGAAAGACTGAAGATTATAGAATGTCAAGGAGACTACAGTAATATCTAAAGCAGAAATTAAATAATTTAAGATAATAATTTAAAATAATAATGTCGGTTAATTTTTGACCCCAAAATCAGAATAGTGTTTTTTGTTGCTATGTGACACTATGGAATGTAGGTGTGATCAGGACAACCACAGAAGTGAATCTAAGTAATTTTATCTTTACCTGAAGTGTTTAGTGCTTTTAGGACTATGTAGACAATAATACCTACAAAGTAAGTTTTTTTCAAACTGCCACACACTGATCAAAAGGAAATAAAAATAAATAAAAACTTTCATGAAGAATTGCCACTTGGCCAGAATTTTCAAATTTCCACTCCAAAGCTAATATCAATGGTCACATAATTGAACGTAGTTGCAACATCATTGGTGCATAAGAGAGATGATTCTAGGTGCATTCCTGACACAGAGAAATGTGTCTAAAAAGACACAATAAGCTCTTTATCTATGCATCCTACGGATACACCTCAATTTTCTCATGAAAAATGATACATTGCACACAACCAACCTATAACATTTATGAAACAGCAAAAGATATCTCTTGCTTGTTGATAACGAAATAAACAAAGACATCCGTTCAATGATGCGTCTGTATTTAATTTAAAATGTAACTAATATATTACATATTTTGTATTTTTTTTATTGAATATATTATTAAACATATTTTTTTAAACTATTAGTGCAAATGTTTTAACTAACTAGCAAAGACATATTTACTACTAGCAGCCATACCCAGCTGGTTGATCAGAAAAAGCATTCAATTCGAATTGAGCAAAAACAGCATCAAGTTTAGATGGAACAGAGTCTATCTTATTACTTTAAAGTACTTTCATGAAAAAACATTTTGAATTAATGCAGGTACTTATATAATCGAAGTTAGCCGAAGACATGAAGGGGTAAAACAGGCAACATGAAGATCTACTCCAGACCACAATTATTTTGGGGTTTTTGAAATTCGGTTTGTCACTGTACTATCAGGGATGTAAAAGAGGATACATTAAAAAGAAATTGTTAAGTTTGATGAAATTTGGTTGAAAGATCAACAAAAAATAGAAAAGAAACCAGTAAAAAATCACCATTTTTCTCTATTTATGCAGGTTTTCACTATACGGGTGGACTCAATTGTCAAGTTAAATGACTGCCAAACAATGAACTTATTGTTGGCTACAATTGAGTGAAGTTTGTATTAGATTGCTTGAAAATTAAGGGAGTTTTTAGTTTAAAATTTTTTGTTTTTCGCTAAATGCAGTGGCGTAGTAATAAAAATGAGGTAAGCTGCTTGTAGAAACATGTAAACGCATTTAAAAACATATTTAGTCATGGTTGCAAGAAAAAATGTCAGTAAAAACATGAAGTTTATCTTAAAAAGAAAGTTTCTTTTCAAAATAATCAAATTTCTCATCTTTAATGTTTGATTATCTCCAGGGCAACAAGAATTTATTTCCTCCTTATTTTATTTCCTCTTTCATCTTCACCACAACTTATCAGTTTTGGTTAAAATGTTTCTATCCAGAAAGAAATAAGAAAACAAAAAAGTTTAAAATTTTTTTTTTTTCTAAAAATTGAAATCACCAATTTATCCAGATACATCTTTGTCTTCTTTCTGATCAATAAGAAAATAAGTGATTCTTTACATTATTTACATTATTCAGACTATTGTCCTCATCTTTGTCACCATATGTATTACAATGTTTCGACCATTGTATGCTCTGGCTTTCTTCAGGTGGTTGGAATGTCGAACCCTTTATTTCACTCACTGGGGTAGACTGTTCTAGTTCCACATGCCATGTTTAATGGATGTCAGTTATCAGTTATCTCCTGTTAATTTCCCTCTGAAAGTTCTCCACTGCCTTAACCAGGTATTGAACTCACACTCTTTGGGTCCTGTCACTGGATCTAACCAATGTCTTTATCCACTGTGCCATGTGTCCTTAAGGCAGTGGAGAACTTTCAGAGGGAAATTAACAGATAACTGATATCCATTAAACATGGCATGTAGAACTAGAACAGCCTACCCCAGTGAGCAAAATAAAGGGTTAAGTTCGACATTCCAACCACCTGAAGAAGGCTGGAGTGAACAATGGCTGAAACATTGTAATAAATACGGTGACAAAGATGAGGACAATAGTCCGAATAATATAAATAATGTACATAATACCTCATCTCAGAAATATAAACAGAAAGTGATTCTTTGTATTAAGATAAAATTATTAATGAGCTAATTATTGAATATATATTAGCAATCCCTTGATAAAGACACCACATTTGTTATTGCCAGAGATAGCTTTTGGCTGGAGTCATTGACACTTTCTCTATATCCCAATCATGTATTGTTGATAAGCTATTGCAGATAAATTAGTAGAAAAAACCATGAACTTTGTATTATTATTGCTGTTGTTGTTGTTATATTATTATTATGATTATTGTCGTTGTCGTATTACTATTATTTTTCTTGTTATATTATGGTTGTTGTCATTATTATGATTATTATAGTTATATTATGATAATTGTCATAATGTTGTTATTATTGTTGTTGTCATCATTATATTACCATTGTTGTTGACATCATTATTATTGTAATATTATTGTCATTATTTTTGTTATTGTTGTTGTTATTATTGTTATAATCATCATCATCATCATCATAAATAGTTGCAGAAATTTTTACCTGAAAAGTTCATGATTCCGGTCAGTTCGAGGCACATCACGTTTAACAATTCGCATATCAGCCCAGAACTTTTTGGGTTGAACTTTGTGCTTCTTGGCATAAATCTACAACAAAAAGGCAAAAATTCAGTGAAAAATGAACAATTCGGGTCAGATGAACATGGACTGTCCAAATTTTAAAATAGAAGTTCAAAGATTAAAATATTTTGTTTAATGTCCTGAATAATAATAATAATAATGAACAAGTTTATCCAAATTTTAGAGAAACTGTTCTACCTTTTTTAATAAGCTAACCTTTGTGTTTTAAATAAGAAATGTTCATTATTCCAGACATTTGATTGGGATTTTTGGGTTATTTTGTCCATGGTTTCACACATATCAGTCTTCCTGTATTTTTGTCAAATTTAGAGATTAAATTATTTTTTTTATTATACACATTTACACTAGTATCTTCATTTTCTTGTTTTTTTCAATTTTGTCTTTGTAGTATATATGGAAAGAATTGGTTTTAGTAAAATAAACAAGCACAAAATATATATATATATATATATATATATATATATATATTTAAATATTTTATAAAAGCATATTTTCCCAAGCCCACTGCTGGTGGCGGGTAGGAATGGTCGCTGACCACTTCCCCACCCCCAACACTGCGTTATCTGTAACTTGATGCTTGGGCATTGAGATCTGGCTGGCTATACATTCACTGGCGTCCCATCAGAATGGATGAGGGCATTAACTTTCTGCCATGTGTGAGTATAAATTCATTCTACCAGAGACGCATCCAAAGCATCTCTCTCTCTCTCTCTATATATATATATATATATATATATATATATACATACCTATGTTTATGTATTTATTTTATTTATCTATTGTTTCGTCTCTCCCCCCCCACTCTGTGCGACTAATTTAACTTTGATACTTGTTCTAACCATTGTAACCTAACTTATAACACTTTGTTTTGTGTAGTTGAAAATCCTCCCCCAACCTCAAAAGAAGGGAAAAATGTCTCTTCACCAGGCGTTAGTATGTCTTCAGTATTCCTTCGGCCCAGTGGCCTTGCCCTTTGCTTGATAAAATGTACTAACGTGTCAAACTCACCGGTGACCATCAGTATGCATGTGGACTACTATTACCACCCACAGCCACAAGTGAGCTAGCATTTATGCCATATTCACAAAAAGGTGGATAATCATATTTTTTCTTTTCTCTCTTTAGAATAGAACAATGGGACTTACTAAGTTAAAACTTAGTCTTATGTAAGGATTAAATATTAATAAGTCCCATCCTTTTCCCCGAACACACACCTAGTGTCAGCCTGGTATTATCAACTACTTCCCCGCCCTTATCCCTCTGTTTTGTCTTTTGTCACTGTTGTATGTGTTATATGTAATAGGAGTAGGTAGACCCTTCTACCGCCCGGTCAACACTCCTCCCCCTTCCTCTGGACAAGAACAGAGGCTCACACACACCTTGTTCCCGATACTCTCTCTTTCTCTCTCTCTCTGGCCTCTGTACTAGTGCTGATGTGTTTCTCCCATGGCGTGTGCAGTCTGTGGCATTGCCTCTTCATCTTGAGGGTACACGGTTGACAGTTCACTGGTTGCTGTTTCCGACTGGTAGTTAGGAGCCCTAACTCTTGCGTAGCATCTTGAGCGGCTGCTCTGATCAACAGTTGTATAATACCGGGGTGCTTGTAGTGCCATGACGCGCATGGAATGGTGTCCCTGCTGTCACCTCCGGTGGGCAACCCTGAGGCCACATTATGATGCAGACTGTGCCAACTCCTCTCTGCTCATGTTGCGGTCGATAACCATCTGCTTCTCTTACTTCAGACCTTCTCATCCTCCAACATTTACTCCACATGAAGACAAATGAACCAAAAAAGTAAACCTAAACCAGCCCCTCAAAAATCACCTAAACCCCTCAAAATTTCGTTCAGCAACATCCGTGGCATTAGAACAAATTTCTGCAGTATGGAATCTTTCCTCATTGCAAACAGCCCAGATATAATGGCCCTGTGCGAGACAAACCTTGTCCCGTCTATTCCCTCCTCTGATCTCTCAATCCCCGGCTACCTTCCTATCCTCAGGAAAGACTCTCTAACCCACATGCATGGCCTTGGTGTCTATGTCAAGGATCATCTCCCCCTGGCCAGAGAGTTGTCTCTCGAATCACCAGACCATTCATACATGTGTCTTCGACTAGCTCTCCTCAATGTCGTAAGCTATCTCTTCTTCCTCTATCGCTCTCCATCCTCTCAAGACTGCGGGATACTCGATAGCATATCTGACAGCATAGACAAGGCCCTCTCTCTCCACCCATTTGCTCACATATTCGTGTTTGGTGACTTTAAAGCCCATCATACCAAGTGGCTCGAGAATGCTACTACTGACCGGGCTGGCATTCAAACACTTAACTTCTCAATTTCTCAATCCCTCACACAGTCAACTTCCCCACGCGTTTTGCCCTCAACCTGGCAGATAAGGCCTCCCTTCTCGATCTGTGTTTTACCTCCATCCCCGAATCCTGTAGCGCCACACAGCTCTGCCCTCTTAGTAACTCCGATCATGCCGTGGTATCTGTTAGCATTTCCTTCAACTCCACACCCCGCAAAGAACCTCCCATTACTAGAACCTCGTTCTACTACCAACGATCGGATTGGGACTCGTTCCGTGACTTCCTCCGCGATGTCCCCTGGGATGTTGTCTTTACACTCCCTGTCCATGAATGTGCTTCTGAGGTCTCATCTTGGGTTAAAGCTGGAATTGACGCTTTCATCCCCTTAAGGAAATTTATGGTCAAGTCGCACTCCTCCCCTTGGTTCTCCGCTGCTTGCTCAGCCGCCATTGCCCATAGGAACCACTTCTTTCACATATTTCGTAGCGACATGTCGGACTGCAATAGACGTCTCTTTGCCTGTAGCGAGGGTAAGCGTGTCCTCAACGAAGCTAAGACAATATTTGCTGCTCGCATGATGGAGCATATTGCATCTCGCAAATTTGGCTCCAAAGATTATTGGCGGCTCTGCAAGAGTGTCCTGAACAATAGAAAACCCTCCATACCTCCTTTATTAAACCAGTTCGAGGTCTTAACCTCCTCAACCGACAAGGCTGGATGCCTTGCTCGGAAGTTCTGATATAATTCGACACTAGACTCCACTGGTGTACCCATACCAGACTTCCCTCTAAGAACTGAGGCCCTATTGAGCAGCTTACGCATAACCCCATCATCAGTACTGGGTATTATCTCCAAATTAGACCCCCACAAGGCTAGTGGTGGAGATGGCATACCAGCCATTGTCTTGAAGAAATACGCACCTGAGCTAGCACCCGCCCTCTCTAAACTGTATAATTATTGCCTCAAGGAATCCTGCTTTCCTGACTGCTGGAAGTCCTCATCCATTGTTCCTGTCTTTATAAAATTCTGGAGACCCCTCTAATTACCGTCCTATTAGTCTCCTACCTCTCTTCGGCAAAGTCTTCAAAGCCCTAATCAACGCAGAAGTGGTTAACCACCTTACCGCACACGACCTTCTCTCAGACAAGCAATATGGTTTCCGCTACGCCCGTTCTACAGCTGACGTGCTTACGTCCATCACTGAAACTGTCTACCAAGCACTTCAAAATAACGGTGAGGCTCGTGCCGTGGCCCTAGACATCTCCAAAGTGTTCGATAGGGTTTGGCATGCCGGCCTCCTTCATAAGCTCCAGGGTTATGGTATTACTGGTCGACTGTTTGATCTAATACAATCATTCCTGTCAAACCGAGAATTGAAGGTCATTCTCAACGGATTCTCCTCCAGTTCCTATGCCACGAACGCAGGTGTTCCCCAAGGCTCCATCCTTGGCCCCACACTTTTCCTTATTTTCATCAACGACCTTCCTGACGCCATAGGTTCCCAAGTTGGCATCTACGCGGACGACACTACAATTTACTTCTGCCTCAAAAACAAATCTAGTGTCACTGTCAAAACTAACCTGGCCACGCGTCTTGAAATGGACCTCCAATCGGTTGTTAACTGGGGCAACAATTGGATGGTCAAATTTAACGCCTCAAAAACTAAACTACTCTCCATTAACCACCATAGAGATCCTTACCTGCCCCCCATTAGAATGTCTGATAGTCAACTTCTTGAGAGCAACTCCCTGCGTCTGCTTGGTCTCGCGTTGACTGCTGACCTGAGATGGAACAAATACATTGAGTCAATTGCATCGTCTACCGCGAGGAAAGTTGGCTCTCTGTGCTGTGCCAGGAAATTTTTCTCCCCTGAATCGATACTTCAAATATACAAAACGACCATTCGCCCTTGCATGGAGTATTGCTGCCATATATGATCTGGGGCACCTTCTGTTTACCTCGGAGTTCTTGACAAGATCCAGAGACGGATATGTAATGTGATTGGCCCTGATCTGGCGTCTCGCCTGCAGCCACTATCTCACAGACGTGCCGTCGCCTCTCTCTGTCTCTTCTACAAATACTTTCATGGTAATTGCTCCGATGAGCTGCTTTCACTGGTTCCCAGTCTCCATGAATGCAAGCTCCCTATGGGGCTGGCATCCCGCTCTCACCTTTACACTGTAGAAACTTTTAAATGTAGCCGTCTCTTCTACTCCAATAGCTTCATACCTCGCACCTCTCGGCTGTGGAACACCCTTCCCAATTACTGTTTCCCTGATAGCTATGATCTCCAACTATTCAAATGTAATGTCAATCGACATCTCCAGTTACCTTGATCTACACACTATCCTTCCCTTCATCCTTTCTTCTATCACTCCTATCTGCTCTTGCTCCAAATCTTCTGCAACCCCCATGCATCCTAGTGGCTTCATGCCTTGCTCGGGGCGCAATGCTTAAATATATATATATATATATATATATAGTACACATAGCCTGAAGATTGTATTTAAGCTTGAAACAGAATATCGCCACTATATTCACTTTTATATGTACATACATTCTGTCCTTGATATTGAGCATTTTAACTGATGAATATAGCATACCTTAAAACTATATATATATATATATATATATATATATCTGTGTGTGTCTTAATAGAAAATTTTATAGAAGCTTTAAAATAATTAAAATTAGCAACACTACCAATCACTTACAGAGTTGGAAAACTTAGCTTTTAAGGCATTTTTCTTTTTAAATCTTCTTCCCTAATTCAACAGTCAAATTGTAATCAAACTAAATCATTCTTGTTCGGATCACACTGGATTAGCATTTCTGCATAAGATCCAAAGTTATAGATCCCCAACCTTTGGGATGGGATCAAAGTGTAATATCTACCTTATCAGGTGGATAAAATACATTCTATCTCTCAATTGTTTTGTTTTTGGACAAAACACAACAAATAAATAAGGGATACCTGGTACTGGGGATTCCAACTCCACAGCAGTACCTCCCTCATTGCAACAAAAAGGGAGGGTTGATAGAAAATTGATACCAGCACAACATCGGTTGCAGGAACTGGTCAATTTTTTGCCTAAGGCTATGTGCACAGGCTTTGACTCCCCCACTTCAAATGAGCCTTGGGCCATATCCAGTTACTGTGTTCACAATTAAATACCATGTGTAGTATCTGTTTTTCCCCTCTCTGCTAGAAAACCCAGTCTACCCTACTATTTAACCTGTAGCTTTGAAAAGAGATAAATTCATTTTTCCCCAGGAGCATTTGCGCAAAACTGGAAACAGCCAAGGCCAGAATTTAAATTTGAATCACTAATTCCTCTTTCCCTGTTGATATCCATTATCACTACTCACAAATTAGTCAGGTGCTCAGCTGTGCAGTGACCCTACAACCACACCCTGTTATAGGAGAAATGATGAGGTAAACAGCAACTTCAGTACAGTGTTGAGATTCTGTTGCGATGTCACTGGTTTTAGTTCTTGAACCCCCCCAACACCACATCATAAACTGCATCGACAAAGGATGATTTCTTTTTTATATATTTGATTTATTAAACAATAGAGACAGGTGTGGCGGCATCAATTCTAGGAAGTAGGAGGAGGAAGATAGGAGCACAAACTGGATGAATTGGTTTAGCATTTCGCCACATGCTGGCTAGCCTCTCCAAGGAATTTGAATGTAGGAGAAATGTTGACTCTTCAAAATTCTTGCAACCTTCCACTCTCTGCACACCATTTTGGTTTTATATCCAAAACTTAGACATTTCAGTACTGTCAGAATTCCAAGTGTTTTCTGACCAGTAGTTTGCTATCCTGGCCTAGCCTCCACATTTTGTAAAAACAGTTAAGCAATGCCATGCCCCCTGCAGACAAAACTGACACAGCTACTGTTCTTATTTTTATCTATTGACAATATATAGAGACAACAATTTTCAAAGTCCCTCAAAAAAATATCTCCCTTGAGAGTGTCCACCTGGGAGGCTAGTAAAGGTTGAGCTAGAAAACATTTAGAACAAGATCTTGTTTTGTATTTAAAAAAAAAAAAAAAAAAAAAACTTCTACAGTTCACTCCATTAGGTCCATCAACATCAGCTTTGTTATAGGACACTTTTCTATCTTATTTGTCACAGACAATATCAAGTCTGGCATTAGGACTTACCAATTTAGCAGACCTGTAACTTTTCTCCTGTTTCAGACAGTTCATGATTTTTCGGTGGATTTGTATAATTGTCAGTCATTTTTAAGAAATATTTTTATATTACTATAGATTAAACACTGCAGATTACAAATATCAATAAGGATTTTGTAAAAGCTAATAGAGGGCTCAGTTTTCTATGTAAATTACTTGTAAAATGATCCCTCTATGGAAACCCAAACAAAATATGCTTGTACCACTGGATTTCTTAAAATTAAAATATTAAAAAAATTATTTAATTTTAAAATTCATAATCTGGAGCTATTTTTTTCATATATTACTATTAATTTAAGTACCCTGCTACTTGCAATACTAAGGCCAGAAACATTGCGATCTGATGGTAAGATAAAGAAATTTACTAAGGCCAGAATCATTTTGGTCTGATGGTAAGATGTTGGCTTGGGATTTCTTAGCTGTAATGTGGTTGATTCACACGGGGGTGGGGGGCGTCCTGCTGTCATTGAGTACATCAACCCCAATGAAACAAAAAACACTTTCTCCTTGTTTCTTAAGTGGCAATAAAAAATTATAAAATCTATGATTCAATTTACTTGTGAAGAAGAATATTTTATAATGCATGTTGTGGTGTAATAGTTAATGGCTCGGAATTTGAAATCAGAGAACGGAGTTCAAATTACAACCAGGTTTGTTCTATTCATTTACATGCAAATAGACTTGGGAAAGGCTATGAATCCATCTCTTGTTGTCGCCAGCTATGGGTTTGAATAGCAGCACAGACTGGGTCCTATAGCCTTAGGTGGCAGCCAGTCTACAGAATAAAGAAACAGTAACCTGCTGTGGGAAAATCTGCCTAATCAGTCATGAATTGATAGAGATGTGATCATACAATCATGTATCACTATAGCACTTAACTGACTGGCTATGAATTTTCTCAAAAAAAAAAAAAAAAAAAAAAAAAAGAAAAAGGGGGGGGTGCTTTCTACTGTTATTGAGTACATCATTCTCAATGAAACAAAAAAAAATTACTCCTTTATAATATCCAGCACACACAACCTGCCTGAGAGATCTGCAAAGACAAAGAAACTGTTCACACTGAAAGAATGGTTTTAACAGTGAAAAACACTTTTTGAACAACTATTAAATTTTCATAGTTGTTCAAACATATTCTGTTGAGGTTTAAGACCTCAACAGAATATACAATTATAATCACTTGCAAACAATCTATTCCAACACTGTGGCAATAAAAGTGACAAATGAGTCTAGCCTTTCTAGACTCTAACCTTAGCCATTCAAAACTGGCTAACTGGAGCAGCCATATTTAGTTTACTGGTATTTCAGAACTGAGAAAAATGTGCCAAGTGTGAGAACACTGGCAGCCTGTCCCACAGACCCTTGACCCATCCCAGTTTTGCCAACACCATGTTGGAAGAAAAACCTGTTGTCTCTTAGGAAAGTTAACTTAATAGTGTAAATATAAAATGTGACTTTCACTCAGGAACCCCACCAACTGGCCAATGATTACCCTACATTATATTTCCATTCTCAATCTAGTCAATGTGCACCGAAAGCTAGGGAAGAGCATACTGCATGCTCACCATGTAACACAATGAAAGACTAATATCATGTCAAAGAAATAAGAACGTGAACTCTTTGTCACAGATTATATGTAGATGTTTTATTCAGGGATTTATCTGCTCATCTGGGTGATACCTGGGACATAAGTATCTAAGGAAATGTGCTCTTGAACTGACTCTTCTTCTCTCCAAACTCTACAGCAAATGCCTTGCTACTTCTTGCTTTCCAACTTTGAAATCCTCTCTTGTAGTTTCTGTCTTTAAGAACTCTGGTGAATTTTCTCATCTCCCTATTAGTCTTTTACCTTTCTTTTTTTGTTTTTAGCAAAGTACTAGATGCTCTAATCAACACTGAATTGGTTAAACATCCAACTTCATGTGATCTTCTTTCAGATAAACAACATGGCTTTTGATTCTCCAGGTCATCCTAGATGTGTTAATGTTTATTTCTGAATTTGTCTATTAAAATTTAGATATGAACGGTGAGGTTTGGGCTGTGGCTTTAGATATCACAAACATATTTGAAATATGAAAGGAATAAGGAAGAGGTAACTGTATACAGTTCATAGCAGGTCTTAACTGTGAAGGACTGGAATGATAGAATTAAGTAATGTATATGTCCAAACATATGAGGTCCTCGCCCAAGCTTGCCAATGATTACTCCACATCATATTTCAGTTCTGATCAGTGTGCACTGAAAGCTAGGACAGGCCTTGCCATCTTAAGAAAAAAGTATGTGAATCCCTTTTCCCCCATATTACATATAGAGGTTTTATTCAGGGCTTCACCTGTCATCTGAGTAGGTATATAGGTGATATTTGAGACTATGTTGGTCTAACAGCTTAGATCTTCCCCTAACCAGCTTCTCACCCATCTACTCATACCGTGATGTTGTGGCTGGCAATTAGAATGCATGGCACAGGAAGTACACAACAGACAAGCTGGACTTCTGTCAAGGGTAAACCAGAACTGTTATTAAGCATTCCTGTTAATATAGACCAGCACTCGGATATACCCTATTTCTGGTTTTGTTGTCACTTGATCTCCAAAAGCTCGCATCCACTCCTTTACTTTCCATTCCCCTTTGGCCAAAGTGGATGCTGCTTAGAAGACGAAACTTCAAAAGGAACTATCTGCTGGAGAATCAAACAGAAACATTTGAGATCAAAATAAAACCACCTCTTCACTTTCTATGTGGGTGTATATAGTATTACAATGGCTACATAGAAGAAAAGGTGATATAAAAATTTACAGTACCTTCCACAAACAATATAATTTAAAATTTTTCATGTCATCAGCTAATGGGGATGACATTTTATTTGCCTTCTCCAGTATACCATGTACCCTGACCACTTTACATGGCAGGAAAGAGATATTGATTATACCAAACATTTGTAGGGTTCAACACACTTATCTGCTTTTGCATTTTGAAAGTTGTAGAAAGAGTGAAATTAGGTAGGAAAGAAAGAACTGAGTGGGGGAGAGTTGTTTGTGACACACGAGTGGGCGGCTGGAATACTTCCTTAATGACCTTGCCAACTTCTGAGTCAGCATTCCTCCCGCACCTTTTTTTTTTTTTTTTTTTTATATATAAATGTCTTACCTTAAAAGTAGGACACTTATATATAAAACGAATAAAAGAAAATAAATTGTGTCAGTTCAGGTAAAATCTTCTATCAGTCTAATCTCAAGAAAAAGTTTTTCACAATCCTGTGAATAAAAAAAAAAGTCACACACAAATGAAATTATCAATTGACAGATTCCAAAATCCACCCAAGAAAGAAAAATTCCACCCATTTTAAAAAGTTTCAGTGGAAGAATTCAGTCAAAAACAAAAGGTGGGAAAACTTTTGTTTTCAGATGATATTAACCCTTTAAGCCCTGGCCACTGTTTTACCAGTGGTAAAGAAAAATAACTTAATGCCTAGTTGCCAACTGAACAGTGGGTAAACACTTGTAACTATTTTTTATATCTATTGTGAAACATTAAATACCAATTATTTGCAAATTTTGACTCAGGTGCTCAGGCAGAAAGGTTAAAATTGTTTAGGAATGCAGGGCTTACATTTAAAACAAAATCTAAACGCACAAGAATTTTATTTTTTTTGACAACTTTGTGCCATTTATTCATTTAATGAAAAAACAAAATTCAAAGTTCAAGATATTTAAATTATTACAATACATTTTAATTCTTTCCTTTCTTTTTTCCTTCAAAGAGCAATGGCTGTCCTGGGTATGACGATAAACTATATCCCTGTCTTGGGTAAGACGATAAACTACGTCTAACAGCAAGGCCTCTGATCAGGAGCGTGGAACCACCTCTTAATTGTTGGTGTTCCCAGGAAAACCCTGACCTGGGGTGGTAGCACCTGTTAGGGTCCCAGCTATGGGCAAATAGTTAACCCTGAAACTGAGGTAAGCAACATTATGAAAGTGTAAAAATAGGTTTTAATACCAGAAATACTTTGTAAAAAATTATTACCAGAAATAAATTTTTGAAGAAAAAAAATATTACTATTATTTGAAAAAAAAAAAAAAAAAAAAAAAAAAAAAAAATTACCAGTAATACATTTTTGAGGAAAAAAAACATTACCAGGAACAGATTTTTGACAAAACAAAATATTACCAGGAAAAAAAAATTGTCGGCATTAGATAACCCATTGAGATTGATATGCCTAAAAACAAAACAAAAACAATCAAGCAGCAATGGTACATACAGTTAAGGAAAGGAAACAGTTATGTTGTCAATGCTGACCAGATAATATTTCAGTCTTGTCTATGTAAAATCTCCAATTATACAAGGACTGTGTACACTAAAGCCTCAGGCCCTAAGAAGTATTATCCCCTCCTCCCATCCAGGGTGTGTGGATAGCTAACAGCTCAGAAAAAGTAATCAACATGCTGAGTTTGTATTTCAGTCAAGTCCCTTACATTCATTTTCACACAAATACCCTTGGGAAAGGTATGAATTCATCACTTCTTTTCTCAGCTATGGGTGAAATAGCAAGCCTAATTGAATTCTCTAGCCATGTTTAGCAACCAGTGTAGGAGGAAGATGACACCCTAAACCTGTATGTAGCCCTGGTGAGGCATATAGTATAGGACCATTGAAAAGATTAGAGAGTTTACAATTAACTGCAGCATGGAGTTGTGAACTGAGATTGAATAAAAAATAAAAAAATTAAAAAAAATGACTTTATGTCAGGTCAAATACTAAATAAACGATAAGTTTCAAACCAATAAGGAAAATATTTTGGCAAATCTACTTGCAGTCAAAAAATGTAAGAATAAAGAAATAGAATTAGAAGCCTGATAATTTAATGCAAATGGCTTTCATTAATTTATTGTTGCCTAAATATTTCTCTCATAAACAATCATCTTTGTCTCTGGAAAATGCTATAGAACATTTTGAAACAAAAAGATTTTTTTTATCCATCTTTCAGCTCGACCTCAGTTTGAATTATAAAGTCAATATGGATTCCATGATCTTTCTGCTATCTGCATTACATGTGCTTCACAAGGGCAAAATACAGTTTGGGATTCAATGTTGTTGTTCTCTTAGACTGGTTGCCAAGAATAATTTTTTAATAGACTAAATTTCTCAGTCTTTTTAAAAAAAATACGTGTGTTGAATTTATGTTCAAAATGCCAAAAGATACAATGAACATAGGCTTTGTTTCTTAAATAACAATAAAAAAAAAATCATAATGATTAAAATAACAAATACGTTTTTTGCATATATTTTTAAGTTTTTATATATACAAGAATCCAGTTTCCAGTTCACTCTTTAAGCTATAAACAAATCACAAGGCCAAACACTTCAAAAAGTTGGAATAGGCTCCAGAAAGAAATATTTATGCATGGCCAGTTGTATGTTGCATGCTCAAGAGTAAGAAATCCTAAAAATTTATTCTTCACTGTTAAAAAGGAAAATAGGTAAAAAAATAAATTTTCTTAAAAAATATCATTTACCATAAAGTTCTATAAAATTAAAGGAATTATTAAACCACAAAGTAGGGTTTTTGTTAAAGCATTTTTCCAAATATCTTATTCAAATTTTATTGATTGGTTTGTGAAATTGAATGAAATGTAAAGTTTGTAAATCTCAACAAAAAATGTTAGCGATAACTTTAATAATGGGAGTATTTTGTATGTTAAATAATAAAACTTAATTCCCCCCCCCAAAAAAATCAATGCAAATTTATTGTACTTAGCTATACACCTGAGTAAAACCAACTGTGCTTTGTATTCCCCCCTTACCTGTTTGCACTTCTCCCCAAAATTTGGTTTCAATTGATCAATGTATGGCTATTTTAGAGGGTGTGACAGATGGACAAAAAGAAGTCACAGAATTATATATATATATATATATATATATATATATATATATATATATATAGTCACAGGTGTCTCTGTATACAGAGGTGGGTGCCGGGTTTCCTCACACATCATCTTCTGATGGTCTTGGGTGAGAACCTTTCCCTCCAATGTTGTTAATGCAAATTAGTATTAATGATTCTGTCTTTCTTCCTCTCCCTCCCTTTTCTTTACTAGTATATGCAAGCATCCTCACCGACAGAGGCTGGCCCTTGTTACTAGGCAGAAATAGAACAGACAGGCAACAAGGTCAAGGACACAAAGAACCAATCATGAGACTGATGGGAAGGACAACACTTGGTTGACCAAGTCTAGTAAGTTGCGATCAAAAGACCAAATGAGATGCCTCATCAGCAAAACTTCTCAGTCAAATGATGGAGAAAAGGCTATAAATCCTGTAGCCAAACTCTGGAGGTCCCAAACTTACAATATGAAAGGAACTTAAAGCAATGGACATTATATATATATATATAATTATTTATTTAAAAAAATTTACAACAAATGTTATAAAATCAACGTCATCACTTGATAAGACACCTAGGGTGTTGAAACAAAATGGCTATTTTTGTAGTGATTTTATAACATATTTATGTTATAAATTTTTTTAAATAAATAATTATATCTGCTCTACTTTGTACTGAGCACTCTTTTAAGAATAGTAATTGTTGGTTATTGGAATTCATTCCATATACACCAATCATATACTTGTGTGTATATATATATATATATATATATATATATATATATATATATATATGTGTGTGTGTGTGTGACCAAACATTCATTATGCAATTCACCGGAGAGCGTTATCTGTCAAATTCAACCTGATTCCAGGGGATAAAGGAGCATGGTCTGTTTAGCCTGATGCATCCCCCACCCAATCATCTAAGCTCAGAGCTATTAATCGCCATATCGGGAAGTTAACGAAACCCTGAATGATAAAAGAGAAATCTATATAGTGTGATAAAAACAGAAGAATACACAGCGCGGATTAAATACGAGTGAAAAGTGGAGATCAAAATGAGAAAGAAACTGTAAAATAAGGACAATCTGAATTGCACACAAAACCCAGTTACGTACCAATGATCTATCCCTTTCACTCACCCCAGCACATGTAATGAGAAGTTAAATGCTGCATACACAATTCCAATTACACAATCTTGTTCACTCTACTTATTCCTGTCTTTTCCTTTTCATCCGTTAGGGACATATATATATATATATATATATATATATATATATATTCATGAATTATTCATACATAAAACAAATACAAAGGTTAATGATTAAATGGCAAGAAATCCATCTTCGCAAATAATTCAATAATATACAAAAACCCCGAATCTGTTTATGAATGAAAAGATCCTGTTTTATAAATTTCCATTGCATTAGATCTTTTTATTTTACAAGCAACAGAAATTTATAAAACAGGATCTTTTCATTCATAAACAGATTCGGGGTTTTTGTATATTATTGAATTAATCGCAAAGATGGATTTCTTGCCATTTAATCATTAACCTTTGTATTTGTTTTATGTATGAATAATTCATGAATTTGTAAATTGATTGCACCTTTATTGAAATTAAAATATATATATATATATATATATATATATATATATATATATATATATATTTCTTTGATTCCTTGACATTGGTTAGTTTTTCTAGTTGATTTATATTTGCTGTTCATCCTGAATTTAAACAAAATTTGACATAATCTAACAAGCTTGCCATTGTCGTGTATACCCCACTATGTGTGACAGGTGATCTGTCAGAACACCTCCCTAAAATTTATATTTTTTTTAATTTTTTTTTTATTTTTTAATAATTATGTGTGGCACATGGTTATGAAATATACCAGGATGTAACTATATCTATATAGACACTTCTGAGTTGACAATACCAACATAAGTCTTCTTGTTGGTTGAAATATTTATTCGAATGAGATAAATTTTGATTACTATTCGATGTAATTTATATGCTATGTTATGATACATTGAGAACTTTTTATGGATCAGTTTTAATATTTTATATTATCAGGATTCACTTGGATTATATACCAATGGATTATTATATATATATATATATATATATATATATATATATATATATATATATAATAATCTTATAAATACAAGTAATTATACTCGTATAAAAACCTTAAGTGTTTTGGCTTGTAAATGAACAAACCAATGCCCAAGAGAAAATAAGGGATAAAAAAAGAAAGAACTAAGAACATGTAATTCAGGCGAAAACAATCGTCCAGAATCCAAAGAAAAAAAACCTCCAACACGAGTAAAACAAAAATAACTAAACAAAGTGTTCAATACACCAAGTAGAGCAAATCTAACTATGAATCTAAAGAGCCAGGCCAACCTACCTAGGTTTCACCTACATGGATTGTCAGGGTACGCTGACCAAAGGGGAACATTAGAACAGAATATAAATAACCTACAACATAAAAACATGACTATATATATATATATATATATATATATATATAGATAGATAGATAGATGCTGCTCCAAATTTTTACTAACAGAAACTGCCAATACATTTTTCTGATTCTATTTTTGCAAATTATTGATAATATAAAATAAGTATATTCTTAACCCCTAACTCCTTTACACTACTCCTCCTGAAAAACTACCTGTGGCCACAACCTTACACTGCTTGGTACTAATCCTGTGATTTCACTATCAAGAATATCTTATAGGGCAGAGTTGCTATTGCCACACCCAATCAGTTATGAATTCAGAATTATCCTTCTCCTAAACTGGTTGCTAACCAAGGCACTACCTGCCCTGCTATTTAACTCATAGCTAGTGGGAGAATAGAGTGACTCGTACCTTTCCAAAGAGTATTTGTATGAATGTGAATGCCACAGCCTCACCTAGAATTTCAACTCAAAATACCAGTTCCATTTTTTGTGCACATCCTTTCTTCTTACCACAACCTGAAAATAACACTTTAATAATCTCTCTCTCTCTCTCTCTATATATATATATATATATATATATATATATATATATATATATATACACACACATTTTTGCCCTTAGAAATAGCGGTTATAAAGGTACTAATATTAAATACATAAATCCCATTAATTATGACCATAATAAGAAAAGAAGATCTTGGAAGATCATCTGGTTTATTCTCCTTTTCAACCTTATGGTTAAAACTAAGAACTAAAATTCCTAAATCTTATTAATAAACATTTTCCAAAAACTAATCTGCTTAGTGAGATATTTAATAAAAATACTCTTAAATTAAGTTATTGTTGTGTAGATAACCTTGAGAAAATAATTAAAAAACAAAGTATTCAATGAGTATAAAAATTCAAAAGGCATGATGTATTGAATAATATTAAGTATAATAATACTAATACTGGCAGATGTAACTGTAAGAATTCCAATGATTGCTCACTACAAAAAAATTGCCTAGCTAGTTCCCAAGTTTATCTTAGTACTATTTCTACACTTGAAAACCCAAATATGAATAAAATTTTACATTGGAAGTACTAAAAATACATTTAAAATCCATTGGTATCAACATGTATTTTCCTTCAATAATAGTTCTCATAAATATAGTACTTCATTGTCCAAGTACTTTTGGAGTTTAAAAGAGAAAACAAAACTCCTACTGATAAATGGAAATTAATTAGAAGAGCTTGAACCTGTAATTCCTTATATGCACCATGTTATCTTTGTCTCAATGAAGATTAACCTCTTAAATCAAAGGAAGGAACTCACTGTTAACTGTAGACATAGTTCAACATTTACCTTGCAATCTGAGTAGAAATATGTATGACAATGGAATGGTATTGTAAATTATTATTATTATTAGTCCTTTAATTAATTAATATATATATATATATATATATAATTTTTTTTTTTGTAACTGGATCATCATCATTAATGATAATCTACTCTTATTTGCCAGTGATTTAACCTAACATAGATTGTTTAGTTGATATTGAATAGCTGTGATTCTTCATGCATTAATTTTGCATGGACTCTGAATTCATTATGGATATCTTGGTAAGCATGTATGAATGTATGTTAGTATATTTGTTTCTACTTCTGTTTATATATGGGTGTATTTATCTAGGTGTGTATATTTGTGCTTGTGCATCAATATATTAGTTTATTTATGTTATATGTTTGTGAATATATATATTATAAATTAAATGATTTAAAATATGGTTTCTTCACTACACAGGAATTACCATGTTTCAAAAACTAAAGCTAAAAACATCAAATTTAATTATATGATTAAATTAAAAGCATTAGTTTTGTTTATATAATTAAATTTGAAGGTTTAGCTTCAGTTTTTAAAACATGGTAATTCCTGTGTAGCTAAGAAACCATATTTTAAATTAGTTAATTTATAATATTTATGCTCTGTAAATTTACATTGAGCACTGCTTTGTAAAAATATCAGCAAGAACACAGGATTATATATCTTACTGTTCTTTCTTTTTATTATATATATACATATATATATATATATATATATATATATATATATATATATATATATATATATATATATACACACACACATACATACATCTTTTTAGTGGTGAGTTTGCATATATTTTTGTGCATATGTGAGTATGTTGGTGTGTTTTTATTTTTGTTTACATGTTGTTTTTTGTGTGTGTACTATTTTGGGGGGGACTTGTGGATTTTGTTATTCTGTTTTTATGTATATGTATACATGTGTAAGTGGTTGTTTTTATGTGTGTGTATGTATATATGTATTTTCTTTCTTTCCTTACTTTGTTTATAGCCTGAGATGCGTATTTCAACTACATGTATATATGAAGCATACATACGCTATTTCTTACCCTTATTTGATTACACCCCACCTTATCTATATGTTTGCTCATGTATTTAATATTTTGATGGTTTGTTTGTGTTGTTTTGTTATTGTATTTGTGCTTGAATCTTGGATGAGTTTGTTTATTTCTATATAGATACAGTTGTATGATTGCTTGTATTTGCTTTTACTTGTATATACTTGGGTCTGATATTATTTTCTTTTGTTCTTATTCTTTTTATCCTCTTTTTATTCTTTATCTTCCTTTTTTTTTTCTTTTTTTTTCATTTTCTTCTTCTATTTCCTGTGTGGTTCTTATATTTGTGTGCTTATATATTTAGTTATATTTACATATTTGTGTATTAGGATGTGAATGTGTTTGTTGTGTCATATGCATAATCCTTCTCCTTATTGACCTTTGCATGTGAATTCTGACTTTCTTCTACCTAATGTTTGTAACATTAGTAGATATTTCTTACATCAGCATTTAAATCGGCACTTAGTACTTGATCAGTCATAATATATATATATATATATACTCTCCCCCCATTCTTTTTTTGAATAATTTTGTAATAATTTAAACCTAATGCTCGATTAAATTTAGAATTTGTAATATTTAATTTTACTGTGAAATTAAACTTTAATTATTTCATATCGATTTCTAGTTTAATCTAACATTAACTTTAATACACTAATTATTTGTATTTAGAATATATTGTCACATTTTTTGAACTATAATATACTAGTATTCTGATTGGTCATCATAGGTTATGTAACAATGTTTGCCCTATTGAGCGAGTTCGATTTGGTTTTGAATTTTCAAAAAAACTATTTCATAATCAAAACCATCACTTGACAAGGCACCAGAAGTGTTGAAACAAAATGGTTATTTTTGTAGCGAGGTTATAACATGCTTATGTTATAATTTTTGAATTATTTGCGTTACTTTGCACTGAGCACTTTTTTCAAAATAGTATTCTTGGTTATCGGAATTTTATTCCATCTATACCAACCCTGTACTCAGAGATATATATATATATATATATATATATATATATATATTATATATATATATAATTTACCACATATATATTTACATTTTTTTGTGGGTAACAATTGAGGGCAATGTGCAAAATAACGATGATCCACCTAGTGCCGTGCTAACTCATTCTGTTGACATCTACTGATATCACTATTGAAGAGGGTTCATATATATAATATGGCACATATATAATGTGTTCTGACTCCACAGCCCTGTTATGGATGTCTCGTCTAATTTTTATTTTCAGTACTTAATCAGTTTTTTTAAAATGGTGAATCTTATAGGAAAGTTTTAGAGGAAAAAAAAAAAATGTCATTTTTTTTTCTTTGACAGGAAACGTGAGATTTTACAGTTGGAATATGATCAAAGAAATGTGTTCATATATAATACACCACATATATCTTCAAGAATGCTTTGTTCATTTTTAGAAATTCATTTTAAACTTCAAAAATTATGATTGAAAAAAAAAAAAAAAAAAAAAAAAAAAAAAAAAGGTAGGAGAAAAATTCTTATTCTGATTATTTATCTTCTAGTAATTAACATTAAAACCCTTATGTTTGTCTCAAGGTTCTTAATAAGATAATTTCATGGTAACTGCTCCGAGGAGCTGCTTTCGCTGGTTCCCAAACTTCATGAATTTAAACGTTTTACTAGGCTGGCATCTCGTTCATACCCTTTCACTGTCGAAACTGTTAAATGTAGCCATCTCTTCTACTCCAATAGATTCATGTCTCACACTTCTCACCTGTGGATTTCCCTCCCCTCTTCCTGTTTTCCAAACTATTAAATTGTAATGTCAATCGACGTCTCCAGATGTCTTGATCTACCCCGTATCCTTCTCTTCATCCTTTCCTCTATCACTCCTCTTTGCTCTAGCTCCAACTCTCTGTAACACCTTGCATGCTAGTGGCTTCCTGCCTTTCTTGGGGTGAAAAAAAAAAAACAAAGAAACATGCAATGACTCACCTGAGCTTGAAAGTCAATGAAATTAATCTGTTTTTGGACATCTGGGGATGACCAGTCCATACTAAGGCCAGAATCACTGAGGTCTGATGGAAAGATATTGGTTTGGAATTTCTTAGCTTCAGCTTCCGCAACAGCAGCTGCAATATCCTCTAGATCCAGATCCACAGATTTGGAACTATTCCTCATGGATTCCAAAGACGAAGAACTATTGCTTGATTGATTGACCATCAAAGAATATTTCATTTCTTCACCAGATTCACAGAGTTTCCGATGTACCGGATGGTCGGGAGGAAACATGAATGTTTGTAATGGTTTACTGGATGTATCAACATCATTTAGCGGAAGTTGAGCCACTCTTGTGTTGGCTCTCTCTTCAGGAGAAAGCCTGTGAAAACAAGTGCACAAATGTTCTGTAGCAAGGCTTGCACATTTTGTTCCATTGAGAGATCGTTGGTCAGCATTGTCCAGAGGCTGCCCACAGACTGTGCAAGAAATATGACTATGTTTGGGACTTGTAAAAATATCATCGGACAAACTGTTTCTGGCTGTAGATGGTGGCGCCGTTATCTCATGGACATTATTTTGGGAGTCAACATTGACAGCTGTCCAACTGGACTCATCCCCAGAAGAAGGAGATTTGCCAATGTTAACCAGGTTTTGAGATTGAGAAAGTTCAGTAGTGTTTTCTTTGTCATCTAATTCTTGGTCTGAAAACAAACAATAAGGTATACACATAAAAGCATTTATTTTGTTCATAGGCAAGTCATATACAAGCAAAAAGGAATCAACCATAGTCAGGATCATTGGGTCAATACAAATGATCTTTTCCTTAGTTTCATAGTATGTATTTTGCCAGGGCTATATACAATTTTGAATACTGAGTTTTCCATCTTCTAGACCAGTTGCCAACCAAGGCTATAGAACCCAGTCTGTCCTACTATTTATCCATAGCTTGGGGGAGAAGAGTTGGATTCATACTTTTCTCAAGGGTATCAGCATGAACTGGGGAAACTCTGCCCTTGGCTTCTGTCATGGTCATTTCCAATAACAAAAATGAAAACATAAGAAACTACACTCAAACTTCACAGCAAATGTTAAAACAATCTACATTCCTTAGCTCACCAGTTCAGACCTTCACAGCAAGGATCTGCCATGCCATATATGCAGAATTGACTCATCCTCATTCCAATCATGTTCGACTGGTAAGGAGGAAATTCCACTCAGACAGCTCCTTCTTCAGAACTGTTACTTTGTGGAACAGACTCCTGAGATGATGCTTCCCTGATCACTATAATCTTCACTGCTTTAATTTAAGGGTCAACTGTTATATATCCTACATATCCTCATAATATGCACTTTTTACTTCCATCCTTTATAACAATTCTGGGTATGTCAGTGACTTTTTCAGCAACAAGGCAAGGAGGGTAATTGAGTGGCTGAACAATGTTGAATATGTAAAATATCAGATACAACTAAAAATATATCTGTGAAAAAACAATATGAATAAAGACAAAAGGAAAGCTTATCTTAGCTGATGCATTTTGTCCTCTGATGGGCTTTATCAAAGCAAATGTAGGGATTTTTATTTTGCAACAAGTATTTATAAACAAAAGTAAAAATGTTAGTTTTTCAGAATTTTTAAATTTAAGAAACGCTCATAAATATTCATCAGGTTAACTGAAAAGTCTAGATAAATTATGGAGGATGCAAAGAGACATAATTTAACACCTAATAAGTGAAAGTGAGTAAATGATGTTTCTCTGTTCCTGAAAGAATTACTCCTTTTCCCAAGCCATACATGACTATAAAAAGGTTAAAAAGGAAAAGAAAACATTAAATTCAAAGCCTTCAATTATTTCAAATATATAATACATAAATGCCAAATTAAAATAATATAAATAATAATTACATCATAATATTCAACTTAAACTCACTTTTGTTTATCAGACATTAAATTATGTCACTTAGCTAAGAAGAGGCATGGCATGTGTAACTAGAACAATCTATCCCGGTGAATGAAAAAAAAGGGTTCAGTTCAAAATTCCAATCACCTGAAGATGGCCAGAGTGTACAACAGCTGAAACGTCATGAATATGGCAACAAAGATGAGGACAACAATCTGAACAATGTAAATAGTGTAAATAAAAAAAAAACAAAAACAAAAAAAAAACTTGTTTCATGATTTGCCTTACCTGTTGCAGCAGCTCTAGCTGCTGCTGCTTCTTCTAATTTGCCAAGCACATGGAGACTGTGAGCTCGCATTTCATGATATTTGATCACATATTCCAACTGTAAAATCTCACGTTCCCTGCCAAAGAAAAAAAAAAAAAAATAATGACATTGTAATGTTTCTAAAACTTTCCTATAAAGATTCACCATTTTGAACTGATTAAGTACTAAAAATAAAAACTAGACAAGACATCCATAGCAGGGCTGTGGAGTCAGAACATAAAATCTCTGACTCCTCTACTTTTGACACCTCCGACTCCTCTTTATAGAATTAAGTGATTATGGCCTACAAATCTCAAAGCCTCTGCATATGTTCCTAACTTGAATAGGCCTACATCATTATAATTAGTTTATATCAAAGAATAAAGATATTGTGGATTTTATATCAGTGCTATTTATTCTTCAATATTTTCTAACAGAATTAGAGACAAAATCTTTGAAAGGATATAAAAGAAATAATAAAAATAAATGCTATAATGTAAGATTTCTTTACATATATAGTTTTGCAAATACAAAATAACTACAAAAAATAAAATGATTTTAAAAAAAGAAGTCAAGATGAATTTCTTTAAAGGAAATATTAGGTTGTCCCAAAAGTTTGTAAACACATGATGGTCTTTATTTTGAGGAATAATTTTTGTTGTTTTTGTTATTACTTGGCAAGTAAAATTTCAATTTTTTGCAAGTGTTTACAAACTTTTGGGACAACCTAATAGTAAATATACAGTTGAAGAAATAACAATGAAAATAATGTAAGACTTTTTACATAAAGTGTAAATTCAACTGTAGTCAGAGTTAGTATAGTCTTACTGTCTTCGTCTCCAGTGACCCCTTTGCTTCTGGCTCAGACTCTAAAGCCCCGGTCCATAGTGGAATGAGAACAGGCTACTCCCACAGATAAAATCTTTGTTGTTATCACAATATTTCAGCCTACATCAGGTGTATATTGATGTGGGTAACCCACAGGGAATTTTGAACTGAACCCTTTATTTAATCTACAAGGGTAAACTGCTCACGTTCTACTGCTCATGTCTAGGGATATTTCATTTAATTCTTAAGACAAATGACAGCAAGTCAGCAGCAGTAAAGCATGACAGGTATCCATAGCAGCACTAATCAGCAGTCAGTTTAGGTTTAAAGCTCCTAGTTCACCACAGAGAATTGGGACAATAGCCTAGTGGATTAAAGCATTGGTTTGTGAATTTGGTGACATAACAATTGAGAGTTCAATCTCTGGATCAGGCAGTGTACTTGAACTCAGCAGAAATGGGTGCAATAACTGAGCAGTAATAAAAATAAGTTAACTTTTTTTTCTGTTAGTCCACCCGATAAAAGGCCCAAGAGCCACTCAAGGCAGAGGGTTACTGAATGATATTTTTGAAAGGGAGGGGAAGAAGTAAGAAATGCATATTATGAGGACATGTAGGATAGATATCAATTGATTCTGTATTTGAAGAGATTGTAGCTGTCAGGGAAGTATCCTCCCGGGAGTTTGTTTCAGAAAGTAACCTCGTATGGGGTAGGGGTAGGGGTAGAAGTTGTCTGAGTGTAACTTGTTCCTTGCCAAAGCAATACAAAAAGGAATGGGGATGGCTCACCACCCAATAGCATGACATATATCCAAAATAACCGACAGTTTACCTCTACAAGTTTACATGTAAAAAAAAAAAAATTGGCATATAAGTAAATTTGGTCTCAATGAGAAAATACTAGCAAATAGAACATAGTATGAAATTTGACAATATTTGCAAATGGCATTGAATAAGAATTCAACTGGCATTGCACTAGCAGCAAAAAAGTTAAGGATCTCCTGTAATTATCTTACCTTGTTCAGTAGTAGCATACACTATAAATACATTTATGACAAACATACAAGACAATTTTCTTACAGCCACATCATGTTGAAACACTGGCTGCCGTACAGTCGACAAAGTTAAGCAATGGCAAACCAAGATAGAAACCAACTTGGGAATACCAGGTGTGTAAGCTTGAACAAGTAGGTAGCATAATTGATAATGGTATAATTGTTAATCATAGAGCAAGGTTCCAATTCCAGTTGGGTTCATTATATTCACTTACAAGCACCTCTTCTCCCCCCCCCAGCTATGGGCTAATTAGTAAAACCTGTAAATTCTTACAATCTAAAAATATGTTCTAGGTTTAACCTGAAAAGAGTTGATAAGCCATAGAAAACAAATCAATCAATCAAATATTGATTATCTACACAGGCATGACTTTTAGATTTATTTACATTCTCTGGAATATAAATGTACAGAATCTACCGTGGCCACAAAGTGAGTGATCAGTTTATATATTGATTGTAATCTAGAATAGATCCCTCACTTTATATCCACATTATAATTTCTGGTTTGTTGAGAAGCCAAAAACAAATCAATCAATCAATGAAATACTGGTTAGCTACACAGGCATGACCTTTAGATTTATTTACATTCTCTGGAATATAAATGTATAGAAACGGTTGTGGCCACAAAGTGAGGGATCAGTTTATATATCGATTTTAACATAAAATTGATCCCCCACTTTATATCTACTTATAATTTCTTGGTTGTTGATAAGCTGTAGAAAACAAATCGATCAATCAATCAATCAAATACTGATTAGCTACACAGGCATGTCCAGATTTATTTACATTCTTTGGAATATAAACGTACAGAAACAAGCCTAATGACAAAGTGAGGGACCAGTTTATATATTAATTGTAATATAGAATTGATCCCCCACTTTATGTACACATAATTTCTTCACCAAATTCTGATTAGGCACGAATCTACTTCTCTATGGGCTAATTAGTAAGACTTATATCACTAAACTATTATTCTCTCAAAAAAAAAAAAAAAAAAAAAAATTCTTACAATCTAAAAATATGTTCTGGCTTTAAATAACTTGCAAAGGGTTGATCTGTCATAAGAAACGAATCACTCAATGATAAAAAATAAGACAATTCAGAAAAAAAAAAAAAAAACAACTTATGATATTTATTATTGATCAAAAAGCATCATCAGAAAGATGGATTTTTATTTTAACTAAATTCACATTTAGTAAGACCAAAATATGTCAATTATATGAATGCTCGATTTATTATTCATTTTAAATTCAACTGTATCTTTTTTGAAGTCAGATTTTATTAATTTCAATTTAATTGCTATTTATATAACCGAAGTAGTTCTATTTCCTTAATTCCAGCATGTTCCACCAATGTATTTTAGGAATATTGTTTACATTCTATTTGGTAGACTCCTGCTTTTGATGTAAAGTCAGGCTTACAAAAGTTTCTTATAACTGCTGATTTATATTCAAATCGACTCAACTTTAATTTTCCCATGTTTTCAAAATTATCTTGTATTCTCATCCAAATTTCAATCAAATACAATTATTTTCAGTCTTGTGCTTAATGTTGTTTGTCAAATATAAAATAACTCGAACAGAGTGATATAAAAGGGGGAGGGACATTCAGACACAGTCAAATAAGTCAAAACTGACAATGAAAATGCCCCTGTGAAGAAATTCAGACAAACTAGTGTTTAATTTGAAACATTTTTAGAAAAAAATGTATTATAAGTGATCGAAAATTGTATATCTCTTTCCTAGGAGAAAAAAAATGTCAGTTTTAAAAAAAAAAAAAAAAAAAAAAGATACAGAGCCAATAGAGTTATTAGGTTCTTTGGAAAATAATATCCAATTTCAGAATCAACTTTCATTTCTGAATTAATGTATTTAAACAATGATGAACTCAGTTAAAATAGCTACCATAAACGTCTATACATTTCTGCCATTGAATTAGAAGGTTATTTATGTCTTTATGATAAAACTCATTTGGTTTGGATACCAAGAAATCTTTGAATGCAGTTTCTGCATCTTCTTTGCAATGGAATGTCTTTTGGTTTAAAAAATTGTCAAGATATTTGAAAGTGTGTTAGTCAGTGGGTGAGATATCAGGAGAATATGGTAGATGTGGCAAAATCTTATAATCCCAAATTGGTGAATTTCTGCAGTGTTACCCTTTTAACATTTAGCCAAGCATCGTCAGGAAAAAGAATTGGACTTTGTTGATTAACAATTGTCGGTCACATTTTGCTTAATTGAATGAGCATTCTATCCAGTTGCTGGCAGTAAACTTTGGCATTGATGCTCCAGATAGATTCCAGAAAGCCATTATGGATAAAAATAATGGCAGATCACCAGGAAGTCATGATAATCTTGTGTTGGTGCAATTTCAGTTTTTTGGAAAGTGTTTGGGTGCTTTGTCATGGTCAAGCCATTGACCCGTTCGTTTATGATTGTCATAAGGGATCCATTTCTCATCACAAGTCACGATCCAATCAATAAATGGATCATTCGAATTTTACAAATGCAGCATTGAACACACTTCAAAATGTTGAACTTTGACTTTCACTGAGTTCAGGTGGAAACCATTTAAAGAATTCTTCACTTTACCAATTCTCTTGAGATCTTGTTGAAATGCTGACACCATTATCTGAGACATTTCTGACACAGGTTTTTTGTCAATTGCAGATAGATATCCTCTAGCATTTCAATCTTCAAGACTTGTATCTCCACTGTGGAACTTCAGAAACCAGCACCATACTGTCTGATCACAAGTGGATCTTTCACCCATGTTAATGTTGGCACAGCAGTTTGAGAAGCAATCTTGAACTCATGCAAATGAATTAAACACATCTCTTTTTTTTTCATGTTCAAGATGAGGGCTATATAATGTTTGAAGTTAAATTCTGAAAGAGATTGATATAAAATTAACAAAGAGGAAACTTTAATCACTGGGAATGAGTAATATATTTTTGTATAACTATTATATTAATTTATTAGAACACAATTAAGAGGTTTATTCTAAAATCAGACATTGTTTTCTACACAATCTAATACTATTCTCCAGTGTATACTCAAGAGTACGCCACATATTTGAGAACAAAATTCTGAAAGAGATTGATATAAAATTAACAGAGAACACTTTAATCATTAGGAATGAGCAATGCATTTTTGCGTAACTATTATAATACCAGAAATTTTTTGCAACACGCTAACAAATGTTGAAATCCTCACAGTAATTAGTATTGTTGAATTGCTAATATTTTTGTCAAGATTTTCAAACTCTACATTTTAATTTTGCAAACCAATCAATGAAATTTAAATAAGCTGATTTCTTTGGAAAAATACTTTGACAAAAACCCTACTTTGTGGTTTTTACATACACTAGTAAAATTAAGTCTATTTTGTACCCACTGACCTGTTTGCACTTCTCCACAAGAATTGTTTTCTATCAATCAATGTATGGCTATTTTAGAGTGTGTGACAGAAAGACGGACAGACTAACAGAAGTCCAAGAATTTTATATATAGATAATAGAAGACATTATTTTTGAAACAATGTAATACAAGGCATTCAATCTGAATTCATACTTTTGCATCGATTTTCATTCAGCTTGAATGAAAAACAAAATAAGACTAGATGGAATAAGATGACACATTACACAGAAATATTTACAGATAAGTTTCATTACCGTTTTGTTGATTGGCAAGAGTACATCCCAAATAAAAAGGGCCAAACTTCTTTTCGCAAAGCAGGCTGGATTCCACCTATGGAGAAAAAAAATGCAGTTAAATGTTTAAAATGTATCAATTTTTTTTCTATTTTCAAAAATTAGTTTCCAAATATAAACTGAGATAAAAAAAAATAAAAAAAGTCTGAAGTGAAGAAATTTCATCAATTGCTACTTATTTTTATTTAATTGATATTGTTGAACCAACAGTTTTTCTTACAATCTAAAAATATATTCTGTCTTTAAATAACCTGCAAATCAGCCATAGAAAACAAATCAATTTTTTTTTTAATCAATTCACATTGCTTATGAAAGGATTAAAAAAAGATTGTTCTTTGTTACTTTATAAATTTAAGTGCAGTACTTGATTGGTGGCAAGGTCTCACCATCTTACACTTGAAACAGATAAATGTAACCATGAGTTCTATGTTAACAGTTTCTTTTATTAAACTTCTCACCTGTGGAACTCTCTTCTGACTTCTTGCTTTCCAGTCAACTTTCATCTTCAAAAATTTAAATGCAATGTCAATCATTATCTTCTGTCTTCTTAATTCTTGTTCTTTTATTGTCTTCTCTCCTTAATAGTAGTTTTTCTCATATTCTCTAACATTCGGTAACCCCTTGTGTCCTAGTGGCTTTATTGCCTTTGATCTTCAAAAATTTAAATGCAATGTCAATCGTTATTTTTTGCATTCTTAATTTCTTTTCTTTCATTGTTTTCACTCCTTAATAAGGTTTTTGCTTTTCTTATTCTTTCACACTCAGTAACCCCTAATGTTTAGTGCCTTTATTGCCTTTCTTGGGGTGAGATTATTAAAAAAAAAAATTTTTAAATGCAAGAGAATTCAAATTTACTTGAAAGGAAAAAAAGCAAAGTAAAAGTTCAAATGATGAAGAAAAATGAGCATAAAAGCAACAAAAAATAAAACAAGTGTGAAAATGAATAAATAAACATGAAAGAAAAATATTTGACGAACTTGGACCTTCATAGCGGCAAAAAGAACAGAATGTCAAAAGGATGGTTTTTCCCTTGACACTGCTATTATTTTAACTCCTTTGACAATGTTTATGGTTTTAAAAAGCGATTAGAATTTTAATAAAAAAAAACATATGAAAGTGAATTTATATGTTTTCTTTGTTCTTGAGAATCGACAAAAATATTAAACACTATTATATTGTTTATTGGAATGCTTGGCAAACATTAACTAATTACTAATCGATTCAAACTTTATAAAATGGTAAATAAGGATTTCTTTATAGTTGGTTTATATATTTTAATAATTTAGTAAATGTTTATGAATAAAAAATTGTTTTCATATTCCTTTATAAATTGGTAAATGATAAATATTGCATTGCATTAGTTTTAATTGTATTAGATTTTAGAATATTGTAAATATAAAATTATTCTTGTAAATAAACAATCTAATAAATAGTGTTTAATATTTTTGTCATAAGTTTGCAAGAACAATAAAAGAATGTATAAATTCCCTTTCATCATATGTTTAGGTTTTATTACAATTCTAATCATCACGTTTTAAAACAATAAACATTTCTGAGGAGTGAAGGTAGTTAAAATAATAACAGTGTCAAGGGAAAAACTGTTCTTTTGACATTCCGTTTTTTTGGCAAGCACGAAAGTTGAAGTTTGCCAAATATTTTCTAGGCTTCTTCCCTTTCATTCACAGTAAACAAAAATTTTAAATTGGAAGAAAAATTAAAAAATCTAAATTTAAAAATAAGGAGAAAAAAAACTACCAAGGTGCAGCCCATCACTATCTGAGCTTGCTAAAATTTAATTTCTTAAAAAGTAATTTTTCTAGCAGAACAAAAATTTAATGTGTGTTGATTCAACTTCACAAACTTTCATAAAAAAATTAATAAAAGCATAAAGAAATTTTGACATCATCTTCTAATAAAATTATTTTCTCCTTAATATAAAAATAATTTTTTTTTTCTGCTTACCTAAGAAGACAGACTTTCTGAGGCGTCTTTCATGCACCAGTCGACCATCTGTGTCAAACATTGATAAAAACTCTTCCTCAGTGAGAGGAAATGTCCTCTCAGAGAATGGCGCTTCTAAAGTAAATGGAGAATGTGTGGGCAGATCCATGATTATATAAGAGTCTTCAGCTGTGGATTCGTTGCCAGGAGAAACTTGCTGTTCAGTCAGGTTCCTAAAATAGACAAGTCAGGTAAAATATATAAGTCAGGTAAAAAGAAAAAAAACAATAGAGTGTCATCAAATAATGATACATTGACAGTTACTCAGACAATCATATAGAGTCCAAATTTTAGCAAAAAGAGGGAAAATAACAAGAAATAATAAAAATGGATTAAAAAAGAAAAGAATTCAGACAACAACACAAAAATATGGAATATTAAAAACAGATCAAAACAATTTAACAATGTTTCAACCATGTGCAGTTGTCTTAGTGCAAAGAAAGGGGTAATGATTGTTAAGTCCTAATGTGATCTGTTTGTGAGATCATTATATATAAAGATAGATAAAAATATACTTTTAAGGTATACTATATTTAGGAGTTAAAGAGCTCAATATCAGCAATATATATATATATATATATATATATATATATATAATTATTTATTTTTAAAGAAAAAAAAAATTTATAACAAATATGTTATAAAATCACTACAAAAATAGCCATTTTGTTTCAACACCCTCGGTGTCTTATCAAGTGATCACTTGATAAGACACCGAGGGTGTTGAAACAAAATGGCTATTTTTGTAGTGATTTTATAACATATTTATGTTATAAATTTTTTTTTTTTCTTTAAAAATAAATTATATCTGCTCTACTTTGTATTGAGCACTCTTTTAAGAATAGTAATTGTTGGTTATTGGAATTCATTCCATATACACCAATCATATACTTGGGTATATATATATATAGATATGTGTGTGTGTGTGTGTGTATGTGTATATATATATATATATGTGAGTGTATGTGTGTGTATATATGTGTAATTTTTATATATATTATTTATATATTATATATGCGCAGTACTTAATGGAAAGCGCTCAATATCAGTGATAGTGCTAACACATTTAGTTGCACTGATGTGAGTTTGTGAACCTGGGTTTCACGCCCTGTTGATCATCAGACAAAATCTTTGTCTGACAATCACAAGGGCGTGAAACTCAGAGGTCATAAACTCACATCAATAAAAGAAGGATTACTGCCCAAGCACTATATATATATATATATATATATATATATATATATATATATATATAGTGCTTGGGCAGTAATCCTTCTTTTATACATGTTTCATTAAAGATTACTGACAAGGTACTGCAATTAAACTTTTTATTTATTTTTTCTTGTGTTTATACAAGAAAAAATAAATAAAAAGCTTAATTGCAATACCTTGTCAGTCATATTTAACGAAGTATATATATATATATATATATATATATATATATATATATGTGTGTGTGAATATAAAATATTGCACAGTGTTGGTGCTAATAAAATAATGCTTGATGTATAACAGAAATATAATCTATATGAATGATAAATATACATTTTTTTCATTATTGGTAACATAGTGTTGACTGAAAAATGCAATCAGCACCTAATGATTGTGTTGTGCATCAAACTCATTACTGGTGAAGAAAAAAAATGCAGTGTATATATGAATGTGTATGTATGACAAAGTGTAAAAAAGTTCTCATGTGAAAAATGGTCAGCTTATTATATTACCAACAGGAAGTATCCGGCTCTTGCATCACTTTATCCGTACAAGAATCAGATTAGACCCCCCCACCCCAAAAAAAAAGAAAAAAAAAGGAGCATTTCTGCTATTAGATTGATCAATCCTCACTAACCAGCCTAGATAGAATTCCCAATCATTTATGCAGTCTTGTGTAAAGAGGACTTAGACCCCACTCTGCAGCCGTTTTCCCACCCTAGTGCTGCTTTCATGGAAAATGTTCTTATGAGCTCCATTCTTTAGTTCTTCCAGTTCAGATGCTACTTCCAAAGAGTCAAATCCACTCAAACTGCTTTTACCCCCCCCCCCCAAGAACTGCACTTTTCAGAACAAATTCCCACCTGGGTATTTCTTTCAACATTTCAATGTTAATCACATAAAGTGTCAATTTTTATCTATCCTCCATATCCTAATAATATTCACTTCTAACCACCTCCTCTTTTATTCATATTAAACACGTCATTCAGTAATCCTCTACCTTGGGTTGCTCTTGAGCCTTTTATTGAATGAATTCTAGTATAATAGAAAAAATATTAAAACATTCTTCAGTTGATTAATATAAATTTTAATTATTGCATCAGATCTTATCTGGGGTCAGGTGGTTGTCATGTGTAACTTGTAAAACCAACCCAAATGTCTAATTAACATTAGTGAGATTTTTGGTATCATTTAAAGGTAAATTCAAGAGGGTACGAACAAGGATAGATAGCATTACCTGAAGAAAAATATATTCATATAAGACAACATTAACAATACACTTAAAAATGTAATATATTTCTTCTTACACAAAATATATATATATATATATATATATATATATATATATATATATGGGAAAACAATATATAAATTTTTATATATCAAGATTAATTTAAGGGGACAAAAATAGATGCAGTGGAAAAATGTTGTCATGTGATGCATTTTGCCATTTAGGATTTCAGCAGACTAAAGCAGTGGTTCCCAAACCTTTTTTTCTCTGGGCTGCATTTTCTAAATTAAAATTTGCTCACACCTCACCAAATTTTATGTGATAAAAAGTACATTTAAAAATAAAAAACAGAGAGAGGGTTAAAGAGAGATAACTGCTGATTCAAAATCTGAACATTATCATTGCTAACTCTCTCCTCCCATTTGCAGACCCTAGTTACTATATTCTTAATACTTGATATAATGAAAAAATATCACAATGATAAAATTGGTCAATAATAATTATTTATAACTATTTATAGTGGGACTCATGCCTGCAATTACAAGTAATCCATAATATTTTCAATTTTGAAATCATTAATTTTTGGCATATGAATATTTTTGAAACTATTTCTAAATCTTTGTCTTTCAATCATTTTCCTTTACCAGCTATCCTCTTCTGGCTTACCTGTGAGGCACACCACACCATTTGGGAACCACTGGACTAAAGTGATGTTTACTTTGATGTGACTAAACATCTGCATAAAAGCGAGGGTGATGCTGAGAATGTAAAAAACTTTTTTCGTTAAATTTAAAGTTCTCAGCATTGAACTCTGCTCTTTTATTTCTCATCCAGATTAGACCCCCACCTTCACATCCTATAAGACAAATAAGCGGTGAATATTCTGATGTTAAAAATTATTTGCTCCTCTAGATTTGTATTTGGGCACTGAGGTGGGAGGGGGGGTTAGAGTTCTTTAGTACAGCACAAAAATATGTGATTTTTTAAGATTACACACACTTCATTTCTGGAAAAAGAAATTCTTCACACTATACACAAAAATGAACCCCTCATTTCTAGCAAAAAAAACAAAAAAAAACAAAAACAAAAACAGACTGAAGCATGAAAAGACTACACCATTTCTGAAAAAAAGAAACAAAGTTTATTTATACTACACGTAAATAAAAAAAAGAGACCCCGCCCCCACAAAACTATTCGTAGGAAAAAATATTTTGACCGCCATTTTTTTTTTTTTTTTTTTTTGTAATTTTTGCTCAACGTCATTGACCTAAGAGAAAAGTCATAAAATTTACTCACTTCAGAAATTTTTGGTCCACTTCAGAATTTTTACATTTCTAGCAAACTGGTGGTTGGCCCTTAAGCAAACTAAAAAAAAAACAATCTTATTTATGTTGTTGATACATTGAAAGTTAAAGTGAATTGAATTTAGGGAGTGTAGCCGCAGGCAGAGGTTGAAAGATGATGGGTAGGGTGATTATTAATACTACTGGATGAAAAAGCCATATGCAAAGGGAAAAAAAATGTCCAAAATTTTATTGTACAAAATCATTGTGTCATTCATATGAAAAATGGCTGTAAATTCTGAGATAAAATTTATTTCCAATATTTTAAAATGGAGATTTTTGCATGTGAAAAATTTGATCTTTGACAGTCACAAATGACCAGCAAGGTCAATTTTGTATAGATGAAGGCTACTATTTTCAGTTTTCATTATTGTGCCAAGAACACCATGATTGAAAAAACATCCACAAAATTTGAGAAGCATGTTTTTAGTGAGGTTTTTATATTCTAACATTATTTTGATTTATAATCAAACTTTAATCCTTTATAATCATAAAGGGTGCGATGGGTAAATTGTTGCCATTTTTTATTTTTTTGACTTTACTGACAGCACAGTATAGTAGGGTCAGTTGGGCACCATCTGTGAGAAAAAGAGCACTATACCACAATTCACTTCACCAGAAATTTGGAAATGGCATGCTGTACTGTTTGGCATTCATGCCAAAAACTCCAATATGAACATTTCAGAATGTTTAGGTGTCAATTTGAGGACAGTGCAGAGGATTCCAAAAGAGTTGGATGAATCTAATGGTGATTACGAAGGTGTGTGGAGTGATCACTAAAGATGATGACATTATGCCTCTATTTATCTTCCAACAGGACTTCAGACAACACGGAGGCCTACATCGTGTCTTGAGGAGGTAGTGCTGCTCTGGGTTAAGAGGGTGGCTGCTGGAAGACCCTATGTCTGGCAACAAGACTCTGAACCATGCTACGCAAGTAGGAGAACCCAGTCATCAATGTCAGACAATATTTGCAACCACATCACCCCTTACATCTGGCCACCTAACTCTCCAGACTGCAAACCCCTTGATTATTATGTGTGGGGACACAGTTGAGGAAGAGACCAACAAAACTCCTTGTCACAGCAAAGATGGACTGAAGTCAAGGATTATGGCAGCATTTACCAACTTAAACAAGGAGACCGTCCAGAAGAGTTGCAGGAGGAATATAAATATGTAGTATGTGATTTTCCCCAAGTAATACCAGAGATCTGAATTGAATTTAATGTCTATCAGGAGCCTTCGATCTGAGAAGAGTTGATATGTGATGACCCCAATATATACTGGGTTCACCCTAAAATATACTGAAGTAAGCTTTGTAGTTAGTATTACAGAACATCAAAAGAGCTAAGTGCATCAGAGAGGTGATCTAGAAGGTAACTTCTATGTAACATGTCCCTTCAGGACATAGGTGATTATGGCTCTCCACAACTTGTTCTTTGTAACCCTTAGTAAACAAGGAGACTGTGCAGAAGAGATGCAGGAGATTCCAAAGTCATCTGGAGGCTGTGTTTGAAGTCAATGACGATTTTATTGAATAAATTAACTCATTAGTATTTCAAGATATTTTTGTGTCATTTTTGTAAATATACTTCTTAAAATGAGATGACAGTGTTATTTTCAATTTTTGCTTAATTTAGATGACAATTTATCCACCACAAAATGTATATATTTCATTCTAGGGTCATCAGGAGACTAGTGTGCCAAATCGGAGGTTTTTTTATATTTTACCATTATTTTGATTTGTAATCAAAATTGAATCATTTATAATCATATATATTTCATTCTGGGGTGATCAGGGGACTAATGTATCAGGAGTTTTAATGGAGAACTCTTTCACGTCAAAAGAGAACAACCAGCAATACACAGAAATAACAATGAACCAGAAATATTAAAATCTGAAGTGGAATCAGCACTGACCAAATTGAACAGAAACAAAGTGGCAGGGCCAGACGGAATTGTAATAGAGATGCTGTCAGTCTTTGGCATATACAAGATTACAGATATAATGAATGAAATATACAACAGTGATGATATTCTGGAAGGACTAAGTAGATCTATTTTCATAGAACTGCTTAAGAAACGAAATGCAAGCAATCGGCCTAAAGATATTATAACAAAATTTATCATCCAAACTCTGATTAATAGAGAATGCAGCAAAATTAGACTGAAAACAGGACAAAACAAGTATGGGATCATTAAAGGTGATACAACAAGGAGAATGATATCAAAAAGAGCAATACAAATGCAAAAGTATTTATACCTAGTCCTACAGATTACGCAAAAGTATTTGATAAAATATGTTAAATAGTATTGCAGTCTTAACTTTTATAGTTTGATATTTTTGTTAGGTTAATTCAGCAAATTACAAAATTTCTCATCTCCAAATAAAAGACAAAAAAAAAAAAGCACTAAATTACATAAAGAGATCATCTCTGTGCATCCTTGGCAACAAATGATTCAATATTTATTTTATTCTTTCATCATCTGGTTCTTTTTGTTTTCTATTCCCTTGGCTTGGTATTTTATTTTCCAGCAAAATTAGTCCATTCTTTACACACAATCACAAACTATATATATATATATATATATAAACAATTGCATCTAGCATGAAACAGCCTGTTGCCTCTGAGTGTTGACTTCAGTGTTCACTTTTATATTTACATACACTATCTCTGATATTGAGCACTTTTATCCCATAAATATAGCATGCCTTAAAGCTATATTTTTACCTATTATAGCTATATATATATATATATATATATATATATATATACATACACACACACACACACACACACACACACACACACACACACACACACACACACACACACACACACACACACACGATTTAATGGATTTATTTATTTTTAATCCAACTTTCTAATTACTTCAAACAGAGTGGATACTTTGTATTTAAAATAGATGTGCCATTTTTTTTTTTTATTAAACAGTGCGTATTATAAATATTGCTCACCCAGTGGTACATTTAAGAAATCTTAATAAAGGAAAAAGAAAATGTGTTCTTCAGCAGAGATCAAGCCTGCATACCTCTTGGAAGTGGAAATGACCATTTGACCCAGTGTTCTTTACAGCTCAGCCACAAAGAATGTCACCATAAGCAAGGTTCTATTTTCTCTTTCACACTAGATCAAACAGTGATTCTCCCTACAAAGGTCATGCAGGTTCAATTCTTGCTGGAGAACTTTTCTTTTTTTTTTTTTAAAACTAAGATTTCTCAAATGCACAGATTAATAAATAAAAATGTTTGTAGCTTCAGAAATTGTTGGCAGATGAGTTTTTGGAGAGTGTTTTGGCTAATTGATCAGCGATATCCTTTTTGCTGGTTATTTTACAGTTATTTATTGAGAGATGTTTTATATCATCAGAATAATGTTCACCAGCTATTTTCCTTACCCTATCCCATACAAATTTTGTTTTTGTGGCAGAATTAAATCTGCTGACATACTTTTTTCCAACATTCTTTTTTGCTTTAATTATTTTCCATGCTATTGCAGGAAGTTGCTTAAATCATAACAAATTAGAGGTTGAAATCTGTTAAAATCTCTAAAAAGCTCTTCTTCTGAGCCTGATAGCTCTTTACTCTCATCATTGAACCAAAATCTGTTACATTTTTTTTTGGAATGAACTTTTAGGAATACAAACCTTTGCAATAGATATCAGGATTTCCATATAATGTTGTTGCTGCATTTACCTTCAGTTAGCTTACAAGAACATCGGTTTTTAAATTTGTCCCAGTTTGCTTCTGAAAATAAAATGTTTCTTTTATATTTTAACTCTGACAATTTTCCCTTTTGTTATGTAGTGATTTCACAGTGGAGGCTTGTTTTTGTACTAAGTCGGTCCTAAAATAGGTTCAACGTACAAAACGTTAGGAACTTGATATAATAGGTAATGATGCAGTAATCTAGTTGTGGTGGCTGATACTTTAATATCCGACTAACAGTCGTCCGACATCGACCGACTGACCAACTCACTGAGTGACTCACTTGTTACTCTTACTACTCCTACTTATTATAGGTGGGAGAGTCTATTAACTATAGAATAGGGGTGTTCCACTATAACACCTTTCCTTTTTCCAGAAATCACATTTTCTAGAGTATGCTGGATGGCTTTTTCTGGCTGTTATCACATCTTATTTCATCGTGAGATTCTTTCTCAGAATGGTACGAATCTTTTTGGCCACATTTTCAACATGTTGGGTGACTCCAGCAGCTATCCCTATGAAGTCCAAATTTTTGGTACCTAAAGCATCTTAGTAGCAGGAATATATTGTTCCACTGGCTCAATATTATACCCTATATTTATTATTGGTGGGAGGTGGGGGCTTTCAGGTGTGCCAAAAGTAAGGATACATAATTGTTTCCCCCTTTTCTTTTAATTGAGATCTATGATAATTGCTGATCCCTTGGCTTCCTAAGGCAGATGTAATTTCCTCAGGTGTGGCCAGAGACAATTCTTTACTTCTAATGACATCCTTAGAAATATTCTGTCTTGCATGAGGGAAAATTTTAATTTGGATATTATGAAAAGTTTTCATCTTTATATTTTCTGCGTGTTTCCTTAGTTCAACCAGAAAATTGTCATCTCTCAACTTTCTGTTTTAGAATTAAGCCTACTGGATAATATCTTTTCAATCAAGAAAGGGGAAAGTTTTGCCAGAAGAGTTTCTTCTTGGGACATGAGCACAGAAAATCTTGGAAATTCTGTATTAATTACTTTTACAAAATTAGAGAATGAAAGACATCTTTTTGGCTTTTTATTTTGACTATTCACAATTCGCTGTCTAACGCATATAAATTGGAGAGAGATGGTATTTTATACTGGTGTATATTTTGGGTATTGTATTTAGTTATAAAATACTGTATAAATTGATATAGATGCTATGACCAGCCAATTGGTCAGCTCTTGCCTCTCCTACTGCCCATGTAAGTAAGGTCCAAAGCAGTGTGTTGGGAATCAGAAGTAACTAACCCTGACTCTTGAAACCCTCAACCATCAAAATCCCATCCCCAGACATTACAGGTCGGCACCCATGGCAAACAGGTGGCCTTGTTTTTTTTTTGGGGGGGGGATTAGGGAGCAGTCAGTGTATTCTGAAGCCCCAGGCAATTATATATATATATATATATATATATATATATATATATATATATATGTGTGTGTGTGTGTGTGTTTTCATGCTTGTGTTAAGGGTTGACTAATTTTAATGGCACTGGTTGTCAAATTCTTTGATAGTTACCTTCCTGTGGTGAATCTGTTTCAAACAAAAAGCTATTCCCAGGACTGAATAAAGGGTGGTATATTCCCTGGGCAGTGTCCAAAGTTTCATGGATTTCACATCAGAAAAGAAAAGCAATTCTAGCACTATTGAGAAGGAAACTCAAAAAAAAACTGTGATCGAAGTGGTTACCAGTTATCTTGCACCTGCTTGCCACTGGATGTTGGCCCATCAAGATTTAGAGAGTGGGGTATAATATGTTGTACAAGCATACATCCCTATACCCCAATGATGTACATATGCCCTGTCAACTTATCCTTTTTTTCTCTCAATGTCCTTTGGCAATAAACGAATGGCAACATGGGCATATTTAATTGGAAGCCTACAGTCATAAATCTACACAAAGGCAGCTGTAGTTTTATCTTAGCATCACTATCTTGCCTACAGGGGCTGATTTCAGGGGAAACTCCTATGTCTGAGCAGCCCTATTTAGGGAGAGCACTGCTCACTCAGATTCCTGGGAAGATGCTAGAAAATATGCATCCAACATTGCCTTTCATCTTTTCAAGCTGCTTAGTTTACTGCGGCTGAAAGCTGTTCATCATAGCAGGAACAAAGTTACTACAAGAAACAAAGGAATGCATATCACTCAACTTTTGCTACTGGAATGTTAGAATATTGTTTGATCTTAAAGTTTCTGGCCTGCCAGAGTCTAGAAAAGAGCTTCAGCAACTTAACATAGACATAACAGCACTTTTTGAAACTTGCCTATTTGATAAGGATCACTTAACAGAAGTGAAATCGGGATACACTATCTTTTGGGTTGGAAAACCGATGAGTGAGAAACAAGAAGTAGGAGTTGGTTTTGCCATTTGCTCTTCTTTGGTTGACAAATTTGATTGTCTGTCTAGTGTCTGTGACTACATTGTGAAACTGCAAAAGTTCCTCTTTCATGTGGACATTATGCTACAAACACTCCAAGCAAGTGATGAGAAAATTATGCAGTTCTATAGAACCCCTTCAAGAAATCATTTCCGATATTTCCAAGGAGGAAAAACTGATTATACTTGGAGACTTTAACGTATGTGTGGGAGGACAGCATGAGGTATGGAATGCAGTTGGTCATCACAGTATTGGAAAAGTAAACGGCAATGGCTTGAATTTATTGCATCTTTGCTCTGAGTTCAACTTGGGTACCTGTGATACCTTCTTTCACCAAAAAGAGAAGCACAAGGTAACATGAATCCATCCAAGATCTAAACACACTCACATGATAGATTTTATTGTCACTAGGATGAAGGATGTCTGTAATGTCCATGTGTTATGTAACACTTAGTGTGATATCAACTACAAACTAGTCTGTGGAAATTTCAAACAGCAACCAAGAGAAAAGTTTGCTTGGTTGGTGCCAAAATTCAGAAGCAAATTAATGTGGCAAAGCTTAGGCATTCTGGTATATGCCAGCAGCTCTCAGATATCTTTAGCAACATTACCTTTGATGGCTCTTGGGAGAACTTTAAGGACCAAGTTTACTCAACTGGTGTGGATACTCTTGGGCTGAATTAGTGAAAACAGAGATTGGTTTAACGAGAATGATGCCATAATTCATTAGTTACTGGAAAAAAGCATTCTCTGCACAAGTCACTTTTAGATACAAGCCTCACAAACAGGTGGCAAGTGGAGATGTCTTTCAAAGTGCACAGAGTAAATTTGCAACAAATTCTGAGAAAAATGAAAACACATTGGTGGTCTAGCATCTCGACTGAAGTTGTTGCAGAGGATTGCAAGACATCTGAAGTAAAGAACTTGGTGCTGGTCAGCACAACTCAAGGCAACTTTTTTGCCTGTTAAGAACTATCTTTGGTCCATCTTCAGTCTCTGTTGTTCCAGTCAAATCTAAACATTAAGAACTCTCTTGGGATCATGGGGCACTGACAGGAACACTTTCATGATTTGTTCTTCATCCCATCAGTTCTGGACGAGGCTGCTATTGAAAGTATACCACAATATGACCTTATCGTGAAGTTGGATGTTTTACCATCAAGAATAGAAACAGACCTTGCTTTTAGTCAGATCAACACGGGTAAAGTGCCTGGTTTGGATGGCATAGTGGAATTATTGCAGAGTGTGTGTGTGGGGGGGGGGAATCAATTGTTTTCAGTCTGATTCAAAACTGTTGGGAAGGAACCCCAGTTCCCCAAGATTGAGATGATGGTATCCTGGTTACCCTATTCATGGGTAAGTGAACCAAGTCAGACTATGATAACCATTGTGAAATCACACTACTTGAAACTGTTAGCAAGATGTTAGCCAGATGACTTCTCAACAGGCTGATGTTGCATGTGTGTCCACTGGTATTATAAGAGACACAGAGTGGTTTTCTTCACAGAGGAGGAACAACAGACATGATCATTTCAACAAAGCAACTGCAGGAAAAATCTATGGAGCAATATGTTGGCCTATATCAAGTCTTCATAGACCTAACCAAGAGTTTTGACACTGTCAATAGAGATGCTCTGTGGAGGATTCTTGGTAAATTGGGATGCCCACTCATTTTCATCAACATGTTTAAGGAGCTCCATCATAGCATAAAAGCATGTATTGTATTCAAATGGAGAACTATCAGACAAGATAGCCATGGACAATGGTTTAAAGTAGGGTGACATTTCTGCATCGACCCTGTTTTTAATTTATTTTGCTGTCGTGCTTTGGTATGCTTTTTGTGAATGCAGCATGGGGATTGGTATTTGCTTTAGAACTATTTATTCAATTTAAGAAGATATAATGACAGTTCAAAGAATTACCAGACACTTCTATGTAAATAATTACATGCTGTTGACACTGTCTTTGTTGCACATACTGAGAGGGTCATGCAGGTGTTGATAGATTCTCAATGGTGTCTAATACCTTCAGGCTTACAATAAGTCTGAAGAAAACGAAAGGGATGTTTGCTCCTCTACCTGATGCGCCGTACATTGAACCTAATATTTACATCAATGGCATTAGATTAGACATTGTTGGTACTTTTGTGTATCTTGGCAATACCTTGTCATAGGATGGATTGCTCGATGCTGAAGAAGGCTTCTGTTGCTTTTGGCAGGTTGGAGAAGTAGCTACAGTCTGATAGGGGTGTCACTTTTCAAACCAAAGTGACAGTCTACAAGATGTGTTTGCTGACTATCCTGCTATACTCATCAGGAGTATGGACAATTTACCGTCACCACCTAAAATGGCTTGAGCGATTTCACCAGAAGTGTCTGAGGAGGATCTTTTACATTAAATGACAGTCAATGATACCTGATACTGCTCTTCGTCAGAAAGCCGATTGCTCAAATATGAAAAATATGATAATTATTAGGTTGGTGCAAAAATAATGACGGTTTTTGACGTATTTCTTTTTAACGTCAAAAACCGTCATTATTTTTGCACCAACCTAATAACTATCAGATGCATTGGGTTGAGCATGTAGTCCATACGGAAAACGGTAGATTGCCAAAGCAGTTGTTTTATAGTGAGTTCACTGCTGGTGGATATATGAGGTTTAAGTCAAAGAAGAGCTTCAAGGATTGTGTGAAAAACAATCTAAAGGAGATCAGTTTGGAGATTGAGAATTGGTAGGAGATCGCAGAGAATGGCACTGAATGGCAGAGAGTTGTTGCAGAGGATTGCAAGACATCTGAAGTAAAGAACTTGGTGCATGCAAAACAAGGGTCTGTGGAAAGGAATTGTGAAGCGCTTGGATTCTAACATAGTGAGCTGAAAATGTGATTGTATTCTAATGTCTAAAGCTAGATACGTTAATCATTTGGAATCACATAGAGACAGGCTTCTCATGCAAGGCCACCTTCAGGATTAGGTGATACTGTTTGTGTGATTTGCAGCAAAGTATGCAAATATACAGCCTGATTGAAGAGACACAGTGTAGTACACAAGGAACAGATATCACAGCATGATCCAAATTAATCCTATGAAGACAGTAGAGTATCTATCATCAATGTTTCAAGCCATGCAAGCCGGCTGCTGGTTTGAAGAGTCACCTTCATAGTCATTCAAATTCAAAAGGGCGCAGCGAGGAACACAGTAGGAAATGTGTGGGATGGTGATCATCTGTGAAGATAGGGTGATCAGGATAGGTGTGTGTGTATATATATATATATATATATATATATATATATATATATATATATATATAAAATATGTATGTATGTATGATGGTGACATTGTGCTATGTTGAATGTATTTGGAATAAAATATGTATCAACATGGTAATTTTCTCTCTTCCTTTAATAATGACACCAAAAAGCTTGTCTGTGAATATGAAAGGATCCAATTGAAAATAAGTAGATAAAAGTTGTCTACATTATTCAAGGAAACATGTCTCACACACACATATATTATATATATAATTATTTACTTGAAAATTATAACATAAATATGTTATAAAATCACTACCCATTTTGTATCAACACCTCTGGTGTCTTATCAAGTGATGATGTTGAATGTAGATTAAAGGGATTTAAAAAGTTCAAATCAATTAACCACCCCTCGCAAGGGGAAATGCTGTTACATAAGCTATTTTGCTCTACTCTGTATTGCGCACTCTTTTAAGAATAGTAATTGTTGGTTATTGGAATTTATTCCGTATACACCAATCCTATACTTGGATATATATATATATATATACACACACACACACATACATATGTATGTATGTATGTACCTCCAAAGAAATGTGATACCTAAAGTTTAAAATGAATTTTAAAAAATGAAAAATCTTTCTTGAAGCTTTTATTTCAGTTTAGTTTTAATTTCAAGCTGATAGATTAAATTTAATATCTGCAATAAGCAAAATACTTTGCTGTATTTCAAAACAAATTTAAATTGACTGGAAGACTTTTTTTTAAATGAATTGAATCATTTGATAAAACTCAATAAGATATGACAAAATTTAAAAATAAAAATTGACAAATCCTTAACAAATATAATTGCCAAGCAAGAGACATTTTTTTTACTGTTGTTCACCCAACACATGGCCCAAGAGCCATTCAAAGAGTTACTGAATGAAGTTATTGAAATTGACTCTAGACTTGTAAAGGTTAAGATTACAATGATTGGAAAAGTATACTCTTGGGAGTCTGTTTCACAAAGTAGAAGTTCTTGAGAAGATGTCAAAATTAAACTTCCTTCTTTGTAATGAAATACAAAGACAATGGAGTTGATTCAACCTTGTGGACATTACATGTCTCAGCTGAACTGGTGAAACTAAGGAATGGATTTTCTCAGAACATTCATTATGGAAATAGCAATAGAGTAGCAAGAGGCTTGCAACATTTCAAATGGGGGGAAAGGAGTTGGAAAGTGAAAAATAATTCTTCACCTACAAAGTCATGAATAGACTGTCAATCTTGGAAAAATGATTTAGAACTAAAGCTACACTCCTTACAAAGTCACAGATACTAACTTTCATTTTGAAATAAAGTCCTGATTATTTTTTTAGAATTAACTGTAACTATATACAGATTACAAATTCTTCTCTACTGCTGATACCATATAACCTAGTTCTATCTGTCACATGATACAAGAAAAGATCAGCAGTGCCAGAAATACAAAAGTTAGCACTCAATGTTTAAAACCAACAAACCATATCCAGAAAGTTATTTTGATTATAATTATAAATTTGGCTAAAAATATATTAGAATAACTTTCAAAAGATTTTGAATTAAACAGATGTCAGAGAAAGCTGCCATAAAATTATAATGAAGGTGCTGAAAAATTCTAAGTTTTGACCAAGAAGCTATTTAAAAAAATTATTTGGTTAGATTTCTGTGAATTAGGTTTAGGCAAGAATTTTTCAGTATTATTTATATATTTTGCTTTTTAAAATCCATTGAACAGAAATTAATAAATGCCTATCAAATTATTGGTGGAAGATGTAATATATATATATATATATATATATATATATATATATATATAAAAAAAACATGTTCCAGTAAAAAGTTTATTCACAAAATAGTTATGACTAAATGATTCACAAGTTCGGGGTGCAGAATTATTTTCAACTCGCAACTAATTAATGAAAGTTGCAGGAAAGATGAATTCTGAATTATGTTATCTAATAAGGATTTTTAATGCTAAATTAAAAATACCAACTGATTGCATTTTGTTTAGGAATTCATAGATTTTGATAACTTTGATTTTAAATCAAGTTAAAATTATTTCTGTTACTCACAAGTTCATGTATTCAGATTTTTTTAAAGATACCATATAAACATCCAGATAGTATAAACAGTGATAAACATGGCGACAAAAACGAGGACAATAGTCCGAATAATGTAAATAGAGTACATAATACCTCATCTCAGAAATATAGATAGATACTGAAGGATGTGATAAAAATGGTGACAAAGATGAGGACAATAGTCCAAATAATCTAAATAGTGTACATAATACCTCATCTCAATAGACAGATACTGAAGGGTGTGATAAACATGGCGACAAAGATGAGGAGAATAGTCCGAATAATGTAAATAGTGAAGATTAAAGATTTTAAGTATTTCATGTAACAAAAAAGATATCAGAGTAATGTAAAAAATTTTTTTTAAATCTGACTCTTCACTAAGCCTGAGTACAAGATGGCCAGTGCTCTGTCAAGTCTGCATACAATACAGTTGACACTTCATCTGAAGTTGACTTATGCCTGACTAAGCTTATCATAATGGAGAGTTATGCAGAGTAAGATTAATTTCTCATCCTTGTTTGTTTTGAATGAAAAACAGGTCATCATCAAGCTGACTGGAGAGAAAGAACAGGATGCAGTAAATGACCAAAACTACTTGGCACCCTTAACTCTTGCTCATTGCCTGTAAGAGAGGCAATGAGAAAAGATAAGATTTTAGGCTGTTTCCAAAACAACATTAGTGTAAAATAAAGACAAACTTGTTTCAGACAGAATTTGTTTGCCAAGTCAAAAGTCATAAACTAACACCTCAAATTCACAAAGAACTGTACCAAATAACAGAAACCACATTCTCTTGAAAACTTCCATCACACCACCTGCACATCCAAACACTTGGTATTTCCAAAAAGTCACCCATCTAGGTACTGACCAGGCTCAACATTGCTTAACTTTGGTGATCAGATGAGAACCAGTGTGTCAATGTGATATGGCCATAAGGTTTATTTAAGAAATGTCATCTCTTAGTCATCACTTTTTTTTTCTACTTGCATTCACATTACAAGGCCAGAGATAACTGGTAACTTCAGATAACCACTGTATTTTTATATTGGTTCATGACTAATCAAAACTAGTATTATTTGTGACTTTTAATGATAAAAGCAACCAAAGGCCAAGTTTGGAAATTTATAATTGCTAGAACCAGTATTTAGCCACCAGTAATTTCATATTGCATTTTCTATAATACAAAATATAATATGGTATATAATATAGTATAAAATGTAACATGTGGATGGTCTATTAATTGATTTCTTTTTTATGGATTGTCAACCTTTTGCAGGTTATTTAAAGTTAGAAAATATTATTTATAAGAATTTTTTAAGAGATAATGAATTTCCTACTAATTAACCCATAGATGGTCAGAGAACAGGCAAATTCATACCTTTCCCAAGGATATTGCATGTAAATGAGTAAAACAAACCCGACTGGAATTGGAACTAAGTTCTCCAATTAACAATTCTGAGTTGTCATCCTTTACATCACCTTGTATTCTGAAGCTGTCACCCATCTAGATACTGATAAGGCTTGACATTGCTTAATTTTGGTGAATGTACTGGAATCAGTGTTTCAACGCAATATGGTCGTAAGACCCAGGATTGGGGGTTGTCCAGGTTGATGAGAGGGTAATGTATTATTCCAATGTCTTATTTCAAACTACCAAATTGTATGTGTGATATGTGTGTGTGTGTGCTTCACATTAAATAACACAACTAAGTCACTCAAATATAATAGACACATACTCATTAAATATGTGCATGCAAATTTGCATAATGACAAAGTGTGTGACAGACAGAATCAGCTTTTCTTTTATAATATACATAATGCTTTTTGGGGAAAAGCATTTTTAAAATAAAAGACATTTGATGTCCTTTCCAAATTCAACAAACAACAAGCACAGAAAGAACTAAATAATAGGTTTGGTTTGGTTTACGACATATCAACCTGCTGGCTTATTTAATGCTGAAATTTAGCATTTAGCACTCTGTGGGTGACTATTTTCACCAAGCAAAATGTTAGTCCTGCCAATCCAAGTTGAATTTGAATTTCTTGGTTGTGTAGTCACATCCTTCTATGGCAACACCTAAAACAATTTTGATTGAAATTTTGAGCCAGGCTACTGTAATTTCAAATATATACAAGTAATATACAAAACACTATATTTTGAGGGGGGATTCCATATACATTAAAAGGGGAAGTAATATTTATAAATGAGGCAGAGTGCTAAATGTTAATATTTTTCTAAAAAAAATTTTGTATTTAAACAGTCAAAAAATAATTTATTTTATAAACTAAGACTGCTGTTAGTTATCGTTATATTTATTTTTTTAATTATATTTTTGAAATCGGTTTAATTTCTTTTAGAAAGTGGAATATATAAAATGAATCATTATTTTGAAAAAAAAGTTCTTTTAAGTTTCTTGTTTGGTAGCATTTTAAGCGGATTGTATTAAAATTACTGTAATTTGTCAGTATGTGTTTTATGGTGAATGGCTCATGGCATGCCCCACATACCAGAGGATCTTCCATTTTTTAGGATATATGAATGGGTTATGGTAGTATGTCCTATATGGAGCCTTGACATAAACGCAAAGGAACTGTTTTGGCCAATAAAGGTCAGTTGGTAACCATATGTATAATAAACATGGGAGATCTCACAAATTTCCATGCAATCACACACCCAACATAAGTATCTTGTGAACAGATATGTGAACTGAATAGATATATCAGAATGCACAGCCTCCAGCATCTCAGATTCCACGTCACATTACAGTCAATATTATTCAGGCAAAGAGATGAATTGCACTTAGACAGTGGACTTGCAAGTATTTGTCAAGTTATTATCATTTGAAGTTAATTAAAACTCAAACATTTTTAATCATTTATCTTTTAGAATTTTATTCTAATAACAGGACTCCAAAGGCAGAAGAGAGAAAGATATTTCAGATGTCTGCTTGGTATTTCAAACACCGACCACATCACCAATGAAGAGGTACATAAAAGATTGAATAATCAGATAAATGGTTACAAAGACATGTTAACCACCATAAAGAAGAGGAAACTGAAGTGGTATGGCCAAAATAACTAGAGCGAGAAGCCTCTAAGATCATCCGGCAAGGAATGGGGTACAAAGAGGTAAGAAATGTCAAAAGAAAGAGATGTTCAGACAAAGTCATTGAACAGATCAGCAAAAGTTTTACCCAGACCCAGATACTAACAAATGACCAGCTCAAGTGTAAGCTTTTTGATGAGCAAGCCATCTTGCAGAACACCCTACAACCGTAACAGGTTATAAGACAAGAAGCAGAAGAAGATTTTTAGATTATCAATTCTGGAAGCATATTTTTCCTGCCTATTTTTGCAAGGAAAGTCATTGGAATCTTTTTTTTATAAGTGACAAGCAGGTTTTTAATGTGACACTCTTTTTCAAAAAGATTTTAGAGTCCAACACAAAAATTCAGTCAAATCTTTTCCGATATTTTACCATCGTCTTGAATATGACAATAAACTACATCTGGCAGCAAAGCCTCTGACTTGGAGGTTTTGAGGGACATGGAACCAACTCTTAATTGCTGTTGATCCCAGGTTCACTTGACCCTAGATGGAGGGGGTGGCACCTATTAGGGTTCCAGCTATGGGAAAATAGCAAACCTCCAAACTGTGGTCAAAATACTATGAAAGTATAAAAATACATTTTTATGGTAAAACTACAAGCAATAAATTTTTAATAGTAAAAACAAAATTTCAAGCAATAGATTTTAATAGTAAAAAAAAAAAAAAAAAAAAAAAAAAACAATTACCTAAGCTCCCAAGAAAATTAAATTTCAGCATTAAATTACCCATAAGGAATTGATTAAACAAACAAACCAAATTTTGACTGCTTTTTATCTCTGTCCCCAAGTTCAAATAAGTGCCAAAGACAAAGTTTTTTTTTCTTCTTTTTAATGTTAAGTTCCCAAATATTAAAACAATTCAAATGAACAAACTGTAAGAAAATTGTTCTTGGGAAGATATTTAAAATGTACTCAGTTCCTTTAATTACATTAATATGACCATTACTCACTTTTGACACATTATGCTAGGCACCAAATATCAGTTTTCAACATAACTTTCCTCATATTTATCAGAAACTCATGATCTAGACCTCTATTCTTGTTTTTGAGTGGTGCTGAATATCCCATGTCCAAATGAGTTCATTTCAGGAATTTGACTAACACAGAATTCAGTCAAACTATTTTTTTTTTTACTTTATTTTGTTTTTGATCCCCAAATTTGAATAAGTTTCTAAATATCAAGACAATTGAAATCAGCAAAATGTACGAAAATTGTTCTCAGGAAAATATTTGAAATGTACTCAGTCCCTTTCATTTTAGCATTTTATGCTAGGTAACAAATATCAGTTTTCAACATAACCTTCTTCATATTTATCAGAAAATCATGATCTAGACCTATATTCTTATGTTTTTGAGGATACGGGATAATTTTTGGCATTGAAAATTATCCCAGAAGTTGGGTTAAATGCAAAATATGAGCTCTTTTCCGAAATTATGGCTCTTCATTGCAGACTAAGGTTTTTAGACCTAAACCCCTACTTTTTATTTAGAAATGTCCAAGTTTTATTTAGAAATGTGTAAGTTTTGCTTTAATCTTCCTCTTAATAATTGATTGATTGATTTCTTTTTTGATGGTTTATCAACCTTTTGCAGGTTATTTAAAAACAGAAAATATTTTGAAAATTTGATAATAACAAAGATGAAGACAATAGACGGCATGTAAATAATGATAACTCACCAGCCCAGAAATTAAGACAGAAATAACTTTCATTGTATTTATCAGAAAATCATGATCTAGACCTCTCTATGTTCTGTGGGTGCCAAATTCATGTTTGGCACTGAAAAGTCTAAAAATGGCTTGAATGCAAAATTTAAGTTCTTTTCAAGAATTTTAGCTCTTCACTGCAGACCAGTGATTCTGGACCTAAACCCCTACTTTTTTTAAAATTAGAAATGTGGAAGTTTTGTTTTAATCTTCCTTTTAAGTACAAATAACATTAACATGGGTCCATAACTGAGCTGAAAAGTCACTCAGGGCTCAGATTTCTGCTTGGATCTATTGTACTATTAGGCCTAATTCTTTACATACCTTGTAAACTATCTTATATATTTATAAGTCTACTAATCATCCTTGCTTTAAATATTGTTGCCATATCTGGTCTGATGCTCCTGCTATATATTTAGAGATTCTTGATAAAATCCTAAGCAGAATCTGCAATGTTATTGATCATGACCTGGCATCTCAACTTCAATCATTTTCCCATCACCATAACATCTTCCCTGTGATTTTTCTATAAATACATTCATGGTAATTGTTCTGATGAACTTTCCACTATGATATCTAGACTTTATGAATTTAAGCACAGTACTAGATTGGCAGCAAGATCGCATCATTTTACAGTTGAAACAGCTAGATGTAACCATAAGTTCTTTGCTAAAAGTTTCTTTTCTCAAATTTCTCATTTGTGAAACTCTTCCGGCTGCTTGCTTTCCAGTCAAGTTTGATCTACAAAAATTTAAATCGTTATCTTTTATTGTTTTCGCTCCTTAATAGTAATTTTTCTCATATTCTCTAACACTCAGTAACCCCTTGCATCCTAGTGTCTTTATTGCCTTTGATCTTCAAAAATTTACATGCAATGCCAATCATTATCTTCTGTCTTCTTAATTCTTGTTCTTTTATTGTCTTCTCTCCTTAATAGTAGTTTTTCTCATATTCTCTAACACTCAGTAACCCCTTGCGTCCTAGTGGCTTTATGGCCTTTGATCTACAAAAATTTAAATGCAATGTCAATCGTTATCTTCTGTCTTGTTCTTTTATTGTTTTCTCTCCTTAATAGCAGTTTTTCTCGTATTCTCTAACACTAAGTTGCTGAGTCTTAGTGGATTTATTGCCTTGTTTGGAGTGAAATGATGAAAAAATGAAAACAAAAAATAAACCGACGTTCTACTGTCATCAATGACTAGCAACTGGAGAAAGTACATTTTACCGAGCCACCAAAAGACATGCCTGGTTCTGCATCCATGAATATCAAATTCTCATAACTGTATTCATTGAAAACCAATACTTTAATTCAAATCCGGTTGGAAATTAATCTTCTTTGGTATTTATTCTGTTGTCTTTACAAGTCTTGAATACAAGCTGAGAAATTAGGGCATCATTTTCAACTCATTCAATGGACTAATCTCTTTGTAGAGATCAAATCTGATTTCCCAATTGTCACATCTTAAATTTCAATCCCTGGCAACAAATGATAACAAGTCTTGTGATATTCACTTAGAGATCTAAACAACAGTGAAGCTTATTGGAGATATGATCTAGAATGTCCTTGGGAACATTGTCTAGCCACCTTATAATTTTCCATGATGAAAGGAATGAACATAATTTTAGTACAACAAAGTTTTGCATACAATTTTCAATATGTTTTTTTTTTCAAAATCATAAATCTAAGCTTTTTGCTTACATTCAGTTAGAATATTTCTTTTTTTTTGAGTTCACCCCAAGCAAGGCAGTAAATCCACTAAGACACAAGGGATTACTGAATGTGGAAGAATTAGAAAACAGAAACATTACTAAGGAGCGAGAACAAGAGAAGAGTAATCAGGAGAACAGTAGATAGTGATTGACATTGCATTTAAATTTTTTAACATTAAAGTTGGCTGGAAAGCATGGAGCCAGAAGAAAGTTCCACAAACAAAAAGTGCAAGAAAAGAAATCATTAGAATAGAATTTACAGTTACATCTAGCCAACTCAACTGTAAATTGATGAGATCTCAATGCCAGTCTAGTAAAAAATTTAGCAAAAATTCACAGTGAAGAGATCATCCTAACAATTACCATTAAAGTATTTATAGAAAAGGCTCAAGAAGACAACTTTATGGAAGTGGGAAAGTGGCTGAAGCCAAGCTAACAGATCAGGACCAATAATATTACTGATTCTTCTTTGGATTTTATCAAAGAGCTCAAGGTAAATAACAGGAGTGCTGGACCATATGTGGGCGCAATATTCTAAGCATGGACGAATGGTAGACTTATAGATATGTAAGATAGATTATGGAGGGAAAATTGTCTCACACAACATGGTGAACCAACTTTCTTTGTAGCTGACCTAGCAATGGACTCAATATCTTGTAAATTTTTGCAACAAACAAAAACTACTTGTTTTCTTTGTTTCACAAAATCATTACACTTTTGCTGATTTGTAAAATAAAGCAATTTAAGACCTCTGTCCAATAAGAGGTGCTACATTTATTATATGAAATGTTACAATTGTTTTGGTAAAGAATCTTGAAGTGACCAAATTGGCACTATTCCTGACCACTGGCAATTACTTTCTTCATCATTTGAAATGCATTCCTATAGTAAAATGATTAACAATACATATAATAGCCCTATTCTATCAGTAATGCTTGTATTCATTCCTGACCACTGACAATCCCTTTCTTCATTTGCAATGCATTCCTATAGTATTAGGTTGGTGCAAAATAATGTCGTTTTTTCACATAGTAACATATGTGAGAAAACGACATTATTTTTGCACCAACCTAATAAAATCATTAGCAACATATTTACATTATACATAGAAAAGCCCTATTCTATAAGTAATGCTTGCATTCATTGCTGACCACTTACGTTGTAGGGTACTGCTTATACTGACCAATTCTTTATCTAATGTCTCTGGCTCGCCACTTATGACTTTTATTCAGTGTTGTAAGCCGAGGACAATCCCTTTCTTTACGCTGTATAGATGGTGGGAGTTGAAATTGAGCTACTTTCCGATGAAAGTCGGTTTACGGTATATGATGTCTTGAACCCATGCTCTGTTCAAGATATTAGAACATCCAGCAATGGGAGTGTGTTGTTACTCTCTTTCTCCATCAGGAACTATATCAAAGGTCTTATTGAGTTCACATGATCCAGTAGAACATCTTCCTGATGTGGCCAGAGTATAAAGGTGTCATCTATGTATCTTAACCATAGAGTTGGCCTTAGAAATATAGATTCTAATGCCATTTCCTCAAAGTATCCCATGTATATATTCAAAAGCTGGACAACACTTCACAGATACCTCTATCGAGTAAAACCCCAATAGAGGAGAACATGACTAAAGACTGTGTGTATGCAATCCCGTTCAGCTGAGGAAAGAAATATAAAGAGGAAACATGCCTCCCCCTTAAGGTAAGGCTTCAAGAACACCAAAAAGCTCTAACATGAGAGGAAGTTGAAAAATCAGGTGTGGCTGACCACATATGGAGAGAAAAGGGAAATCACCACCCTCTTTGGGATCAGGTTGAAATCATGTACATAGAACATCATTGGAAAATTCATAAACTTAAGGAATCAGCACATATGCTAGACCACAAAAATCTCCTGAGCCGACCAAGCATAGAAATGAATACAATATGGGAACCAGTAATAAGGAGTGCCAGAGAAAAGCAATAATAACAACTAAAAATTGCAATATGAGCTCTGGAAAAAAAACAAATAATGATAACAGCAAAAATTGCAATCTGAGCACTGGTAAAAAATGGTTGCTGAAGACTAGGTTTATAATACCCAGAAATTCACAAACAGATGTCCTCAAGGACACATGGCACAGTGGATAAAGGCGTTAGTTAGATCCAGTGACAGGACCCAAAGAGTGTGAGTTAAAGTTAAGGCGGTGGAGAACTTGGAGAGGGGAATTAAGCAGGAGATAACTGATAACTGACATCCATTAGACATGGCACGTGGAACTAAAATGGTCTACTCCAGTGAATGAAATAAAGGGTTCAGTTCGACATTCCAACCACCTGAAGAAGGTCGGAGCATACAACGTCTGAAACGTTGTGATAAATATGGCGACAAAGATGAGAACGATAGTCTGAGCTATGTAAATAGTGTACATAATACCTCATCTCAAAAATATAGACAAACCAAAACAGCTATACATTTTTTTTCTATAGATTTTTGAAGAAAAAAAAAATATTACCAGCAATAAATATCTTGTCGGCATTAAATAAGGTTTGATTGAGGTTGATATGCCATTACAAAAACCAAAAAAAACATCCTTCTTTACTCTGTGCATCCCAGAAATTTTAGCTATCTGCTTTTATTGTAAGAATTTTTTAGTTCCTGCTTCTTTCTGATTGTTAGAATCAGTTTCCTTCTAGTTCCTGTTAATGCCAATAAAAGATTTCTCATTTAAATGACTCACATATGTATGCTTGCTTAACCTTTAGCACACTGCATTATTCACTAACCTTTCCCTTTTTTGTACCACTTCCACCTTCCCACATGAGTAATGCTTTAAAACAAGGTTAATTTCTATTTCCAGAACAGCACATAACACAACTGATTTTTGTTGCTTTTCTTGCTATTACAATATTTTGGCGGATTCATTCTGTAATGTTGAGAAGGCATGTTGGAGCAATGGATAGCAGCTTGGATTGAGGAATTGGAGAGCAGAGCTCAAATTCCAAATGAATCCATTACATTCACTTTGCTAATACCCTTGGGAAAGGTATGAATCCTCTTCTTCTCCCTCCAGCTATGGGTAAATAGCAGGACAGACCGGGTTCTATAGCCTTGGATGGCAACTGGTCTAAGAGAAGGACAACTCTGAATTCAAAACAGATCCTCTAGGTTGGAGGTTGTGCACTACTCACTTAAAAATTGGCTTGTTACAGAAACTGCAATGATATTTTGCAGTCCTATGTTCCTCAAGTAATTTAAAAGCATAAAATATTCTGTAATGTAATACTGTTTTTTTGTTTTTTTTTTAAACATGGCATATTTGAAATATTAAATAATTTGGGTTCCCTAATGTGAAGGGATCATAAAGAATGGTGATTTTAAAAGAAAATAATTACACGCAAAATAAATGTAAATAAACTATGGAGATCAGTTACATATATGAAGAAAGATTGTGCCAAATAATGATGTCAAATAAAGATAAAATAATTTGATTATTTCTGAATTCATATAACTTTAATATGAATAGGATGCTGAAGGTCTGAAGGCCCAAAAGCCATCCACAGGAGTAAGCCTAAAAGTTGCCCCAGGGGTGACTTCTAGGTTGGTTATACATAAAAGTATTGTTTATTCTCTTATGGATTCTATCAAATTAATGTTGGCCAAGAGGATATGTGATTTTTCAGTTACTTTGAATAATTGTTCCATTTTCATTGAGAGCATATGAGGGACTATCCCACCCCGGCAAATGTCAGGTGATCATATAATTTCCTGTCTTTTCTGTTCATATAATTTCTTGTGGGAGTATATCATTTCAGTTCATTTGAGTTGACATCCTATTTTATATTGGCACATCTACCATTATCATTTGAAGGCCTGATTCCACACTTGTCAGTTAGAGACATAGGAAAAGCAGTGCATCTAGCAAGCTTATGTAAATGGTTGGCAGAACATAGATTAGGAGATATAGCAAAAAGGCAAACTTTATTAAGGGCTACAAAGAACAAGAAGTTGTGGAGAGCCATGATCACCTATGTCCTGAAGGAACATGTTACGTAGAAGTTACCTTCTAAATCACCCCTCTGACACACTTAGCTCTTTTGATGTTCTGTGACTAGAAAAAACTAGAAAGCTTACTTCAGTATATCTTAGAGTGAACCCAGTATATATTGGGGTCACCACAGATCAACTCTTCTCAGATCAAAGGCTCCTGATGAACATTAAATTCAATTCTCTGATATTACTTGGTGAAAATCACATGCTATATACATTTTCATTCCTCTTGCAACTCTTCTGGACGTACTCCTTGTTTAAGTTGGTGAATGCTGCCATAATCCTTGCCTTCAGTTCATCTTTGGTGTGACAAGGAATTTTGTTGGTCTCTTTCTCAACTGTGACCCCACACATAATAATCAAGGGGGTTGCAGTCTGGGGAGTTAGGTGGCAAGATGCAAGGGGTGATGTGGTTGCAAATATTGTCTGACAGTCATGACTGGGTTCTCCTGCTTGTGTGTTGCCAGACAGAGTCTTCCAGCAGCCATTTTCTTGACCCAGGGCAGCATTACCTCCTCAAGGCACATTTTATATGCCTCCATATTGAGTCTGAGGTACTGGGGAAAGATCATTGGAGGCATAATGTCACCATTACTAGGGATCACTCCAAACACCTTTGTAATCACCATTAGACTCATCCAACTCTTTTTGAATCCTCTGCAGTTCTCAGATTGACACCCAAACACTGAAATGTTTGTATTGGAGCTTCTAATGTGAATGCCAAGCACCACAGCCTGCCATTTCCAAATTTATGGCAGAGTGAATTGTGTTATGGTGCTCTTTTTCTTACAGCGTCCAACTGACCCTACTATACTGTGCAGTCAAAAACAATATGCATGCGTAAAATTAAAAATATAAAATGACAACAATTTACACATCACACAACATATTTTTGGTTAATTCAGTTAATATTAATTCACTGCATGTGAAAATATCCCAGTTCATATCCTCAGAGTTGGACTCTCTCACTCTCATATATATGTGAATAAATATGAAAAGGAAAATATATCTTAGCCAATACGTTTCATCCTCTGATGAACTATCAAATCAAATATAAGAATTTTATTTTGCAATAAGTATTTATAAGCAAAAATAAAAATGTTATTACTTTTTGAAGATTTCTAAGGAATAAATATATATCAGGATAAATGAAAAGTCTAGGTAAATTATGGATTTACTAAGTGACTTAATTTAATGCCAAAAGTGAGTAAATGTCGTTGAATATTTATTTTATAATGTAATTATTATTTACGCGGGTCGGCCAAAAAGCTCATAGGTTGATTAAGATACTTTCATGGAATGAGGTTTATTTTTCAACATAGTTGCCCTTGCAGTTCACACACTTCTTCCAATAGTATTGCATTGCTTGAATCCAATTGATGAAGAAGCTTCCGTTTTGTTGTCATCAGCAGCAGATATGTACCTAGCCAAATTTTTTTTTTCATGCCGGGGTACAGATGATAGCCAGATGAGGCGAAATCAGGAGAATTGGGAGGGTGATCAACTAGTTCAAAGCTACAGTCATGTACAGCAGCCACTGAAACCAAGGACTGTATGTTAGAGCACAGTCCCAATGAAACAAGATCCCAGTTCCATCTGATGATATGAAGCAAAGAATAGCACTTGGCTCAACTGTTTTTGGAAGACTGACAAAAAGATCTGAAAAAAAAAAAAAAAAAAAAAAAAAAAACACAATCCATACTACATCAAGACCAGGATCTACTATGACCCCAACCCAGATAGCAATTTATGCCTGTGAAACTGGGACACAGAGAAAATAGGTCATACAAAAAGCTGTCAGTTCTCAAAAACAACTACCTCGGAGCCATAACTGTGAAAAATTTCAGAGATTTTTATGTTTTTTAATAATTTCACCTCAAGAAAGGCAATAAAGCCACTAACACACAGAGGGTTATTGAGTGTGAAAGAACATAAGAAAAACATTATTAATGAGCAAGAACAATAAAAGAACAGAATTTAAGAAGACAAAAGATAGCAATTGACTTTTCATTTGAATTTTTGAAGTTGGCTGGAAAGCAAGAAGCCAGAAGAGAATTCCACAAGTGAGAAGTGTGAGAAAAGATACTCTTAACATAGAACTTATGGCTACATCTAGTCATTTCAATAGTAAAATGATGAGACCTAGCTGCCAATCTAGTACTGTGCTTAAATTCATTCTAGGTACTATTGAGGAGAGGTCATCAGAACAATTATCGTGAAAGTATTTATTGAAAAGACATAGTGAAGCTAGATTATTGTAGTGGGAAAGTGAGAAAGTCAAGAATGCAGGTCAGGACCAATAACATTGCAGATTCTTCTTTGGATTTTATCAAGAATCCCTAAATATATAGCAGGACCACCAGATATGATGTGGCAGCAATATTCTAAGCATAGAGAAATGGTAGACATAGATATGTAAGAGATTCTGGCAAGAAAAATTGTTTAGTACAGCAATGAACCAACCTTCCTAGCAGTAGACCTAGCAATCGATTCAATATAACCACTTCACTTAATGTTAGTGGAAAACATTACCTCAAGAAGGCACAATGAGTCACCTCCTGGAAGCTAGCATCAGCCATGCTAATTAATGGAAGACAGAAGTAGTACTCTGAGATGATTAATAGAGAGCAGTTTTATTTTAGAGGTATTAAAATTAGCAAGTCATTCCTTGCCTCAGTTAACAACAGATTGTAGGTCATTTTTTTAGGTCAGCTGCTAATATCAAACTGCTCAGACATACTAATAAGACAGGAATAAATGATTGTGTCATCAGCATAGACATCAAGTTGAGAACTGATGCTATCACAAAGGTCATTAATGAAAATTAGAAACAATGTAGGTCCAAGACTAGAACCCTGGGAAATACCTGCATTAATTGTCTTGTATGACACAGTGAAACAATCTTCCTAGAAGCTGACCTTGCAAACAATTCAATCTTTCCACTTCATGTCAGTGGAAAAAGTTAGCCTGAGAAGGTACAATGAGTCACTTTCTTGGAGGCTAGCACCAACCTTGCTGATGGCAATCAGGAAAAATTCTCTAATGATTAATAGAGAGCAGTTTTGTTTTAGAAGTATTAAAATTAACAAGCCATTCCTTCTTCCAATTAACAACAATCTAAGTCACTTTTGAGATCAGCTGCCAATTTGATTTTATCAAACCACTCAGGTGGAGGTTAAAAATATATATTAATATATTATACTAGCCATTATTGTTGCTTTCATGGTTCAAGGGGAGTAACTTTTATTTGCCTTTTGTATCCAAAATTGCAGTGCATGTTTTATTATAAATTATATACTAGCTTAAAAGCCGTCCTTTCGGGCAGCATTTAAGCAAGCTCATGTGGTTTGGCCATCATCACAATAGCTAGGGAGCAGTAGATGTGATAGGCATTAATAAACTGCAGAAAAACTCAAAATTGATTGCTACATTTAAATATTGAATTAATGTTTAAACTTACCGTTTAAAAGTTCAACAATAATTCTTCTGCTGCCACTTAATTTAAAGACGATTTTATGTACATAGATCCTTATTTTCTATACAAACAATTATTTTTATTTCATGGGTGTCAAAACAGGGGACAAATAAGATAAAATTAATATAGTGTAAAGATGGGAAAATAGAAATTAGAATTAGTTATATATTCAACATTTGAAGAGTTAGAGAAACATAATAGCTAATTAAGTAAAAACCATAATATAAAATCTATATAAATAAATGCGAAATTGGAGCACAATTATCTAACAAATTCTGAGATTAAAAAACTCCAATAGTAATTTATAGTAATTTATATGCAGTATTTACTCTGTCCCCCCCACTTGGACGAGATGTGACACAAGGTCTTTTTGTAGGTGGGGACCCAAGCACATACGCCCAGGACAGGGACAAAATTCCCCTCAACCGCCGCAACTGTAATTTATATGCAGTATTTACTCTGTCCCCCCCACTTGGACGGGATGTGACACAAGGTCTTTTTGTAGGTGGGGACCCAAGCACGTACGCCCAGGACAGGGACAAAATTCCCCTCAACCGCCGCAACTGTAATTTATATGCAGTATTTACTCTGTCCCCCCCACTTGGACGGGATGTGACACAAGGTCTTTTTGTAGGTGGGGACCCAAGCACGTACGCCCAGGACAAGGACAAAATTCCCCTCAACCGCCGCAACTGTAATTTATATGCAGTATTTACTCTGTCCCCCCCACTTGGACGGGATGTGACACAAGGTCTTTTTGTAGGTGGGGACCCAAGCACGTACGCCCAGGACAAGGACAAAATTCCCCTCAACCGCCGCAACTGTAATTTATATGCAGTATTTACTCCTTCCTCCCACTCGAACAACATGTGACACAAGGTCTTTTTTAGGTGGGGACCTGAGCACATACGCCCGGGACAAACACTGATCTCTCCCTTGGGTGCAATGGGCTGACACGGCCTTGGGCAGCTGTTTCCCAGGGCTGGGCACCTCTCAGTATAATTTTCTCAGTTGCCCCTCTGTCCCTTGACTGAGAAGCCCCTGAACGCACTCTGCGTTAAAATCCCTCCAAAGAGGAATTTATACACTCTGCGATGTGTACTCATTCTCCCACCAGAGCGAGATGTGACACAAGGTCGTTTTAATGTGGGGACCCGAGCACGTACACTTGGGCAAGGGACAAAAATTCCCCCCAGCCCCCGCAACCATCAGTTGCGCTGGTCTCGGTGCAGAATATCATCTTATACAGTGCAGAAAATTATTTGAAATTTGCATTTTATTTGCAAAAAGTTGGCATCTATTTGTGAAACTTTCCTTAACAAGCCAATTTATGAATGAAATGTTCATTTAAAATTTTTGTTTCAAATATTTCAAGTAGTGAATATATCTTACTTTGTGAAACGATAGCAAGCGGGCAAACACTGCTAGTTCCTAAGAAACAAAAAGTAAGTGTTGCTGATTTTTTTTTATTTTATAATGTAATTATTAATTATTTTATTTTAGTTTGGAATTAATTTATGTTTTAAATAATAGGTTATGAATTTAACCATTTTTTCATTTTTGAGTATTTTTATAGTCATGTATATTGACTTTCAGAAACAGGATATTTGAAAGAAATCTGGGCCACAGATTTACATTTTGATAAGAATCCATAACAGCACTCACAAGAATTTTCCGTCTAAGTAAGTTACTTTTTCTTTTGATGTGTAATAGATTATATATATATATATATATATATATATATATATATATATATATATAGATATCACTTCAAACATTTTAGTCGATACCCATATTTGAGTAGAAGCTCCATTTAATTATTAAACAGCATATTTATTTTTGTCTACTGGCCTGAATATTACAAAAATCTTATTAAAGAAGCACCTTCCAATAGGATTTGAACTTGTGTACCCCTTTGAATATACAGGCTGAAAAAAAAAAAAAAAAAAAAGGAAGGAAAAAAAATAAGAAGAGTGGAGGAAGGAGAGACAAAAAAAAATGATGAAAAGGAGAAATGACCACAACATTCTACATATGTGCACATACACACATGTACAGGTGTACACATGGACACACACATACACACAATAAGAAAGTTAAAAAAAAAACAAATCTACACCAAAAGTGCATAATTATTTTTTATCTCAATATAAAAATAATGAAAATGAGAAAATTAGCAGTCAATTGCTGATATCTCCTGATGAGTAGACAGAATGATTACAAAAATGTTTGTCTATGAAATTCTAGAGTTGTAGTGCTGAATATAACATCAATCAGCTCAATGACAAGTTTTTTATTTGTATTATCACTCTGTATTCAACTTCATTTGCTGTACAAAAAGTTTATCCTGCTATTGACAGTAAACCTGATCCCTGTTTGAATTTCATAGTTGTGTTGTCATTTCCTGCTATAGCAACAGAAAACAACTCTGAGTGAAATTAACAATAAGGATATTGCAAATGAGGGGGCCTTGAAAAAGAATGTAATCGAAAGGGAAGTAATATTAATAATGCAGTCTGCTAAGGTTTAATCCTATATATATATATATATATAAATAAAATATAGTCTAAAAAAACTAATAATGAAAATATTGTAAAGTTGTAATTAAAATTGTAGTTAATTAAAATTAAAATGAATTCTAACCTAAAATTCATTTAAATTGTAATTAAATAAATAACTAAGGTTTACTAAATCAGAGAAATGAATTAGCTATTTTTGACATAAAAAAAAGAAAAAAAATTAAAATCGTAATATAATTGTAAAATAATTTTACTTACTGTAAGTAATCCTAATTCTTAAATACATTCACTTCTATTAAATGAAATTATAGTCTATTAAAACTAATAATGAAAATATTTTAAAGTTGTAATTAAAATTGTAGTTCATTAAAATGAATTCTAACCTAAACTTCTTTTAAATTGTAATTAAATAAATAAATAAAGTTTACTAAATCAGAGAAATGGAAATTTTACTTAAATAATATTCAAGTATAAAATCTTTAAAAAATAGTAATATACTGGATGTGATAATAATTCTACAAACTGTAAGGGATTCTAATTACATTTAATTGTTCTTGAAAGAAATATAGTATATTAAAAATTAAAAGTAAAAATATTTCAAATCATAGTTAAATAAAAAGTATTCTGACGTAGACACCTCCCAAAAATCTTTAAATATACGAACGAAAAAAATGCCGTAAGAATTTTAGCCGTTAACAAAAAAAAAAAAATTCAGACGACACGCTTTTAACGGATGTTAGATTTCATTGAAAAATACATCCCTACCCACTACCAAAACGTAACAATAACTGATACATTAAAATATAGACATATTGAACACCCAGACACCCCTAGTCTAGCAAAATAGATTTATCTGTAACCTTGGAAACATGAATTTTGTTTTAGCTGTGTATTTAAAACCCAGTAATTTTTAAAGTTACTCCAAAATTCGCTTGAGGATGAAATGGAACTAATGTCTTTAATTTAAGTACAAAATTAAATTCGGGGCTTTTAGCTTCCATTTTTGAAACATGGTTGGAACTGTGTAGCGAAAAACCATATTTTAAGTCTATAAACTTATAATATTAATGCTCTGTAAATTTACATTGAGCACTATTTTGTAAAAATAAAAATATCTATAAGAACGCCGGATTATATATCTTACTGTTCTTTCTTTTTATATATATATATATATATATATAAATAAAAATTTTGCACACTACCCCTCAATTGTTACACACAAAAAAATGATATATAAATTCATTTTTTTTCAAATGAAATATATAAATTCATTTTTTTTCAAATGAAATATATAAATTCATTTTTTTTCAAATGAAATATATAAATTCATTTTTTTTCAAATGAAATATATATATATATATAATTTTTTTGTGCGTAACAATTGAGGGGTAGTGTGTAAAATTTTGATGAGACAGACAGAAGTTATGACCACGCCTTCATGCCCACACACAAAGAACAAACTACAAAGCAAACCCCTCTTTCTCTCTCTCTCTCTCTGCGAACTACAATCCAAGTGAAAAGAGTGACTGAAAGTAGCCACGAAAAGCAACAGACACCCAACTGCAAAGAAAGAATGAAAAAGAAAGAGATAAAGAGAGGGAGGAATAGAAAGGGGATAAATATATGTCAGACAAAACTTGGCCAAGGTTTGTTTTATTTCAGTTTGAATTAAACTTCACATAAAGTTGCTTTTCTTCAGGGTGTCTCAGATTGTGGGATCGACTATCACTAGCAATGATGTTCTAATTTCTCAGCAAATTTGACTCCCATGATCACCCAAGGTGTGTCACAAAAGTGTGCATCCAAAAGCTATGCACATGCGTGCCTGCCTGCATGCATGCACACAATTTCTAAAGAAGTAATGCAGTTTTATTTATTAACCCAGCAGATTTTATCACTTTAAACATTATTTTTTAATGTATATTCATATTTGAGTAGACAATTCATTTTTGGGTTTTTTTTTTCAAATCAGTATATCTATTGTTGTCCACTGGCCTGAATATTCAAGAAATCTTATTAAAAGAATATATGCGCCTTCCAGCAGGATTTGAACCAGAGTTCCCCCTTGCAGGAGAATCTGTCTTTATATTCTATGTACTTTTAACAGACTTGGCCATGGAGAACATTGTGGAGCAAAACAGTATAGAACCATGTTTAATTAACGAGTCTTCGTGGCTAAGTTGGCAAAAAGCACATAAAAGAGACCACCCCAAATAACGCCAACAGAATTCACTGTAAGAACTAAATTCTAAATATTTTTTCTTTTTTGTGTGTAATAATCTCCTTCTTCCCAAATTACTGATTGAATCTACGGACTGTCAAAGATTATTTAGACCTTCCAAAGTTTACACAACTGTACACTGTTCAATTATTAACACACTATTTTAAATTACAAAATTGTACTTGGATTAAACGAAAATTACTTACAATATAATACATATTACTAATAATACATTCCTTCTAGCCATCAATTTTGACGGCATGGGTACACTAGTGTTTGTGTTTATAAAAATAATGAGAGGAATAAAATACTGACATATGCTGTATTTTCTTTTGTTCATTCTTCTGATAATTCTCTCCTCTTTACCAAATGTTTTTGTTCATATTGTGCTATAGAAATTATACAATTACTATTCTGCTCATTTGTCTATAACAACCAATTAACACTTTAATTTGATTAATTCTCATCCTTTCTTTTATTCTTTCTCTTCTCTCACCACTGTCCATCATAGTCATCCTAACAAGAGTACGAAGGATTAATTCCTCACTCACAAATTGTATGAATATAGACAATGGCAAAAAAAAATCCAGAATAAGATCTTTTTTGTTTTGTTTTTTTAATACTACAGTTAACCCAATAAAAGTCTCAAGAGCCACTCAAGCTAGAGGATCATGATGAATGAGGTGCGGGGAAATGAATGCAAGAGTAGGAAGGGATGAGGTTCAAAAGGATTGATAATATTTGATTCTTGATTTGAAGAAGTTAAGGTTATAGTGTTCAGGGAAGCATCTACATGAGAGTTTGTTCCACAAAGCAGCTGTTTTGAGAGAAAAAGCTGTCTGAGTAGAACTTCCTATTTACAATTGGAATATAGAAGGAATGAAGATGGTTTGACTCCATCGACATAGCATAATGAACCTTAACTGTAAAGGTCTTAACTGGTGAAACTGAAAGAAAATAAAAAATATTGTGCCTTCTTAGTCTCACAATCTCAACCGACATGAAGTGGAGTGGTTATACTGAATCAATTACAGTGTAACCCGGATATAAGAGAGTTGTCGGGACCAGAGAAAAAGTCTTTTATATCCGGGTTTCTCTTATATCTGGGTTTGGTCTAATTTATATACATTAACACAGGCTCTAATTTGGGACCAGAGAAAATATCTCTTATATCTGGGTTACACTGTATTAGGTCTGCTGCTATGAAAGTCCAGTGTTGAGCCAGATAATTTTTCTTGTCAAAATCAGTCTTGCACATTTATAAATCTACCATTCGTCTGTATATTGAATACTGCTGTCATAGTTGGTCTGATGTTCTTACTTGAGATTCTTTATAAAATCCAAAGAAGTGTCTGTAATATTATTGGCGCTGACCTGGCATCTTGACTTCAGTCACTTTCTCACCAATGTGATGTGGCTTCCCTCTGTCTTTTCTACAAATATTTTCATGGAACTAAGAAATAGTGAGAGAGTAGCGACAGACCAGTGATGTTAGGTTTGTGGGATAGAGGTTGCAGAGGGGAAAAATAAAACATCACCTACAAGGCTGCATAAACAGGTTTGAATTTGTACAGAAATAAATATGAAAACTGGGATTGATTGATACACAAATAAATAGATATGGATAGACTAATTTATAAAAAAACTAAGATTATATAATTACTAATCTGCATTAAAAAAAAAAAGTTTCAAGAACATCACTTACTCACTTTTATTTATCAGACATTGAATTATGTCTCTTAGCATCCTCCATAGCTTGCCTGACTTTTCAACTAACCTGATAAATATTTATGAGTGTTCTTAAATTAAAAAATTTTGAAAAACCAATAACACTTTTACTCTTGTATATAAATACTTGTTATAAAATTAAATCCTTGCATTTGCCTTGATAAAGTCCCTCAGAAGATGAAATACATCGGCTAAGATAAAGTTTCCTTTTGACTTCAGTCGGGTTTCGCTCCCAGCTTGAGGCAATCAGATGTCTAGCCACACTGATGAGCTGTGAAACAGTGTCTGTAGATGACAATATATACTCCCTGAAAAATCTAATTTGGTCGAGCACTCTTGGACGAAAAGTGTGAATTTGTAAACAATGACTACTGCTGCTAATATTGCAAAGCTCTTCTATGAATTAAGCCCTATCGGTCATTCGCATATTTATTCAAAGTACATAAAAATTCGCCTTCCTCTCAACTGAGTGCTGATAGCTCAAGGGTAAAATCTCTTACCAATGCCTCATTAGTCAGGTTTTGAGGCAATAGGATGTCTAGACACACTGATGAGTCTGTGTGGGTGACAATATATATATATGTGAGAGGGAGAAAGAAATAAAACATTTGCCATGGACCTAGTATATAGTAACCCCAAATATAGATTGATCAATCCAACTAAAAATGCAAATGGGGAGAATTAGTAAAGTTATCTTACAGGAAATTTGTGATATACTTAAAATAGCCTTAAATATTAATCAATGGCATAATACTAGTGACTGCATTAAATGGTTTAATAATTACAACAAAAATAACAAATGGTCTTTTATAAAATACAATATTAAAGAGTTTTACTCATCAATCATAGGAAAAAAAAATGGTTAAAGAGGCATTAGATCTAACTAAAGAATCTGTATATCTATACCAGAAGATAAAATTAAAGGCATCATGCATTGTCGTAAGTCTTTACTGTACCAGAACAAGACATTATGGATTAAGAAAAGCACTAGGGGCAATTTTAATAACCCAATGGGAACATATGATGAGGCCAATTTTTGTAAGTTGGTAGGATGTTTATTATTGAATAACCTAAATGAATTTATTGACCCCAGTAACCAAGGCCTGTACCGAGATGACGGTTTAATTATCGTCAATAACTGTACCTCTAAAAAAGGAGATATCATCTAGAAGAAGTTACACTCAATGTTTAATAAATTTGGATTTAAGTTAGATATACAAACCAATTTAAAAATCACGGATTATCTTGAGGTTACGCTCAACTTGTGCAATGGCACTATTCCCCCCCCCCCCCATTTAGGAAAAATATCCAACAGCATTGCTATATTGATGTAGGTTCCAACCACCCAAAACATGTCTTTAAACAAATCCCCAACAGAAACATCTTCAGGTTATGCACCAATTAATCCGACACTAGTACCTTCAACCAAAACAAACACGATTATGAGATGGCATTGTAAAAAAGTGGATACAAAACCAAGCTATATGAATATGCATAATTCTTCCAATATATACGATAAGAGGAAAAATAAGGCTAAAAAATATTATGGCTTACTCCACTATACAATTTAGCTGTAACCACCAAAATAGGAAAGGAATTTTTTAAAATATTAAAAAAGAATTTCTCCCCATCCAATGCTTTACACAAAATTTCCAATAAGAATAGTCAAATTGCAATACAGTTGTATGCCCAATATGGCTAACTGGATTAACAAATATAATATTAAAAAGATTAAAAATAAACAAAATACCAATCTCCCCAAATGTAACTGTAGAAATAAGGCATTTTGCCTCTTAAGGTCAAGAGTCAGCATAAATGCATAGTTTACAAAATAGAAGAATACAAAAATAAACCTAGAACTAGTTGTGAGAACAAAAAACTTTATATTGGTTCTACTCAAGGAACTTTAAAAAAAAAGAAAAAAAAGACATTATAATCATATAAGCAGTTTCAAACATGAAATTTATAGTGCCAGCCTATCTAAACATATGTGTAAAATTAAAAAAGGAGAAGGAATCAACCCAATTTTAAAATAAAGAAATGTTATAGATATAAAGCTGAGAATAGGTATGCCTCTAAGGCATGAAAGAGAAACTAGCAATAGATACTTTTAGAAATCCTGATGTTACCAAAGATCAGAAATTCTTGATGGGTGTAAGCATAAGAAAGCTTGGTTACTGGAAATAAAAAAAATAGTAGTTATTTTAATAATTTTATTTTATTTTATTTTTTTAATGTTGCATGGTTTTATGCTAATTTTAGTTTTGAATATTTGTTTTTACCAATAAATATGTTTGTCCTATCCTCTTCAGCCAGTTTGCCCTGAATATCCATTTAGGTGAAACTTAGGTAGGTAGTTTCTGGCTCACAAGGATATTTAATACTCTGCTCTACTTAGTGTAGCACTTTACATCTTTTATTTTACTCAATTGAGTTTTTTGGCTGGTGGATTTGCATTTAAAGTGAATATAATAAACCTGACTGGAATTGGAACCTGGCGCTCCGATTTCCAATTCTAAGTCATTATCCAGTGCACCACCTGCACATCCAAGCTTACAACACCTGGTATTCCCAAGCAGTCGTCCATGTAGGTACTAATCAGGCTTGATGTTGCTTAACTTTGGTGCTTGTACAAGAACTAGCGTTTCAAGATGGTATGGTCATAAGTTAGTTAACTAGAGTAATTCACTGGATCTCCCATAAAACTGGTTTCTAAACCAAACACAAAAAATAATTAAAACAAAGTAACAGAAATATTAAAACTGGAAATGATACTAAAAACTGTTGCAAATCTGAGAAGACCTAATACCACTTGACCCTAGTATCTACCTCCACCACAAAGGTTAATGCGACACTTGGTCAGTTTAATATGAAACTGAATACACATTTTGTGTGTATAAAGATGAAAATAATCAAGTTCTTGCAATCAGTGCCACAAAGGTTTTAGGATAACTCACTACCCACCTTTATAATACAATGTAAAGGTGCTGCCTCAGAATTGAAATCTTCAAGACCTGGCTCACTTTGTTACGTCTTGACAAAAGACAAAACAGATCCAAGCCCCTTTGATCCTAACTGATGTGAATAGTCTTCTTTTTTTATGTCATGTTCTTTCCAAACATTTGCAATCACAGCTCCCCAGATTAGTTTTAATATGTGTTTATAACAACATGCTGTAATAGAATATCCCACACTCCCTATCGTCTATGTGGACTGACTATATTGGTATATATATTATATATATATATATATAGTAAGCACAGGATATACCTGGCGGACTTGCTTCAGCAATTAGTTGGAAATTTGTCTCCAGCTGTGCTGGTCGTACTCTCTGCCAGGAGGCAGAGAGGATCCCCAGACGGGCTATGTTGAAGGGCAAAGTCTTGTCTCAGGAAACAGCTACCTGACCCTGTTTTATATGGGAAATTTTTAGCCGATCATTCGGGCTCAGATACAGCACATTAAATTCATCCTTGTGCCACATCTGACTGAGTGGGGCAGTTGGCAGATATCCTTGCTTCAGGAATTACTAGCTTGCTAACTGATTCCCTGTCTTTCAGTAGTGTATTACTCTTTTACAATAAACCTTTCTTTCATCTGTGCCTGCGTCGCTGTTCCTTTCACTCGAGTACCACCTCTGTCTGTTTGTAAACTTCTTTAAGGATACAACACGACATCAATAATGTTGATTATGATTACAAGCACTTCTGGCACCAGTAGGGAATGCTGAGAGCAAAAACTGATTGAGTAGGGATTTGCATAAGTTTTTGAGTTTACCATATTTTGTGCCAGTTTTGTGATGCTTCAACTTTTCAATGGCCAGTCTAATATAATTTATCTTTCCACCTTAAGCCTAGTGGAAGACTGAAGGAATGATCAAGTTAGCAGACACTGACAACAGGTTGTATATTGTGACAACTAATCAAGGGTATTTCCAAAGAATTAGGAAACATTTCATTTTCAGGTTTTGAAAGATTTTTGAGAAAGAAATCAGTGATCATTACAAGGATATTCAAACAAATAATAATACAAGTACTGGAAAAACTCAGAGCAGACAGACAATACAAACTCCAAAATATTTGTTTGATTTCACAAAGAGAGTTATCGCCCTTGGACTGTAACCAAAACAAACTTTGATTTGTAATTATATATTTTGCAATTTGGAAAAATTAGAAATAAATTAATAAAGAAAATAAATTACTTTAGGAATAGGGATGTAACAACACTGATAAATGTTGACTGTGATGATGATGGCTGTAAGCAGTCCCGGAACACACTCGAGAATGCTGGGAGCAAAAACAGATTGAGCGGGGGCTTAAAGTTGTTGAGTTTAGAGCTGCTCAGCACGTCTCATATCATCTTTGCACTGTTTCAACTTTTGAGCAGCCAATCTAATATAATTTATCTTTCCACCCTAAGACCAGTGGAACAATATGCATAAAGAACCATAACTGTTCTTGAAAAAAAGAAGTGAAATGTTTTTAGCATTGCTTTCTCCAGAGTCCTGAATTCACAGTTACTCTTAGTCTTCTCTTAGACTGGTTTTCCCCTGCCAAGACTAGAGATTTCAGTCTGTTTTACTCATGGTGAGGAAAAAGAAAACAAAGAGAAATTGTTGCCTTTCCTAAAGGCAATACTCAAACTGAACATAACAGCCTCAACTGGAATGTAAATTCTTATCTTAGATTCAATTTTTCAAGACAATAATCCAGGACATCAACTATAATAATAATAAAAAAAAACAAAAAAAAAAAACTATCATTTACACCATGGTTAAAAAAAAAAAAAAAGAAATCTTTCTTTCAAGATTAATTTGAAAGATTAATGAATTTTCAGTTACCTACATTTTATTCTCATAAACATTTTTTGCTTTTAACACTTTTTTTCTTCCCATCTCATTTTCTGATGAAAATTTTATAAACACGAAACATGTTAAACGTTTCCTATTTGTTCTTTATCTTATCATTCTGTCAGATTTCAATCCATATTTGATTCCAATCCATCTCGAAAATTGGTTATGCTTGCAGCTTGATATCAGGATTTTACAAGTATAAAATGTAAATGTAGTAATGATTTATGTCTTTGCTCAAGACAGAGAGGTATATTTGAATAATTTTATAGTAATTAAATTTATATACCAATATTAGTTAAAAAAAAATTTCACCGCCTTTTGCGGGTGGGAAGAGTCATGAACTTAATTTTCATTTTTGGTTAGAAAACGAAAAATTTAAAAGTCACAAAAAAAGATTCTAGTTTACTGACGCGGTCGGGTAGATAAACTTACTTTTTTCTTTTTTTTTTTTTAATTTAAATTATCGATATACATGTCAAAAAGGTCGAATTTTATTGAAAATCTATTGATAAATGATTTAAAAAAATGTTTTATCAGATTGTGATCTTTCCCAAACTGCCATATAACTGCTTTTGGGCGTACCTGCGGATTTCCCTTCTTTTTTTTTTTTTTTAAAGGTGGCTGGGGGGGGGGGGTAAAAAAGAAAATTACAAGTCGACACAAGTCGTAAAAGTTGAGGCTAGAATTTTGTTTTCGTTTTTAAATTTTATTGGTGGTGGGGTAGCTAGTTTTCAAAGTCTTATTGGCCTGTGACTAGGTTTTGTCACACTTGCATAATTCTTTAATTTAAAAAATTTTTAAAAGTTGGTTACTTACAACACGAAACATCTCCCCCCCCCCCACCAAAAAAAAAGAAGATAAACTCATTTTTACCCCCACTGTTGTCCTGAAATGGCAATCCCAACTTAGGACTACTAGGTTAAGAAGAAGATCAATTTCAAGAAGAATTCGAAATACATTTGAAGAAAAGAACTGGTTATAGACAACAATTATTGTGTGTATATTATTAAGAAACAGAAAAGCAAGATAAAAAAAAAAAAAAAACAGGCAGGCCAAGTTGATAAATAAACTGAAAATAGATCTAAAACTAAAATAAATGAACTATTTAACAATTCCAATTGTTACACATTATTCAACATAAACAACGTAAAAGAGAGGAGAAAACTAAAACATCACAGTTTAAAGTTCAAACGAAAGTAATTTATTTACTAATAAAAGAAAACTAGAAAAAGTATGTATCGTTTTTAAGCTTCTTTGAAAAAAGTACTAAATATAAAATTAGACAGGTGTTTAAAATCGGTGATTTTTTTTTTGTTTATCAGTAATGTTTTCCTTTCTTGTACTAAAAAAAAAAACAAACAAATGCTGTCATTTTGAAAAATGGTCCGTAAGCTTTAATTTTGTGTGTATAATTGATTAAACTTTTTCAAAACAACTTCAAGTTAAAGATTTTTAAGATCTTTTATAATTTAAAAACGATAGATTTTTAAAAAAAATTAAAGGCCATTTAAAAATATAACTAAAAGAAGAACCACCACACCCTTTCTTAAAGGAAAAGGGAATGTCGCAGTTAACCAAGACGACTGACCACATAAAAATCGATAGATATTTTGTTTTACTTCAGATTAATTACAAAATAAACTTAAAACATGAGCTTTTTGAAGTCAGGTCATTCACAATTGGTAAAAACAACATAAAAAGAAAGTGTACAACAGTTGAGTACAGTACACTATTCATTCATTTTAAAATTTTTAAATGTCATTATGTTTTTGAAACAAAGCTGAAGATTGAGAAATTTTGAAAATAACTTACATTTAGAAAAAAAAAATCCCCCAAAATATTGTTAGTTAATAATATTTGTTTTTTTCTTCAACGATCTTGCTTGATAAGTAACTTAGTATTTTAATTTTTAGTAGTACTAAAACTACAATATTACAACCAAATGCTGTCAAAAGTTTTAAAAAGAGTACAAGATGTTAAGTCGAACTAAAGAATATTTTGTTTGACACACAGTATTTGCTGGGGAAAAAAAAAGACAGATGAAGAACCAACAGAAATAGATACAAAAAAAAAAATTAAAAAAAAGACAACTTAAGCTTAAAAGATTAGAATCCAAAATCTACAATAAGCAATTAAAAATAATATAAAATTTAAAATCAAACCTTGAAAAATGAAAATGAATTCAGAAGGGTTTTTTTTTTAAATCTTCAAAAAGGTCATGCACTTGAAACAATCGTCAAAATGCAGGATTTAAAAAGCAAACAAACTTTTTGTTTTTAAAATAATATAGACTTTGTTGAACAATCCTCTTAAAAATGAAAAGTAAATATAGAATTGATGAGGGGAAATCCGTCTTTCTTTACTCTTAGTCTTTTGGTTTTATGTCCTGTTTAGTTTTTAATACTGATTCTTTTTTTGTATAACATGAAAATTTAAAACAGACTAACTTAGAAACATAAATGAAAATAAATATCAATGAGAAAGAAAAATATTTTCTAGTGAATGAATAAAAAAAATGTTGGTCGAATGAATGAAGATGCTTTAAAGAAGATGACAAAATATTTCTGAATAAAGATTAAAATAATTACCAACCTTTTTTTTATCAATCGAAAACATTGTAAAAACGATTCGTGATCCATTCAGTTTTTTTACGACTAAAGAAGAAGAGCTTTAAAGAAATATAGATTCTTAATCTTTTTAGATGAGGTAGTTAATTAATAATGCAAATCAAGTATTAATTAAATAACTGTTAGTTAATATTCTAAAAACTTTTTCATCTTCCAAAGACAATTGTTTGTAATTAATTTTAAAAAGATATCAATCATTTAAGAAGATGATACTGTGTAAAATTGGGCTAAGTAACATCAAACAAAACTTGATTCCTTCCAATATTGAATTCAACGGTAATAATATCGATCTTCATAAAATAAACATTAAAAATCAGCTGCGACAAGAAAAGGAGGAAAAAGAATTTTTTTTTTTTTTCATTATCTTTTTTTTTTTTTTTTTTTTTTTAAATTCAATAAATCATTGTTTAATGCCTGAGAAAAATCAGATTTCATTTTCTTATAAGCAAACAAAATTATATCTGGTAAAAAAAAAAGAAAAAAAAAGGAAAACATTTTTTCTGCCACGGTAAAATTATACGCAATTCTGCAATAAAAACTTAAGCAGTTTTTATTGCTTAAGTTTTTACAACACATCATAACTTCTTTTTAGATTCAAGTGATAATAAATCAATAATAATAATATTGTTTTGGTGGTGACCAGAAAATCAATAAGCAAATAACTTTCTAAATTATTAAAAATAAGATATCTTTTAAAATTTTTTTAATTATTTCACCCCAAGAAAGGCAATGAAGTCACGGGGTTGAGCATTATCAAAAACAAAAAACTATTTAAGCCTTAAGGAGGGGGGACACTAAAAGAACAAGGATTTATTTTTAAAAATAAAAAATATATAACTTATTTTGTTTAGAGAGCAAACTATTACTAATAATTTAATAAATTTATAAAAACTCTTTAATTTTATTAAATACCTAGGTTTTTAATTACAAGATCGATGTATAAATTATTGTTAATTATTCATATTGTAAATTAATTTTGTTTGCTACAAGAGAGAATGAAGTTTTTTAGTTATGTATCACATTCACAACATGTTTCCGTCTAGGTCCTCAATCACAGAGAAACGATCAAAAACAAAATGATTAATAAGCGGCGATACCTATGTATAGATTTAATTTTAAGTACAGTCGTGTATGAACTAAAAATTAGGATTTCCAGAAAGTGAAACGTCATTATGAAAATTAACATATTTAATCATTTAAGAAGACGAGAGAAAAAGTCTGTCTAAAAACGTCAACTATCTGTCGTCGTGCACATGGGGGGGGGAGATATAGCTTTTCGGATAAGGAACGAGAAAAAAAAGGGGGTTGTGAACACACAAGAAACACGGATAATAATGTAGACTAAAGCAAGCTCATTTATCAACCTGCAATAAATAAGTATTAAAGTGTAAGGAAAAAAAATGTGAAAGCATGGATGAGAAATGTCAACATACGAATCACATGATGACGCCATCTTGAGTGTAGCAGAAATTATCACTAGATTTCTTCCGGTTGTCGATATAAACTTCCGGTCTGCTCGCCGCGCCACGTGATGTGACTGTACCACGTGATACCACCAATGGTTCAAAATGAAATGAATCTTTCTTTTACATTTTTTTTTTTTTAATTTGTAGTTTTTAGTCTGGGAGCACATGTACGAATAAAACAAAAATTAGGATTGCGTTACGTTTCTACACCATTTTCCCCAACAAGTATCCCTGCTTATTTCGAAAAATAATTTTGGTTTTGCAGTTTGCTTTAAGTTTTACTCTTTTTCGCCTGCTTGAATTCGAACACGTACCACTGGCGTGACGCTGGAGCCAACAATTATAGAAGGTCCCAGCACTCGAAGCTGAATTAGTCGGAAAATTAAAGTTAACTCACGAACGAGTTGCTGAGAGGTTTTTATTTTACCATCAATGACTTCTATCAAAATACGGTAAAAAAAAATAACAAGTTTCAAGAAGAGTAGAATTTTTGTTGAGAAAATGCTAGAGACGTACTTAGCAACAATAGTCATTTTTTAACACTGTTCGCCCTGTACAAGACCCAAGAGCCACTCAAGGTAGAGGGTATTTCATCTAACAACTAGTTCGAGAGTTAACTTTCATTGAATCAAAGTCTGAATTACCCAAAGCCCAAGGATTGAATACATAATTACTATGAAAGTCATGAACCAATGCTTTGTAAAAAAAATAGTAAGTTCACTGAATTAAAAAATGAATTTCTATTATTATCTGTAATATGGACGTCACTTTTCATTATTAATATAAACATTAGAAAATTGTTCAAATGTGTAGAGCTTAACCTCTATATGCCAGTGGATCAGAACCAATGACTGAGTTCACTACGTCCTCATTGGACAATAAATATTAAAACATTTCTAATTTACATTTTCATGTGTTAGTTGTAGATTTTTGTGCAAGCTAAACACAATCCAGGCTCCAGACGCAAGTTTTACAACAATTGTTTCTGATTGGTCAATATATCTCAAAGTCGTAACAACGCCTACGCACACGTGTTTAAACACAAAATACCGCCAAAATCTTGAAACGTGTTCGCGAGCCGCACACGTGACTGAGAATGCAAACAAATACAATGCACGAACACAAATTTACCAGTGAGCTTCGTGACGGATAACCAATCGCTGAACTACTCCGCGTCACTTATACTTTTGAAGTTGCAAAGTTAAACTTTATTAACATGAAACAACTCCAATGCACTCACTCATCAATCACTGGATTCAATCACCATAAACAGTAAAAGTTCTCAACCATAGAACTTATATTCATCTAGCAAACATTTCAGTTGATTCTCTAACAAAAAATTATTACGGTCAAAGAGGGACAACTTCTTAAGCAAACTTAAAATTCACATCAGAAAAATATTACTACACAAACTGTTTAATATTACGTAAGTTTACAAACCTCAATCATACTTTGTATGCCTTGCTTTGTTCCTTTGTATGACTTCCTATATATAAAATTCTATTGTTTGTTATTCAAAAAAAGAGATTTATTATTATTTCTCATGCTGTTCTGATTCTATGTGTGAATATTGAAATTTTGATGTTAGTGGAAATTGTTAATTTATCACACAGCCTATTTCTCAACAATTATTTACCCAATATGATTAACACATCCACTACAAAATGCTTCTGTCTAAGGTCAGCTCAATATAATAATGTCCAAAGTAGAAAATTCAAGTGGACTTAACATAATAACAAATGTCTTGCTGAAAGTATTGTTTTTACAGAAATTTTAGAGAGGTCAGAGAACTTCTAGGACAACTTACTTTTAACTATTTACAGAAAGAGTATTTCCCTAATTTAAGAAATTCAGACAACTTAAGACTCTTACTACTTGGTGGAAAAGTAAGAGAAATAAGATGAAAGAAATACTAGTGAAAAATGAATAATAATTGCCAAGGCTTCATCTAAGAAATTCAGACAACTTAAGACTATTACTACTTGGTGGAAAAGCAAGAGAAATAAGATGAAAGAAATACTAGTCAAAAATGAATAATAATTGCCAAGGCTTCATCTAAGAAATTCAGACAATTTAAGACTATTACTACTTGGTGGAAAAGCAAGAGAAATAAGATGAAAGAAATACTAGTCAAAAATGAATAATAATTGCCAAGGCTTCATCTAAGAAATTCAGACAACTTAAGACTATTACTACTTGGTGGAAAAGCAAGAGAAATAAGATGAAAGAAATACTAGTCAAAAATGAATAATAATTGCCAAGGCTTCATCTAAGAAATTCAGACAACTTAAGACTATTACTACTTGGTGGAAAAGCAAGAGAAATAAGATGAAAGAAATACTAGTCAAAAATGAATAATAATTGCCAAGGCTTCATCTAAGAAATTCAGACAACTTAAGACTATTACTACTTGGTGGAAAAGCAAGAGAAATAAGATGAAAGAAATACTAGTCAAAAATGAATAATAATTGCCAGGGCTTCATCTCATAAAAATAAACCAAGTTTTCTCAAAAATATGTAATGTACAATTCAAAATCACTTTCCTGACTAATGAACAGCTAAGTGCTGATAACTCATTAAAAGTCAGTGATCGATTTGACAGTTTATTGGTACTATGAACAGGACACAATCCTTTAAAATGATAAAAAAAACATCAATATATTTTCCTTCTCATACGTGTTACAGGTTAAGGAAGATCAAATGTTATCTATTTACTGGAAAACTTTTCTATATGTTTTATGAGTGGACAAACAAGCTAGTTTCAGCACTAAACAAACTGGACTGATTTCATTAGCACTGAAAATTACTTGTTTGTACACAATATGAGATATTTCAAAATATTTCTAATGAAATGAAAATTGCTTGATTGAACAAAGATCATCTTAGAAACTTCCTCTTTTTCAGCTGGTCCCTCATAAGGAGAGCATGCGAAATGTTTAACTTTTTTTAGTCATTTCACCCCAAGCAAGGCAGGGGGTTACAAAGAGTGAAAGTGAGAGAAAAGATTGAATATAGGGAGGATTGAGAAGAAGACAAAAGATGAATGGGATTTAAGAAGATATAAGATGGCAATTGATGTTGCATTTAAATTTTTGAATATTGTAGTTATCAGGGAAGCAAGTAAACAGAAGAGAGTTCTACAGGCGGGAAATGCAAGCAAAGAAACTGTTGGAGTAGAATCGGTGGTTGCATTTAGTTATTTCAACAGTAAACAGGTGGGACTTAGAAACTTCTTTTTCAGCTGGACCCTCACAAGAAGAGCATGTGGAAATGAACAGCTCCAGAAATGAAGACCACAGATAAGTAAACCTACCAAAATACCAATTTCTCATGTTTAATATTGCCTTTTACTGATAGACTTATCACTTCTAGTCATTCAACAAAACAAATATAAACCAGAAACATTTACTAACAACCACATTACAAGAAGTTTCTTAACTGCATAACAAATCCTTCTGATAACAAATCTTCTGATTATATATATATATATATATATATATATATATATATATATATATATATATATATATATAACCTTTGTATGAAGTTGTCAAAAAACAAATGTTAGCGATTCACGACAGTTTTTATATACACAAAACCCTTTCAGAAAAAAATAAAATAAAAAAATAAATAAATCTCCATAGACACTTAACCAGACTAGAATATGTCATCTTCCGCTTTAAATTTAGACACCCCAACCTTACCCTGACTTGACATCTGTGAATGTAATTGAGATATTGATACAAATTATTAACACCTTACGCCCCTTTTTCTTTAAACAATTGCTCTAGCCGTTATCAATAATGAATATGCTTATAAAACACGTAAATTTCAGAAATAAGTTATTCCAAAAAAATTTCACTTGAAGATGGAACAGGGCTTAGTACTTTAATTCAATTTAATTCATATAATTATACTGAAGTTTTCGGCTCTTGTTTTGAAACATGAGAACTCTTATGTAGCATGTTGGAATCATATTTTTAAATAAATAATTATATTTATGCTCTACTTTTGTATTGAGCACTATTTTTAAAAAATAATAACAAAAATACTAAAGAACTTTGGATTATTTACCTAACGAGTTCTTTCCTATTTTCTATATATTTTTCACACATACACACACATATATATATATATACATATATATATATATATACATACAGGGTGTGACTGGTATTTGAGGACATACAGATTTAAGATTAATACTACTTCCCACTAACTTCTAATGCTTTATTTTTCAGAAATCAAGAATGGCAAACTCTATGATAACAAATGAAATGAAATGGCAATGCTCACATTGAGGCATTAAAGGCTGATCATAGCAATTTGGATATTGCACGTTTCCTCAGAGTTGCAAGAATGGATGGCTAACCATATGTATGACCACATCACACCCAACATTTGGCCACCTAACTCTCCAGATCTCAATCCACTAGACCATTATGCATGAAGCGTTGTTGAGAAGGAGGTTAATAAACAGCCTCATAACACCAAAGGCTCTCTTAAAGTTTGAGTAATGTCTGATATAAATAAGGACCAATTAATCAGAACTTGCAGCTGATTTCGACCTTGTGTAGAGGCAGTTATTGATGCTAGGGGTGGTTTTGTTGAATAAAATTAAATGTTAGGTAAATTTCATCTTTACTTGTTTGTAATCAAATATAATTATATTCATTTGTTCAGCATGTTTTTTACTAATCCATAAAATCTGTCTTCAAATACTTGCTGCACCCTGTGTGTGTGTATATATATATATATATATATATATATAATTAAATGTAAAAGAATAAATGTAGAAAGTGCTCTCCCATGACAGGAGTGAAATATCCAAATGAGAGAAAGAACAGATGATATATTATTACAATAATATATTGCTCTACTTTGTATTGAGCACTTTTTTAAAAGTAAATGCTATGAACAGCACAATTTTACTTTATCTGTTCTTTCTCTCATTTGGATATATATATATATATATATATATATATATATATATGTCCTCTGTGTGTGTGTGTGTATATATATATATATATATATATATATAAATGATACTATCTATGGGTTAAATAGCAGGACTTGTATTTGGAAAAATCATTATTATCTCTAAAGAATTATTAATGCAATATTCACTCATCAAAAAAAATGTATTATTTTTACAATCCAAAATGTTTTAGCTTTAAATAAACCACAAAGGGGTTGATAAGCTGTAAAAAACAAAAAAAATCAATTAACCATTTCAGCAGGAAATATAAAGAAAATATTTTAGGATTATTCCATCTCACTTGCTCTTAATACCTGAACCCTATTTGATCCAATTTGAAATTCAAGCATTTTTCTTTTCATATATTTATTAGAAATTTATGAAACCCGCTTATTACCTTTCTAGCCTTGATTGGTAAGAGAACAATTACTGTGAATTCAAAACTGGTTGAGTGTGGGGCAAGCAAGGCCAACAGATAAAAACCAATTTGCTATAGAAGCCACAACAACAATGCCCCCCCCCACCACCACCACCACCGTCAGGGAAGGCTATAGGGTTAACATACATACAATATTTCATCCAACCCGTCTTCATATCTATAATCCATTAGACACCATCTTTTAAGGTCCTTACACTTACCATATTTAAAGGCATTTCCTCTCCCAATTTTGGCATCAAATATTAAGATTTTTGGCATTATACTGTGTTACTTGAACATCACTAATGTTCCTTATTCTGTCCAGATTAAAATTGAAACAAGTTTCTTTTCAAACATTTTGTTAAAGATTTATATATTTACAAATTTAATCAAGAGTAAGAATCAGTATTAAATATCATTTACCGGCCTGAATGTCCGAGAAATTTTCATAGAAAATATTCGTCCTTTGAAAATTTCTCAGACATTCAGGCCAGTAAATGTTATTTAATACTGTTTATTATAAACAGAGCATTTACTTAAATACTTGTATCTATAAAAAGAACGTTAAACATAAAAAATGTCTTTAATAAATAAATTGTCGGACTTTGTCCATTTCTTAATGTATGACGTCATTTGTTTACATTTCATACGCCATGAGCAGTTATGAATGTACGAGATTCATGGAAGATTGAAGTTTATAAGCAGTAAATTCGACCTTGCCAACCGAACGATCTTTTGTGGCTGAGCGGTTAGGCACGTCAGCGTAAATGACGGTTCCGTATACGATGCAGGTTTGAATCCTGTCAAAGGACGAATATTTTCTATGAAAATTTCTCGGACATTCAGGCCGGTAAATGTTATTTAATACTGTTTATTATAAACAGAGCATTTACTTAAATACTTATATCTATAAAAAGAACGTTAAACAGAAAAATGTCTTTAATATAATAAATATATATATATATATATATATATATATATATTACGGCGTTAAAAACAAGAATATTTTTACATTGGACCATGATGTTATTAAAATAAAATACCAGCCGACCGGTTTCGCCCCCTCTCTTCAGAGCTGTAAACGGGGGAAAAATTATGAAACATAATACATACATAGGTAGAACTACACAATGCTTGGATGTTAGAATCAAGCAACACGTGCCTGCTAAAATTTATAATAAAAATTTTTTGATTGGTGATACCGTTCGAAATACATACGGGTCATCTATAGCGGATCATTTCATAAATAGTCCTGGTTGTGCGGTGGACTTCAGTGTGAATTGGTTTTCTGTGTTGTCCACTTCACACTCGTTGTTTCATCTGAAGGTGTTGGAGACGCTGTTTATCAAGTCTGGGCGACCTTCTCTTTGTAAACAGAGAGATTGTTTGCTTGCTCTTCTGGGTCTCTAGCATCTTTAGGTGTTACAACTGTCCCTTCCGTTCATTCACGTCACCCATATATTTTTTTTTTTTTCTCCTGTTTCATAATTTTTCCCCCGTTTACAGCTCTGAAGAGAGGGGGTGAAACCGGTCGGCTGGTATTTTATTTTAATAACATCATGGTCCAATGTAAAAATATTCTTGTTTTTAACGCCATAATAAAGTTTTGTACCACAAAAAATATTTTTAAATATATATATATATATATATATATATATATATATATATACAGGCCAGTGCTGTGTTTGTAATTTTCATATTTAAAGCTATTTATATGGTTATCATTATGTAAACTTTATTGTTTTCATTACCATTATTAGGTTTCTTTCTATGTGTATTTCAATCTTGTAAACCATACATTCCTGTTGGCACCTTCCCTTAAGTGGGCAGGTATCATTATTTCTGCAGTTACATTTAGAGGGACTGGAGTGTAGTTTGTTTATAATTTTTTTTTCCTGTTATATTTATTAATTAAGTTAGGCATACAACTATAGCTTAATTTAATATAATTTCTATTGAAAATTTTGTTCAATACATTGGATGGTGGGGGATTTTTTTAGTAATTTAAAAAATATTTTACCTATTTTAGTTGTGATGGCTAAATTATATGCCAGAGGGTTGAACCATGATATCTTTCTAGCCTTATTTTTCCTTTTACCTTGCATGTTGGGGGAATTCTAACTATTAATATAAAAATTTCTCCGTTTTAACCAGTAGAGAAGACAATATATATGAATAAAAATGACAATAGGAAAACTGGTAATTGCTGACGCATTTCGTCCAATGTGGACTTTATCAAAGCAATTCATAACTATTAGTTGGCTCCCTGAGCTGCGCCAGGAAGTTTTTCTCCCCGGAGTCGATCCTCGATCTACAAATCAACAATTCGCCCTTGCATGGAGTATTGCTGCCATATATGGTCTGGTGCCCCTTCTGTTTGCCTCAGGGTTCTTGATAGGCTCCAGAGGCGGATATGCAATGTAGTTGGCCCTGCCCTGGTGTCTCATCTACAGTCACTTTCTCACCTCCCTCTGTCTGTTCTACAAATACCTTCATGGAAATTGCTCCGAGGAGCTGCATTCACTGGTTCCCAGACGTCATGAGTTCCAGCGCCTTACGAGGCTGGCATCCTGCTCACCCCTTCACTGTCAAAACTCCTAAATGTAGCCGTCTCTTCTACTCTAATAGCTTTATGTCTCGCCTGTGGAACTCCCTTCCCTTTTCCTGTGAGCTATAATCTCCAGCTATTCAAGTGTAATGTCAATCGACATCTCCAGTTGCTTTGATCTATCCACTACCCTCATCCTTTCTTCTATCGCTCCTATCTGATCTTGCTCTAAATTTTCTGTAACCCCTTGCACCCTAGTGGCTTCCCGCCTTGCTTGGGGTGAAATGCTTAAAAAAAAAAAAAAAATAAATAAAATTTAATTTTATGTCCACTATTTTCCAAGGCCCTTTCACAATCTTGTTTATTTTGATTAAAAATATTGGCACTGGATGAATTAGTAGATAATCTAAAACTAATTCCATGGAATACCTACTTACAAAAGTGATGGAAAGAAAAAGACTTTTTGGTTGATAAAAAAAAAAAAAAAAAAAAAAAATTCTAAAATTCCCAGCAGCCTTCTGCTGAATATGTATGGTCCTGCCAATATAACAAATTTAGTCTGATGAAGTCCTGAAAGATTAAATGTATCATGAGTAAACTTTTTCCATTTGGTCATACATACAATTTCCCCAATATATACAAATTCCTTTATTCAAACAAAAAAAAAAAAAAAAAAAAAAAAAAAAAGTGTGTATGTGTGTAAGAAAGAAAGAAAGAAAAATTTATCAACTTTTCAAGTATTCTGCATGATCATCCTATATTTTTTTGAATATTGGTTTTGGTCCGACTGATGACATCTGATAACGTCATCACTAAAATAACTCATTGAATAACCATTGCGCAAAATAAGTGTACTGAAATATATATTTTTTTTTTTGCTAGTCTATCAAATTTCTAAAGTTACTCCATGGATAACAAAGCATATTTTTAATGAATAATTCAATTTACAACGTAAGTCTAATTTGAACAATTACTTCGTGTCTGTTAGGTTATGTTTTTGTTTAATTGTTTATAAAGTTGAAATCTAACTGAAAATCTAAATCATTTTAACTTTTTATAGATCGGGGGTTCAACTGACAATGCAAGTTTAAGGCTTAACTGGACTCTTACTGTATATACTCACAGATAGGTCGTGCTTTTTTACCAAAAATTTCACAAAATATTAGGGGTGTGACCTATCCGCTCGACATAAATGTAAAACATTACCTTGTCATCATGATTTTTGGGAAAATGGAAATGACACCCATGAACACTAAAGCTGTGGTTTTTCTCCATATAGAAACAATTTATCTATCATATATACTGACTCACTGTTTTAAACTTACCTCATGCTGTTAGATTCATATATCCATCAACATAAATAAATAAAATTATAAAATATTCATTGATCCATCAGTCACTGTTCGATCGAGGTCCTCGCACTAGACTGATATAGAAACCCCAAACATGCATACATAACTTAAGGAACCATGCATAGATGTTTATTGACAATGAAAAAATAGTCCAATTCATTCTGCAAAATATATTTTGTCAAAAATACGTTGGAAAACATGACTTAAAGAAATGAAATATATTCTTTGAGATAATTTTCGTTAATGGTTGTTTCATATAACATTAAAAGTTGTTCTTAAGTATTATTTACAAAAAAAAAAAACAAAGTGCATGAATATAATACCCAAAAACGTTTGCATTATTTTGCATTGTGTAGCAAGTTGGTAGCCAAAATTATAGTTTATAATTTTAATTATTGCAAATCCTAATTATGTGTAAAAGAAAGAATTATGAAGCAGGTTTTAAATTAAAAGTACTAAATTATGCAGAACATGGAAATCGATCAACAGAAAGGTAGTTTGCACTTTCAGAAAAGGTTGTCATAGAAAGATCAGTTTAAAGAAATGCCAAAATCAAAGAGAGCAGAAAGGTATTCAGTATCTTCATATCAAAATATGGAAAAAGAATTGTATTATTGGGTTGTAAACAAAAGAAATAATGGCCTTATTATAACAAGACTTTCAAATAGAACCAGTCATAATATGTAGTAAATAAAAAAAAAGAAAAACGGTATAACAGTGGCTTCCTTTTGTTTACATGATGATTGACGAAATGTATTTTAACTGTAAAAGTGATATCTGATAATTCTTACGTTTAAAAAAGGGCTAACTCCCCAGATTATAGTGCAACTTATCTGGGAGTCAATAGTAAATCATCAATTAAGCCATAAAGTAGGGGTGAGAGCTATGTGCAAGTATATATGGTACTTTGTGTTCATCTGGTTATCTAAACTGGATCGTTCTTCATTAAACTGTATAAAGTTGATATCTGGTTGAAAATTTCTTAAGCAGAAACTAAAGTAACTTCAAATCTCACCAGGCATTTAAATAAAATGCAATACAAGAATTCATGATCAAGGATTTTGAATAACAGGATTCAATGAATGCATCGTTCAAATTGATGATCTATTTGGGTTAAAGACATGGTTTTGACTTCCCACAAGAACTAGATTCAAACCCCATCCAACATTTAGTGGGTTTTCACACTAAGTTACTATGACAGTGGTGTAAATATTTGAATTGTAATTTATTTCAAAGCTGGACTGTTCCTGCATCAAATGCTTGAACAAAGGCACAATTTCAATACTTGATGTCAGTGTTATTTTCCAACAATCTATGTAGCAGACATGAATTGATGTAATTGGTTGAACTTGTTTGTATATATATTTCTAGATTATGAATAATGAAATATAAGTGAACATTATCCTGACCTGAAGAATCAAGGTCCATATTTTGTGTGTATTTAAAATTTTTTCTATATTTATATAGAGAATTCTAAATGTTGGAAATAGAGTGCTTGGAGATACCGTATTTGATGGAATATAAGGCGCACCTTTTTTTCTTTTGACTAAAAATATCTTAAAATTCCCCTGCATCTTATATGCCATATGCAAGTTTAAAAATTAGCCAAAATTACCTACCTGGCAACTCCTATTAGCTTAGACTTTAGAGTAACTTTTATATACCTATTGTCATTATTTAAAAGGCTATTATGCAGATTAAAAGTGTTATCATTGATAATATTCATTATATAAATTTACTCACGTTTAATATTAGTACTTCGTTTCACTAAAATGATATGCAATAAATTCAAATGATATATTTGTAAAATATATTTGTTTCATTAATATTTTTCTTGTGATAACTTCCAGTTGCATTGGTATAAATAAAATCAGAATTTTTATATCTTAATTATTCCATGATAGTAGTATTGAAAATGAGTATCAGAGTTTTGATAACAAAGATGACGAATTTATGGATTTGAAGATGAATAAAATTTTAATGGTAACTGTACTGCTTTTCTCAATTATAATAATTGCTTGATTTTTTTTGTTTCCTTACCTTTGGATATAATAAATTTTTTATAGGCTCATATTTTTTTTTTTTTTTTAAATTGTAATTATGGCTTGTTTAACCAAAATAATACCTCATAAATATAGCCTAGGTTGTACCATTTACTAATAATTTTATTAATTACTAATTTTTTCTTGATTTTCTCTGCTGAAATTGGGGAGTGTCTTATATGCCGTCAAATATGGTAATTAATATGAACATAGAAATCAAGTTATTGCCTCTAAAAAAAAAATCCTCATCAGAACATGTAGCGTTCAGTTATGCATGTTTCATCAGATATGATGAACAAAAAAATATTTTGTAGGTTTACTTGCTTTTTTTATTATTCACTTTCTTGTGCACTCACTGCTTTTCTTTGAAAGCTAAGGATGGTTCCAGTGTTGTAGGCTTTGAAGAAAAAAAAAAAAAAAAAAGATTTTGCTATTTTATATATATATATATATATATATATATATATATAACCATGGTGGAGTAGTGGATAGTGGCTTGGATTGAGGAACCGGATAGCTGAGTCCGAATTCCAGCCGAATCTATTACATTCACTCATGTGCTATTCCTCTTCTCCCTCAAGCTATGGGTAAATAGCAGGACAGACTGGGTTTTATAGCCTTGGATGGCAATTGGTCTTGGAGAAGGAAAACTCTGAATTCAAAACCTGCAGAGGGTCGTTTGAGGACCTTGTAGCACGCAGTGCATGAGGTCTGAATTCGACTCTTCAAAAAGTGTGGCTGGTTCTGCACAAAAGCTTCACCACTATAATCAAATCTCATTTGCTTGTGTTGGGCTGTTGGTTCCTAGGAACTGAGATGCTTGACACTCATATGTTGAATATGACGGGAGAGTCCACCACACACACACAGACATATGTGTATGTGTGTGTGTGTGTGTGTGTGTGTATATATAAAGTAATTGAATGATAAATCGGGGGGAAAAAAATTAGTTTCATTCTCTAAAGATTTTTTCAGAAGATAAAATGTGTTTATAGAATATTTTTTTTTTCCCCCCATTCCTGTACCTATGGATATGCATATGTATGTGAAAAGTGTGTGTGTATATATATATATATATATATATATATATATATATATATATATATATATATATATTATATGCGCTGTACTTATTAGAAAGCACTCAATATCAGATAGAGCTAAAATATTTGGTAAAACTCACATCAATCCAACTATATATATATATATATATATATATATATATATATATATATATATATAGCTAGCTACCTCCACAGAAACAATACCTACAGTTCAAAATTAATTTAAAAAAAATAAAAAATCTTTCTTGAAGCTTTTATTTTATTTTTTAATTTTAAGCTAATAGATTAAATTTAATATTTCCAATAAGAATACTTTATTTCAAAATTTAAATTAACTGGAAGGAGTTTTTGTTTTGAAATTTTAGCCATATATTATCATAATGTAATTCTCTTTACCCTCCAAAAATAAAATATACTTTTCTAAAACATTATTTGAGGAATATTAGCTGATTTAAAGTTTAATTAATCTGATTTGAAACAAATATTTACTTCAAGTTTAAAATAGTACAGGAATTCATTTATTTAACATGGTGGCAGATATTTATTTAAGGTCGACTGACAGATACTACTAGTATTTTCAAAAATGTTTTATTGAATGTTAGGTACTTTGGCTTTAAATTTACTATAGTTACCACTCCTATTTTCTAATACTATTGTGAATGGACATCCATATTTACAAAAATCAGCACTTTTACACACACACAATTCAAAATCAAAAAAAAAAAAATATTAGGTATTGCTGAATTGTAAGATTACCCATTTATTATTATTAGGTTGGTGCAAAAATAATATCGTTTTTCGACGTATTTTTTAACGTCAAAAAAACGATATTATTTTTGCACCAACCTTAATAGTAATTATAGTTCTTACTTAATAACACCTAACTGATACAAATTAATACGGAAATTTAAAAGATTTAAAACTTTATAAATTATTCCTATTATAATTTGAAGAAAAAAATTCATTATTCATTGGAGAAAAAAATTTTAAGACAATAGTGTCCATAATATATCTTATTCATAAAAGCAATTAAAAGCTTTTCTAATTAAATGTAAATAAACATTAAGTGGTACAAAATTAATTTTTCAAAATTTCAACATGAAATGGGGTGGTTTGGAGTGAAAGAGAGGTATATAAAAAAAAAAAAAAAAAAAAAAAAAAAATTTTTTTACCAAGAGTTTCTGAAGAGAAACATTTCTAAAATAATTTAATTCATTCATGAATAAGCCCTGAAAGTTTCATTAAAATCCAACGATTATTTGATTTTTACAAGAATTTCCAAAATCAAGGTTTTAGATTGCAAAAATAATATCTACTAATCTCTGGTCCCTGATTTTAACCAAATTTCAAACGTCCCAAGAAAGACCAAAAAAAAAAAAAAAAAAAAAAAATTAATAACCACCAAATTCTTTTGGTCTTTCCTCTTAATTAAGATTTTGACAATAAAACTCTGTTTTTATTAAATTTGGGGCATTTTTTCATCATGGCATGCTCATTTTTCAGCTAATCTATGGAGGCACCTATATATGCATGCATGTGTATACACACATACACTTGAGAAATGTCAATTTCTCTTTCGTTAAATATATACAAGTCATTAGAGTATGCAGATAAGTGCTGAAGTATAAAAAAAGAAAAAGTGATCAGAGTAATACATTTTGTAAATTGTTTCTTTTTTTTTTTTTTTGTTTCAATATTTGTTTTTTACCTCAACATTTAAAGAAATGATCTCTAGCTCTCAAAGCCAAATGGATACTACTGATTAAAAACCATTTTAAAAAAATCTAAAAAAAAAAAACATCATCTAATAAAAGATGATGGAACATTATAAATCATATCACGTGGTACTGGAATCAAAAGTTGGCATTTAAGAAAACACAGGAAGAGCATTTTAAACAATGATTTCATTTTTCTTTTATTATATGCATAGTTCAGTTGTTACCTACGAAAACAAGTGATCATTTTTTTTTTTTTTTTTGTAATGGGGATATAAAAAAAATAGAAAAATAGCTGAATGAAATTTTCTTCCATGATTTCTGAGGCGATAAATGATAAAATAAATCTTAAATGTACAGACACTCACAGACTATTTCAACGACATACACACATTCATATAAAAAATAATAAAATTAAATGAAAAACGATCTTTTTTAAAGATGTAAAAAAAAATCTCTCCACTTATTTTTGCATCCTGATGACTTTAAAACCTTTTTCCTCCTCTTTTCTGGTCATAATTTGCACAAAAATAGTCATGTGCTTCAAGTTGGAAAGAGAAGAAAGGAAAGAAAAAAAAAAAATGTTAATATGAGCAAATAGAAAAGAAATGGTCAATTGTGATGTTTGCCTCATATTTGCTTTCATAAAATCTAAGAGTCAATACTGCAAAAATGTTACTTAACTCTCACAAACAGATTGAAGTAATTTCTTTAGCATTTGGGTAGGGGGCAGTGATAGAAAATTTCAAAAGGTTTGAATGCACATCTAACAATCTAAAATTCAGTTTTAAAATTTCTCTTAACATCAAATGTTACCACATTCTATGAGTTTATTTATTTTAGTTTTTTTTTAAGCAACAAAATAGGCATTTTTTGTTGCTGAAACAAAAAATATCCAAGTCAAAATTAAAATAGCTAAATATAATTTAATTGAACCTGTAGCATGGTTGTTTAAGAACAAAAAATGCTCCAGTGTCTAATCATTGAAGAAAGTTACAGAGGCTAAGTAGAATAAGGTCGTTCATATGAACAACTTTTACTCATGTTTTCTTGTATCATTGGCAGTTCTGAATTAGTGACATTGATGCAAATATATATAAGGATAGTGCATCGGTAAGTGGTTAGGTCTTGGTTCACCATGTAAGTAAAATAAAGCTGTTCATATGTACAACCATTTACTAGCTATTTACTGTAGATTTGTTCTGTTACACAGGCAATTCTGAAATAGTGGCATTCATCCAAAATGTTCAGGAATAAGCTGCTGGGGCAGATTTACAGAGATAATAATAATAATAAAAAATAATCTTAGGAACTGTTACAATTTACATAAAAGACAGCTTAACAACAAATATTGTTTATGCCTAACAAAACATGTTGACCAGTAAATTATTGGAGTACAACATGTTCAAGGCAGATTTTTTGTGAAGAAAGTGCTCAATTAAAAAAAAAAAAAAAAAAAAAAAAATGAAGCATCAATAGAGAATTGTTAATTGAAAAGTTCAATGACTTATTCCACAACTTAAAGTTTCACAGTGAGATCAGCAGGTAAATTCAATTAAATTTATGTTGGAGCTGTCTGCAAAACTTCAAGTCAGAGGATAAGTTGCCAAGTTTTTATTTATTTTTATTTATCTTTTTTTCAAAAAGACTACTTATATAGAAACAGACAAAGAAAACTACTACAAAAACTAAGACCACAAAAAAAAAAAAAAAAATTCAATTCGTTCACCGCTAAATTTGGAGAATTGTTTCAAAATTTGCATTTGTTATGAAAAAGTGTGGCAGTATTAGAATAAAATTTTAAAGCTTTTTCTGCATAGTGTTGATGAAAATCTTTCTTAACATTCAAATTGTCTCCAGATTGTTGAGTATATATATATATATATAAAAAAAAAATCTTGATTTGATCATTATGAATTCACGAGTGAACCAAACATACTTTATTAGAAAATAGCAAAAAACATTTCCTATCATTGCTTTTCCAAGTGCACAAATGAGATTACAGAGAAACAGCGACAAACATGAACAGATAAAATGAGAGAGAGAGAGAGAGAGAGAGAGAAAAAAAAAAAAAATCAGTTGGACACAGAAATGCTTTCATGAAAGAAAATATGTGTTCAATATATCAAAGAAACTATGTGGGTCACTTGACGTCCCTTGAAAGACAAAAATTCTCATGCTTACTCAAATTTAATTTTTAACTGAATTTTAGTTGTTTAAGGATGCCCTTGAAAAGAAAATTCTAATAAACCTTATTCTTCCTTTCAGCCACCAATTCTCCAACCAACACAGCCTGAGAAGTTTTTAAACTTCAAATATATAATGAGAGAGAGTGATAGAGAGAGAAAGTGCATAGAGAATGGAATTTGGCTGAAATGAGATTGGGGAAATTCCTGCCAGTCTTTTACTCATTGGCTTGTTGCATTAACATAAGGAGTATGTTTTTTTTTTTTTTTTTTTTTTAATTATGCTCATATCGTGAATGCATTCTATTTAAAACTGATAGCATAAAAACTGTTCTATAATCAGTGATAAAAGCAAAAAAAAAAAAAAAAATTGTCAGAAGACAAGAATTCTCATGCTTCCTTTCAGTCCATTTTACAGTAGAATGTTTAAAAGCTCCCTCCTCCTTTGTTTACTCGTAAGACAACAGAAGACAACAAAATCTGCAGTTTTTTTTTTCAGTATTTCTTTTGCTAAATTCATGTCTTTTTTTTGACCAGGCAAAGGCATTGATGTTAAAAGTTCAAAATAAACTGTATTGACAATGTAAAGCATAATTTAACAAAAAACAAACATTTCAATCATCTCTGAACTTCATTCCAAATAGACAAATCTTTGTTAACTAATATCCTCATCTTTATTGTTGTCATCACAATGTTTTGGTCATTGTGTCTTCTTGCTTTTTCAGGTGATGCAACTAACCTTCAAGATATTTTTTTTTAAATAAAACCCTTTATTTAATCTAATTTATTATGGCTAAGGCTCCAAATTCTAGGTTCAGCATTGGCTCATTGATTTTGTGATAGTAATTGTGAGTTCAATTCTTGGGTTGGGCAGCAGAGACTTAGACACAATGGGAACAAGGTAAGCAATAACTGAACATAGACAATGGAACAAGAAGATCAAATAAAAAGTTCAGTTTGATATTGTCTGAAAGTTACTAGGATTGACAAACACCTGAAGAAGGCTAAAGGGCACAATGGTCGAAATGTTGTGAGATGAGGACATTATTAGTCTGTATGTATTATAATTGATATATAATCAGGAGACATGATAACTCCTTATCTGAGAAATTCAGACAAGAGATAAGTCTTCATTTGGCATCCTTTTTCTTCCTGGGAAGTTCTTCTTTCAGTTGTTGGTATGTTTACAAAATTATTTAAAAATGAAAAGATATTTGAATTTAATTCTTAGGCTTTTCAATGTTGTCACAAAGCAATTATATAAAATAATAAGCAATGTAATTTGTTTCTTTTTCCTGCCATGCTTAAGCAGATATATAAAAATTAACAGGTGACTCCTGCCCAGATTTGAAGCACTTACTCAGAGAATAAGCAGACAATGACATATCTACTACACGAGCACATTCTGTTACCTGAACAGCATAGTAAAATTGCATATACTGAATTAGGCAGTGTGCACAGGTACTACACAGGCCTTAGGCAGAAGGCCACACTTTCATTTTAAGCAGAGTGCACAAATGCAATGCTGATCCTAGGCTGATGGCCACAGAGTAGCACTTTCATACCAGGCAGAGCGCACAGATGCTATGCTCATCTGAGGTAAAAGGCCACACTTTGATTCCAGGCAGAGTGCATAGATGTTATGCTGATCTGAGGCAGAAGGCCAAAGTGACTCTTTCATTCCAGGCAGAGGGCCCAGATGCTACACTGATCTTAGATGTAAGTGCCATTCTATACATATATGATCCTGTTTTTCCCATGTGTAGTATGCAATTAATAAATAACCAACGTAGACAAACCATTAAAAAAAAAAAGGTGTCTGTGTGTGTGTGGGGGGGGGTGATGGTCAGAGATTACTTAGATGTTGTGACGTGCAGAGACAATAAAGATGAGTGACCAATAAAAAGAAGCATTTAGGATTTATCAAGAAGTTTCAACACCAGACACAACAATTAGAACACTTTTGAGCACAATTAAACAATCGATTGTATAAGAAAGTGTGGCAAGCAGTTTGAAGTTAGATTCATCATTCATCTAATAATCTCTAAGTTGATTTTTCTAGCCATTTAAATGTTGCTTTCATTCAAAACCATTTGCTACCAAATCAAAAAGCCTATATGATAAATTTTGAATTTTCTTTTCTTTTCTTTTTTTAGCAGTAAGGCACAATCTTAAAAACGGCCTTTTCTGTTATAAGGAATCCGTATTGAGACATGAGGCCAACCAGAAAAACACCAACTGACCAATTTTAATCTTGAAGAAGCGGAAACAATTCTCATCTGATGCTTGATGATCCAAAATTGTCCAAAAGGAACGAAAAGAAGAAATGCTAGCTTATTGACAAAACGGTATCTGCCATTTATCCAAATGAAAACTTAAATAAGTGTTTAAAAAAATGGTAGTAAAACAGATCAGACATACAAAAACAAAGAGAGAGGGGGGAGAGAGAGGGGGAGAGAGAGAGAGAGAAAATAATGATGAATTGGTTGTAAATGCCCAAAATATGTTGATGAAGCCATTCCAATCTGGGCTGCTGATGGTTTTGATTTTTTGTATTGCAAGTGCAAAACCCAAATTTAGAAAAAGCAATCAGGATTTAATTAAGATGAAAATTAAGATAATCATATACAGTTAGCATTTAGAAACATAGATGATAACACAGACAAGATTAAGGATACTAACAGTGGGCAGTAGTATATATATATATATATATATATATACATATGAGAGAAGGGTGGTTTTTCGTATCCCAAAATAAGCATTTACAGCATAAAAATGGAATTAAGTTCCACAGTAAATATGTTTTTCAAACACCTGATAAGTATCAAGAAAAATATTTTTTTTTTTTTAGCCTGGAAACAAATTTAGATAACAACAAAGAAATATTACTTTATTTTGGAAAACAAAGAAAAATTCCAATGCATATGAAAAAAAAAAAAAAAAAAAAGACAAAGGGAAATGTAAAAGAGTATTTTAAAATAAGAGAAAACCTCAAGGAAGGAAGGGGAAAGAGAGGAGGAGGAATTTTGCCAGGTGAAAAGCTTGCTCAGTATGAAGGTGATGTTAACTGATGCCCAAGGGGGTGTAAAATGAGTTTAGCACTTGCACCATCCAGCCAAACATGTAAAATTGATGTTGGTCATAGAAATTATTTAAAATTTAGATCAAAGAGGGTTTAAAAAAAAAAGAAAAAAAAAAAGATGAAGGGTGGTGGGGAATAGACTGTTAGCCCCCAAACCTTTTTTTATCACCACTTTCTAGCTATTTTACTCCTGAAATTCTTGGAGAATTCTTTGGGAATAAAATCAAAAGCTGAATTTTTCTATTATACAGCAGTAGTAGTAATAGTAGTAGTAGTAATAGCAATTTATGATGAGGCACAAGACACTTCCAAATGTTGTTTGTTTTGTACAATCAGTGCTGTTAATTTCACTGCAGTTTTATTCACACCAAATTTAAAAACCTAAGCCGTGCTCCCACATCCCATTATTACAATGTCTTACAATATACAAAATAAGCAAATTAAATTTATCTATCCCATCCCCACCTACCTAATTATTCAAAATTATCAGGTTTTATTCCTCCCCCACGCCTTCTAGATGATTTTTTTGCTGGCAGTTAAAAAAAAAAAAAAAAAAAAAAAAAATAACTGAAACGAGGGGAGGTGAAGTAAAAAATGATTTGTACAAAATTACTGCCATTAGAATGGGAAGTGTTGGCAGTTCTGTAAGATGCACCAGCCTCCTCCTCCTCCTTTTTTTTCTCTTTCTAAATTTTATTATAAAGATTGTTTGATTGTTAAAATCTTTACATGTTAAAAAAAAAAAAAAAAAAACAAAAAAAAAAAAAAAAAACTGATAGAAACTATTTTGAGATGTAAACTTTTTATATTAGTTCCCTAAAAGCATGATCAATACTTTATTGTATAATTGTTTTTCTTTAGAGCCTTTTTATTATTATTTTTTTTCTTCTTTCAAATGAAAACGAAAAATGGCATGTATAAACAATTAGAAGAAAGCAGGGAGAAAAAAAAAATAAATAAAATAAAATAAAAAAAAAATAAAAAAATAATTTTGAAAGGAGGGCAGTGTTATTGGTTCATCTCTACAGTTGAGGTAAGTCTATAACTAAATCAGGAAATTCTTCATCACTGTCATCAAACATCGGTGGAATTGCCAGTGAATCATTGTCCATCTTTTTGCCATCTACTGGTCCAATGGGGTTGGAGTTAAAGCCAATTCCATCCTCACCTGTAATGTCTCTACAACTGAGGAGTTTTGCTTGCCGCTTATCGTCCCTCATCCTCCTTCCTCGTTTACCTAACAACTTGCTTTTATTTTCCCCATTTGTTGTAATCAATTTAGTTTTGTCTGTCTTTGGTTTTTCTATCAAAGCACTTTCAAATTTTGTACTGTTATTTTCAACCGTTCTTTCAGAATTCATCTCATTCAGGCTACCATTTTCGTTGCTAAGTATCATCTTTTCTGTAGAAGGGTGCATTCCATTGGCCAGAGTTTTACCCTTTTCCGATTTGGTGGGGCCATTAGCATAAGACGTCACAACACCGAGAAGCAGATCCTCATGATCGGAACAAACTTCTCGTCCATCAACAGTGTAAATGTTGTTTTCACTGTGCTGGGAACAGAACGAGTTGGGGCATTCATGGCACAATCTGACGGACTGCTTCCCACATTCGTCACAGTGATGCCAGGGACAGGTCCATCGACCTAAAAATACAAGTAAACATTCCACTTTCAGAGGCAAAGTTTTTGTTTAGTTTTTTTCCTTATTACTGATCAGTTGTATAATTTTATAAATTACTTTGAAATATTTAACAAATTCAAATCATTAAAATGATGTTAAACAAAATCCCTACATATACACTTGTATGGAAAGAGAAAGCAAATTTTTGTAATGTTGACTTTTGGCAGTTTCAGTATAATAATCATTTTCTACCACACACAGAAAACTTAACAGTGATATATCATGTTATTTTTCACACAATAAAATTCAGAGAGATAGAAGAAATCAACAAAAAGGTAGAAAAAAAAAAAAAAAAAAAAAAAAAAAAAAGAGAAACATTTGATCTCATACACAATATATTATAATTTACACACACATATGCATAAATCAATGAGTTCATAGCCTATTTTTTCAATATACACACATTCCACGCCAATGCACTGAAATCAGTGGTGAAAAAAGAAAAAAGATTAAACATTATACAGTGGAAATTTTTAAGATCAGCACATCCATTGACAAATGACATGAGGCTACAAGCTTACTGATTCACTCTCATATAGACTAAACAGAGAGATGCTTAAGCAATAATTGATCTCTAATATTTGACTGTGTGTGTGTGTATAAGGGAAAGAAGTATGAAAAAGTTGTAGCATTTCATTCTTTAGGGCTTCATTGGACTAAGTTTACATTTATGATGATGCGACTACATGATGCACATGAGTGAGAAACATTGGGAATTTAAAATTAAAAAGAATCCCCACCCAAGAGGGGGGCGGTTATATAATCTAGCCAATTTCATTTAGATTTTTTATTTTTGTTTATGTTTCCATCACTTCTGTTAGATTTTCTATTATCACAATGTTCGATATTTAATAATAAAAGTGATAGAAACATAAACAAAGAGAATCTAAATGAAATTGACTAGATTATATACAACCAAGAATGAATTTAAAAATCCCAGCGTTTGTGCGTATGTAATGTATCAAATGAAAACTTTTACACTTTTCTTTCTCCTAAAATTGCTCTTGATATATAAAAGATTTATACAGCATTTATCCCATATATTATGTAAAAAGTTCAGATAGAGTATTCAGGTTGCGATAGATAAATTGTCGTGTAAACGAAGCAAAAAATGAAACTAACACTGATATATCATTTTAACGGATATATTTACCAAAATTAAATAAAAATATCTTGAAATACTAAAGAGTAAATTGATACAATAAAATTGCCACTGGCTTCAACCATGACCCCTAGACAACTTCGAAATCTCAAGCAACTCTTCTAGACAGTCTCCTTGTTTAAGTTGGTGAATACAGCCATAATCCTTGCCTTAAGATCATCTTTGTTGTTAGGAGTTTTGCTGGTCTCTTCCTCAACTGTGTCCCACACATAATAATCAAGGGGGTTGCAGTCTGGGGAATTAGGTGGCCAGATGTAAGAAGTGATGTGGTCACAAAAATTATCTGACAGCCATAACTGGGTTCTCCTGCTTGTGTAGCATAGTGCAGAGTCCTGTTGCCAGACACAGGGTCTTCTAGCAGCCACCCTCTTGACCCAGAGCAGCACTACCTCCTCAAGGCATTTGATGTAGGCCTCTGTGTTGAGTTTGAGACCTTGTGGAAAGCACTAATGATCACTCTAAACACCTTTGTAATCGCCATTAGACTCATCCAACTCTTTCTGAATCCTCTGCACTTTCCTCAGATTGACACACACTCTGAAATGTTTGTATTGGAGCTTCTGGTGAGAATGCCAAACAATACAGTATGCAGTTTCCAAATTTCTGGTGGAGTGAATGCCCAACCGACCCTACTATACGGTGCAGTCAACAAAATCAAAAACAAACAATCCGCATGTGTAAAATTAAAAATATAAAACGGTGTCAATTTACCCATCGCACCCTGAATATGAATAAAGACAAAAGGCTAAGATTAATGTTTTAAAGAGAGAGAATTGGGAAAGATAAAAATAACATTTAAATAAATTAAATGCTCTACTTTGTTTTGAGCACTTTTTATTATCAGCTTCACTGCAATTGAATCCAATCAACTACCATTGTTTAATGCCATATTTACAATGTTTTGGCCATTCTATAGGTGACATGCTGAACACATTTTTAAACCACATGGATAGAATGTTCTAATTCCATGTGCCATGCCTTTAAAAAAAAAAAAAAAAAAAAGTGAAAAGGAACAATCTATCTCCGTGAACTAAATAAAAATATTTGATTCAAAACGTATGCCACCGGAAGCAGGCCAGGGCATACAATGCCTAAAATGTTGTGAATATAGCAATAAAAATGAGGACAACAGTTCAAATGATGTAAATAGTTACACTACCTCTCTCTCTCTCACACACACACACACACAAGGCAGCATATTTTCATGCAAGCATGTTTGGTTAAATAATTTTGACATATTATGTCTATTTAATTTAGTTTTAATCCTTTCAAGTCGACAAATTAATTACTTGGTGATGGTAGAAAATTACTCAAGAAAAATACAAAAATTTTCTTTCAAATATTTTTTTCTATTTTTCCAAAGTACTTTCAATCACGTCTGATCAGGGGGTTAAAATATCTGTGGATGTGTATGCAGTAGCTCCATAAATTCAAAATATTTTTTCATTGTTCATTTACAGCATCTCAATTTTAAAATTTCCAGTTATGCAAGGGAGGTAACTTTTATAATTTAAAAAAGAAAAAAGAAAAAAAAAGAAAGTTGGTCTCAGTTGAGATTTAAATACTTGGGGAAAATAAAAATTATTTGAAAGAAAAGTTTTATATTTTTTTGTGACCAATTTTCTACAGCCATCAAGAAATTAATTCATGAACTTGAAAGAATTAAAACTAAATTAGACATAATACATCTAAATTATTTAACCAAACATGCTTGAATATATATGTGTGTGTGTATATATATATATATATATATATATATATATATGCATTTCAAACATATGTGGTCAGACTTGCTTCCCAAACACGCAGCATAAATATTATGTCTTTACTATTTGATTAAAAACATATCAACCAAACTTGTGCATAACTAAAAGTTCCATTTATTTTAAAAACTTTAAACATGCGTGTACTCTCTTTGTACATTTTTAACAAGATCCCTCCCCATAAACAAAAAATAACCCACCCTGATATTGACACTATATGACTGCCTGAAAAGACATTGAGCAATGTATACTAAAAAAGATCAAATATTATCCTGCATTTGGCTGAATTATATTTGTTAAATAATTAATAGTTCATATTACTCACACAAACGGTGTAGACACAAGAATAAACACTGAATGGTGACTAACAGTTTTTTGTTTAAGTGATCTTGCAGACCAAATACAAGTGTATGAATAAGTTTGTAACCTAAAGCTGGAAAAAGAAAATAAAAAAAAATTACTCAACTAATATTTCTCAGCATAATCTTTTCCCTATGAATGCACTAAATACAGCTGAATATTAACCACATAGGTTGAAATTTATATAGTGAAAATATCCGAATTACAGTGATTATGTGAGGCTACAAACTTACTGATCCACCCTCGTACATGTGCAAAATAGTTGGAAGGAAATTTCAATAAATAGCAATCAAGTTGAAATATAAATAATAGAAAACATGTACAAAAAAACTTGTAAAATTAACTTCTCTGTAAAAAGAAGGGCTTATCTTTGGGATTTAGGATTAGTGTTGAGAATGTTTAACAACGAAAATCACTCACCATGCGGTGGTTTGGTAAGACTGAGGCACTGGAGATGGTAGACTTTAGGGCATTGTGATTTGTCACACATCACCAGTTCTCCCCCTTCGCCACAGCGAAAACATTCATCTTCATGCTTTTTCAAATCAAGCTTGCCTCTCTTTCGCTTCTTTTTCTTTTTCATATCCTTTGCTTTCTTATCAGATTGACTGATGACAGACTGGAGAAGAAAAGAAAGAAAAGAAAAGAAAAATACAGAAAAACATTAGAGAAAAATAAGACAAAAACTTTGTTTTTATCATCAAACACAAAGTGGCATTACATTTAAACAAATTATAGCAAGAGTTTTAATCACAGATAGTTTTATATTGGATTTAAATTTTTTTTTTTTTCCAAAATGTTTTGTCTTTTAAAGACATACAGAAAATGGTTTATTGCTATAAGGCAAATCATAAATCTCTCATTAAGAAGAGAAATAGTTTATTTCACCCCAAATGGAGTAATATCACAATTCAATAAATGTTTCAATTTCTATTAAAAACAATATTGGCTTGGATTGAGAAATCGGAGAGCTGAGTTCGAATTCCAGTTGAATCCATTACATTCACTTAAGTGCTAATACCCTTGGGAAAGGTGTGAATCCTCTTCTCCCTCCAGCTATGGGTAAAATAGCAGGACAGACTGGGTTCTATAGCCTTGGATGGCAACTGGTCTAGAAGGACAACTCTGAATTCAAAACCTGCGGAGGGTCGTTTGGGGACCTTGTGGCACTTAGTGCACCAGGTCTCTGAATTTGGCCCTTCAAAAAGTGTGGCTGGTCTTGCACGAAACCTTCACCACAATAATCAAATCTCATGTGCTGTTGTCGGGCTGTCGGTTTCCTGGGAACTGATCTGCTTGACCCTCCCTACGTTGAATTCGACGGGAGAGTCGATGATGACGAGATATATAGTTAATTATATTCAGGATTATAAAAATTTAAATTTGTTGACATTTTGAAACTGATTTACGCTTTTTAGCCATAATTTTTTTTTTTTTTTTTATTTTTTTTAATTTCAAATAACTTGCAGATGGGAGGAATGAATGACATGTTAATAAAAGTTTTCAGTAGAAACATCAATGATTATATTGACAACAAAACTTTGCCAAGCTTTTGTGCAATTCTAAAATGAAAAATTGGAAGACTTTTTAGGAACAGTCTCTGGAATGGTGATTTTCTAAGTGTAGATTAGATCTGGCACAAGGCCAAATGTATGAGGCACCTACTGAGGATCAAACACACTATTCAGATGTAACAAAGACTAGTGAGACAAGCTTGCTAACCACAAACAGTGTCTGGAATGCGAGTAAATGATAAGATTAAAAAAGGCAGATGTTTTTATAACCAGCTGCTGCACTCGGACTTCAAGAGCTTAGATAAAAAGAGTCATTTAGAATAGGGGATAAATTCACTTAGTGAACCATACTTAAAATCAGTCATCTCCATACTTTTACATCTATATTTACCTTATTGAAAAGGTCAAAAATTTAGGGAGGGAGAAAAATAATCACATAAACCATTGTGTAACAAAATATTTAGTCACTTTTCACAAGAATAGAAACATGGTGATATCAAACATAAAAGATTTAACATGAAATGAACAACAGTGAAATTATTAAACCACCTACTACTACAATTACTAATTGCCAGTGGCTTTATATATCCATATCATATCCAAGAATTTAATTTCTTTTCTGATTGATCCTTTTATGATGATGGCTAAGTAGACCAATTCTTGCAGAGCCAATGGCATTGACTGCATAATAATGTTGGTGTAAGACGAGAGGTTGATTTTGTCAGGCCTTTCTCTCCTGTTGTTTGATTTCTTCCTTTTCTTTTCTGGTGGCTTCAAAGTTTTTGGTTCTGATGGTGATGGAATATTGCCAGTTGGTACGGTCTTGTGCATTGTTTCAAACAATTTAGGCTCAAGTCCAGCGACTTTCAGTGTTGTTTTGAGTTAGTCTTTGTAATCTTCGAAGTGCGCATCCCCATGGGTTTTCCCCCCCCTGAAATGAGCTCACTAAAGACTTGACATGGAAACCTTGACTATTCGATTTTTGCTGCATGTCCTGACTATCGAAGACTGTGTTTAATGATCAGCAAATTTGATGCTTTGGTTGCTGGCTCTTTCCAGGACTTCGGTGTTGGTTCAAGATTGAAGAAAGATTTTTGCTGGTGAAAGCGTTGCTAATCTTTGGAAATTGCAACAATGTAGTCCAGGTTTCTCAACCATATTTCAAAGTCAAAATGACAACAGCATTATAGACCATATTTTTTGTAATTAAGTTTATATATTAACTTTCCAAATGCCTCTATATGCAGCTCCAATTCTGTGTTTCATGTCCTTTTCTGAGGTTCGCTTGTTTGGTAAAAGGTGGTCTATATATGGACAATGCTCTACTTGTTCTCAAATATTTGACGATAATTTTACACTTTTATCTTTTTATCCTTTTATTGATTAGTTTTTTGTTTTTATTTTGGACACAATGTATCCATACAAATAGATTAAAAATAATATCAAGCAACAACAACAGAGCAAGATGTTTTTACTAACCAAACATGGGTTCTATTCTAAGAGTCTCTTTTCTTGCACTTCTTGCCTGTGAAACACTTCCAGTTTCTTGCTTCCATCACCTATGATCTTCAAAGAATTTAAACGTAATGTCAATGCCACCTTCTGTCTTTCTGAATGCTATTCTTTTATTGTTCTTTCTCTCCCACTAAAGTCTTCTCGTACTCTTTCACACTCAGTAACACCTTGTATTTTAGTGGCATTAATGCCTTGCTTGGACGTGTAAAAAATTTGTATAAACAAGACAAAGAGAAAGTGAAGAAAAATTTTAAAATTTTAAAAAAATTAAAAATAATTAGTAAGGTTACTCTTTCTGTGAGTGACTTTCTTGTAAATTATCTTAGAATCATCTAAGACACAGAGTCTCTAGGTTTCTTTATATATTGTCCAGCTAGCCATATCCCATGACTTTTTCTGGAACAGTTCATTGAACAAGGAAGTGATCGCCAATAAATAAACAACTAGATAATCAATTGGTACCTCAATCCCATGAATTTAAGCATGCTACTAGATTGGCTGATAGGTCTCATTGTTTTACTGTTGAAATAGCTAGATGAAACCACAAGTTTTATTCTATTAGGTTGATGCAAAAATAATTTCGTTTTCTCACATAGTAACATATGTTAGAAAACGAAATTATTTTTGCACCAACCTAATAGTTTATTTTCTTGGACTTAATCTTGGAACTCTCTTCCAGTTTCTTTATTCCCTGTCACCTACAATCTTCAAAAATTTAAATGAAGTATTAATTGCTGTCTTCCTGAATCCTGTTCTTTTATTATTCTTTCATAACCAGTAACTCCTTGCATCTTAGTGATATTATCACCTTGCTCAAAATGAAATGATTAACAAAAAAACAAAAAGATTTCTACAGAATTATTTTCTAACCAACCCCTCGTAGTTATTTAAATTTTGCCATATATTTTTTTAAGTTTTCATTAACAACTTTTAAAAAAATATACCATGCATCTTCTTACTCCCAAAAGAATGTGACTATTTGAAGGGAGTGACTAAATTTTAAAAGATAATGTTTGTTACATGCTATGTGGGAAGGGGACTGATTAAAAGTCACCAGTATCATCATCTATGGCAAAACAAAAGATGAAGATTGGCTGGGTAAAAAAGACTTACCTTAGGACGGACACCAAGGAAACCGCTACAATTTGGGGCTCCACAAGCACAGATTTTCTTTTCATTACCCAAACAATCTAAGTTGTAATTAAAAGTTAACTCAGAACCTGAAAAAGAAAACAATTATCCTATTTATTAAATAATAGACAAATACAAAAAAAAAAAAAAAGAAAGAGAGAGAGAGAGAAAAAAGTAAACATTTTAGAGGATTTATTAATATTATCTAACAGAAGTTATTAACCCTTCAGAAGGTCTGTCTAATTTAATCTTTTTTGGTAAGTACATATTTGATTTAATTATGTAACATAAAAATCAATAGAATTTGTATCTTATAATCCTTGCAAAAAAAAAAAAAAAAATTGTTTTGGTGTCAAGAATTTCACACCAAAATAACAAACTCTCAATATTTCATAAAATACAAAATTTCAAAACATGGCTGGTTAAAAAAAAAAAAAAATAGAGAGAGATGCATATTGACATTTATATGGGTCATACAATTCAAGTCAGAATCACTTTAATTTACACTAGGTTTCTTTACTGATATTTAAATTGAGACCAAATATATTTTTAATAATACTGTAAATTAGTATTTGAGAAAAGAAGAGCTTTTAATTTTAAGCACTTCTTAAATTAATAAAGAATATATAATGTATATTTGGGCAGTAATCTTTCTTTCAAACATGTTCTGTTGAATATAACAGAGGAAAATTTGATTAATTTTTTTATTGAGTTTTTCTAGTATTAACATTTTTTCTGTTTGGTCAGAGTAAGGTGTATAAAAAATTGTCTGTACTGTTTGTCTCAAGCACTTTCAGTCACTTCTTTAGGCATTTTCAAGAGGTCTGTAAATTTTTTTCCCATTGTCGTCTTTTAAGATGTAGCTGTGTGATGTCTATATTAGTAGCGCTGTGAAGGGGAAAATGGCTGTAATTCTATTTTAAAAATAACTTTCACACATTATCTCCTTTGTTAAAAATTAAACACACACAAAAAAAAAAAAAACATTATGAAATTTAATGTAATTTTCTAATATTTTAATCTTTCAATGAAGAGAAAAAGAAGATAAAAATAGAAAAGGTCTAAGAAAGTGTTACCTGCTGGTATATCATGCAGGGAAAATAGACCAACCCGTACATCACCATTGACCATCCATTTTTGAGTTTCACAGTTAGGTTGGCAGCTGTGGTTCATGAATCGTGACAGATTTCCTTTGGGGCCAGCATCTATAATCCTTCATTAATAAAAAACAAAACACATTTTCAGACATCCAATGTCATTAAATCCACAAATATTAGAAAAAAACATAGAAAATGGAAATTAAATAAAGCTTTCAGATGTTGCATAACATTGGTTCTTGCTGTATAAGGCAGAGAGTTAATATGCATTTATTGCAAATAACATGTCAGGTTTAAAAAAATGAAATTTAAAAAGATGACATATTGAGATTTTATGGCATTTTATTTTTATTACCAGAGACAAAAAAAGAAAAATCTTACCGATTTTTGTCCAATGTTAACATATAAAAGTTGGAAACATTATCTTCATGAGCTTTTAATATTCTTTTCTTACATTCCTCTTCGTCAATTAAATCCCCAACATATTCATTTACAAATTGACCCTGAAAGGAGACAAAGAAAAAAAAAGAACAATCAGTCCCAATTTCTTTTAGTCTGTTTCTTTTGTTTTACAGCATATCAACCACAATGGGTTATTTAATGCCGACAAGATTTTTATTGCTGGTAATATTTTCTTTTTTCAAAAATGTATTGCTGGTATTAAAACCTATTTTTACACTTTCATAGAGTTTTGAAACCAGTTTGGGGTTAACTATTTACCCATAGCTGGGACCCTAACAGGTGCTATGGATCTGGGAACACCAGCAATTAAAAACCTGATCAGGGGCCTTGCTGTTGGATGCAGTTTATCATCTTGCCCAGGATGCGGATGTAGTTTATTGTCTTACCGAGGATGTTTCTTTAAGTGATTTGCCAGATTGAGCAAATTGATAATCACTGTTTCTGATAAAACAGAATCCATAATTACACAATAATGAACAACAAAGTTTGCTTTCATGTCGAAGCCTTTATTTTCTCTTTCTATGAGAGTTGGAGAAATAAATATATTTCTTGTATTACAGTCAATTTTGAAACAATGGTAACAAAAAAAAAAAAAAAAAAAAAAATCTACATTCTGCATTTGCTTTAAGTCTTTTTTTTTTTTTTTTTTTTTTTTTTTAGCATTTCACATTCTTAGGCACCCCCCACCCCCGTGCATTATTGGTGATGATGTCATCATATATTATAGAAGAGTATACATGAGTGGATTATGCTAGGTTGAACATTGGGAGCTGATTTGTCATCAAGGTCTCACCATTTGCGTGACTTCCTATGTTATTTGTAATGATGTTGTCATATTATGGCAGAGTATAATACATTGGGGCGGGTTACGGTGGGCTGAACATTGAAAGCCAATATTTACGCAAAAGGGTTTTTTTAAAAGAAAAAAAAAAAAATTTTTTTTCTGGCTTCTTCATATCATTAATTGTATATAAATCATTTTTGAGAAAACTTTAGTTTTACACACATTATAAGAATGAGTCATGACAAGGATGTCATTTGATTACTGTAAATAAATATTGATTACACAAAATACAAAGTCAAAAACAGAATCATATCAAATGATTCTTTTCTTATTCATATCTTAAAAAATTATTTGCATTGACAGTCATAAAATGTGTCAAGTTTCTAAAGTACTGACTGAAAACTAAAAATCCAAATCAAGCTTTTGACAAAATAATAAAAATAAGTAAAAATTAAAAATACTATTATTTCCAAAATTAGGACATCAAGTTTAGGCTCTTTTTTTTTTTTTGCTTTGTTTTTAACTCACAAATTCACATAACTAAACAATAATAATTAAAGTACGACTGTTTCTTTATTGTTAATTATCATTAAGTACAATAATTATTTTATGTTAGAGGACAAATTATCAGGAGCCAAAAATTGTATTTTTCTGGTGTTGTGCATTTTGGAAACTCCAACGGTCAGGCATTTTTTGAAATTGCAGTCATCATTAGTTTGTCGATGGTCCAGTGGAATTCTTCCCATCACTTTTAAACTACAGGGTGGTCTGAAAGACTTGACACCTCTTACATAATATAATTTTCAGATGGCTAACAGGAGTTAGGGTTATGAGGGTTAGAGGTGACACGACTTTCGGACCAGCCTGTAGTTAGATCTGTAATATAGGAACCATTATTATTATTTTGTTTGGAAAGCATTGTTTCTTATTCCCTTTTTAAGCCTTCTTCTACTTTTGATGTGTGTGTGTGTGTAATGAACTGGCAAGATTAAGAGTCATATATTGTTAAATCATTACTATAAAAATCACACACACACACACACAAAAACAAAAATATTTTCTGGCTTTAAATAACCCGCAAAGGGTTGATAAGCTGTAGAAAATGAATCAAACATTTTCTTCCGAGGATCTCAAGACATAATGGTTCTACACAACTTCCTTCCCTTAAAGATATAAACTTCCAAGATTTCTCAGAAAATATAGTGAAATAGTTTCCATAATCTATTTTTTTTTTTTTTTTTCATTCAGAACGGTCCTTCTCCTAAAATGGCTAACACCCAAAGCTCAAGAGCCCAGTTTATCTTGCTATTTACTTCCCCTATGGGCATTAGCACAAATTAACTTTTAAGTACCATGTCCTTTCAGGAAGTGAGTAATCATGGCTCTCCAGTCCTTTGCAGCTTCTTTGTCTCCTTATTAGCTCTGCCCAGTCACTGGTCTGTCATCCATATAAGGTAGATCATGCAATCGTTTCTCTGCCCCTCTTACATTCAAAATGTCCCCATGAGTGTCAATTTCTCCAAGCTCTCTTTCCTTATTATGTGTCCTAGAAATTTCAACACACTCTTTCTGATTGTAAGTACAAGGGTCCTTTTTGTCCCCATTTTCCTTAAAACTTCTCAGATTCCGTCCATGTAAGCAATATACTACCTGTACATCAAAAGTTTTCAAACAAAAGATTAACGAAGCAATATGATGAACCTTATTCCCGAGTCTGACTATATTCTGAAAAAGGCGAGCAAATGAACTGACCTTCTTAATATCTACATTGGTCATTAATCCCCATCCGCGAGTGGCCGTCTTGGCAGGTACAGAATCTGGATAGAGTCTCTTGGTGAAGCGTTGGTTTTGGCAGTGTTCTTTTGCAGGACACACCTGTGCATGGCATTCATACATGAGCATCCGGTTGAGACACTCAGAGTCTGAACCGCATGGGTTCTCCATATCCGGCCGGCATTCACAGCGAGGAATTTCAGACAAGTCGGCTTTGTGTATCAGTACATTTCCAACGGGAACATTGGTCTGCAAAAAGTTGGATTCCATTTATTCAGGCATTTCTTCAGAAACATTCTGATAAAAACTAAATACAATTATATATCAGAGGAATTTATTCTTAGAAACTAGAAAATTTGTACAACAAAGCAAAATGAATGAATGTGATTTTCATTTTAAACTGTTGATTTTTTTAAGTTCATATAAACTATATTGTGTAGGTAAGTAAATTAGAAAGAACAAGGAACAATAAAGTCCTGCCACACAATTTGTGTATTTTTTTAAAATAAGGGAAGCATAATATAACAAGCAATTACTGAAATTTTAAGGATTTTATCTAAAATATTTCAAATTTTTTTTTTTTTAAATCAGTCTTTATCATTTCTATAAGAAAGTCATGAAATAACATTGCTTACATTAGTTTTCTAGATTAAATACTTTTTGTCATATATAATCCAATGATTTTATTGCTAATAGTGATATTCTTTAAAATTTTATAAATCTAGAAGGAAAAACATTTTAGATAATTACCTTAAAACAAGGCAAAGAATTGACTTATTTTTCTCTCAATGAGTAATTCTGTTCTCATGTAAATCTCAACAAGTTATAATAGTAGCTTACAAGTCGGACAAACAAACAATAAACAAATAACAATTTCTATTAACCAATGGCTCTTTCTTTCACATAACTTACTTTAACAAATTTAAATGGTGCTGGCTTCTTTCCAATTTTCTCATTTTCCAGCTGATCCCGATTTTCTTTTGCTGTCTTCCACAATTTAAATGCTTCTGTCGCTTCTGCAATTCCTGCAGATTGAAATAAACACTAAAATAAACACAGATCCTTGCTTGAAAAGATCAAATAGTAATAATAATAGTAAGAAGCTCCTATTGGGTGTAGGCTAAAAATTAGTTACAATAATTACACAATATCTGAAAAACACGCATGACTGGCGCCTTTTGTTACCCCCCCCTCCTCCTCCCCCAAAACAAACAAACTAGCACAGATTCTATTTTACTTTTCTAAAGATTTTACTGCAAACAAATTTTAATTTATTTTTCATAAATTGTTTACCCATACATCAAAAATTAAAGTTTTAATATTTCAAAGAAACTTCTCAAAACTTGTCTTTGTTGGCACTTGTGGTAGGTATTCATACTGTTAGTTTATTGAAGTTGTAGTTAGTTGGATTGCAGGATTGTTAATCTTGGCTACCCCAGACCCTACAAAACCGATCTGTTATAAGATCTGAAACAGATCTAATTTATCAGCTTCTATGTATTTTAAATTAAACATTATTATCTCGTTGAGTGATAAATATACAGACACCATATGCATACTGCATTAATATCAAGTAAAATTTGGTTCTGACACAATCTGGGATTGCAATTTATGTGATAATTCCACCTGGTTTGGGGCTGATAGAAGTCAAATGACGATATGGACAAGTATTGGAAATTTATAAATGTGCTATGTCAGCATTTACATCAACTCCAAGTTATACAAACTTACAGAGTATTGATTTTGTAAAAACAGATTGCACCAGTTAGATGTAAATAAAAAGTAGCAAAATTTATCTTAGTCTAAACAATTGGTTTGAAAATATTAACTATTCCAATTTTCACGTTTTTCTTTATTTTAATAAATAAATCTAGAAAATTATCACAACGGAAAGTGTATAAAAACTCTGATACTAACCAGCCTGAAAGATTTTTGCCAAACCTTTTGTAGCAGAAGAATCTTTGCTCCCTTTATCTCCTTCTTGGAATAAAAACACCCTACAAAAAAGTGCAAATGATTTACTTTTCAGTTTAGTAAATATGAAATTTTTCATGAAAATAATTCTTTAAAGAAACTTCCGGATTTGTTTAAATATAAAAATATGACGTCTTCATTTTTTGACAGAATCAAGCATTATATCCAATATTTATCTGAATTTCTGAGATGAGGAATTATTATTTCAGTCAAATTAATGTCCTCATCTTTGTTATTATTATTATCACAACATTTCGGCTTTCTGGGACGAGGAATTATCATTATTTACAATCAAACTAATATCCTCATCTTTGTTATTATTATCACGTTTTGGCTTTCTGGATGAGGAATTATCATTATTTACAATCAGACTAATGTGCTCATCTTTGTTGTTATCACGACAATTCAGCTTTCTGGGATGAGGAATTATCATTATTTCTATTATTTACAGTCAGACTAATATCCTCATCTTTGTTGTTATTATCACAATGTTTCAGCTTTCTCGGATGAGGAATAATCATTATTTACATTCAGATTAATGTCCTCATCTTTGTTGTTATTACCATAACATTTTGACTTTTGCATAAAAATGTAAATATCAGCAACATTTTGCAGAATTTCTACACTTTTCCATAAAAATGTTGAGTTACATTTCAACAGAATTTAATTATTTTTTACATAAAAATGAAAATATCAGAAACATTTTCAACATATTTGTTATATTTTACACCAATATATGTAAATATCAGCAGAAATTTCCATGTATTTGCAAGTTTTGCAAACGATTCAGACAATTAAAGTTTTGGTTCATGAATTTGGTGTCATCGCAATTGTGAAGGGGTCAGGAAGTACAGATTCAGAGGAAACAAGGCAAGCAATAACCAAACAATTCTAAGAAGAGAATAAGACCAGATATCCCTAGACATGGACATTGGGATGAGAACAATTTACTCCCTTTGAGTAAATAAAGAAATTACCTGACGGTCACTGGGAAGGTACAATGATACAAAATGTGATTACAAAAATAAAGATGAGGACATTAGTTTGAATGCAAATCATTATATGCAAGTTTGATTTTAATACAAAGAATATTCTAGTTTTGAATAATAAAGTAACAAATAAATATATATATATATATATATATATATATATATATATATATATGTTACATTATTATTCAGAACTAGTTTGGTTGACTAATCTAGCCATAGTATGTCTATTTTTATTTCAATCCTTTCCAATTCATGGATCAATTTCTTAATGTTGCCATTAAACATGTTAAGGAAGGTGCCATAGTTTTCTCATTCCTTTTATTTTCCCAAGTACTGTCAATCTCATCCAAGATCATCTTCAGCAGTGAACTGATAAGACAAAAACTAATGTCATAGATAGTTGTGAATTTTTTTTTTTGTAAATGAGCATGAAACACTGTTGATTCAAAAGTTAACATTATAAAGGGAGGTAACTTAATTTATATTTGCAATTTTTTTTTTTTTAAAGAATTACAATTAAGTATTTAAATGTTAGGACATGGAACTTGAATCTGACATGTTTAATGTAAGCTCCCTTGATAACGAGTTTAATGTCAACATTAAGAAATTGATCCATGCATTTGAAACGATGAAAATAAAAATAAATGAACATATGTCTAGATTATTCAAACAATCATGCTTAAATGAATAAATAAATATATATATATATATATATATATATATATATATATATATATATATATATATATATATATATATATATATATATATATATATTGTGTATTTGGGCAGCAACCACTCTTTTATACATGTTTTGTTAAAGATGACTGACAAGGTACTGCAATTAAACTTTTTATTTCATTTTTCTTGTCTTCAAATGTTTTCTTTTCTGTCCAAACATTCTGCATTTCCAAGTGCTTTCAGCTATACTTTTAGCCATTATTAAGGATGATTTTATTTCACTTTTAACTGAATGTATGGGTTGTGTTATGTATGTATCTAGAGATATAGGGATGTTTTATTTTCCAAACATGGTTAGAACATTGTGGCCATGTTCATAGTTAATGTTATTGAGTGTTGGCCTTTTCTTTTTATTATTAGGGCTTTCATTATTTTTAATCTTTTTTTTAAATGCAGATGAATTTATTATGCTTGTATTTTCTATTAGTATGTTTCAAATGGAGTCTGGTAGGTTTTTGTGCATGTTTAAATAAGTTCTAATGGAGCTATGGTCAGGTGTAACATAAGTCATCTGGATAGGCATGTAGTAGTGTGACCGATGTAATAATTTACAAGTTTGATTTGATGAGTACATTTACCTATATTTATCCATTTGTTATAGTTTAGGCAGCAATCCTTCATTGATGCAGGTTTCATTAAAAACGATAGACAAGGTACTACGATTAAGCTTTTACTTTTTCTTGTGTCTGAACAAGTGTTTTCTTTTTTGGACACAGAGTGTGTATAAACTGTCATTGATTGCAGGACATTTGGACAGTTTCTACACACTCTGTGTCCCAAAAAGGAAACACTCGTCTGAACAAAAGAAAAATTAAATAAGAAGCTTAATCGTAGTACCTTGTCTATTGTTTTTAATGAAACATATATACACATACACATAGGAAAATCTATGACAAAGTGGAGGAAAAAAAAATTTCATGCCGAATTTCATCCCGTAAAACTTGATCGGATTAAATGATCTTTATGCTCATGCGATTACATATGTATATAAAGGAGAGGGGGGATGCTGGAATTTTAATTTTTTTTTTTTTTAAATGTGTCTGGGCATATAGCTGATCACATTTCATTTAGTTTTTTTTCCTCTCCGTATTCACATTTACATTTTTCACATTAGTGTATTTATTTTTGGCTACCAGCCTGAATATTCAAGAAATCTTATTAGAGAAAAATATATGCTCCCTGGCAGGATTTGAACTTGCATTCCCCTAGATAAACCATAATTAGATCTGAATGTGTTTTGACCTCTCAGCTATAGAATGCATTGATGACCAAGCAAAGTTGAATAGTGCCTTTAAACAGATTTTTCTTTGAGACTCGCAATAGACATATCTCCCCAGTTTCATATCCTAATGTAAACGGAGCAATTTGTAAAGATAGGAATGGATTTCTGTTTATTTCTTAATCTGACAAATAGAAGTATTCACTGAAAGTAATGTTTAAGTAATAAAAATCTGTCTATAATATATATATATATATATATATATATATATATATATATATATATATATATATATATATATATATATATATATATATTGTGTTTTGTTTGTGTATATAATCCAACCAATTTCATTTAGATTCTTTTTCTTTCTGTTTTTGTTTCCATCACTTTTGTTTAATATAAAAACTTACCTAGCTTGATTTGTCCAGTAATAGTCATGGGACCCAAAGAACCTGACTGGAAATTCACCAATTTGATGAGGTTTTTGTTGAATGTTCATGGGGACATTTTTGGGATGACAAATTTCTCCTGGCCACCATCTAAAGAGAGAGATATCAAAAATTAAATTCTAATATGTCTGATAATTTAAAAATGTTTTATTCTATAAAAAATATTCTTCCTTGACATTGATTGCTATCTCAAAGTATTAAAATATATGTAAAAAAATTTTTTTATATGAAATTATTGCAAATAGTAATTGTTACTGTGAAAGATAAATCCATATAATAACAAAGACATCCCCACATATCAATTTAATGCCTTCTGCCGGAAAGGGTTAGGCCATATATATATATATATATATATATATATATATAAAGAAAACAAAAGGTTGCTAATTTTTTTTAAATCATTTCATCCCAAACAAGGCAATAAAGCCACAAAGTTGCAAGGGGTTACTGAGTGTGAAAGAGAAAGTGAGAAAAACAGGGAGAGAACAATAGAAGAATAGGAATTCAGACAAAAATTAATGATTGATAATGCATTTAAATTTTTGAAGGTCAAAACTGAATGGAAAGAAAGAAGCTGAAGAAAGTTCTAGAAGAAAAGAAAAGAAACTGTCAGCATGAAATTTATGGTTACATTTAGTCATCTCAAATAAAATGATGAGAGACCTAGCTACCAATCCAGTACTCTGTTTAAATTCATATAGTCTAGGTACCAAAGAGGATTGCTTATCAGAATGATTACCATAAAAATATTTATGGAAAAGGCAGAGGGTAGACACATTACAGTAATGGGAATGAAGCCAAGATGACAGATCAGAACTAATTTGTATTTTATCAAGAATCTCTAAATACATAGCAGGAGCAGCTGACCATATGAGGCACCATATAGCGTCTATTTTAATTACTATGGTACATTTTAATTTTATGTACATTTTAATTACTATGATACATTTTGCTGATGGCAAGATGATCAAATTTCATATCTAAATTGTTTGTCTATTTAAAATATGACATTTATTAGAAAAAATATTCACTTTAAATACAGAAAGAGTCATAAAAATGACTTCAAAGGCATTGCAACTAGACTGAAAGGGATTTAGATGCGTTATTTTACAGGTACACCAACTCCAATGAATCGGGTAGTTTTAAGATTCACTTTTATTTTGGGTTTATTTTGTATGTATTTATTTTATAAGGTGTTATTATATAAGGGTGTATATATAATTTGGTTTTAGTTGCATTTTGGACAAAAAAAAGGGAAATTAGACCTATTGACACAGAATGCCCATTTCAATCTCATTCAAATTATGTGTATGTACATCTACATATCAAGTTACTGACAGACCTAAATATATTTCTACAGAATTTTTTTTAAAAAGCTTTAGAATGAATTCTATTTATTGCTGAATAAATCCTGAAAAGTTCAATAAAATCTTGTAATTATCTGAATTTTTTTTTTTTTTCATTCTAGTCCCCAACTTTGATTTTAATGACTACATGGTTGTCCAGGCTGAGTAGGAAGGGGAATGTATTATTCCAATGTCTTATTTCAAATTCAGTCAAATTGTGTGTGTGTGTGCTTCTGTATACATTAATTGGCACAAGCACACATGTCACTCACACAACAGACATAGACATTCGATATGTGCAGGTAAAACCACAAGCAAACAACAGCTGATTTTTTATAATCTAGATTTACAAGATGACTACATCTCTGAAAGTAAGTTAATCAAGTTGCTGCTAAGTAGTTAATCAAGTGAGACACATATCACCCTTCTGAAAAATTTCTCACCCTGCATCTTGTTTATTCTATTATACACTTTTCCTTTGTCTCTATAAAATGAATAACAAACTGAAGAACCCATCTATGACAGGTAAGAAGTTAAGACTTTGCTTGCAGCTGAGGAAAATTGCCTTTTCAAATGGCATAAAATACTTTTCTGTTCCAGACATTAATAATAAAAGACAATTTAGTCTTACACTAAGTGATAATTGTTACAACAGACAAATACTCACTAAAGAAAAGGGATTTAGTAATTATCATATTTTTTTGTGTATAATACAACTTGAGCAGAATACAACCCTGTGTTTTTGAAGCTAAAAACCATCCTCGAGTAGAATACGGACACGTGTTTCTGAAGTTAAAAACAGGGAAAAAATTACATCCTTGAGTATAAAACGACCTTAGAGTACAGCCATCCCTATGTAAATTTTTTTTTATAGTTATAACCTATTATCCATTAAAATATGAATGGTGTACATATATTTTACTAAAATATTTCATTTGTTATGATATTATGGAATAGAAAGAAATTGTATGTTTAGTCTGTACATGTTTCTTTTAATTTCTGTTTCAGAAATTATTTTCAAATTTTCGTGGAAAGGTGCTAAGAAGACATACCCGCTAACACATTTTAAGGTGTTAATTTATCATACTTTTCTGTCTGATATGGCTTAAGTATTAGGTTGGTGCAAAAATAATGACGTAATAATGTCGTTTAGTGACGTATTTTTTTTAACGTCAAAAAATGACATTATTACGTCATTATTTTTGCACCAACCTAATATATTTCTATATATTAATAAAGTATGAAAAAAAAAAAAATTGTCTTTCATTAAGAAGGAAGAGAGAAACAAATATTGTGGATATATCAAATACCTTTTGTAATTGTTACCAACACCTGCCTATTTTTTCTTTTATTATCTATTGAGGTGACTGCATTTGCAATCTTGCTGTTTCAAAAACGTTTTTTTTTTAAAGCTGAGTAGAAATTTCTGAAAATTTGAACTTCTGTATAATACAACTCCTAATTTTTGTTTAAAAGTTATAAGAAAACATGATTATTTTATCTTCTGTGAAAAATTTTATAAGGTCTCTAGAGAACTATTTAATCTAAGTCAGTGGCATTTAAAATATTTATTGATTTAAAACTTTTTGTTTTCTGTTTCTTGAACTAAGCACTAGCATATCTAATTATTTTACCTATTTAGTTTGAAGAAAGACTTATAAACTGCATTAGAAATGATAATTAAATTAAATGTGAATAATTACCTAAAAAAAAAAAAATTGTTTAATTTTTTTTAAGTTTGTAAATTTAAATTCTGTAGTTAGATTTTCCTGCAACAAAGCTTCAAGATTTGGATTATTGGTGGAGACAACTTCTCCATTGAAGTCCACATTACACCACAAAGGGGTGGGGGAAGAGAGAGAGAGAGAGAAAATTCATGTTAAAATGTTTTTCAGGGGCCAATAAATATGTCTAAACAATTTAAGGGATCTACATAAAATTCTCAGTCATGAACAGCAAACAAAATCATCCCAATCATGTGTTTAAATTTTTTATTCTGTTGCCAATGTCTTGTTCAATATGAACATAATCAGAAGTTTTTTTTTTGTTTTTTTAACAGCTTATCAACCCATTGCAAGTCATTTAAAACCAAAAAATATTTTTATATTGTCAAAAATGTTTTGTGTAGGTAATAATGGTTTAGTGATACAAGTGTTACTAATTAGAAGAAAAGAGATGGATTTGTACATTTCCCCAAAGGTATTTGCATGTAAGTGAATACAATAAACCCAATGGGAATTGGAACTTGGCTCTCCAATCCATTATTCATTACATCACCCACATATCCAAGCTTACAGCACCTGGTATTCCAGAGTGGTCACCCATCTAGGTACTGTACTGACTAGGATGCTAGATGTATATCTTTACCTAGAAAGCTGTCTACTCAAATAATAGCTGATAAACTGAAAGGTTTTACAATTAAAACTGCCCCAATCATATTAATTACATGTAGTTTTTATTTTTCATATACAAAGGTTTTAGTCTACAGATGAGATTGCCGAAATTTTTTTTAATGTGTTGAGTTGATTTTCACAGGAGGAGAGATTTTGCTAATTTGTGGGACACACTGTTTATCTTGGATGGCTACCGTAGATATTAAATCCCAATATACAAGCCATTGTATGCATAAGATTTCTACAAAAACATTAAAAGAAAAAAAGTCAAAGTAGATCAACCTCCCACTACCAACATACAAAATTATAAGAATATGTTGTCTCATTTTCTAATGAGACAACATATTCTTATAATGATTATTTCACATTCAATGTGTATTTTTAATAGACATAAATTTGACCTATCAATCGGTTCACCGCTTCAGAGTATTGGCCTAAATATATATATATATAATGTAAATCTATTTAAACTTGGTGAGTGAAAAAACCTGGATAGCACAATTTTCAAACAAACTGGCATTTGAGGAAAAATGGGGAAAAAAAGAAAACACCAGAAACCTCCGAAGAGGGCAAAAGAAATCATACAGTGCCGTAAAACTCTGGTACAAAGAAAAAACACCCAGCGAGTAATAAGTTAAGAAAGAAGAATGCTCAATACGCTAAATAGAGCAAAAGTAAAATAAATAAATCATGAGCCAGGTACTACCTACCTAGGTTGACAGTTTGATGTATATAGGCTCTAACTTTCCATACAAACATTTATTTTTATTACATGGGTGACTGTGTATGAATTTCTGGGTATTATAAACCTAATGTCTCCAGCAACCATTTTTACCAGTGCTCATATTGCAATCTGTTATCATTTTATGTTTTTACCAGAGCTCGTATCATAACAGCAAAAAATTGCAATATGGGCACTGGTAAAAATGGTTGCTGAAGACATTAGACACAGATGACCTCAAGGACACATGGCACAGAGGATAAAGACATTGGTTAGATCCAGTGACAGGACCCAAAGAGTTGTGAGTTCAATACCTGGTTAAGGCAGTGGAGAACTTTCAGAGGGAAATTAACAGGAGCTAACTGACATCCATTAAAACATGGCATGTGGAACTAGAACAGTCTACCCCATTGAGCGAAATAAAGAGTTAAGTTTAACATTCTAACCACCTGAAGAAGGTCGGAGTGTACAACGGCCAAAACGTAATAAATATGGCAACAAAGATGAGGACAATAGTCTGAATAATGTACATAATACCTCATCTCAGAAATATAAACAGATGCTTTTTATGTAATATCCTAAAATAAATAATATTGCTCTACTTTTTATTGAGCCCTCTTTTAAATTAAATGTTACGAACATTGGAATTGTACCCTATTCGTTCTCATCTTATATATATATATCATACACACAGGTGCTGAAAAGTTCTCAGCTTGACCCAGTTCCAAAAATCTGACCAAATGACAACCTTAAAAAAAAAAAAAAAAAAAAAAATTCTAAATCTGATCTTGGATGCTGTTATTACTAAGAAGAATTGAAATGAATGCAGGCAAGATTTCAAAGCTCTGGCATCATTCGTTCATAGCCTATGAACTTTTCATCCCACCCTCGTATATCACTTCATATTTATATACTATCACTTCTTATAGAGAGCAATATATTTGTCCCCCACCCCAAGAAGAATTATTGTTAAATATTCCTCAGTGAAAGGAAGAAAAAAAAAAGAGGTGGAGAGAGGGGGACAGTAGATACAACAATTTTCAAAAAAAAAAAAAGAAAAAAAAAAAAGGCTTTTTATTCAACATCCTAAACAATTTAATATTATTTTTGTAAATTAGAATTCAGATATGGCCATAAGCATCTTTATCATTAGGAATTACATTCTATTAGAGTTGCCATCTTCTCTTGTGGAATACAACCAGGCAAATCCTTTTTGTCAAGTTTTCTGAATATTTTCCTTAATTTAAAAATCAAAACATTCTAAACTTCTAATAAGGGGCCTGATTCTACTAGGAGAGTTGTTTTGTTCTTTGCCAAATGGCATGAAACCCTATTCTACCTGGAAGAGAGTGCTCTCCCTCCCCCCTTTGTCAGTGACTAATACTTCATAAAAACCAGACTTGTATTTCTATCTAATGCTATTCCATACACTGTATAGAAATCTTATCTTTGTCAACCATTATTTTTGACTGGTATTTTCTTTAATCTGATTTTTTTTTTTTTAGTTGCTTTTACTTCCAATTTTATTCAGGTGGTTAGCCTACAATCTGTGCTGTACCTAACAGCGAGTAAAATTGTGGTAAAAAGCAGCAAAAGAATTAAGATGCATGTAAAAATTAATAATAATAGAAAGATATGTTGAAAAATAAATGTTCTTTTACTGCCACATGTAAAAAGAAAAAGAGAAAAAGTTGCATGTATGAAGTTTTCACCTGCAGATGAATTTACTCACCTATAATTACCAACTTTCACCCAAACTATATCACCATACAGTGGTTTTTTCCCACGGGCACAATCTTGACAATACCAAGTGCCTTCTGGACAGCTTATATTGATGCAATCAGCATGGAACGCGGCTGGACAGCTATCACAACACAATAAGGTACCACCTGAAATCAAACAATGAAACCATTATCAAAAATGCTACTGAAAACAACCATTATGCTTTTTCATAATATTTAAAGATGGCAGTTAAAAATAAAAATTAAAAAAAATTATCTAAGAAGTCATCGTACCTAAATTACAAATGAAACACCAGCTAACATTAATATGTGTTGCAGCCTTTTTGTTCTTAGGTGGCACAAAGTGATTGCTGCAAATAATATTGTTTCCAGCCATGTTAACACTACCGGCACCAATACAGAAGTCTCCGACATGGTAGGCTGTGGGGCAGCGTAAGCAACGACATAAACGACCTGATGAGAGAAGAAGAAAAAAGAAAAATCAATCTCCGTATACATAGAACAGGCATTTATATCTGTTACAAATATATTGTTTTGGTTTTTATACTATGAAATGATCAAACTGTGACAGTTGCCAAGAATCAAAATCTTTCATTTGAAATTTAATTTAAGAAAAAAGAAAAAGAAAAAAAAAAAAAAGACATTATTTTTATGCATTGCATAAATTGCTTATATTTAATCTGAATCCATTTCTCAAAGCTGACAGTAAAGACAAACTTGTGTCAGAATATGAATGTCATGTTTTGTGTCTCTTTTACAAGTTCGAAATGAAAGTTTTTCTCAACCTGGTTGTTATCAGTTATGTTTTGTATACTGTACTCTCTAGGATAGTCATTCTCAACCAGTCGTGGAATTCCTGGGGTGGGTTTAGACCACAGGTTGGTAGACTCAAAATGTTAACTCTCAAACTGCCCAAGGGGCACAACTAAGTGATCATGCCGGGTTTTCTTTCTGCAAGCATCCCCCCCCCCTCACTACAAAAATAATCTGTGTAAATGTATATGTACTAAGAAGGAAAAGAATGAAGGGTTTTCAATAATATCAGCATATTATTTGGAATGCACCTTTTGAGTTGGACAATCTTAGGAAGGTGGGGAATGACATCCTGACTTATGGATGGGAAAAGGGGGCACCATGCAAAATAGATTGAGAACCACTGCTACAGAACATCTTTAAAAGCCAGTTACATTTGTTAACTTTTTTTTTTTTTTAAACTGATTCTACCCATGGGACGAGATTGTTTTCATATCAAAATCTTTTATATCAATTTTACCATCTTTATAATAAATTCTGATTGATTGATTTGTTTTATCAACTTTTTGCAGGTTAAAGCCAGAAAATATTTTTAGGTTGTAAGAATTTCTTTATTCTTTTTTTTGAGGGGGAGGGGGAGGAAATAATGATTTACTGATGCAAGTCCTACTAATTAACCTATAGCTGTGGGGAGAAAAGAGGAATTCATACTTTCCTAAGGGTATTTGCAGGTAAATGAATACAACAAACCTGAATGTAATCAGAATTTGGTTCTCCAATTTTCAATTCCAAGCCGTTATCCACCTGCACATCCAAGCTTACAGCACCTATTATTCTAGGTACTGGCTAGATTTGATGTTGATTAACTTTGGTGATCATATTATGTGATATGGCCATAAGCGTTTTTATAATAAAGAAATAATAATTAGAAATACCCACGAAAATTTAAGTTTTGCTATTTTAATTTCTGTATGTATCATATTTCATGAATAAATAAACTCATTTCGAGTTCTACAACTACAAAATACCTATGAAAATTCACTTATTGAATCAGTAAATATTTGATCTGAACAACTTTAGCCAATTATTGCAATAACAACCATAAATATGAAAGTAGTAAGAGGGTACAAATGAAAAGATTTAAAATTGTCAACTTTTTACATCTCGCTGCAGTAGACATTAAACATATGAGAGCATTATTTCCTCCACTATCTTTTCTTCACTGAAACCAAACAGCATCTCTGAAATGTCTTTTCCATTTTTTCTTGCAATCAAAATGGCACAGTTCATTATTTATGATGTATTGTATATATTAACAAAAGAACAAGCAGAATAACAATATGATGGTAAATATAAGAGTACCATTTGTCCTTGCTTTGAATGTTGCTGCCACATCTAGTCTGGTGATCCTGCTATGTATTTAGAGATTCTTGATAAAATCCAAAGAAGAATCTGCAATGTTACTGGTCCTGATTTGGCATCTCGGTTTCTGTCACTTTCCCACTGCATAACATAGCATCACTCTGCCTTTCCTATAAATATTTTCATGGTAATTATGATGAGCTTTCCTCTTTGGTACCTAGACTTTACAAATTTAAGTACAGTATTAGATTGGCAGCCAGGTCTCATTTTATAGCTGAAATGGCTAGATCTGCCAATAAGTTCTACGCTAACAATTTCTTCTCTCATACTTCTTGCTTCCTAGTAAGCTTTTGTCTTCAAAAATTTAAATGCAATGTCAATCATTATCTTCTGTCTTCTTAATTCTTGTACTTTGTCTTCTCTCCTTAATAGTAGTTTTTTTAATATTCTCTAACACTCAGTAAGTCCTTGTGTCTTTATTGCCTTGCTTGGGGTGAAATGATAATAAATTTTAAATTAATGAAATAATAATATTAAATTTAATATATTACCTTATAATGACCCTTTTGCTTTTCTCCTTGAACCATAGTATTTGACTTTCATTGACTTAGCCATAAATTAAACTCTGAAACCTCAGATAAGTAAATGCCCTTAACAAATTCCTGTATTCATGTCATCTTTGTACATTTCCAGGTTGAATGTTTTTGGCAAAAAAAAAAAAAAAAAAAAAAGATACATAGCAATAAATTATGTTAAATTACGAATACAATTTCTCGTGTTTATTTTCAACACCTGAAAAGCCAAAATTGATTAGATAATGTCACAATTGAAATGATTACCTTTAGCAGCTTTAGGGTTTTTTGAACTGCTCGTATCTGCTGAACAAGTGACACAGAGATGGAGAGGACAAATAAAGGATTTGCTCTCTGCCCGTGTTAGTGGGTGTTTCCTAACACACGTGTCATGATAGAATTTGCCACAGTGGACCACAGAACACTTTTTCACATTACCAGTTTGTTTGCAGCAGAAACATGAATGCAAACCTGCAATGATAAAATATTTTTAAGACCATCAAACAAATCATGCCATCAACAGATGTAATTGTTAAGTTCTTTGTTAACATTTTCTTCTCTCTCACTTCTTGTCCATGGAACTCTCTTGCTTTCCCAACTTTGAATGCAATGTAAATCGTTATCTATTGTCTGTGTGTGATTCTTCTTTTATTGTTCTTGCTCCTTAATGTTTGTTTTTCTTTCACACTCAGTAACCCCTTGTGCCTTAATGGTATTATCACTTTGCTCGAGGTGAATGGAGAAAAAAAAAAAAGACCCACAAACTGTTAACACTGATAAAAAGTACATTATCCATAAGAAAAGAAAGAGTGATTCTTTTTTAATTATTGGGATGGACAAAAAGGGGTTTTTTTTATTGTAAAATGTCATTAAAAGAGAGAGCTTAGTTTTGAAAAAATTATTTATCTTTGTTTATGAACTGAAGATGGAAGAAAATATATTTTCAATATATTAATCATTTTATTTTAAGAAAGGTAAAAATACAACTGTTTAATTTATGAATAAGGTACTGTGAATAATCAAAATATAAATTTTTAGTTTTCTCAAAGCCCAATAGTGTGTGTGTGTGTGTGTGTGTATGTATGTGAGAGAGTAATATAGAGATCAAATCAAGATTCCCACATTAATTTACCAAGTTAGGTATATGATACAAGAGAACACCAACATGCTCAAAATATCTCAACAAAATACTGAAAAACATTTTGCATCAATATGGCTATATTAGTCACTTTGATGTGTAACTTTCACATAACTGAAAAAAGTTCACTTGACTGTTTTTTGTTTAGATAAATTGAGAGAACTGATGAAAAGTGGATATTTTAAAAGATTGTGGAAAAAATAAAATGAACTAATGTAGGTCCAGATATCATGCTGCAGGATTATAAAATAGCCTTCTACTATGTGATCCTTCAAAGACACACATAACAGAATTAGTGATGTGAATTTTACAAGTAAATGAATCTACACCTGATGGCCAGTTGAAATGGGGTTAACTTGATAAGTCAATGTGAAAAGCCTAGATAATAAAGCTAAGTAATTTGGACTTTACTAGTATAGGGTTATTCAAAGAGAAAGCAGATTTTGAAAATTTAATAAAAACAAATGCTAAGAGACAGAAAAACATTCAACACATTACTGCATACGAAATGGTTCAAAGTTATTAAAATAAATTAAAATCTTTTTCAATCTTGTTTAAATGCTTCCTTTTGTTGTTTTTTTTTTGTTTTTTTTTTTCAGATTTTGTATAAATTTAAATTATAATTTGTGTCAACTGTTAAAATGGCCACACAAGAAAAGTTGTTTTGTGTACTGCAATTTGTGAAGTGTAACCTTAAAATAATAAACTTTGAACTTTTTCCTATCCAATAATATGTTTCTCTCTCTTAGCATTTGTTTTTATTCAATTTTCAAATTTTGCTCTTTCTCTTTGAATAAACCTGTATACCAGAAGTATCCAGGAGTTTGATGTTTTTAGTTAACTTAAAGTGGAATTTGATATTTTAAAACTAAATGTGAGATTTGAATCTTAGATGTTGTCAAGTTGTTGTTGTTGTTGTTGTTGTTTGGGGGGGGGGGGCATATTTAAAAAAAAAAAAAAAAAAATTTTTTTACCAAAATTTTCTAAAAACAAAATATTTCAAAAATAATTTCATTCATTTGTGAATAAGTCCTGAAAATTTCATTAAAATCGGACAATTATTTGATTTTTACAAGAATTTCCAAATCAATATGTTTTCAACGGGAAAAAATTGCAAAATAAAAAACAATGTTATTTTCTATGACGCCGCGATGACGTAAACAAAAGACGACTTTAACCAAAATTTCGAGAAATATTAAAAAAATTTAAAAAAATAATTGAAAAATACTTTTTTCTTTCATCTTAATAATAACATAAGCATTTTGACGATAATACTTTATTTTCTTTAAGTTTGTGGCATTTTTCATTTACGCTATGCTGTTTTCCTGCAAAAACAGTGGACATGGCTACTTTAGACCTTTCTCAAGCTGCAGCACTTATCAGAATTGAGAAATATTGATATATTTTTTTGATTTAGAAGGGGGCTTCCTGTTTATAATATTTATAGTCAAATCAGTCCCTGACTTTTACAGAGTTATCTGCACTTAGTTTTTTTATTTACAAATGTTGTGCCTTGAAAATATTTTTTATACTTTTGTTTGTTTACGTAAAATTTGGTCTTTAAATAAGAATGTGTTACTACTTTTTCTTTAATGGAGAAAAAAAAAAAAAAAAAAAAAAAAAGAAGGTATTCCATCAAACAAATGCTTGTTTATAATATTTCTTTAAAATAAAGCATGAATATATACATATCCATTTGTTCTATATTTAAAAGAAATCTTTTTGTAAAATAAAGAGAAAAAAATGTTATATACATAGATACCATTGATGCAAACATAGCTTAAAACTTGACATTTGTAAACAAACTAAAACCCAATAACTTTTTAAAAAGTCAGGGATTGATTTTACACTAACAATATTATGAACAGGACACCCCTTATAAAACGATAATTTTTTTTTTTTTTTTTTTGCTTCCGACAAGTGTCATGGCTTAAGGAAGAACTAAAGAATATTAATAAAAAAATAAAATTTCCCTATTTTTTATGAGTGAACCAGTCTATTTAAGTAGTGCCTAGAATTCAAGAGGGAAAGAAAAAAATTCAAATCCCTGGAAGATTTCAAAAGGTGAGTCGAGCAGTATTTTCACTGGGGAAGATAAATTTCTGGGATGATGGAATTATGATTTTGCTTGAAGTTGGCAGTCTTCTTTTTTTTCAAGCAAAGTCATCATTCCATAGACCAAAATATTAAATATAATGTTCAATAAAGCTAAGTTGAAAATAAAGTGAACAAAAATTCATGCAAACTCAAATAAAATGTGTCTGATACCTTATAAAATTCCAAAACTGCTTCAAATTATACTTAAATGAACCATGTTTGGTCAATTATGTGTCAAATTTCATAAACTATAGCATTTTGAAAATTCTGAATTTTTACCTTATTATTAATGAAAATAGAAAATTAAAAAGACTGTCCAAGACATTAGTAAAATCTTTGAACGATAATATTTTCAAATTGCCACTTACCTGTAGTGCATTGATCACATTTAAAAGAAGACGTTGGTGGTGAGGATGTCATTCCAAGACAGTGTAGATGATAGGATCCTTGACATGGACCTTCACAATCAGTGAGGTCTCCAGGTTTTTCACACACTTGACACACATTCTCCCGCTTGACTGGCCAACTGGAAGACAACTTGAAGATTTCAAGTTCATATTCATCATTGTCATCATCATTGTCATCATCATCATCTTCTTCCTCCTCCTCCTCTTCCTCCTCTTCTTCTTCCTCTTCCTCCCTGTCATTCTCCGCTTCCTCCTTATCTAATGCCACCTCCAAAGTCTCCTCCTTTGGAACAGCCCTCCCTCTCCGTTGCTGCCGTACATTCCTTTCTTCTTCCTCTTCTTTGGTTTGGTTATCACTAATGCCATTGTCTGTCTGTAAGCAAAATTTTCATGACTAAATTCACAAAAACGAAAGTATTGAAGTAGTTTTTCAATTTGATCAAGTGATATTAATAAATAAGTATAATTCTGTTCTGTGAAGATTAACTAAAACATGTACACAAATTATTGATGTCCAGTAACAGTGAAAGTTAACAAGCAACTATCCCAGCTTTGGTTTAGCAGAGAGAAAGAGAGAAATCCAAATTTCATCCAGGTTTATAGAATAAAGGAACAGTGACATGAATAATGTTTGTGGCTGCACAAATAAATGAATAAATGTACCAATGTAAACAAAGAAAGAAGTTAAAAAAGAAAGAAAGAAAAAAGTTTCAAGATTTTATTTTATTTTTTTTATATTTTTTTTTAAGAAAAAATTAGGGAGATAAACTGAAAACTCAGAAAAAACACCAACACAGAAGTTTTCTTCCTACATAAACCTGAATTTTAAAACCTTAAAAAAAAAAAAAAAAAAAAAAAAAAAAAAAAAAAAAAAAAAAAAAAAGAGAGAGAAGAAAAAAAGAAAAGAAAAAGGGGTCATGCAAAGCCATGAACAGTTTCCAAGGCAACAGAATATTTGAAAAACTTTGACAAAAACTCCAACATACCAAATAGTAGAAAATCAGTAAAATAATTTTTCAGACCAAGTGCCCAGTTGTAAGGGAGTAATCTTAATTATAACCAACTGAACCAGCATCCACCAGAAATCTTTAAAGAAACATGCAGATTCAGCAATACATATCCAAGATTAATTAATCCCTGCAATTCATAATCTAGAAATGATATATAAAAAGGTGGCTGTTTGGTATTGTGATCGTGTTGTCTATTTTCTGTATATTTAAAAAATTCACATAAAAAACAAAAACAAAAAAAAAAAAAAAAAACATTCCTTTTCACCATCATTACAAAAAGCATATATATTCATGTCCAAAAGTCACATTAAGCTATTTTGATCCTAACACCTGATCTCATAAAAGATTCACCTTTAAGATAATTATTTAAAACCTTTAGCACTCTGTATGTGATTTCTGCTGCAGCTGACTGATTATCAAATTATAGTTTTTTTTTGTTTTTTTTTTTTTTAGAGAATTTTCTGTTGTGATGTCATATCCTGCTATGGCAACAATTAATACGACCCTGAGAACTAGGCTACTGTAGTTGAGACACCACTGTATACAATGAAAACGAAAACTTGTACTCATGGATAATGCAGAGTGCTAAAGGTTTAAAGTGTATTGTCAATTTTACAAGAGTTTTTTTTTTTTTTTTTTTTTTCCCTTCTTCATTGACCAGATTAAGCATTGGAGAATTGTGACTGCCTCAGAGTCACTTACCTGGTGCTCAGATGAGGTATCTGAATCCTGAGTTCCCAACAAATGACTCTTGATGTTGGCAGATTTCTGAGATCGCATTTTTGGCTGCACTTGTCTCCTGCTTTTCGTAGATACTGTTGCATTTGATTTGGAATTTAACTGAAAACAGCACAAAGCAACACTACAAAGTTGGCATTGAAATACTTGGTCATCTAAGCCAAACATTATGACAACTAAGGTTTACTTATAGTAAAAAATGTTACGAACTGATTAAATCTCTTGAAACCTTATATAAATGTCTAATTATGGACAGCATTTGTTTAAGGCTTTACTGATAGAATAATGTAGAGGGACAAATTTTCAGTTTAAAAATTTTCCTGAATTCCATTTTTGCTTCATTATAATACTTAGTGAGAAAGTATTATAACAATATATAATTTTTATTAAAAGAAAATAAAATTATTGAATTTAAAAAAAAAAAAAAGAAAAAAAAAGTCCAATTTGTAAAATTTGAATTTCTAAATTGACAAACTGAACTCTCACTGCCGTCACCATGTATGATAGGAAAAAGGGAAGAATAAAACAAAAAAACAATTTTTGTCTCCCTCGTCCTTTTTAAAAATCAAGCCAACTTCATAAAACTTTGTTCCTAAATATTGTAAACTGTAGGGAGATAGTAGGTAAGGGGGATGTATTAAAACATTACTGATTTTACCTTTTGGTATCTGTCAGATGAGTGAGTTAGGAAAAGCAAAAAGAGTAACAAATAAAAATGGCAGTTGGCAAATTTAATAGAAACAAGAAAATTTCCATTTCAAATAGGCCATATTGTTTTTCTGTCCATCTTTCCTTTTTCACAGAAAATGAGCCCCTCTAATAATGTTAAAGGAATTTTTTGTTCTGATAATTAAAAAAAAAAAAAAACAACTATTAAATAGATATGCTGGGAAATTGTCAAAAACAGCTGCAAAACTACCAGCCTTTTCTAAGGAAATAAACTGATTATATTTTGGCAACAAAATACATGAGACATTTTGCACAAAACCATGAAGAAATTATAGGACATCAACCAGTAAACAATACAACAAAAATACAACCACAATACCACACAACAGAAGCCACTTGGTTACACACTAGCCATAATAATTCAAATAGTATTAGCACAAATAATAAGCCACATTCCATGCTTTTAGAAAAATTGGTTGAGGGCGAGGCAGGACAATGATACTTGAGTCCCAGCATATTTTCTCTTCTCATAAATCAAAAACTCTTTTTGGTAACAATATTTTCTTTATTAGTTTTATTGTATATTATTATTCCTTTAGACCAGCATTTTTCAAACTTATTTTTTTTTTTTTTTTTTTTTACTTCAGAGTGTACTTGTAGAATATTTAAAACTCTGGACACACTTTAAAATTTAATAAGGAAAAATTAGTCATGAAATTTGAAAATATGACATTTTAGATTAGCATTCTCAAAGATTAATGGTACAGCTTTCATTTAAAGGGATTTATGAAGAATCTGCTATTAATAACCAATTTAAATCCCTCGAGGAAAGCAAGAGAGAAAGGATTATCCACTCCTTAAAGAATTTAGCATCCCATTTAAAATATCAAATGATATAGACTTGACTTAGACATGGAAAGCACATGATTGGTGTCTCTAGCTTTTAAAAAAATACAATTGTTTTTTTGTTTTTGTTTTTTTTTTTTTTTTTTTATAATAAAAAAAATAATTAATATATTACTGTTCTGTTAACTATAGACACACTAGTATATCCAGGTGCACCAGGCTGAGAAACATAGCTTTAGTCTAATCATTTTCTTCTAACTTTTGTCCTTGGTCAGCCATCAGCTTACGGCAGGGAGGAAACATCGTGGAGCAGAAATAATAAAAGTCCGCAGTGAGATTGAAGTAGGAAATGTGAGTTCAAGTCTTAACAGGAACTTATTTATGATGTACACTATTTGCTTGTTGCTGTAGACTGATGACCTGAGTAAGTGTGGCTAAAGACAATAGAATATGAAGGGCCTGGATTGATAATAAGAATGGCTAAAGACTTTCTTTTTGATGCCCCGTCAACATTACATACCCAAAAAACAAAAATGTTTTTAAATTGGTTCTTATTTACAAATTGTTTATGCTAGATGTTTCAGCTTATAATAAAAAAAAAAAAAAAAAAAAAAAAAAAAAAAAAAAGTGAATTAAGTAACTGTATTTAGCCATATATGAAATCTGCCCATTTAAAAAAAAATAAAATAAAATCTTACACTGTCATTATTAAAGACCCTAGATTTAATTTGTATTTAAGAAAAAAAAAAAGAAAAAGAAAAACAGTGGAGCTTAATATTTCTGAAGTAGCAAAAAAATTTGTATCAAAACAAATATTTCTATCCCAAACTTTGTCAAGACAAATCATCCTCAACTTTTTGATGCTTATATTTTGGTTGAGTTATTTTATGAAGTGAGAGGAATAATGAAAATGTTCTTGAACCAACCCACTTTCCAAAATCTGACCAAATGTTGGATTATTTTTTTTAAAGTGAAGTGCTTTTCAGTCAAGAATGTTTCAGCACCTCATCATGCAATCTTCTTCAGGTTGATAACAAGTAAAAAAAGAAAGAGCACCCCCCACCTGCAATGCTAATCATTCATCTAAAGAAATCTGTAGTAACAACACTTAATGAAAGTAAGGGATGTACTTTTCTCTCTACATCTTATTTGTGGGCACATTTGTCCATGTTTGCCACATTTTTATGACACTGATTGTGATGAAACAGTTTATTATAAATAGTAAAAATTAGCAAACATTGACTTACAATTAAAGTTTATGAAATCTTAACCCATTAATGCCTACTGTGAAATCTATCAATGCCGACAATATTACCGACAGATTTTTTTTACCCATAACCAATTAACCCCCAAAATCTTGAAAATGGGGCTGTGGACATTAATAGGTTAATGAAGGAAACACTTTTCTTATATTTAAGACATTTTTTTACATTATTCAACTCCATTAAAGTAGAAAAGTTTAAATAAACAAAGTAATTGCATGAAACACATGAATGATGTGCTGCTGCTAAATCTCATGCCATAAAGGCATTCAGCCACGAGAGCCACTTTGTCCCTCCAGCTTTCATGGTCTTGGCAGAGTGTCCAGAACATCTTGCAGCACTAGATTAATCTGGTGGACGACGTCTTTCCACTGGCTGCATGGTCTGCCCCAAGGTTGTTGCATTTTGCAAACTGGTAGATGACTTTGGTAGGGTGGTCATCAGTTTGTCGCAGGATGTGACCGAGACAGTGAACATGGTGCAGAAGATGTTCAGTTGGCTGGTGTTCCAGCAGAGCTCCCCATTGGATACAAGATTGGACGAATGAATGATATGCTGTAGACCAGTAAGATGATTACCTTAACTTTCTAATATCTTTATATTAAAAAGACCTCCTTTGAATTATCCTTACCACCTATGGATTTGTTTATTATATATATATATATATGTGTGTGTGTGTGTGTCTCTATCATACTCACACACAGTAATGTACTCTAAAAATTTATCCCCGTGGCCTGTAGTTAATATTCTGTGATCAATGTGGCATGTAATTGTAATTGTGCAGGCCTGATGTAGACAATGTTATGACCATTAAAATGAGTTACAAAAGATATCAAGTAATTCAGGAGATAATTGTCTGCTTTTGGAAGGTTAGATTTTTAAACTTCAAGTTACCCCTATTTCCTCTGTATTCCATTTGTAAGGAGAAAGTCCCATACAGTCAGAGGCAAAGAACTGCTACTTTATGAAACAGACACCAGCATGGGTTCTTTCCTGAATACTACAATCTTACTCTCTTCAAGACAAGGTTAAATCATTATCTATCCTCCTTATCCTCATAATATCCACTTCCTACTACCTCATAACATTCATTTCACCATCCTCATTCATCATTACCATTTTAAAAATAACCCTCTACCTTGAGTGTCTCTAGAGCCCTATAATGAGTGAACTTTAATATATATATATAAAAAATGTTTGAAGTTAGAAGAGCAATGTATTTGGGACCTGGTTATTTTTCTTCTAAATCTTTTCCTGTTTAAGTGTGATTATATTTAAGCTGGTATTTTCTTAAAATTCTTTAAACTGATAGTTGCAGCCAGGGATGAGCTTCTGAGCCAGATTTGAGTGAGAAAAATCAAATTCCACATTCATTCTTTATAGAATAGGATAGTGACAGGCAAATGACAAAGAAAACAACACTACATTGATATTAAAGCAAAAATTAAAAACAGCAGAAGCAACTCAAAAAAAGTTGATTGGCAGGTTCAACTAGCAGAGTGTGTATAGGAAAAAAGGGGCTACACAAAAAAAAAAAAAAAAAAAAAAAAAAAATGAAAAGAAGAAAAAGAAAAAGAAAAGAAAAGAAAAAGAAAAGAAAAAGAAAAGAAAAGAAAAAGAAAAGAAAAAGAAAAGAAAAGAAAAAGAAAAGAAAAGAAAAAGAAAAGAAAAGGAAAAAGAAAAAGAAAAAGAAAAGAAAAAGAAAAGAAAAGAAAAAGAAAAAGAAAAGTAAAAGTAAAAGAAAAGTAAAAGTAAAAGAAAAAGAAAAAGAAAAAGAAAAAGAAAAAGAAAAAGAGAAAGAAAAAGAGAAAGAAAAAGAGAAAGAAAAAGAGAAAGAAAAAGAGAAAGAAAAAGAGAAAGAAAAAGAGAAAGAAAAAGAGAAAGAAAAAGAGAAAGAAAAAGAGAAAGAAAAAGAGAAAGAAAAAGAGAAAGAAAAAGAGAAAGAAAAAGAGAAAGAAAAAGAGAAAGAAAAAGAGAAAGAGAAAGAAAAAGAGAAAGAAAAAGAGAAAGAAAAAGAGAAAGAAAAAGAGAAAGAAAAAGAGAAAGAAAAAGAGAAAGAAAAAGAGAAAGAAAAAGAGAAAGAAAAAGAGAAAGAAAAAGAGAAAGAAAAAGAGAAAGAAAAAGAGAAAGAAAAAGAGAAAGAAAAAGAGAAAGAAAAAGAGAAAGAAAAAGAGAAAGAAAAAGAGAAAGAAAAAGAGAAAGAAAAAGAGAAAGAAAAAGAGAAAGAAAAAGAGAAAGAAAAAGAGAAAGAAAAAGAGAAAGAAAAAGAGAAAGAAAAAGAGAAAGAAAAAGAGAAAGAAAAAGAGAAAGAAAAAGAGAAAGAAAAAGAGAAAGAAAAAGAGAAAGAAAAAGAGAAAGAAAAGAAAAAGAAAAGAAAAAGAAAAAGTAAAAGAAAAGAAAAAGAAAAAGAAAAAGAAAAAGAGAAAGAAAAAGAAAAAGAGAAAGAAAAAGAAAAAGAGAAAGAAAAAGAGAAAGAAAAAGAAAAAGAGAAAGAAAAAGAAAAAGAAAAAGAGAAAGAAAAAGAAAAAGAAAAAGAGAAAGAAAAAGAAAAAGAGAAAGAAAAAGAGAAAGAAAAAGAAAAAGAGAAAGAAAAAGAGAAAGAGAAAGAAAAAGAAGAGAAAGAAAAAGAGAAAGAAAAGAAAAAGAGAAAGAAAAGAAAAAGAGAAAGAAAAGAAAAAGAGAAAGAAAAGAAAAAGAGAAAGAAAAGAAAAAGAGAAAGAAAAGAAAAAGAAAGAAAAAAGAGAAAAAAAGAAAAAAGCAGTCACTAACATTCCACAGTACCCATCATCAACTTAGCCCTTAACCATTGAACTTATAAATTCCTGAAATATGATTTCATAGCATTGCAAATAAGACTTTTGCTCATCATTCACTGCCAGAAACAGAATTGTAAGAGAAATGTTTTAAACTTACATCAATTTTAATGAGCACAGAATCTGAACATTCTTGTCAGAAAATATTTCAGTTTTTTTTTTTTTGGGGGGGGGGTCACCCTTATGAACATGCAGCTGAGATAGAGGGGGAAAAGAGAAATACATATATGTATGCCCATTGTTACAAGATAACACATTTAGATATAACAAAGGCTTTTCCCATTTTTTGACATTAAAAAATACGTCAAAAAACGACATTATTACGTCATTATTTTTTCACCAACCTAATATTTCTTTCAAGTTTAAAAACTCATTGAGAAAGCAAAAAGGAAGAGATAGAGAAAAGAAATCTATGAGTGTTTACTATTTATCCTTTACACACTTCATTTTCTGTGTAAAAAGTTTAGCCTGCCCCTGAAGGTAACTGATCCATGAATTTGAATTTGTCTGAATTTCATAGTTGTGCTGTCTTATGGCAACAGAAAACACCTTTGAGTGAAATTAACAAAGTTACTGCAATTGAAAAGTCTTGAAAAAGAATGCAGTGGAAAAGGAAGTAATATTAATAATGCAACATGCTAGAGGTTAATTCACTTTTTTAAGGAGAGCTGGATATTGATGAAATAGATGCTGTTAGGTTCAATCTGCTTTCAACACTTATACAACTGGACAAGAAGAAAAAATAATGATATAACACAGCAATATAACCATGGCCATTAATTATGTTCCCAGACTGAAATTCATTAGGCTCCAGTTCAACAGGGAAAACATGTCTAATAACAATATGGTTGAAATTGGTTTTAACTATTTTGGCATACATGATGAAAGAGGGCTTTGAAAATTTGATAATCAATACAGATTGAAGGTAAAAGGAAAACACATAACCTACATAGTGAGCTTGAGTAAATTGTTTAAATTTTATGAGGGGGTCTACAATTCAATTATAATTATTTTTTTGCAAATTTTGTAATTTAGTCTATACTACCATTTTTTGTGAGAGTCCTGTTAATTTTCAAAATTTATTTGCTCACAAATAAATTAACTATATTATATGCATAGATTTCTGTCCATATTCTACACATCAATAGGAAAATTTATCGTACAGCCATTCTTCATTATTCTTTTATCCAAACCCTGATACCTAAAACTAAAGTGAAATATTTAAATTACCTGCATAAAAATATTTCCAAAAGCCTCTGCACATTTTGCTACTCTTATTATTATTAATTTAAAGAATTTATCAAAGTAATCATAGTTCAAATTTAATTTCAACAAGTACAAGATCTTGCATGTTATTTTAGATAAAACATCTGGCTTATTTCAGACTTTGATTGGTAGAAACTTTTTGATCTCTAACTGGGAGATTGTAAACTAAATGCTTAAAATACAGTGTTTGTGTATGTATACACTTAAAAGGGAGCTGTGTGTGCACACACGCGTTTTTACATATATTTTGTGTATTTGGGCAGTGATCCCTCTTTTAAACAAGTTTTGTTAAAAAAGACTGAAAAGGTTAAGTTTTTTTTTTGTTTTTCTTTTGTTCTTATAATTTTTTTTCCCTTTCTGAACATAATGTAGAAATTGTTCAGATGTTCTGTGTGTCCAAGCATTTTTGACTATATTCTTAGCCATTATCAAGGATATTATTTTTTTACTTTAAACTGAATGTATGGATTGTTTTATGTATGGATCTAGAGTTATAAGAGTGTTTTATTTTCCAAACACTGTCAGCACATTGTGGCCCTGTTCATAGTTGATATTATTAAGCATTGACCTTTTCTTTTCCTTTTACATGTGGATGAGGCTATTATATTTGTATTGTCAACAAGTATGTTGCAGATGGAGTTTGGTAGGTCTCCGTGTGTGCTCAAATAAGACATATAACTCAATTAGGCCTCATTTAAAATGAAAAAGGATTAAAATATCAAGATAAAATCCAAAGGACAGAGGATATTTAACATGCCGTGATATTTGTTACCATGCTCTTAGAAGAAGAAAAAGAAAAAAAAAAAAAAATTTACACACAGCATTATAACTGCTGTTTTAAATGTTTCTCAAAATGGCTGATTACAAGGACCAATTTAATAAGCTACTTCATTTGAATAAATTTTATTAGATCATAAATCATTTTTATTTTTTTAGTATTCAATGAATCTCTTAATCCTGATTCTTTTGAATAAACAGCTGAAAACATTATCTAAGAGCTAAGTATTTTCCTAATTCTTGGGGTCTCTCACCATTAGATATATTTCTATTACAGCCTACTTATACAATGAAGTCAAAACTGCTCAAAGTTTCATAAAATCATACAGCTCAATTATGATTTATTTAATTATAATTCAAATAATTTAATGTAACACTGTCATAGAAATACTGAAAATCAAAATTTGTGAGTGAAAGGATTAACTTGTTTTTTTAAGGTTTATCAACCTTTTGTAAGTTATTTAAAGCCAGAGAATATCTTTAGATTGTAAGACTGCTTTGGAGATAATAAAGTACAACTAATTAATTCAAAGTTGGAGGGGAAATAGGTAGTTTCATATCTTTGCCAAAGATATGTGCATGTAAATGAATATAATGAACCCAACTAGAATTGAAACTGTTCTCCGATTACCAATTCCGATTGATTGATTCATTCATTTTCTATGGTTTATCAACCCTTTGCCGGTTTTAAACCTTTACCACACTAATTTCTTTCTAGAATTGTTCCCCACCTGCCACTACCCATTTTTTTTTTTTTGAGGGTGCAAAAACATGAACACCTATTGTTTTAAAATTGTTATGACTTTTTTTGTATTGTGCGTATAGATTTGAATTTTTGTACACTAATAAAAGAATGAATGAGTAATATTTTGATGTAATGCATTGTGTTGATGTTGAAAACAAATAAATTCAAATGTGAAATAAAAACAAATACATTAAAAAGTACATAAATAATTCAACATACTTTAACTTTTATTACTCCCTGTGGAGTCGGGGGTGGGGGGGGTGTCAATAAAAAGCAAAATCACTAATAATAATAAAAAAAGAAAAAGAAAAAAGGTGTTGTGTTTCCTCGTGTTTACATACGAGAAGTCACTAACATTTGTTTGCTCTTTCTTTTGCCAGGCTCATTTATTTGTCTTGTTGATGAATAAAGTTATTATTTTGTCATTTATAAATAGACAAAATAACCCACCTTCAGAAAAGCTTTCAGATATATCAATCTGGTGGTCATCGTCGCTTTCCTCCACGTCACTAGCATGATTATCATCTCTGACCACTTCCCTATCATTATCCACTCGAGTAAAGCCTTCAAAATCGTCATCAAAATGTTCTTCAAAGAAAAACTCCTGAATAAAGGCTTTGTTGTATATTGACACGGCCATTTTTGTTTACAAAATATTGCAAAAAAAATTAACGTGGGTTTAATCAATGTTACCCCTCGTGTAGAGTCTAGAAGAATTCAAAATGACATTGGAAAACAAAAGTTTACCTTGTTCCAAAGTAGTAATAGGCAATTTCCAGCTTAAAATACCGGAAATAAAAGTTGACAAGTGTTTATTTATAGCAACCGTTTTAGGTGGCAGAAGTCGCCGATAGTGGTAAGGGAGAGAATTCTATAGAGACTATTGTCACCTGAAATGTGGTAAAGGTTAAACCAAAGTAATATTTTTAGATTGTAATTTAGATGATAATGGTTTAGTGATACAATTTTTACTAATTAACAAATAGCTTGGGCGGTGGGGTGAAAAAGTGGATTCATACATTTTTTAAGGGTATTTGCATGTAAGTGAATATAATGAACTTGAATGGAATTGGAACTTGGTTCTCCAATTAACAATTCCAAGCCATTATCCATTACACAACCTGCACATCCAAGCTTACAGTACATGGTATTCCCAAGCAGTTACTCATCTAAGTACTGAACATGCTTGATGTTGCTTAACTTCAGTGATATGACCATAAGCATTTTCAAGTGAAAGGAGGCAAATCTTGATTTCAGAATACAATGAAGTAATTGTAGGTGTCCAGATTTTAACACCTTTAGTGCCATTTTTGATGTGTGTAGGCCAAGTATAGGACAATGGGAATTCCCCAGAGATTAATATTTCCTGGAAAGCAGGTATTAGTTAGAGCCATGTGCAGAGAACAAAATGAAAACAAGGCGCACATTTCAAGAGGAGCATTTGGTATATAACAGGTCAAGTAGCAAAGCATTAATTAATGACCACAGTGCATAACATGTTAGCGTACCAATTTTGCAAGCACTGCAAAGCCTTTTCAACAAAAGAAACATTTTGCAAGATTTTACTATCTCTGTATGCCAACAGATCTTCAAAAGTCAAAGAGATTGGGAATTGCCAACAGATTAATATCATGATCAAGTGTATATAATCTGTATTATAAATGTGACATTATATAATGTTTCATTCAAAAACAACTGACAAGGTACTGCAATTAAGCTTTTTTATTTAATTTTTACACTTACAACACTTTCACAATGTCATTATATAAAAAACACACTAACAGAAACACTTGTCACCTTAATTTTAAGAGTGAATACCCACTCAGATATAAAATAGCAGTTATAAAAAATTTCCCAAAGAGAGCAATTGAGAATTAATCCTCTTGTTTACTTTTTTCTTTAAAGACGTCAACAATGCAAAAACAGACATTAGTTAACAAAAGTTTACCCAACTACCTCATCGGCCACCAGATTAGACTATTTCTTTCCAAAATAACGATACTGACAGATCATGACAGCTATTAAGATGTGATTACATATACTTTAATGTTTAAAAAAATTTATTCAATGTTATTATTGTTTAGGTAATAAGCATTAGCACAAATAGCGATATTGTGGAGAAAGGAATTTTCAACAATATATGCATTTTTTATGTATTTATGGTTATTTTTAAACTTTTATCAAAAACAATATTCTTGTACATGTAGTTATGGATATTATACATTAATTATTAATTTTATTCAATTAATAACTATTTGTGCTCAGTTGTTGACATTAATAGCTATCTGCTGATGTGTTAAAATTTTGGAATAATACAATAATAAAAATTTAAATTTCATCTCTCTGATGATGCAATCTGTGAACATGCAGACAATAACAATAACATCTTTCTACAAAAGCCAAATTCATGTCAACTATAAACAAGATGAATTTTCACTTAGAAATATCAGTTGACCAGAACAAGAAAACTAAATTATCTATTGCAAAAAATTTAAAACAGCTAACTTTATCAAAAATAACAACACACCTGCAAAATCAAAACTACAAAGAACCAACATTATTTATGAGTTCAAATGCACCTTAAGAAACTGTGTTCCTGATCAAACCAAACTTGTAAATTATTACATCGGTCACACTACTACATGCCTATCCAAATGACTTGCGTTACACCTATCCGACCACAGCTATATCAGAACCGATTTAAACACACACACACAAAAACCTACCAGACTATCTGAAACATACTAACAGAAAATACAAGCATAATAAGCTTATCCACATGTAAAAAAAGATTAAAATTAATTGAAGCCTTGATAATAATAATAATAATAATAAAAAAAAACCACATAATATTAACTATAAACACATCCACAATGTACTGACCCTGTTTGGAAAATAAAACTTCCTTATAACTCTAGATAAATACATAACACATATATTCAGTTAAAAGTAAAATAAAATTCATCCTTGATAATGACTAAAAGTATAATCAAAAGTGCTAAGAAATGCAGAACATTTGGACAGTTTTTACAAACTCTGTGTCAAGAAAAGAAAACACTTGTATGAACACAAGAAAAATAAAATAAAAAGCTTAATCGCAGTACCTTGTCAGTAATCTTTAATGAAACATGTATAAAAGAGGGATTGTTGCCTAAATACACAATTGTGAGTGTGTTACACAAGATTCCCCTTTTTAATAAGATATTCCATTGTTATGGTAACAAAGGACATTATTTGACACCAACAAGCAATCATGCTTTAAATTGCCACAATAAAATAGTTCATTAGTAAGTAGGTGAGATCAGGCTGTTAATACACTTTTTTTTTTGTGTGTTAAATTACTTAGGATATTTTGACTTTCATTATTTTACAAGGGGGGTGTTGACAAGTACCCAAAATCAGTATTTTAACAACTAAACATCAGAATACTGGCTTTAGAAAGTGTATTAGGTGGAGATCTTTTCTGCATCCCCTTGTAAAAAGCAGAATTCTTTCTAACATGTGACAACAGAGTTAACTGCAGAGATAAAAATCCTAGATTACGGTATGCAGACAATATAACCAATGCAACTGGAATACAACTTAAATATTTACTCTTGCTTTTTTGATTGCATAGATAAACTAAGGATATAACAAAACAATGCATGTCAATACGCCTGTTTCAAGTTTAAAAAAAAAAAAAAAAGGAAAAAAGTAACATATACTACTTATTGTTAGATCAATGTTTTGAAGGCAGATGGTAAACTGTTTTTTTAGGCAATGCTATTACCTAATATATTTAATTTCCTATTTATTTACATCACTTGGTCAATAATAAATAAAATACACAAAAATAAGTCAAACAAATTTATAACTATTTACATTTGAACTATTGTCCTCATTTTTGACTGTTTTTTGTTCCACTGCCCATGTCTAGGAATATCTTGCCTAGTTTTTATTTTTTAGTATTGCTCACCTTGTTTACACACTGCCCGGATATTGTCCCATAGTGGATTAAAGTGTTGGTTTGTGAATTTGGTGACATAGTAATTGTGAGTTCAATCCCTGGGCTGGGTAGTGTGTACTTGAACTTAGTGGAAACTGAGCGAACAATAACTGAGCAGTACTAAAAATAAGAACGAGACAAGATATCTCTAGGCATGGACAATGGAATGAGAGTCTGCCCCCAGAGATTAAATAAATGGCCCAGTTCAGATTTCCTTGTAGATTACCCAGATCAATATATGTTTGATGTATGCAGAAGAGCACAGTGGTTGAAACGGAATAACAAAGATGCAGACAATAATCCAGATGTAAGTAGTGTAAATAATAACTCCTCAGCTCAGAAATTCATAACTAATTTGTATTCTAAGATAACTTTTTTTTCTAATTAATGCCAAAAGAACCTGAGATATCAAAAAAAAAGAAAAGAAAAAGAGATTAAGACTAAAAGCTCAACACTATGAAATCATTGATAATTTATCAGTCTATTTATCATCCTCATCTTCATTGCTTTCACAATGTTTCAATCAGTATAGTCTCTGATCCTCATCAAACCAAATGGAGTGGGCTTATTGTTCATAGAGCCAAGTAGGTGAAAGGCATTAACATCAGAAGGTAATTGATCTCAAATATAAGAAGCAGATGGGATTCTTTAGCTAAGGATAGCACCCAACTGTTCTAGTCAAACTCTTCACTCCCTCATGACAACAACTAACACAAATTGCATGCAATATCTGCAGCCAAATTTTTGGGAGAATCAAAGACTATGAGGCTCTTAAGTGCCGAACATACCCACTGTTGTTTCTGGTATTCGGTGAAGAGTTTGTTATCTTCTTCAGCTTCTAGTTTCTTAATTGATGGCTTGCTCACTCGTGGAGATCTTTTTACCTGCACTTCAGGTGGTGATGTCCCCTCACTGCTGCCTTTGTCAGTTTTCTTCACTAAAGGTTTGCTCACTCTGGGGGTTCGCTTTACACTTTGACCCCGTTTTTGAGTGGGCTTCACCTCCATTTTCACTGGCTCTTCTTTGACTGGTTCGTCTGAAAATATACATATATAAAAAAAAAAAAAAAATAAAAAAAATAAAAATCAACAGATATTACAAAAAGGAATTAAGTGTAAAAGTAACTATTCAGTCAGAATTTAAAGGAGGTTGGGTGCCACATGCACAAAAATCCTTTCCCCTAATACAAAGTATATATCCAGCCTTTAGCAGAAAAACTATCACATACATCATGTTAGAAAACTAGAAATAAAACCAAGAATATTTTCCGATCAGTGAACAATGTTGATGAATGTGAAATGTTTAGCCTCTCTGACTGATGAATCATTTTGAGTCAAGATGTAACAATTAGGAGAAAGAAATATTACTTTCTTATGAAAAGCAAGTAAATGAACAATTTAAAAACTTAAATGAATAATTCAATTAAAATGAACTTAAAATTCAATTAAAATCAACAATTAGTTATTAAGGATGATGATAAATGTCATTTACACTAGTTACTGATCATACATTATGAAAGATTTACATCAGTTCTTACTAAAAATTAGTTGTCCCAATTATATACACACACACACACACACACATATATATATATATCACTGTTTATAATATACAGTAGGAAACAAATATTTGTACACATACAAATTTTAATTTTTTATATTTCCAACTAATGAATAAACATACTTTTTATATAATTAACTATAGACAGATGAATAACAACTAAATATGCATAAAAAACAGAAAAAAAAAAAAAAAAAAAAAAACTTGATTTAACAGAAATAAATCCCATTTATACATTTTAATGGATGAAAAATGTATTCATACAATGCAAATTTCAAATTTTAAAACTTTAAAATTACTTTAATACTATAGATTATTCAAGTGGAATATTCTAGAATGTTCCAATAATTTTATCAGTGTTATTTTTAGCCTAAACAATACAAACATAACATTTTGTAATTGATATTCATGCAAGAAGGTTTCCGTCATGGCAAGAGGTAAAGAACTGACAAATTTGTAAAAATAACTGATTATTAAGCTCTTGAAAGATGGTAAAAGTTACAGGAAAATCTCAAATAACCCGAATATTTCATTTACTACCATTAATTCATTCACTGCAAGTTATAAAAAAAAAACAAACTCAAAACTGTTGAAAAACAGGTGCATCACGGAAGATTTCATCAAGATCATTGAGGAAATTAATATGTCAGATTAAACAAAATCCAATGGATACTCGTTAAGAGTTGCAGAATGATTTGCTTTCATCAGGAATCTGTGTCACTAAACAGACAATAAGCAATGAAATTCATAGGAACAATCTAAAGTCATGCTCCCCTCGGAAAACTCTACTGCTATTGAAAAAACACAGAGGTGCCAGCTTGAAATTCATTTGTGAACATAAAGATAAGGAAAAATCATATTGGTAAAGAGTATTATGGAGAGACGGAACCAAAGTTTAGCTGTTTGGACATAATTCTAGAAATCATGAATGAAGGAAAGATAGTGATGATTTCAAAGAGTCAAAAGTTCCAACAGTGAAATTTGGTGATGGCAGCATCATAGTTTGTGGATGTTTTTCTGCAAAAGGTACCAGCAACATATCAGTAAAAGATGGCAGAATGAATGCTGCAGCATATCAAAATATTTTGCAAGTAAATTTAATGATTTCAGTTGAAAATCTAGAACTTCCTTCTGATTGGATCTTCCAACAAGATAATGATCCTAAGCACATGGAAAAATCTACAAAGAAATGGCTTGCTAAAAATAATGTAAATATCCTGAAATGACCAAGTCAGTCACCAGATTTAAACTCAATTGGGAATATGTGGAGTTATTTGAAAATTCAAATCCAATCAAGAGCACCCACAAACATCCTGGATCTGAAGACCATATGTGAAGAAAAATGTAACAAAATACCAAGTAAAATTTGCAAATTGTTAATCGAGAACTACAAGAAGAGGTCAGTTGCTGTAGAAGTGAATAATGGCTATTCTACAAAGTATTAAATCAAGATTATGTATTCTTTTTTGTAGTGTACTAATACTTTTTTCACCCATTAGAATGGATAAATGGTATTTATTTCTATTAAATCAAAATATTTTTTTTTATGCATATTTAGTTATTATGCATCTGTGTAAGGTTAATTATATGAGAACTATGTTTATTCATTAGTTGGAAATACAATAAATAAAAAAATTGTATGTGTACAAATATGTTTCCCCCCCACTGTGCATGCATATATACATACATACACACACATATATAAATATTTTAGTATCCTTAAAGGAGGTTAAGATGTTACTCGAGTGAAGGAACAGCAACACGCACACAGATGAAAGAGGTTTATTGTAAAGGAGAATACACTACTGAAAGACAGGGAATTGAGTGGCAGGATAGTAATTCCTGGAGCAAGCCCCCAGGTATATCCTGTGCTCACCATATATAACTACTGCTATAGTCAGTCCATATAGGTGATAAGGAGTGTGGGACATATACATACATACATACACACACAACCCCTTTTACACAGACAAAATGTTGCTAGCCTTTTATTAATGGATCACTATTTCCATGGAAAATGTTCACACAAGTTACATTCTTTGATTCCACTAGTTTGGTCATATTTTATGCTATATCATATATACATATATTCCATTAATAAGGAGGAAGACCACTTCTTCAGAACTGTTATGCTGTAGAACAAACTTCCAAAATCTTGTTTCCACAATCGTTACAATTCTAACCTCTCCAAGTCTGGGTCGACCATTACCTATCCTACATATCCTCATAATATGCACCCTTTACTTCCCTTTTATATCCTTATAACAACCTTATTCAGTAAGCATCTACCTTGAGTGGCTCTTGGTTTTTTTAATGGCTGAACAATAGTAAAAAATAGTCTAAGAAAATGAAAGGATTATTTACATCAGGACTGCCCCCTCTGCCAAGAATCAGAGTGTCTTTGCACCCCACACTTAGAATAAGTAGGTGTGTATCTGGTTTAGGATAAATATAGCATAAGCACTTTGTAAAAATTGTTGCACACACAATTTTATATCCATGCAGCAATAATCCATTTAAGCAAAAACATTAAGCCTGAATCATAATATTGAATTTGAATGTGCAGCAACCTATTAAAAAAAAAAAAATTAAACTGGCCACATCAAGTAAATTTAATACTACTTGTTTTAAAAATCATATTAAAATACATAAAACGCACAAGCTAGTGAGCCTTCATTTGGAGATAGCTGGCACCTACAGTGCCTGAAGATCAACAGGTGAAAGTGTCATCACACTATTTAATATCATCTTAGGTTTCTGGGTTTTAAAATTCAGCAAATTTTTTTTTTTTTTTTTTATAATCCTGTGTTATTAAGAACACACTATATATCTGACACATTTCTTTTCATATATGCGGACATTTTCTTAGATAAAAAGTGTTGCAAAGTTATTGAATAAATAATATTTTTATTTTTTTAATAAAATTGTCTGAGCTGTGAGTAAATTTCTATTTTTTTTTTATTTATTTGCAGTCAAATTACTAAGAAGTTGTAAATGGTTTGCTTCAATAGACTTTCAACTTTTTTGAAAGAACAGAGAAAATAATAGTAAAAGGCTAGGCTTGAGTTTGAAGCAAGTTTTGTCCCATTGATTCTTTATATCTTACTTGTATTTCCAGCAAAAACGTGCTTCAGTTTGAAATAATGAGGACTAATGTATGTTAACTTTTTACAAACTGATTGATAAATTTTTCTTTTTTTCTTTAAATTAAGGGATTTTATTTGCTAAGATCCAAAATGTAATTAAAAATATAAGAGAGTAATTTGAACTTTTCTTTTTTGTCTTACTTCTTTCACTCCCAACCCCAAAGAAAAATTTTAATTTAGATATCTGCATTAATCTTTCTTACAATTCACAGCTAAATATCAACAATTTTTCATGATCAGTGCCTAAAGTAATGAACTAAATGCCAATAGACCATAAGGATCCATTGCAAACAATTTTAGTAAATCAAATAATCAGAATCTCTAACTTTGAACCACAATATTGCTCCCCTTTTTCTGAGTAATCAGTCTTGTATGATATTTCAGATACAAATATAACCACTGATTAAGTTTCATCCTCTAAAAACCAAACTTAAAGATTGTTATCTAGCTATAATATTGAAACTAGTTTCTATTTGGCAACATTGTAGAAACTAAATATCACTGATATGTATAAATGGGGTGCTGAAAAGTTCCCAGCCTGCCTCACCTCAAAATTTAATCAAATAATCAACTTTTCTGGAAGGGTTTTTTTTTTTTGGTCAGCCCCTCTTCATACTATTTTTATTCACTTTATGAAAATAAACCTGCTTTTAATAAGAGTCTTTCTTCAAAATTCCTCCAAGTTTTAGGACAAAACATTTTAAATCATCACTAAAAAGTTAAACTTGAAAGCTATTGTTAAAACAAAAACTATTCATACAGACAACTTAGGTTTCAAAAGAATTTGGCATGAATTTTGGTAGATAATTTACTATCCAATACAAAAATTAATTTAAGCAAAAATAATCTGTATTTCTAAAATTGAGCAGAGGCACTAAGTAACTTCATTTGTTTTTTGGGTTTTTTAAATTTTTCTATTACTTTATATTGGTTAAAGTTCAGAAAATTTTCTTGAATTATTTTCAAGAAAAAAAAAAAATCCAGTTGTTAAAATTCAATTTAGAAAAGAAATTTTGGGAAATATAGAAGTTTTTTTTGTTTTTTTTTATTTGATTACATAGATTTACTAAAGAATGAATACCTACCCATTCCTGATAACAATGCAAGTATTATTTTTTTTTCTGCAAACCATCAATGAAATTCACCTATCGTATTAATATTCATTAAAAAAAACCAAAAAAAAACCACCTAAAACAATCTAACAGAAATGTTGCAACATCAAATATTTAAGCAAAAAAAGATGATTTAATGATTTACACTTTAAAATTTAAGAGGGGAGAGGAGAAAAAAAACTTTTTTATAATGTAGTTAATTTTTATATTGTACAAAAATTAAGCTAGGAAAAAAAAAAAAAAAAAAAAAAAAAAGGAGAAAAGAAATATTATGTGTGTGTGTAAGTAATAGTTTCAATATTTAAAAAATGTTTTTGATAATTTGTTACGCTCTTTTAAGTGTAAACTTTAAACCAGCCACTGAATTTTTTTTTTTTTTTTTTTTTTTTTTAAATCAGTCACTCCTTAGTGTTCCAGGCTGCCCCCACAGGTGTCATCGCTACCAGCTTTTGAACAGTAATCTCAGTTTTCTCCCCGATATGAAATGCCTTGTTTTAGTACCACTATTTTAAAAATACATTTACTTTTAAAACATAGAAGCGATTTTATTGTGTGTGTGCAAGCACAAAATTTGACTTGAATGAGATGCAACTAAGTTTGTTACTTATCTTTGCTTCTTAAGTAGATTAGAAGAATTTGGAATATGGAATTCTGATCATTAGTTTTGTATCTTGTAAATCAGCAACCAGGTTTAAACCAAATATTTTAGCATTTTGAATAAGTGGCAAGATAAAAAAAAAAAAAAAAAAAAAAAAAAAAAAAAAAAAAATTACTAGGGTCAATGCAAGTCTGGGGATGGTTGAATGCATCTCTTTATTAAGTCAGATCAAATCATTTTACTTTCAGATTTATTTGGCCCAAAATGTATATTTGGAAAAAAATATATATCCAAAAAATTTATTAGATTTAATATACACAAATTTTTTGATTAAATAAATTAATTTATTCGTACTTGATATATACTTTCTTCCCAAGAAACCCATGCTCAATTTTGATTGTTGATGCAATGTTTTCATTCAGTTAAGACACAAAAAACACTAGTTCAGTTTTTTTTTTAAGAGATAACTTAAATAAATAAAATAAAAAATATTTAACAACATTATCACAAATAATAAACCAGCAATGATGAGATTACAAGTCTAGATTTCAGTTCAGATTGTTTTTTGTTTTAGAAATTTACAAGTAAAAACTAAATATAAAAATAAACCAATTTATTAAATTAGAATTCTAAATATTCATTTTAAATGCAAAAGATTGAGGGTAAAACTATATTTTTAAGGGTAAGTTGCAAACAGCTGTTCTTTGAAAAGAGAATGAAGTTTGTGGGCAAAAGGATTTGATGTCTTTTACAAATGAAAAGAAATTTTATTTCAACATTTTTGCAATAAACTCAGTTTATTGGTTGTGTTAATATGCAGTCAAGTAACACATTACAAAATGATTTTTCTTTCTTTTTGGCAATCATACAATAACGCTTTCATTAATCAATATTCTAATTATTTTCATTACATTGTTTTGTTTGTTGCTCCCTAAACAAAACTCTTTGAAACATGTTTTTTATGAGAACAACTTTTATTTATTTTTGAACAACAATAATAATACTATTATCAAGCAAAAGCTCTGAAATGAGGGTTAAAAACTTCTCTGTATCTATTTAAGCAGGCACTAGAAAAAAAATGAACATGATGAGCTGCCCAATGAACCAGTGAAAGACGAACATTGTGTGAAAAAGAAAACAGCTGAGCAGAAGTGGTTTCATAGATAGATTTGTGAAGAGAATTCAAAAAAAGAAACCCATATTTGATAGGAAGAAACCAGAGAAGTTTCTAAATCCCTTATATAACACACACACACACACACACATGTTTAATATTACAAATTAAGGACTTTAAATGGAATGCAGAAAGGATAATCAATGCAGTTCTATTTTCTATCACATGTAAATTATGTATTGTGATTCAAATGAACTTTGGCATGAGAAAGTTTCCAAATAATCCATATAATTTACTATGATGATTATGACAGAGATCAATATATCAATAGTGAAACCTGATGGGGGGGGGTTCAATGTATGTGAGAGAGAGAGTGAGAGAAAAAGAAATAGATGAAAATTATTTTCTAAACGAAAAAAAAAAGAAAAAAAAAAAAAAAATCACTTCAGATACATTTTTATAAGGTCCTTATTGGAGATTATTTGAAAATGACCTTTTAAACCTAATATCTTAAAAAAATAACAAAGAAAGAAGAAAATACATGAAAGAAGAGCTAGAAATAAAAATCAGTGCCAAATGTGATGAGATTTTGAAAAGAAAAATGCCTACAGTGACAATCATCATCATCAACACACACACTGGCATCATTCATAAGTGCACTTGAAGAGGCTGTCTTTTTAAACTAGCCTCCACAGAAATACATCTGCTGTGTACAGACAATTTGGTAGAAGGGGGGTGGATGTGTTACATAAAATGGAAATACCTGCAGTGGAGTGTCAGCTGAAGAGAGCAAGGAAGATTCAACTGAAGAACACAACTAGTCAACACAAGAACCAGAATCACAGCAGAAACTACAAGTGCCAAACGACAACAGATGTATTTGCAGCAAATTTTGGTCAGTGCTTCAAGTGCTCTTCCTATCGCAAAACCTGAATGGTAGCAGCCCCACAGAGAAGAGGCATGACAACTTAGTAAATAAATAACATCAGTATTGGAGAGCAGACAGTGTTTACATGACTCTAATGGCAATGTTACTGATTAAGAGAACAACACTCCATGTTTACACTTCTTGCAAAGCTAGATGGCGTGACTGCAAATCAAGAGGAGATAATCTCCATGCACTGGAAATAGTTGTGCTACTGCTTTAGTCAACACCATTCTGCATGTATATGCTACACATACACACACATGGCAAAAAACAAAAATGGACAACCCCAAAATGCAAAGTTTTTAGTATGAATAATAATAAAAAATATAAATAAATAAAAAAAATAAAGAGAGAGAGAGAGAGAAAAAAAAAGAAAGATATAAAAGAAAGTTATTGTTGAGTAGGTGGGTGGATGCTGATGCATAGCAAAATTAGTGTAGTAGGGAAGATGGGGAAAATTTTTGTTCTGAGGGGGTGGGGGATAGGATGAAGAAAGAACCATTAGATGACATTCTTTGAAGATATTTGTTATCACAATTACTAATATGAAAACAGTAAAGCATAATTATTATGTAATGACTTCAAAGTCAAAATGCAAATCTTGTAAAATTAATGTTTTGTATAGATATCACTGTCAAGTTATCTAACTGATACTGCCATTAGTTGAGAGCTTAGATCATCTACATGTTCTCAAGTAATAGTTTTGTGAAATTGTCAAAATAAATGCCTTAATATAATCCCATTTGACAATTTGATACATGTTTCAATACATTTCTGAATATGACAAATGTAAACTTGTTTTTTATTGAGGGTGAGGGGAGGGGGGACAGGCTTACGTTATAGATATTTGAATGTGAAACTATCCAAATTATTTATAACACCATGAATGCTACTTGACCCAGTATTGTTTGGAATCAACTAAAATGGCAAAGACTTAACAACATTCAATAATGTAAGCAATTTTCATTGTATTTGTACTAATGAAAATACACAAATAGAAAATTTATGTCTTAAAAAAATAGCAGTTTACTTAATGATATCAACCTCATCTTCATCATAGCTCGATAGTAGGAAATCCTTTTGTAGACAGCATGCAACAAAATAATTTCTATAGAAAATATCTTTTAAGAGAGTGGGCAATACAAATTAGATTAAATGTATTTTTCTGGTATAAAAATCTGCATTTATGATAGTTTTGTGGTAACATTTGGTAATGTACTTTGGGATTTATGACAAGATAATATTGCTTATAGTCAAAAGGTACAATAAAATACATGTTTTAGTTTGAGAGAATCAAGTTTGAATTGATGCTATACACTGACAGATTTTAGCATTAAGTCAGGATTTTCACAAAATTATTAACTGACTGATATTAATAAAATGTTCAGGATTTATTTATATGATAAACATAGAATGTAGATTTCAGAGATAACCTCAAAAGAGAATAAAAGAAAAGTTGTTTAGTGATGGGAAGAAAACGTTGCCAGAATAAAAGAGACCAAAACATTAAAAACAAGGGGTGGGGGGAAATGTTTGTAAGTCACAAGAGGAGTTTTGAAAAAAATAAAATAAAAATAAAAATTTAACAAAAATATATTAACCAAGCAGAAAATATCTGAAGAAACTGGAAATGAAAATGTAGGAAAAAAAAAAGAAAAAAAAAAAAAGAAAAAAGACAGACAATACTCGAGTGGATTAAAGAGTTGGTTTGTGAGTTCAATCCCTAGGCTGGGTAGTACAAACTCAGTGGAAAGAAAATGGGCAATAACTGAACAATATTAAAAAAAAAAAGATATCCATAGTCATGGACAGCAGGATGAGAACACACCCTTAGAGATTAAATAAAGGGTTCCGTATCCTGGAGTGCACCTGGATTGAGAGACAAACTTAAGAAGCACCCCCCCCCCGGTCACAATAGTTGAAACATTGTAATAACAACAACAAAAATGAAGACAATAGTCCACATGTAAATAAAAGATGCAGAATATTAAGAACATTGGCTCAAAAACACAAAAGAAACCAAACTATCACCTTATGCAAAGAGAAACACATCTAAGCTGAGTGAAGAAATAAAAATGAAAATTGATTTGTTAATTGTAATTTTGAATGATGAATGTAGAGCTGCCTTGGATGGACTTTATGATTGTACTAAAAAGTGGGTTCTTCATGGAAATAATGCTATTAATACAACAGTAAGAGTAATGTTTTGGGGGCAGGCACTTTAAGCAGTAAAATTATAGATCCCTTTTGAATTTGATGATGGTATCAAGATAAATGCTGAGATTAATTAAAATCCTTCGACAAAACATGTTTTCAAGCATGGGATAGGTCACAGCCAAGAAACTTTATGGCAGCAAAGTGTATATTTACATGACAGTTTTGTAAAATGCTTTAACATTCTGCAAAGTTGATTTGTGTCTACCTTGCTCCCCAACCCATTTAAAAAAAAAAAAATTAAAAAAAATAAAACACCAAATTAATGAAACTTCTTTTTCCAGATATTAATCCAATGGAAAATTTGCGATCAATCATTACCTCACCTTGTTTCCACTGTGTCTGAGTCTAATACCAGAAATTGAACCCACAATTACTAAACTCATGAATGTTAATTTCCACTAGGTTAAGATTACCCAAACCAACAGACCTCTGAAGAAAGCTGGAGAACACAACAGCCATAACAACACTAATCCAAATGTAAATAATGTAAATGATCCAGTACTGAATGTTTGAATTTATGTTTAAAAGTTGAACCTTAAAATTTATACCTAAAAAGTTGAAAAGTAGAAAAATTAGTAAAATCAAAAAAAAAAAAAAAAAAAAAAAAAAAATGAAAACTGACAAAAGTTGGAAAATGACAAATAATCAAATAAGTTATTCGGGTGATTTGGATATTTGGTTAATCCAATATATCTTTTGGTTTCATTTAATTGGTTTGTGTCATAAAACTTGAGATTACCAAAACAAGTTATTAAATTATTTTAACAAGGATAGATATCATAAACTGAAATTCACACACTATAGTTCACATAAGTTGAAAATGTTAACTTTATTGCGAAAGCATTGACTTGCATAAGTGTTTTTCTTTCTGGAGCGTACAACGGCTGAAACATTATAATAAATATATCGACAAAGATGAGGTCAATAGTTCGAATAATGTAAATAGTGTACATAATACCTCATCTCAGAAATATAGACAGATAGCGTTTTTCTTTTTTGTTATTTATTTTTAATTGTAATTAATCTCATTTATTTGATGACTTACAATCCCAACTCTTTTTACAATTAGTTAGGCTAAATATAAATACTTTAATAGCCATTATAATACCTTGAAGAAAAAAAAAATTATATGGAATTAGAATTCAACAGAATAATGAGATAAGTAACAAATAGGAAATGTTTACGAATTCAATGTTTCACTTTTTATTTAAGCTTCATCAGAAATTTTTCAAAATAATCAAACATATCTGATGATGGTTAAATAAAAATGAAATATGTATATACTAAATTCATAAATGTTTCCAATTTGTTCATTATCCTATCATATAAAGACTTTATATACCATCAAATATAGTAGGTATATTTTTGAACTTAGGTTATAAATTCCTCAAAATTTTAACTATTATTTCTGGGTGATTATTTTTTTCTTTTAAATTGTTTAACTATAATCTTTATCATAAATATTATTTTCATATGTTGTAGGTCATGAAAGAATATTCCTTCTTGTTCTATAAAGAGCAACAACTAGTTAATACCTTCAGCGCCAATGTTTTACCACCGACATGTGTTGACCAAGAATTGGAGAAAAAAAAAAAAAAGAAGAGAGAGAGAGAGAGAGAGAGAAAAGGGGATTCCCTAGAACTTCAATAGAATCACTGGAAAGAGGGTATTAGGCATACTAGTATGTGGAGAACAAAATGAAAACAAGGTGCTAATTTCAAAAAGGGGAATATTTATGTTGTTTAGCTCTAAAAGGCAACTATTAAATCAGGGTTTTTTTTTAAAGTAGTCTTTACAATCTTTGCATTATACCAAACAACCTAAATTTTAATGGCAAAGAAAAATTTAATTAGAGATAAAAATTCACAAAATGCACATGGATGAAAGTAATCTGAAAATTTGACTAAAAAACTTACAAACTTTCTCAAGTACTATATGGTTGTTGCAAGAATTACAGTGACAAAATTTTCATCTTTATCAATTACATCAACTTTGTAAATACAATATTTTCCCAATATTTGCAAACTAAAAAGTTTCTAAAAATAGAGGAGAGAAAAGACTCTTTCAAATGGAGTTTAGGAGTGCAACTGATTCCTTGTCTACACTGTACTCTTCAAATGAAAAGCAAAACTGAAATAATGATATTTAGATATTTTAAAGTCTAATTGTGGTGCATGTTATCTTTACTGAATGGGAGGGGTATTCAATTGATGAGACCATTACAAATGAAAGGCAATTTTAACAAATTTTGAAACCTCAACAGAAACTGATCAAGAATGATGGATTGATTTGTTTTATTTTACAGTTTATTGATAATTTATGGGGTATTTAAAGGCAAAAATATTTTGAATTGTAAGAATATTTTGAGTGAATATTGCATTAAAAATTATTTTGGAGATCATGATTTTTTTTTCATTAACAGGTGCTGCTATTTAAGGCATATTTGGAGAGAGGAGATGAGTTCATATCTTCCTCAAGGGTTATTTTGCACATAAGAGAATATACCCGACAAGACTTTTGAACTTGGATATCCCATTTCTCATTTTGAGCATCTACCAATTACACCACCGGAACATCCCAACTAATCAGGAAATCCCTCTGTTTATGATGGATAATTTGCCAAGTTGGTTTCTTTTTTTTATTATTATGATTTTTTTTTTTGGGGGGGGGTCCACAAACAACCCTCTTGCAAGCCTGCATCTTAGCAATTATAACAGCACATATAGTGCGAATTAAAAGTATCTTTTTTTTTCATAATTGGAAAGAAAAAAAAATACTTGCACAATCTTATAAGTTTGATGTTTTAGTAATTGCATATAAAAATTATATATATAAATAAAAGGTAAAAGACAATAGGAATGTGGACTTTTTCAAGGCAAAAACAGAATGAATTTATTGAAAACAAAGTAATTATTAACAACAAAATGTCCATAGCACAGATCCCCCCCCCCATCTCACCTTTCCTAACAGAATTACTACTCTCCCAGCCAACATACACAACAATCTTAAGAAATCAAAAGAAAAATGGTTGAATCTGTCAACACAACAATAAAAACAATATCTTTACATTTGAAAGTATTTGACATAATTTTCAGTTGACAATATAAATACAATAGCATTTACCTATTGTCTTTTAACTTTATAAATATTGTGCTTTTCTACAGGTTAACTGAGAAATTACACACACACAAATGTCTTTATTTAAGATACATTTGATAACTGCTATTATTATTATCAACATCTCAAATGATATTGAAGCTGTATATATCATATCCAACATTGTTTGGATAAACAAATCTCTTCCTTGTATATTTACTGTTACTAACAAAATATTTCAGCAAAGCCATTCTTCAGCCATCAAGCATAATCGGTAAGAACATAGGGAATCTGCTATCTTGAATAATCCAGGTAGTATAAACAAATTGTCCAGTTCCAGTAAATGTTAACCTTAGTGCAATGGAGGAGGTGCTGCATAAATGATGAATCCAATAAATCTTTTTACTGATGAGGGCTAAAGAATGCATCAGCCAATACATCCCATTAACAAAAGTAAATGTACAAAGATGAGTGTCAGAACACTGTTGGATATGTTAAGGATTCTTCTCAAATGTTAGAGACAAAAGATATTAAGGAAATTTTAATATTGAGAACAGAAATGCAAGTTTACAGAATTCATTGAAAGTAAAATTAAAAGTGCAAATGCTTTTGTCGGATAAAAGAAATTACCAACTTGTATATCTAGAGAATAAAAATGCTTATGAAACCACTGAAATCAATAAATAATTATAAAAATCCATCATACAAAAATGTTCTTAAATCTAAATATATACACTTTATATCAAGGTAGCACTACAGATTCATGACTGCGAAGGTTTAAAATGAACAATCTTTCTTGAACCTTTTATTTTAATTTCAATAGATTAAATTTAATATTTCCAATAAACAGAATACTTTAGTCATTTCAAAACTAATTTAAATGGACTGAAAGGAATTTTCATTTTGAAATTAGTAAAATTGTTAATTTTAGTACCATTTTTACCAGTCTTATCAGAATGTAATCCTCTTTATTAAAAAACCTTTCAAAAATAAAACATACTTTTCTGAAACTTTATTTGAGGAATATTAGTTGAATTAAAGTTTAATTAATCTCATTTGAAACAAATTATTTACTTTAAGTTTAAAACATCACAGAAATGCATTTAGAACATGGCGGTACCTGTTTATTTCCAATGTTGACAGGTTCACTGACAGAAATTTTTTTTTTTTCTATAGTGAACATATCTAAAAATTACAGAAAAGGAATGTAACGTGAGCACCTATTTTTATATAATTTTTAATTTCTTGTCATCTTTAAAATTTAGGAAAATATTCTCAATAATCTTATTGAATTTTTGATATTTTTGCTTTAAATTTATTATAGTTATCATTCTTATTTTCTGATAATGTTGTGTATGGACATTTGTATATCCAAAAATCAGCATGTTCACACACACAAAATACTTTTTAAAATATTGGTATTCGATGAAAAAAAAAAAAAAAAAAAAAAAAAAAAACTCTCTTATACTACTCTTTAGTCCTCTCAGCAACATTCACAAGAAAGGAAGGAGAGAGAAAAAAAAAAAAAGATTTCAACCAAAATTTTAAATGCTTTTAAAAATCAAAAACCATAATTTGATAAAGAAAAAATCCTTTGGTTATTTTTCTTAATAGTAACATATTTTGACTATAAAACTGTCTTCAAGTTTAGGGCATTTTAATCATAATGGGACTTAATTTTTTTAGTGAATCAGTGGAGGTACCTACTTATGTACAAAACAAATATCCACACATTTAATATTAAATTTTTACCTCAAATGCAAGTTACAGATCAATCACTGCTTATAACAATGGAATACTATAATTTTATTTTTAGTACTTTTTCAGAGAAACATTTTGCAGATATCAAGTGAAAAAAAAAAAAGAACTATTTCTTGTCAGGTTCCAAAAAAACTAATTCTGATCAAGTTTTGTCATAAAAGGGAAATTAGAATGTTTATTATTGTGAAAATTGCAATTTTTAAAGGAGTAAAAATTGGCTGAAAGGTTTTATAGAAAGAAAGGGACACCTCTATATATTAGGAAGATGATTTTTGTTCAGTTTAAGCTGTAATGATCATTTAAGAAAAAAAATAAAATAAAATATTCAAGCAGCAAATTTCAAACTGTTTCATCAACTTTCCATTTAAAACATCCTATTTCCAATGGGTATGATAATTCTACAAGTTTTTTAAAAACAAGCACATTATTCTAAAGAATGAGGTTTGACTTAGCAGACACTATAAAAATTCTTTAAGTTACCTCCCTTGTACATAAAACAAAAACAAAACCTCACACATACTGTTAGTATAAAGATGCTTAACTCTTTCCCAACCATGAAAGTCTTATTTGCTCTCCTCTGTAGGAACATCTAACAAAAGATTTTTTGTCTAAATTAGAAAATTCACACACATGGGTAGCATCAAAAACTGCCCAATTCCAGTGACTTTCCCGCCACTTGTTTGGACGCATTTCTAATTTTACCCAGAAGTGTAATGGTCCCTGTACAATCTGGGAGATGGATGTCTATGAATCAGTTTCCAGTAAACTTTTGTTACCTTGCTCAAAGACAAGGTTCATTTCGAGAAGATGACCGAGAAATAATCGAAGTTTGCATTCACTTTGAGATAAAAATTCTATGCAACTTCAATACGTCTGGTAATTTTGACTTGTGTATGTGTCTTTCATTACATGCAAGAGTATATGTTACTATTGACAAAGTACATTTAATTCCAAAATTTACAACAATCATAGTATTACCAAGTACATGTGTACTAAGTAAATTATATTAGGGAAGTGACTGCATGATTCATACACGCCAGGTATTCCCAACCTTATCTCAACTTACTTTTACATAACAGCTGCTTAATGGCAATGTCCTGTAAACAAGCCTCCCTTTCCTTGCACTTTTGATAACAAGGCAAAATATGTTGATAAGAGCCTTTCTTATTGCCGTTTGTTTTCTGACACTTAAAAGAGAGAGAAAGAGAAGAAAGAAAATAAATTTTTTTTTTAAAGACACTAATGTTAAGTGACATTTCTACAACTTACTTCAAGAGGTATTTGAATCATGACAAGCTGGCTGGAACAGAAGGCCCTAACTCGGGAACAATCTATTTTTTACCAATATTTTTACATACCATCTCAATTTGGTAGATAAAAGTATATATAACCGAGAAAAATTATAAGAATTTTACATTGTTTTCCCATCCTAGCAGAACATCTGCCAAAATGTACTCAATAGAGCTATAATATTCAATAAATCAAGAAAAGGTTTCGTTCACCAACTTAAAATTTCACGTGGTAACACTCACCAGGACCCAATGTGATAAACCCTTTCTCGGATGAGCATTCTGATGCAAAACGTTAGAGTCAGGTAATCAGATAAGTCACTTGAATGTTTTGTAATTCATTGAGGATTTTTAAAAACTAGCCCATTATCATGTCTTATTTGCATTAAGGGAGAAAGAAAAAAAAAAAAAAAAAAAGTCTTTTTCCCTCCATTTGTTTGTACAGCTATTTCAGGACACCTTGTTCCTTCTTTGAACTAAAATTTGAGTTTTTCTACTTCTACTTAAGTTCAGATATTGATGGGTTTTTTTTTAATGACTTATCAACCTTTTGCAGGTTATTTAAAGCTAAAACATATTTTGGGGATTGTAAGAATAATTTTTCTTTTTTGTGAATGAATATCGTATTAATAATTTTTGGAGATTTTCTCCAAAAGGTATTTTTGTATAAATGAATATAATGAACTCAACTGGAATTCAAACTCGGATCTCAGATTTTCTCATTTTGAGTCGTTATCCATTACACCACCTGCATATCCAAGCTTACAGCAGCTAGTATTCTGAAGCGGTCATCCATCAAGTTACTGACCAGGCTCGATGTTGCTTAACTTTGGTGATTGAGCAAGAACCAGGGTTTCAACACAATATAGCCATTAGCCCACAAGTAATGAACAGCAAAAGGAAAGACCAAAGTTTAAGAGGTGATACAAATGACACATCTGTCATTTAGTCAAAATTTTTCTGCTTTTGAATTGATTTCAGAATTCTAATATACTGGATTTTCAAGTTTGCTGCTGAAATATTTTATCTTTTAAATACAGGAAACAATTGTTTAACGCAAATTTCAAAACACATAATATAACCAATGTTTAAATATTATGCATGTAGGCAGCATTCTTTAATTAATACATTTGATTAAAACCCAAATTATATATATATATATATATATATATATATATATAGAAAAAAGTTGCAAATTAAAAAAAAAATGATGTTTTTTTTTATGAAAGTGTATATATATATATATATATAGAAAAAAGTTGCAAATTAAAAAAAAAAAAATGATGTTTTTTTATGAAAGTGTATGTATATATATATATATATATATATATATATATATATATATATATATATATTCAAACCCTGATAGGTGAATCAAAACTTTTGTGTTTTTGACATCATTATAACATTTCAACTCATCTATTCTCCAGGTGTATAATGGTGGTGGAAGTGAAGTGGGGGGGTGCACTTTATGGTAACAATCACCAAGAACAGGCAAGAGAAGAAGTTTGCAATGCTCATCAAATGTAGAGACACAAAGCCTCTTCTTTAAGCTCTTGTACAATTTGTCAGTAGGTATAGTAAGGGTATCGATATCTACTGGTTCAGTAACCCACTTGTTAATAGATGGAAAAAATAAAGGAATGGTAAAGGCTAAAAAGTGACTGAATAACAAAAAACAAGGAACAAGATGATTCTTTATGGCTGAATGGTTAACACAACATCATACATTGTGTATGTGTGTGCGTTATATAAATACACTGTGGTCTTTCTAATTTGTATTATTAATTAGTGCTTGTTAAGAAAACTGAAAAAAGATCTTTATAAACATCCAACCCAACAAAATGAATTGCCATTAGCACACAAGTTTAATTTCAATACATAAAATATTTTTTTATATAAAATAAGGATATAAAAGAGTTAATTAAAATTACTTTCATATAATGGCTATCAACAATTTCTAAGCATCATCTTCTAGGGGAAGGGAATTAAAATCTGTTGAAAAAAATACCTTGTCTTTTTTCTGTAACTAATTATCCTAAATGACTACCATAGAAAAGGAGAGAGAAAAAATATTTACTGGTCGGCAGTTTGACTCAGCCATCTTTCAGAGCTGGTCAATGTCCAATATCAGTTTAAAGGATGTTTTGAAGGTTTTTTTTGTCTGCAATTCTCTAACTGATCAAAACAAATATCTTCATTGCAACTATGTTTACAACATGGCCAAGAACTACCAGTGAAAGAGTTAAACTGACAAGATCATTTAAAATCTTTACACTTAGTTGAAGCTGACTTGCCAATAGTATGCAGTCAAAATATGGTATATAATCAAGTGGAAACATTAAAAATTACAGAGGGAAGAAAAAAATATCCTTCTGTTTACAAAGAACTTCTCTCCTGACTAAAACTACAACACTACTTAAGTTGGCCTACAGTCTGTTTTATTTTTTTTAACCAGATGAATAAAAATTATTTTTAGAACATTTTAGCTTGTTTTTATTGAAAATGCCATTTGTTTTAATGTTTAAACTCATCAACTTCCTTTTGATAAGGGTTGATTAAAAAGCTTAAGTGGATTTATGCTACTCTTTTTGCTTCGATATTAATTTGACACATCTATGCTTCTTCATATTTTACTTAAATTTTAGACCACCAAAAAATTGTTTAAAAGCATGAAAATGAAAAAAAACTTCCATCCTTTAAGACAAGAAATCAAATCCAATAATCAGAAGGTTCAAAATGGGATAGCAGCAAAATTTCAAACCGCCATATTTTAAGAGGTAATCACAATTGGGTGAGAGATGACAACTCCTAGCCAAAATATTAATTGCAAATTGTTGGAGTCATTTAATTATTCTAACGAGTGGAAAAAAGAGAAAACTATGAGAATATTATTTTTAATTCATATTATATCAATGAGAACGATTCTTAAGTCAGAGATGAAATTTATTTAATATAATTGAGTATAAAAACAGATTATTCAGTAAAGACCCCCCCCCAAGAAACCAAAAAGACACTAACAAATTACTAATTATCAGTCAATTAATCAGCACAACCCTAATGCTAATTGCACTAAAACAGAAATGAAGAAACATTTGGGGCAATTGCTTCTCACCTCTTAATAAATGTTTTATATTTTTGGTTGCCACTTGTACAATGATTTAGATCAGTAATCTTGAAAGCAACAATGTTCTTCTTAGAAGGTAGGTGCCTTAAGATTATGTTATGGAGGAGGGAAGAAGAAAACTAACCTAAAAAAGAAGAACATCAGTCTTGACATCACTTCTTCATAAAAACTATTAATTTCTAATACAAAATATGATCAGCATAAAAGCAAATTTTATTATAGTTTTGAAAACATTCACCAAGCGATTCAACTTCAACTACTCAGTTGATATTTATTTGATAAAGATCATTATAATATAGATCCCCAAGCAAGATTTCTTAAGAATTCAATCGACAAGGTACGTCGGTTTTATTTTTTTTAATTGTACTTTCCAATTTTCAAATTGGATGTTATATATTGAAATTATAGATTCATGTTTGCTCAAATACTTTCAGCCATCTTGGACATTATCAATAACCATGTGTTGTCAGTGAGGTAGACAAGATCCCATTAGCTACACCAGAGCATTTTTTTTTTTTTTAGAAAGCTGAAATTTAAAATCAGTCCAAAACAACACACGGTGAGCAAACCCGCGAGAAAGGGGGTGGGGGGGCTGGAGGTTTTATGGAGCCAATCTGAATTTATTCACCGTTGAATTTGGGCAATGCACATCTCTCCCAGGTTGGTAATTACAACGGATGGGCGTTGTAGAGACAATTGAATTTAATAAATTTTTGTACGAATACTTGCTGCCTAAATGTGAGTGCATGTGAGAAAACAGATAAATGAATATATCTGAAAGACAATATTAATAAATTGAAACAAAATAGGAAACTTATTTTTGCAAGGCATTTTGTTCTTTCATAACTTCATTATCAAAGAAAGAAATAAAGTTCCTGAAAGAATGAGATGCAATTCAAAATATTATGTTTCATTATCCAGAAGGTTTTATTTAAAAAAAGTATTTGTTTTATATTGGAATTGGACAAACAAAACTCAAATGTTGGCCGAGACTGTTTTCATGTTGCACTAATGCTCATAATAAAGGCATGAACCCACATTTCATCCTTACTATAGATAAATATCAGTGTCATAGGAATCCTTTAGCTTTATAAGGCAATCCATCTTTGCTATTTAATAATAGATTAGGGCCGAGAGTTTTCCTTGCTCTTGGTACCATATAATCCAGTACAACCTGTCATAAATTACTTGAAGAAAGGCAAGCAACCCATTTCTCTCAGAGATGACATGAACAATTGTTTGGCAAAACATTCTAATAGTCTAAATGGTCATGGGGAAACCTCTACAAACCTCATTTGTAATTCTGTTACGCACTAGGAAAGCAGAAAAGAAAAAATTTAGTTCATCAGAATAGTTATATTTCAGATAATTCCATTTCAATAAAGTGAGGTTTTTTTTTTCAAAATGCTCCCAACTAAAGTCATCAACAAAGGAGGGTCATTCCAAAAGTAATGCCCTCCTATTTTATTACGCTGACCCACAACATCTGGAGAGGTGTGGATGGTAGGGCAGTACAGATCATAGTCTGGCAGAAATGGCACCTGAAAGTGTATATGAATGAAGTGTATATGTTTCATCTAATTCTGCCATGCTGAAAAATGACACTCATTGACATGTTGTTTTACCAGAGACCAAACGGTGGACATGAGCATACTTATGCAAAGAGTAATGTGATCCAGTGAAAAAGAGGGTTGTCTTTGCTGGTGTATGTTTTTGTGAGTACAGAGCATGTAGGCATTATTCGCTGCTGGTAAGAATGCATAGCCAATGGAGGTGTCTTTATGGAGAAAGCGTTTTGTTGCTGAAACTCTCCAACCGCGCTATTGTATTCTCTGTATCCATCTTAGTTCCAGGAAAATAAATAGAATGCACAACTTTCTAAATTTTTAACAGCTACAGAAATGATTTATATTGTAACCCTCTTAAGTGGGAATTGGCAAAAAGTTATCTTTGAGAATAGATAATATTAATCTAAAAACTAGGTGCTATCCTTAAGTAAATTAAGACAGAGCTATTTTTGTTTTTAACTCCAATATATATAATTTTAAAGTATGGAAGTTTTTAAAGAGTTTAAATTGCAATTTCATTAAAAAATGTTAATCTCAAATGGTATATAAATCATGAAGCAATGATTAAATTTGCAGTCCAAAACAAATTCCTACATTGTCAGGAGCCACTCTACGTATTTGCCAATGGAGTTTGTTGAGAAACTGTTTCAACCTTCTCCAAACAAAGTCTATTACAAGTCAAGAGCATGTTACAAGAGGATTTTCAATGCATTACTGAAATCTATCACCAAAACAATAAATCTTTTATTTGTACCTTTTAAGTAATTCACGCCATGGCTTAGTTCAAAGTTCATTATTTACAAACATTGATAAATTTAAATCTGTTTGCTGCATTAAAATAGCAATATTTGAACTATTGATTGAAGTCATTAACCTACTCAAATATTTTCCCAAAATTGAAACCCCTCCTTCAGACATACACTGTTGCTGACATGTTTCAGCCAATACGTTCAACCTTTGTCAGGTGTATCCCATGATGCAAAAAAAAATCTTTCAAAAAGAAATAGATTTCTTCTCTTTTCTCTGACAGAACACTTGATAAGGACTATGGAGTGAATTGGCAGAAACATGTTAACATCAATTATCTGAAAAAGGGATTCCAGATTTACTAAAAAAAAAAAAAAAAAAAAAGATAATAATCCAATTCTATAAATATACATGAGATCTTTTAGAAAGGCCTGTTTTTATGCATGTCGTATAAAGTTGGTTCAAAGAGCCTATATATTTAAACTCAAAGTCACTGGAATTAAAATAGTGTGGAGGTTATGTAAGTTAAATATAAAAAGAGGGTGGAGGGGGAATGGAGAAAAAAAAAACAAAAAAAAAACACTAAAGCAACACAAAGAAAACTAACTGCAATAAAGCAAAAACATTTTCTTATTTGGGGAAATATATTCTATTATGAAAGGGAGAGAGAAAAAACAAAACAAAGCACTAAATATGAAGAAAAATATGAAACTTGTGTGTATTGAAATTAAGTTATACTGCAATAGTGAAAAGCAAACTTATCCTTTCAAATTTGTTTTTCCCCCCTACAAGCAATAAAGAATCAAGATTTCTTAAAATCCTGTCAGAATTGCATAATTAACACAAAAAGAACATCAAAACTTAGAAGCAGAAACATTTTAAATAAGAAAGCAAGCAATTTCAAAGAAAATATATAAAACAATTTCTTAAATCTAAGTTAGAAAAGAAAAAAAAAAAAAAAGAAAAAAATCATATTGATGAACTGAGAATCCTGCAATTAAAAAAAAAAAAAAAAAAAAAAAATTAGAAAGAAGGAATTATTGTTTTCAGTTTCATGGTTAGAATGTAAAAGTAAAGGTAAGCTTCCAATGAGAGCGAAAGCTGTTTTTTTTTTTTCTTTTCCAGTTTCATGTTTTGTGAGAAACCTCTATCTTGATAAACTTACAAACTGTGATTCTCTGAAAATTAAGACTTTACTAAAAGGTGTATAGAGAGAGCAAGCAACACTTAATAAGAAGCTGAACTTACCGAAAATGTGCTTGGCTACCAATTTGAAAATCCAAGACTGAAAATTGGTAAATATCATTTAACAGAAACAAACAGTACAGCTAGGCTTCTCTGGCATGTTGGGCATATGCAGAATTTGGCTTTTGGTGAAATATTTTAAGTATATCCCCCCCCTTTCTTTTCTTTTATTGATTTTATTTGGATTTTTTTTTTATTTATTTATTCTTACAATATCATCAGAAGCCAAAGTCAGTTTGAAGAAATGACCAAGATGAAAGTAAATAATGCCATCAATAAATATTTGCCGAATCAGTTGTCAATTAAGATAATCGAGTTGTGTTTAAATCTGGAGACCTAACTGGAGAATTAGCATGCCATATTTAGACAAGTATTAAATGGTGAACATGCCACAGATCACACACACAAAAGGGAAAAGAAAAAAAAAAAAAAGAAAAAAAAAAAAAAAAGAAAATACAAGAAGAAGTTCATAACAGTACTCAGTAACATCACTTTTCAATGATAACTACTGTTTATTTTCTATGGGTACATGAGCTTATGAGGTGATATCAAATTACAACATTTTTTTTTTCCAATTTTTTTTTTTTTTTTTAAAGTACAAGGATAAAAACATGTAACCAATATACACAAATCAGGGCTATTCCAGAAATGAAGGTGGTGGCAGGAGTTGGTGAAGGGGTAATGAGTATTAAAAACAATACTCATGCTTAGTTACTCTCTCAATTCAATTTTAAGCGAAACAAAAAACAAAAAAGGGAAGGAAAAAAAAAAAAAAAATTCAAACTAGAAACAAAAGTTTCGTGTTTTTTTTTTTTTTTTTTTAAAGCTAACTTAGGAAAAATCAAATCAGACGGATGAGAGGAGGAAAAAAGGAAAAATTAAATAACTTGTCGAGGATTTAGAAAGAAAAAAAAAAACATTAAAAAATATGGGAATGCAAACCTCTCAGAAAGTGAATGTATGAGATGTGTTGTGCATATATATATATATATATATATATATATATATATATATATATATATATATATATATATATATAATTACTTTTTTAAATAGATGAATGGAAACTAGTGTCAAAATAAATTCTTTAATGCTGACTAATGAAAACTGATTTTATAATTAAGTGTGCCTTGTATTGAAAATGAAAAGAATAGAAAGAAAAGAATGCTTAGCATATTTTCTTGCACATTCCCTTCCCAGGGCTCCAAATGCATTTTTCCAAGAAAATTTCATCAGTGGTTCAGCAGACCCAAAATTATGAGCAAATATATATATATGGGACTATGTAAGTAATTCTGAATCATTTCAGCCAATTCTTGAAAAGTTTTATTTACTCTTTCTCTCTCTCTCGCTCTCTCAGTCAAAAGGGGGGGAAATATTTTTCTTACTTTTTTTTCTTTTTAAATTAATTTTTTTTTTTTTTTTTTTTTTAAAACTTATAAAATTGTTAGTAAGTAGATCAAAAGTAAGCTTTTCTTGTGGTGAAAACTGGAGCCTTCTCTCCACACAGCAATCTCAAGTCATATTAACCTTTCATCTCTGGAACAGCCCGTAGTGAAAAGTTCAAAGGCAGCTAGTCCACCAAAATCAGGCTGTTTTCTCCAGTTTTAAACACCCTCGACAACATTTAAGGAATTAAAGAGTCTAGCTGATGTGTGAGGGGAAAGAAAAATGGTTAGAAATAAGGCTTGGGGTGGAGAGAAAAAAAAAGAAAAGAAAAGAAAAAAAAAAAAAGATGAATTGGAAAATTGCTTTAAAAATAAATAAATAAAAATGAAATAAGAAATAAAATAAAAATGTTCCCCCTAATTCTATACTTGGGATACCTTTGTGCCCCAATCTTATCCCCCCATTATTTTTTTTTTCTTTTCCTGCTGTAGGAATTCCAATTTTCAACAAAGACCAAAATGCAGTCTAAAATTTAGCAAAAAATATGTTTGAGGAAAGAAAAAGAAAAATAGGAAAAGAAAAAAGAAAAGAGGGAAATTATAGAAAGAGTAAAAGCTATTGAGATTTCCCTCTTTCTTTCTTTCTTTCCCTCTTTCTTTCTTTCTTTACATAAAAAACATGACCTATTTTCTTTTTCTTTTCTTTTTTTGTATAATTAACCCGCTCTTTTTGAAAATACAGCTTTCGCTTTCGTCAGGCCGCTTTCTTTCAACTGCTTCAATAAAACAGTTAAAATTCATTTACCTGATGATGTAGCTCTGCTTGTAACGCTACCTTCTCCTCCTCCTCCACCACCAAACTTAGACTTGTAACGAGCTTTCTGCTTCTGACTCATCATACTCCACTGTTGCCTGAGATATTCAACTACCATTTGCTCATCAAAGTCTGTGTGCTCTGATAGAACACCTTCCCTATGTTTCTGACAAAACATATCAAAAGAACCGTCATCTTTCCCTGATTTCGGTGCTACACTGGTGCTGCTCTGATCAGCCCCACCAGACATTTTTTGCTTTTTTCGCTGAGGAGATGAATTGTTTACAACAGAGTCATTCATAGGGCCAGCAGAGGAGTTGCGTTTCTTAGCTAGAGTTCCATTTAGCACGGACACACTATCATTTGGACATGAGTCACTTTTAACTTTATTGTTCTCAGTCTTTTGCTTCTGATTTTTGGAAGCAACCTTAGCAGGTTTCGGAATTTCACCTGATTTCTCTTGCTCTTCCGTGCCTGGCTGCTGCTGCTGTTGTTGCTGCTGCTGCAATGGTTTTTCTTCAACTTTGCTGTTCTCTGTTTGTTTGTTGATATTTGTTATGTAGCGCATTTTCCGCTCAACATGTGACAAGGGCAGGGCTGCCTCAGCTAATCGCACAGCGCGGTCCCACACAGGACGCTTATGCTTACTGACCCCATATTTCTGGGAAATTTGGGATCTTTGTTTTGCTGGGGCTCTCTCTAGCATGTCTTCTACATATTTGAAGAACTTGTCTTTCCCTTCAAATCCCAGCGTAGCATTTTCACTCACCCATGCTCGCTCAGGTTCATCATAGAAGTACTGGACATGGTAGTTCCGCACACAACCCTTGCCTTTGACTGAAATAACAAAAAGAAAAATTGTAAATAGAAGCGGATTCCTATTAACATACAAATAAACGGATCTAATGAAGGTTAGATGGAATACAAACATTTTCAATCATATTTTTTTTATAAAACATTTCAAATGTACAAATAAGTTTTCTCATGGCCAAGTTAAAAACACACCTCTAACGAGCCAAAGACTGTTGACATCTTGTAACCAAAAATATTTCCACAGAAGCAGTAGGTAGAGAAAATCTTAGTATTTGAATATATAGCCAATTTTATAACTTTTAGTAAGAGGTTTTACAATTTTTGAAAATGTTTAGCCAATTATCTTTGGTTATACAATAGATTTTAAAAATGTTATTAAAATTCAAGCCACTAATTATATTCAACAGCAATTAAAATGTCCTCGATCTAAATGGAGAAAATGCTGACTAACAGAGAATATTCTTTATCACTTGATATTTAATGACTTAAATTTTTTTTATTGATATAAACAGTATATTCACTCGGTATGAATGCTCGAGTAGACATCCCCATTTTTTGTTTTAATGCAATTGTACTACATTATTATAAAGTGTGTACATGTGTCTATTCAAATGCAGCTACTGAATATAAACCTTTATAGTAATACGAAATGATTATTAAAAAAGGATGCTTAAAAAAAAAATAAAAATAAAAATAAAAAAATAATTTAAATCGTTTTGCAAACTGTAATTACACATTACATTTGGTATTTCATAAGAACCAATGGTAATTCATTCAACCACAAGCTTTAATGTAAAAGAGAATTAGAGAAATCTCTAAATAAACTTTTTAAATATTTTTCATGATTCTGCATGGAATTAAACACTAGACAAAAGCATTCCAGGAAAGAAAAAACCCGAAAACAAAACAAAAACTTATTCTATTTTTTTTTTCTAAAAAGGTTTTATAAATCACTTGGTATTAACTATTGATATTTACTTCCTAAAACTACATGCATTTGTTAAGAAAATGTCCTAAAGAGTCAATAAGTTACATTTTGACATCTGTATAAAAACATTTAGCATTTAGAAAACAAGTAGTTTTTGTTTTGTTCCTTATGAAGTCCAATCTGCTAGAGAGTTAAATTCTTCAGCAAAATTTAAAACATTGTTGAAAGCTGTTAGAAAAACCATGATTAGAAACTAGCAAGTACCCCCTACATTTTATATATAAAAACCCTAAAGACACAAACTTAAGATGAAATATTGTAAGGAAAAGAGAAATAAAATTAATTTAGTTTTAAAATGTTAAGTAAAAATTATTTTTGCAAAGAAATAATTTCTAATGAAAAGTAAAACTCCAATTTAATAAATGCAGACTTCCAAATCTGAACACACACACACACAAATTTTAAACACTTATTTTCAAAACAAAATCACTTCTTAAACATTGGCAAACTTGTCATTAACAAATTTTAATGGTTTTACTTTCAAGCATTGAATTTATCAGATCTGCTTGCCCTCCTTTATCTAATATCTGAGAAGAGTACATTGAAAATAAATCTCTAAATAAAGGTTTTTCTGGACATTTTTCTTGTTAATTTCCAGTCCTAAATAACCGATAGAATACATATGTCTATAGAGTTGCTTTATTTATTTGCTTAAGATTTGCATGGCAGAGTTTCCCCATCTAACTAAAGGGAGAGACACTGTGTTTTCCACATAACTATAAGTGACTAACAAGAGAAGTCCTGCTTGCAAAATGGATACCAGTCTTTCTTTTTCAAAACAATCAATACTTTCAAACTGTTCACCAAAATTGAAAGCACCACCCTGATTGGAATTGTCTTGCAAATGGTTTAAATAATATTCTTGGTTCCATTCTTTCCAAACTTTCCTCTACTGTTTGAAATGTAAGGTAAAGAGAAAAGATGGTGGAATTGTGTTCAACTACTCATTTCTCTCTTGAGAAGTCTTAATATTGGTTGTCCTAATAACCCACAAGATGAAATTATGTATTACCATTATTAAAATGATTTTGATAACTGTTTTGAAAGAGGAATATCCCTGCTGGACTCACATTTTATTAAATGGAAATTATTGAAACTGTCCTGCAAAGAAAAGGTGAGGTTTTCCTTTATGATTACACAGTTCATAATTAAAAATGTTGGTTCATAAAACTTTGTAAGATCAATAACAACATTTAAAAAGAAGAGAAAAAAAAAAAGAAGAGAAAAAAAAAAAAGAAGAGAAAAAAAAAAAAGAAGAGAAAAAAAAAAAAGAAGAGAAAAAAAAAAAAGAAGAGAAAAAAAAAAAAGAAGAGAAAAAAAAAAAAGAGAAAAAAAAAAAGAAGAGAAAAAAAAAAGAAGAGAAAAAAAAAAGAAGAGAAAAAAAAAAAGAAGAGAAAAAAAAAAGAAGAGAAAAAAAAAAAAGAAGAGAAAAAAAAAAAGAAGAGAGAAAAAAAAAAAAAGGCAATTCCAGTGCTCCTGGAATAAGCACTGTAAAAATATTAGGTCTATTTTCTTATGCCCTATGTTAACATTTTAGTAATCAACCTATGCAGACTTAATACATAAGAATGAAAAAAAAAATAAAAAAAAAAGGGAGAAAAATTAACTTTTAAAGTACAATTTACTTTTGATTTTTTTTTGGGGGGGGGAGGGGGGGGTAAAATATTTACAAATGATTATAACACAAGTTGTTTATGTCACCTGTGATATTGTGGCTAGGATTTATTAAACTTTCACTCTAATATTCATTATTATATTTTAAATTTCTTTATATATTATGTAATATTTGCTCACCTAGCAAATATTATAAATTGGGATAGAGACAAGCAGATGCCCAAAATTCCCAAATATTTGTTTCATCTGCACAATAAATATTATAAAATATTTTTTAAGTTTTCAAGGTTCAAGAGAACTTGTAGAAAATGCAGAAACATATACTGGGTTAATCTCACAGAAGAATTTGTAATAGCCTACACAGTGAGTGTGAGTCTTGAAGCCATGTTAGTGTTGAAAGAATGAAAATCATCAGAATAATACTAGCACTTTAAAGTTGGTCTTCATTTTTCAACTACCCCAAAAAAATTTAAATTTGTTACACAAACATTTGAGTTTTGACATTTAATAAGTGTACTTAAAAAAAAAAAAAAAAAAAAAAAAAAAAGGGTGTGTGTTATATATTTATAAATAAAGAAAACAGTATCCAGGAATATTCAATATCTCCTTTAATGTAAATAGATATAAGACACTGTTAGATGTTATTTTGTAATTATGTAGATAACTAAAACTTAAATCTCATAACTAAAACCCAAGTGCCATAACTTAGGTTATATTTGTACCAACATTTATAAATATAACAAGTAGCAAATTTACTCAAAATGCTACATTCATAGACAATGACACAATTTACACAAAATGCTACATTCATTGTTTCCATTACAATCCAGCTATTTCAAATACCATATTTTATTGAAAAATTTTGTTTTAGCACTTGTGGGGGGGGGGGGCTATTATAATGAACAAGCCACGAGAATTGTGTATAGAACATACATCATTCAAAAACAGTGAGGTGATGAGAGTAAAAAAAAAAAAAAAAAAAAAAAAACTTTGCCAGAAAGAGTTATTGAAAATGGAGTGCTTAGGAATAAGAGAAGAAATATCTTGATTTTCACTCTTCGAGGTCCACTATAAGCATTAGTATATCTGTGATATACTAACACCTTAACTAGACAGAAGGAAGAATGAGAACAGAACAGTAATGAATTCCAAAGATAATTTATATGTGAAAACATCAGTCACACTAAGATGCAATGTGTGTGTGTGTGTGTGTGTGTGTGTGTGTGTGTGCGCACACACATCACATCACAAAACTGTCTCCACAGAGAAAAAGCAAACAGTATGTGATGGTAACAAATAAAAAGATCTTACTTGTAACATTCCCAAGAGCAACACAGTACAGCCCAGTGGTAGGTCTTGGGTTCCTATTTAGGATGCTTGGGAACTGGGTTGCCCTCCATGGTGAGCTAAGCAGTAACTAACAATTCCCGCCAACAATGTCATGTGACCTTCAAGGAGGCACCCAAGTAAATGCTTCCTGTCAAAGAGGGACCTAATTGCCTGCTGCATCTCTACACTGTCATACACTGAGGCATGAGATATATATTCTGAATCACCATCTAAAAAGAGAGGAAAGCTATAAGGACATAAGCAGAAATACTGCAAAATATCCTTTCGAGAAATGGTTACATGATGATGATCACTACCTTGTGTCTTAATCTTTTTAAGTAGATTTAGCTGTTGACAATGTTCAACAGAATGTTGCAGAATCATACAAATGATGCACTTAAAATCAAAGATTGTATGCCATCCAAAGTGAACATATGAAAGTCCCTTTTTTTTTTAAAAAAAATGCAATTTAGGATTCAGTCAGTAGAATGTTGGAACAATCAACCTGGGATCACTGATGAAGAGTTTTATAAAAAAAAAAAAAAAAAAAAAAAAAAAAAGTCGATAATCTTTTTAAGGATGTTTAGAAAACCTACATAGTTAATGTTAACAGCAGAAAAATCTAGCTACAAGAAATCAGAAAACTTGAGGATCCCAATTGTGAAATCATTTAGGTAAGGAAGGAGATTAACAGAACAGTATTCAAATTTGCAAATGTCAACTTTGTTTAAAAGTTTAAAAAGAAGATTGTTATTAGAATAATATAAGGTTTAGATACAGAAATAGAAGTTCTTTTTATCCTGCACAAACAAACTATTGAGGAGTTTCCTAAACCAAGAAAATGAGAAATTAAGAGAATGAAAGAAAATACATATTAGCAAAAGTTTTTGTACCTGAAATTTTTACTGTATTATATTTGTGCACCCATAGTATGGAGAGAGGAAAAAAAAGGGCGTGTGTGTGTGTGTGGGGGGGGTTATTTGTGTACATTATCAAAACTAAAACTAGTATTTTGAAATGCTTACCATGTAAAGAGAAAAAAAAAAAGTTATAATTTTAAGAAATTTTCTCTCATGCTATTCAGATTTTGCAAATGAAATAAAAAATAAAATATTTCTCTTTTTAACAAACTTAGTTTTATTTGATAAAATTAAACTACAAGTTTATAATCTGTATATAAAAAGTGACCATTTTTTAAATAGACATTTATATAAAATATTTCAATAGCACTGAAGTCTTCTTACTATTTTTGTAATGGATTGATATAATGGAAAATATTTGCAGAACTACTTGAGATATAAATGTTTTCCTGAGAGAGAGATCCAGAAGCATCGGTATTATCTATCTTCTGGTCTTTGTCAAGGCATATTTCCATGATCAGCAGATTCATAGTATTTCAGAAATAAAGTCTCACCAAAAGCGTACTGTGGTATCATTGAAAAACTAGTCAATGATAGCTCAGTTTTACTCTATATTGAGGAAGGTGGAAAGAGGTTAGCATCAACTATCAACAGCTTTCATGTCAATTCATCCAATTTGTCAGGAGAGAATGCAAAACAAATTCTGGGACATTCACTGTGGTCTTTGAATTTCTCTGATAGTTATTCCTCTCCATTCTATTTTTTTTTTTTTTTGATTATATAGTCCATTTGAGGTATCATGAAATTAACTACTAATGATTATAGCTAGTAATTTTTATTTATTTATTTAAAGAGGTATCATTCATTTTTATTAATTTTCAGATGTAATGATGATTGGAACAGCAAGTTCTGGAAAACAATTTTGCTATAAATTTTTTTTAAACTATTTTTATGCTCAATCTTAAATAGGGATTCAAAGGTTGTCTCAAGAGTGCATATCCATGAGAAAATACCTTTAATTACAGAAAAAAAAATCCATGTCCTCTATTTGGTAAAATTATCTAGTTGGACCGTAACTGAAGATATTACATCCTTAACACCTCATTTCAACAAACAATATTTAATATATATATATATATATATATATATATATATATATATATAAAATAAACTAATCTGATTTGGAATTCTGATATTCAAATTTTCTTATTTTTTTAATGAAAAAAATTCAACACTGAAAATGAAACTTAAATGTAAGCACTTTAAAGTTATATCAAATAGTTGATTAAATAATACAGTTTCAGTATACTTTATTAAATAAAAAGGGGAATGAGGGGTTAATTTTGAAACAATAAAAAAAAAAAAAAAATATATTTTTTTCTTTACCCAATATAACTATGCTAAAAATTTCAAAGAACTTGAGCTCATAAGTAAACAGACAGAAAAGACAAATCATTCACAAGACAAAATGGATAACATCTTCATGACATGTTACACATTTTTTTCATTTAACTTCTTGGCTTCCATGTGTTTCCTAATGTACGTCTTGTAATCTACTCTGAAGATGTCTGCAGTTTTAATACAGATGTTGATTTAATTCACAAAGTTTTCATGCAAATGGTATGCATTGTACATTTTTTTTAAAAAAACAAAAAAGACTTTTTACAGACACATACACACAGATTATTATCTCATGTTACTATATTAGAAGTTAAATTTTAATTTCATTTTCTTCCAGAGAAAAATCACCACATATATGCCGGACGAATTTCTGAAGCTTATATGGTTTTATTATTTAGTAAAATACAGGAACTTCCATTAGATATTAATCTATTTTAACTCCCCTTTACACCTTTATTCTAAACCATGTCCTGTTTGGATTCACTTCAACTGAATGTTAAGTTCCCTTGTTTTGACCACCCTTTTGATTCTGCCAGGGTAACTACAGGCCATATAGCATAGATATCTAATCAATGTGAATAAGGGTTGCTTCCAGCTGTAATCAACAGAATGCCTTCTGAGATTCAACATTCCAGCAACTCAGGAGCCAATATATTGATGCAAATAACAGTGGGGAGAGAGAGAGGTGAAAAAACTATTCAATTCCACCACCCACAATGCAAAACGATGTGAATATATCCTCAAAATAGCTTAACTATATTGGAGAAGGTTTATGCATTTAGCAGAGAAAATCTTCAAGGGGTGGGGGCCATTCAGCTCTGCAAACAGCCATTTCTTATTTTAATCAAAGTCATCCAGAAAAAAATCAAAATTGCTATATACAAATATTATTTCCACATAAACTTAAAACAAATTGAAAGAAAAAAGAAAAAAAAATTAAGCTTCAAATAAATCAAAAACAATGAATTTTTATTTTCTGGTCTAATATTTCATATAACTTAAATGCAAAACCAATAATGATGCTTTCTAAACAGGTTTTATTTGGGGGATGAAAAACATTCTAAAAGAGTAACCAAATTTTACCTAGGTTTAGTATAGAAGTAGTCAACCTGTAAATTCTCTGAAACCTTAAATAAATAAGTAAAAGATCTTTCATGTAAATATTTTGACAGGACAATTAGCAAAACACACTTGTGAACTTTACCCCTAACCTCTCTCCTATACAAGAGACTAACAAGTTAACAGGGAGTAAAATATAAATGGTTAGTAAATCAACATGCATGCAAATAATCAAAAATTACAATTTCTTTTTGAAAAAAAAAAAAAAAAAAAAAAAGTTTCTCTCCATCCCAGGAAGATCTAATAAAATCTGAATCTAATGAAATCAAAATATTTAAGCAAAGCTACAAGTTTCCTACTTATATACAAAAAATAAGAACAGGCCACAGGGCTTTCATTATGATGTTATGATGTGTCAAGAAGAAATGTCTCTTATTGTTTGATAAAAAAAAAAAAAAAAAAAAAAAAAAAAAAAAGTCAACAGGTCTCTGACATTCAATAAGTCTTGCTGTTAAAAATTTACATGATTTAACAGCATATAGGAGAAATAAAAAGCTCCTTGACAATTACAATTGTTTTATTAAAATAAAAAAAAAATGAATGAAACCCAAATAGAATAATGATTAGTCAAGATCACCAGGAAGTAAATGAATGAAGTCAGTAGTTAGTGACAAAATATTAGTTTCAAATGCCAAGATTGGAGAATATTTCAAACCATACACACACAATGTCAAACTTTATCATTTCTTATGACACTAATGGAGATAAATTTCAAATTCAGGAACAAAATTGGTGTGATTCAATAATTCTACAAGGGAGGAGTATAAATGTTAGTTTTTTGTATGTAACGAATATTTAATTATTTAATATTTTATCTGCATTACTGAGATGAGAGCGAAATTTGTGGCTAACTTGATTTATCTCCCTTGAATCTTGCAGGTGAAAATCTCAGTTAAAATACAACATTACACTTTCCCAAATAAAAAAAATATTGAAAATGTTCTTCCCTTTAACAAAAATATGAAACTTAAACTATTTCTTAGAAATAGATTAAAGAAAAATTAATTCCCTGAAATTAGTGTAATCTATTTTATCTTTCAAGACTAAATCTAAAAAGATGGGACACACACATAAACAATACATATAATAATAATAATAATAATAATAATACCAATAAGTCATAATGAAAAATGCATTCGTACAACATATTTTTTAACAATCTCCATAATTGAAAATGCATTTTTCCATCTATCAGATCCAACATTATGCAGTGAATATTCCAACAAAGCTCCCGGCCTTGCATATACACCAGGCTCAGTATTATCATTTTTTTTTAACCTCGTGGGAAATATCAAATAAACCTGTCAAACAGTTAAAATATAAAAATAAATTCAAACACATACCCTATTGAAGTTTATATATATATATATATATATATATATATATATATATATATTACACACACAAAAAAAATAGGAATAAAAACATCCCTGTAAGTTAAAAGTAAGTTGAATCTTCAGTTAACTGAAAATGTTAGGTTGCTAATAGTTTTTTTTTAATGTGTACATCTTCATATTGCTGAACCCAGCACAGCAGCTAATTCAATTGGCCTTTTTTATTTTTTATAAGTGTACCTCCATCCTGGTGTGTGTAAAGTGACAGACCATAAATGTTTTTAATATCTTTCTTTGCAGTTGTGATGAAAAACTCTAAAATTGAATGATTCCTAATATTTGACAAGTAAAGACTGATTACAAATGTTAACTGGGTTTATACAAGGAAGTCTCAAATAGTAAACACAGATTGTCAAAGACAACATATTATCCAATGGAAATAAGACACTACCCACCATCCACTATAAGAAAAGACACCCAAAAAACCACAGAGTGACAAAGTGCAGAAAAAGGAAAGAGAGAGAGAGAGAGAGAGATAAGGAAAAAAAAGTAAAAAAAAAAAAAAAAAAAAAAAAAAAAAAGTAATTAATGACTTATTTTAAAAACCATTTTTTTTTTCTGATTGTATTTTCAGGATTCAACTAATTTCTTAACTTTTATTGCTTGAAGTGGAGTGGGGGTACATTAACATTTGTTAAAACAAAGTTTGACAATTTTGAATTTGTAGCATTTTTATCAAAGTTGCTTTAGAACCGCAATAAAAAGAAGCCATTTCACACCTCAGTTATAAATAAGTGAACAAATCAAAAACGTGTAAAACAATTTGTCTTTTAAAGTTATTTAAGTGGAAGAGAAATAGAAAAATTTTTTTTTTCTTCAATTAAGAAAATTCATATTAATGTATCTTTTGTCTTCTAAGGCCATATTAACCACTTATAATCAATGTAACTGAAAGTACAAATTACATAAAATTCCAATTTACAAGAAGCTCATCAAAAGAGTGTTGGATTAAACTAATCATTGATTATTATTTAATTTTTGGTAATTTCTTTAAAAGACTTCATGTAAAATTAGTCAGTACGTAACAAGTGCCACCAATTTGAAAACTAAAATCATCTGATTTTAATATTAGGACAATGTTACATTTAAGTCAATGGTAATTTATTATCAACAAAGAATGGCTATGTTGTTTCTTTATTTTTTTTAAATATTTTAGCTAAAAATACAGCACTCACTTTTGTATTAAATTTAAGAATGCAATTTCAATGTAAGCATTTTGACAGAACAGATGGTTATTTGAGAGGGTAAAAGCAGTCATTAAATAATGTTTACAAAACATGACAACTTAAACGTCTCTTTCTCATTGACAAGTTTCAAGAACAATCCAACTTCATTCATAAATAGGCTGTTCATAGTAATTTTTTTTTTTTTACTTGCAAGTTATATTCAAAACATGTCAATAAGCAAATTGTGTAATCTACAACTTTTTTTTCTCCCCCCACTGTGAAAAACAAAAAAGTTTTTAGTTGAAATTATAAGAGGCTAATAATCACTACTTACCTCTAACTTTTGTGTAGACTCCCTCAACAGGATCACAAGCAATAAGGCAAGGCCACCAGGGATGACCAGATACTTTCGACCAAATCAGGTCCCCTACAAGCCACTTTGCAGGTTTTTCATGTTTCTCAAGAAGAGGGTCTGTCTTTTTCTGAGCATTTGAACTATCCTTGGGGATCGTTCCAACTTTAGTCTTTGGGTCCTTTAATGGAACCTTCATTTTGCTTTCATTCAAGCTATTGTCATTACTTGTATCCCCTAACTCCTCGCCTGTCTTTGGTGCATGGCGATTCCTTCGACGAGTCAACTGATCCATTGAGATTGAGACTACTTTTTTGGCTTCTGCTTTCTCAGATGCCAGTTCAGCTGACTTTCCATCTCCCTCAATTGAAGAGAGGGTGGAGGTGGATTTTAACGAAGATTGAAAATGAAGAATGGAAGAGTTGACTTGCTCATTTAACACACAATTTGAACCAATTTTGGTTGGTGTGAGTTTGGGGTTGACACAAACCGGTGGAATGGAAGGCAACTGCGTTACCAATGTTGATCCAATACCATTCATCAGGCTTTGTTGGCCAGGTTTAAAGTTCAGATGAACTTTAAAATATTCCCATCTTCACTCAACCTACAAGAAATTAAGCAAGATAATTAGTTTGCACTAATTCCAAAGAAAGAAAAGAACAGTAAAAGAAAAAGTCATATATTTCAACCATTCACTAAATTTCTGTCCCTATTTGGAGAGAAATTTTCTAGTTTATTGAAATCAAAGTGGCAGAATGGTTAACTATATGGAAAGAGGAATCAGCAAGCAAAGTTCAAATCTGTTGTGTTCACTTCACACTAATACCCATGTAAAAGGCTAAAACCCATCTTTTATTCCTCCAGCAATGGGTTAAAACAATAGCAAGGCAGACCGGGCTATCTAACCATGGGTGGCAACCAGTTTAGAAGGACAACCTTGAAGTCAATCAGGTCAAACAGTGAGCTAATAACTCCATCTATAAAAACATACTTGCTACTAAAACCACTGAAACATCCTGCATTACACTTTGAAGAGATACTTTATAGAGAAGTCTATACAATTTAAAAGGAACATTTCCTTTGTGAAGCAAAAAGGCAATCATGAATTTATCTGGAATCAATTCTTATGCATTCAAAGTTTCTGGGATATGGAAACAAGATTCAGCAAAAAAAGACACGTACAAAGTGCTCCAAGAGGTAGAATTTAATCGCTAACAAAAAAATATTTTGAAAAAAAAAAAAAAAAAAAAAAAAAAAAATAGAAGAGATAATATAATCACATGGAATGACACATTCAAAGCAAGCTACATTGACACACTCTTTCGCTAATAATTATGGATTAAATAAATGATATTTATTATTGCCATGACAGTAAAACTGATATCTTCAAAATTCACCATTTCATCAATGCAGTATAATCTCAATAACCTCCCAAAATTTGCTAAAAGTTATTAGCATAGCATGATGAAAAAGGCCAAACTTGATAAAGTTTTATCATCAAAATTATTAAGAGGAAAGACCAATGTATTTTATTTTATTAAATTTTTCAAGCCTTTCTAGCACATTCAAAATTTTGCTTTAAGACCTTGTTTTTATTGTTTCAACAGTGGACAAAAGATTAGTATTAGAAATTTTGTAGTTTTTTTTTAAGTTTATTTTTTCCCCCGGTAAAAAAAAAAAAAAAAAAAAAAACAGTTTCAGAAATTCTTACAAAAATAAAATAATTGTCAGATTTGAATTAAATTTTCAAGACTAATTTACAAAGGAATGAAATTACTTTTTTTTTTTTTTTTTTTTTTATAGACATGTTACAACTATATTTAATAATCATTAAATGGAGGGGAAAAAAAAAAAAACAAAAAAAAACAAAAAAAAAAAGAAAAGAAAAAGAAAGAAAGAAAGAAAGAAAAGAAAAAGATTAGTACAAATAATCAAACATGAAGATTTTAAAAATAATTTAGAATTTTTTTTATTTTTTTTTTTTATTGGTGTATAAACATGCAGTTCTTTTGTTAGTACAGGCAACCATACACAACATTATCAGAAAATAAGAGCTATGACCATAGTAAATTTAAAGTCAACATTTCTAAAATTCAATAAAACATTAGATTATGGAGAATATTTTCCTAAATTTTTAAGATTACCAAGTTATTAAAAATTAAATAAAAGAAATGTCTGCGTCATTTTTTAAAATTATATTTTACAGATAAAGTCTAGATAGAACAACATTAGATCTGTCAGCACCTTGTCAAATATGTCAACATAGCAACTGGTAGGCTAAAAAAAAAAAAAGTAATATTTTAAACTTAAAATAAATATTTATTTCAAATTGGATTAATTATACTTTAAATTAGCTAATGTTCCTCAAATAAAGTTTCAGAGAAGTACATTTTTGGAAGTTTTTAATAAAGAAAATTACACTGCAATGGACGACTTAAGGTGCTAAACAGCTATTTGAGAGAGAGAAAAAAAAAACTTTCAGTCAATTTAAACTAGTTTTTGAAATATAGCAAAGTATTTTGCTTATTGGAAATATTAAATTTAATCTATTTACTTTAAAAGTTTCAAAAAAGATTTTTCATGTTTTAAAATTCATATTAAACTTTAGTTATATTTGTTTTTTTTTGTTTTTTTGTAAAGGTACCTATTTGAACTCAATTGTTATTTTATCTTTACTAGATTCATTTACTGGACCATGTTTTTAATTTGGCCCCAAAACAATAACATTCCAGATCTATTAAATCTGGTTAATACTTAAAAGCTTTGAAATAGTTTTGTATGTAGATTACCATATTGTCATTGCATCAAAAAACAAATCCTAAAAAAAAACGACAAATTAAATCTAAAACTTATAGTATTTCTTTTTCTAACACTTCAAATAAATATTGAATTTTAATAATAATAATAAAAAACATAATAGAATTCAAATATTTCCAATTAAATAAATTCTTTCAATACTTTTTGTTTAATATTCAAAAGGACAAATAAAATAACTTTGTTGATTCTGCAAAAATATATCAATATCAAGTTTGCAATATTCAAGAAATGTTTTTGATTACAATGCGACTTTTTTTGTGTGTGTGTGTGTGGCGGATTGGTGTTGTTACAATATAAATATTTAAATACCAATGATAGGCACCATTTAAAATGACCAATTAAGGAAAAAAAAAAAAAAAAAAAAAAAAAGAGAAAAATGTTTCTAAAGGTTTGTTTAAGAAATTACAATCAGTAGATAAAAGGAATGAGATTTTTAGGTGATTTCAAAGCAAAAATAATAATGACAATAATTATAATTCCAAAAAGGATAGGAAATTGTGGAGAGCCATGATTGCAAATGTCCTGAAGGGACACAGCACATAGAAGGGAGTAGAAATAAACAAAGTACAATCTATAAAATAAAAAACACACATGGAATGTTGTTTACATTTTGCCAAAAAGAAAAATTTATTTCAAGAGCTATTTTTCGCCATTCTTTTCTCAGTGAATAATTTCCTTGTTAATCACACACAAAAATAATGTCCTCGTTTCTGTGTTAGCAAATCAATCGATTTTAGTGATCGATATTGTTGCAAAGTGCATAAAAAATAGGGGAGGCTTTAGATGCAACCTCTCCCCTTCTTCCCTGGGGATCAAATTCAACTTCTTTTGAGTGATTTAAAGAGAAGATCATTTTAGCAAACATTGTTATCAAATAATAATTAAAAAAAAGCTAGCAAAAATGGTGTTGAACCAAGTTTTATTTTTGGAAAAGAAAAGACAAATTGAATCCGTTTAGCTGATAGACAAAAATCAGCTAACTTGGTTCTCTCTCGCATACATATATATGTGTGAGTAGTTAAAACCCATACATACACACTAAGTATGGAGAAAAGTATCAACACTGCATAGTGACTCAATTTCACATCTCAAACGATATTATCTCTGAGATTGAGCATTCTTCCCCCATAAATATAAAGCCAATTATACATATATGCTTGTCAAGACATTATTAGATGAGAGAGAGAGGTATTATTCAATTTTCTTGTCAGATAAGCATTTGCAGGTCACATCGAAAAATGCAATAAAACGAAAGTAGAAACACATATGTAAGTATCAGGGTCAAAGATAAATACAAATTCTCATACAGTCGTCAGAGTAGAGATTAAAGACAATACGACATTATTTTGAATGAATCATTTGATTAATTTGTTTTCCTGATGATTCAAAAACGAACAGAAATAGAAATAACTTCAAGATTATATTTATTTAAACTTCTATATGAAACACATGGGTCGAAATGTCTTCTTCATAAAAAGTAAAAAATGCTGATTTTAAAAACAGGCGAAGAAAGAGAGGGAAAAAAAACAGCAAACGATGTGTTTTTTTTTTTCCTCTAAAAAGAAAATGTTAGGAAAAAGAAAAGAAAATCAATAATCGTTAATCTGTGAATGGCATAGAAACGGAGGAAAGATTGATTCTTTTAGCATAAAAATGTAGATATTTATCAGAGATCAATGACTTCTTACTTGCAATATATCCCCTAAAAGTGCGCTGAGGCTAAGAAAATAATCGTATCGATTATCTCAATCGGGCCGATAGCCATTATTTGGATGAAAGGAATTATTATTATTATCCACATTATAAGACATCAATCATCATCATCATAATAATAAGAGGTCAGAACAAAAGTCGAGCATTATTATTCAAGATAAAAGGGAGATTCGAGATTATAAAAGAAATGATTATTTTCGTTTAGTGAGCAGAAATACTATTTAACTGGACTATTTATTGTTATTATTATTGTATGTTTATCAGTCACCTGGTAAAGTGAAAATGTTTTGCCTTTTTAAACAATCTTAGTAGAAAATTATTACTCCTGTACTTTGTCAGTGTATCTGCACTTACTACAAATAGCATTTTTTTTCTTTACAAAACTAGTAAATGACTATATAAATTTTATATCATGAAATGTGTGTATGTGTTTGCTTCTCTTAAGACTTCAATAAAAGTTAAATGAATAATAAAAATAAACACCGATTAAATGTTGACATGAAAATAAAATCTACAATTTCGAATGATTGGTGATTGTATTTTGGTATTCCGAAGGTGAGTATGGCAAATCAAGAGAATTATAAATACCAAAAGAAGGAAAAAACACCACCCAGAATAGATAAAGAAACTCCATGGGTCTCCCTATGATGGTAATGGAAATGCCACCCAAAGAAAAAAAAAAAAAAAAAAAAAAACTCGATATGATGGTGACCCGACTCACAAACATACAAAGAAAACAATAGTAAATTAAATTAAAATACAACCCCAAATCCAAGTTTAGTCAAAAGAAAAATAAATATTACGCGAGATGGTATATATTTTCTGCCATTAGCCAAACTATTGTCCTTTTCCACGGTGAGTGTTGAGGCGACAGAAGCGAGATGGATGGAGAACAGAACTAGGGTTACAAGACAGAAAGGAAGGAGGCTGCCGGGGGCAAGTGCAGCCGACTTAGGCGGGAGTTTCTCACTCACTTACTCTCACAGACACACATACAAGAGGACCCAACTTAAAAAAAAAAAAAAAAAGAAAATGTCTACAACATCGAACCTAACATGTGTTTGTACTTTAAAGCAATAATAATACACAGTAAGCACCCCCCCACCGCACAAACAAAGCAGCTGTGCTCCATTAAGCAAGTAATTAATAAAATATACGATAGAGTTTAATTAATAATTAAGAGGAGGGGGGGATCACGGGAGATAATAAAAATCCAGGATTCTTTCCCCACTCTAATCCTTACAGCCTCTGTCGAGCTATTGGATCCATTTTTTTTTTTACCCACCCACCCCCAACGGCAAAAATCGAATTTCGTGGGCTAAAAGAGTAATGAACATTTTTTTTTCTGTTGTGTTCAATTGAAGAGCCGATACAGAAAAGACAACCATTTGTTTTTATCAAGAAAATATGAGAATACAAACATTTTAAAAATGACAATATATATTTTTTTTTATTGTATATGGCAAAGTGCAAATGCCCGAAAGAAAAGAAAAAAATATTGACACACTTTAAACACGTGTCACGAAAGAAAAAATATTGAAGAATTACAAAATCTAATAATATTGTACTATTCAGGTTAATAATGATAATATAGTAGTACTAGTAGTAGTTGTAGTGCTTTTTCTTCTGCAACTGCTGCCTGTTTTGAAATCGATATTGTCAGATCGAATTCATTGATTGCTTCTCTGGTTCACACGTTCTTCTAGCAATGTACGTGAACACGTCTATTATGGCTTTTGCAATCACGTCACAGACTTAAAGCAAAGATAATGTAGTAACAAACAATTACCAAGACTACATGCAGGAAATAATAATAATAACAACAATAATAATTAATACATTATAAACTTTTTGTATATTTCGGACACTTTGATGGTACATGTTTTTTTAACTAAATTAAATCCAAGGCTTCCTTTAAGAAAAAACAAACAATCCTTCCAAATCCCAAAAAAAAAAAAAGAAAAAAAAAAAAAAAAGGTATATATTGTAAATTAAGAATAAGATTAATAAAAACTTAAAAAAGAAAAGGAAAAAAAGTATAGTTCATAAAAAAATGTTTATGAATCAAATCGATTTCATGTTCTTGGAAATATGGCTTTTATTATTGTTTATCATGTTACATGATAAACAATAATAAAAGCCATATTTCCAAGAACATGAAATCGATTACATTGTAATGTTTATGAATAGTTTTTTTGACTTTTGAGTTTTGCTTTAGTTTTGACATTTACTTTTACACGTGCTGTTTTGCTGAATTTTTGTGTCCCATATTTACTTAATTCATTATTCAATCAATTCATTAAAAAATAAAAAAAAAATTCCCTTTGTTGTAAAAAAAAAAAAAAAAAAAAGACAAACTTTTTACTTTTTTTTTAGTAACCGAACCATTCATAAAAAGAATTTTTAGATATATTTTGTCTTTTTTTTGTTAAGTTTTAAAACTTAAAATTCATCTTTTTTGTAATGTGAAAAATCCAAGAACGAATTCAAGCGAGTTTTTGCAAAAAAAAAAAAAAAAATAAAAAATAAAATAAAATAAAAGCTTTTTTAAATACTACAAACTATATTTCCCTTGGAATATAATTTTTTTTTTTTAACTGTTTGTTTTCCTGGGTTTCATTTGAAAAACAATAAAAATTATGAACGACTCAACACACGTGGGAAATCGTTTAGACGTTCATTAAGTAATAATAATGTACTAATGGACCAACTGGGAATAAAACAGATATTGATTTCAAATTCAACCAAATACATCACCTACAAATAGATTTGAAACTGATTACATTTTACGTGTGTATTTGTGAAAACAAAAAATAGGGGTGACAGTTAATAATAATGAGATTCGATCTTTAAGATCAAATCGACCTGATAAAATAAAATATAAAAAAAAGCAATATCACAAGAAAAAAAAAAAAAATAGCGTTTTTAAGTTAGAATCAATTTGAGACTTACACACTGACAATAAACAATCATCGGTCATAAATCCATTTTTAGGGAATCTGACCCCAATTTCCTTCAAGAGTGACAAAAGAATTGCTTCTTCTTGTCGATGGCAATTCTTGTTATAACTGAAGAGGTCCCTTTCCCCCCAGTATTACTCCTGATCAGGGGGATAGGGGAAAAACAGCGCGCGCACACTCACACATATGTACCGCCACCAGAGTTTCATTTAACATCTCTGCGCGCGCGCGTTATATATATAATATATATATATATATATATATATATATATATATAAATAAAATAAAAGTAAGTATTATGGGTGTAGCTTTTTTTCTTTTAATAAAAGGACAAGACATAAAACTTTATTTAGCATTGATGACTTCAAAATTTTATTTCCCAAAAAGAAAAAGCTCTGTAATAAGTCGTAAAGAAAAAAAAAAGGTGAAGGAGATATTAATTAATAATAATAATGATGATGATTTTATTTTTGAATTAACAGCTTTTGATTATATATAATTAAAAAAAAAAAAAAAAAAGAAAAACTTTTAAAATATTGTCTTTTTTTTTTTTTACTCCCCCAGGAAAAAAAAAAGTTGGGAATATAGTATATACCTTTTTGTTTTCAGTGTTTTTTAACCAACACCAAAATAAAAACTAGCGATTACTTTTTAAAGAGATAAAATATTTCTTTAAAAACTTAACTTGTAAAAAAAAAAAAAAAAAAAAAAAAAAAATTAATTTATTTCAATTTGATTTTAATTACATTTTTAAGATTTTTCTTCAATCTGATTAAAAAAAATTTAAGATCAACCACAAAAGTTTGTAATTTATTTTTTTTATAGAGCCATTTTTTTTTTAAATTTAAAAATACTGAAATTTTTTTTTTTTTTATTTTTTTAGAAACAATCATTGAAATGTTTCATTTTTTTTTTTTGAAATAAATAGAACTTTATAATCTTATTTTCAAATATTTACTAATAAAAAGAAAAGATTGCCAAATCGTGTTTCAGCCAAAAAGATATGAAAAAGATTAAAAAAAGGATTTTTCCCACTCTTTTTATCTACTTTCAAAAAAAAAAAAAAAAAAAAAAAAATTCGGGACGTTTGCAAGCAAAGAAAGAAAACGTTCATAATTTAAACAAAAAGAAATATGTGTGTGTGTATATATATATATATATATATATATAACGGTTGATTTTTCTTTTTCTCCCATGAAAAAGAATAAAAAAAAAAAAAAAAAAAAAAAACATTTAAAAAAAAAAAAAAAAAAAAAAAAACTAATTATAGACAAATACAAATATTTTTAAATGTGCCGGTAAAAAAAGAAAAAAAAAATTGTTTTTAAATGTTGAACTTCGGCCTGTTGGGTAAAAATTGTAAAAAGGATTTTTTTTTATAAGAAATAAAAGGAAAAGTTTTATTTTTTTTTTAAAATTGTAACAATTTTAAGTAGAAAAAAAATAATAATATAAAGCGTTTAAAAAGAGATTTTTTTTTTTCAAAGCATTAAATGTCTTATTATTATTAATCTTTGTATTATTGCGATTTGGTAGCCATGTTTGTTGGCCTGAGTGTGTTGAAGAGCGGCTATGGCTGCTCCTTTCTTCATTCATAGTCGACCTTCCTTGCTTTACAACACAAGGGAGACGAGGATAAATAGGGGGAGAAAAAAAAAGTCTATTTTCCTCCCTCTCCTTTCTTTCATCTCTCGTTTCGCCTTCGTAAGGATTCCAACAACCGCCATCATCGCACGGTCAGAAATGGATCTCAACAGTCCAAGAGAGAAAGAAGGGAAAAAAAAGAGGGTAGAGGAGTATAACATTAAAAATAAAGAGAGGGAAAGGGAAAAAAAAGAAAAAAGAGAGAAAGACCTGAAAATAATAAGAATAAAAAGAGGGGAAGGCAAGAGAGGGAGAAAGAGAAAGAAGAAAAGGGGGAGGTAAACGGTGTAAAGGGAGAGGAGAGCCATTTATGTGGAAATGGTGGAGATAGACATGTATACAGGTTTGAAAACGAGCAAAAAGATATCAAGTATCGAGAAAAAAAAAACGCCGAAACGTCAACCAAGTTGTCAGCGATGGTTGCACGATTTGCTTATGGTTGTCGGCTAGTTGGCAAAAGTGAAAATAATGGTTGTTTTACTCACTGTTCTTGGCTGTGTTGTATTTACAGTGCTTCTTCCTCCTCCGACCATGGCATACTTTACACACACAGCTTGCCTCAGCTCTGGACGGCGGGAAAGCAAGTTCAAATTTGATTGGCTAACAGCTTGACCGAAAATCAACGTCCGGTTGCTCTCTTCCTGGGGGATGGCGCGCAACATTCTTCATTATTTGCTTCTTATCCTTGTTCCTTTCATCCCTTGCCATCCTGACAACCAGTACATGCTCGATCTACTGCAACAATAATAAATATCTTGCAAGATCCAAACTAATAAAGAATATAATAAACAAATATGATAACGACATCATTTCTTTTTCGTCTGCTTTTTTTACCGCTATGTGTTGACTGTATTTTATAGTAGTTTTTTATATTGATCCAAATCCCTCTTAAAATTTTCATAAACGGTCCTAATTTTTGGAAGACAGATAAATTATAAATATATTCATCTTTTTAACTTAATTTGTATTTCTTTTATTTATTTTACCGAAATATTTGTTCTAATTGTTTTGTATTATTATTGTCTTGTATTCTAACTAGATAAAAATAAACTCTTCCTCACTCAGCTTCGTTCTCTTTTTGGTCTTTTCTTTTTTATTTGTTACCTTTAGTTTCAGAAACTAAGAACGTATTGTAAACACTTGAGTCAGCTCCATTCTTGGATCAATCAATAATAGCGAACGTGATTGGGAATATGGATCTGAAAAATCTCTGGGTGTATATATACAATAACAATCAATAATAATAATGACAGAAAATAACTAAAAAAAGTAACTTTCGTGTATTTACGCTAAAGTTCTGACAAATATTCTATCAACTCATCTTGAAAAAATTAATTGAAAATTTATCAATATAAATCGTAGGAAGAAGAGATTTATTTAACACAACTAAGAAGATTTACAATACTAGAAAGATAAATTTAGCTCAATCAGTAATTTGAGATTATGTGCCTACCTTTGAATATAGTTGAACTCTTTAAAAATCATCAAAAGTTTCGAAATGACTTAATAATTTTTTCTTATAAAATATTTAAAACGACAAGCTAAGTTACAATTTTCATTTTTTTTTTTTTTTTTACTAATGATGTCTCATCTGTCGAGTTGATCTGCTGTCACTTTTATTATGCAATAATTTGAACTCCAGTTAAAAATTCATGACTTGACTATTTCCCTGCAGTTTCTGTTTAGAGACAATAACATCATTAAAAATATTTCAAAAACTACAAATAATTATTTAAACTTAGCTAATTTTATATAATGGAGTTTGTTGGAAATTCTATTTAAACAGCAAATAAGATTTTTTTACTGCGAGAAGACAAACTTTTTTGATGACATTTCTTTTTTAATTTTTTTATGAATAAGCATTTAAATGCAATTTTATACAAGTCAGCAGATTTTTGGCATATAAATAATTATTCATTATTTTGAGTTAAAATTAGCTTTAAAAATTAAAAAACAAAAATAGAAATATTTTAAATAACACAAAAATATATTTTTTTTGTTATTGTAGACGACATTGAGTGACGATATGACAGCAAATTGATCTTTCCTTTTAAAAGCTTTTTTTTTTATTTTAATTATAAAATAATGAAAAGTTTCAAACATTGAATAATTATTTTCTTTCATTTTAACTTTTATTAATCGTACAAAAAATGTCTACAAATACTTTTGTTTGAGTTTTGAAACACGACGGAAATTATCTTTTTTTTAAATAATCGATTTCATTTCTTTTTTCTACTTGAAAAAATATTTAAGGAGTAAGCGAAATAAATTCAAATTTAATTTTGTTTAAATAAAGTATTTATTATAAATATATTTAATTTATTTATGTAATTTATTTAATTTTCCTAGTTGAGCAAAAATTAATTGCAAAATAAATACAAAATAAAGAAAAATGTTTTTTTGTTTGTTTTTTTTTAGTCGATGCCACTTTTTTAAAAAGATTACTAGTTCAAAGTTATGACTTTTTATTTACTTAACTATTTCTATCGTTTATTGTAGGGACTTAATTGAAAGTGTTTATAAAATTATTAATAAGGGTTTTTTCTGTAGCCATCTTAATTAGAATCGCTCGTGTTGTAGTAACAGCTTTTAAATTAGTTCAACATATGTCTATGTCAAATAATTTTGCGATGAGTGTAACAAATCTGCAATTGTCAACTTAAAATTTTTGATTTTTTTACATTGTCAGATAATAATAAATAAGGGTTTGGGCCGATGTCGAAGCCCTTCCTTGTGTTGTCTTTTTTTTTCTGCTGTTGTGTGTGACTTTTTCGACACTCATTGTTTTTTTTTTCTCTTCCACTTCTATGAAAATATGTCAGACATATCAAAATACTTGATTGTATCAATCATTAAATTTTATTTATGTCCGAAAATGTTTTTTGATTAAAACATAATTTCACGGATCATCGTTTTGTAATAAAGACTCATAAAAATAAAATAAAACTTTTATTTTTTATTTTTTAAAGCGAAATAGTTACAAACACTTTCTTACAAAATTTGAAACATTCAGCCACGACTATTATGATTATTTTTTTAAATCGGTTTTTATTTGACTTATTGCTTTTTTTTTAAATACTGACAGAGTTTGTAATTAATTTAAATTTATTTTTTGACTGTATTCAATAATTAATCTCATTTAGTCTACAAATTGCTTTGTGTGTGTGTGTTTTTTAGCTATATTTTTATCTTTACAAAGAAAGATCAATTCACGCCTGCAAATTTATGATTTTTTTTATTCAATTTTTTTCCTGATAACTTCACACTTTCTTCCTTGATGCGAACCATTTAACCACGACATTTCAATTATAAAATCGACTTTCCCCTTGAGAAATGCTCTGTTTGCAAAAGGCTGAGTATTAAATAACTGTCATGTCGTACGAAGCAAGAAAAAAAAGGACAGATTTAATTGCTACTGTAGTAAAAGTGTAATGGCGAAGCAAGGAGGAAAGTCTAGGAAGATTTTACATGGATGAAAGAAAACCTTTTAGATAAAACACTTTTCTGTCTTACACTTTAGGTATTTTAGGAGGGAAATTTACTTAATAAGCTATATTTGTTTGTAAATTACGTGTGATATCTTTTAAGGGCCAAGAAAAACCAATTCTAGTTAAAAAAAAATGGAAGTTATTGACTGAAGGGCGCCGAAGTGCTTCAAAATAGATTCTTAATCTCACCATATTTTTATTTTTAATATTATTTTTTTGTGTTTTTTAGTAAATACTCATTTAGATGAAAGCATTTTTTTAAATTTCTATGCTGTTGACATGGGATAATTAACGATTATTACGATTAATTAATCATTTATACTTGTATATTGCGTACTTATTGATTGATCCTACGTGTAGTGTACAACATTGAACATTTTAACTGCATAATTTCTTTAATTTCAAGGTAGAAAAAAAGGTTTTTAAAATTCATCACCTAAATATGCTAGAGTATTTATTTAGTAAATAAAAACACGTGTAAATTAATTATTAATAGTTTGCATTTATAGATATTTTAAGGTGTTTTTACTTTTTACTGTTTAAGTTTAGACGAGAAATCACACCTAGATGTTTAAATTGTAATTCTAATTAAAAATAAAATAAAATGTGCAATTCATATTTATTTATTTAAACCTAAAAATTGTATAACGAAGTTAAACAGTAAATTATACAAATTTACTTTAATTTAGTGGAGGGCGTGGATTTTTATTGCATAAAGGAAGAAAAAGTAAGATATAAATAAATAAATAAAAAACGTATTTATTTAGCATTCTATTTTCAACTTGATTTGTTTTTCCCACATTAAACTAAGATCAATAACTTTAAAAATGACATATATTTCTTAGCTACTTTATAGTCTAAGATGACTAATTAGCGAATTATGTTTTGTTGGAGAAGTTGAAAATAAAAATATCTACAAACACTGAGTGAATGGAACTCGTAGGTAAAAACATTAAAATTACAATTACAATTACATCATGTACTTAGGACTTGTGTGTGTGTTTCCACAAAGCATGAAGCTACATGCAAGAAAACAGACTAGGAAGAATGTGCTGCACTAGTCTTGAAATAGCAAGATTCTCCTTGTCTTCCAAAAAACAGAATCTGAAATCCTGGTTTCTCCCTGGGCTTGAACACCAGTCACTGGTACCAGGAGGAAATTTGAAGCTACCTCACCCACAGCAACAGGCCTTAAAGATGCATTAACAACACACATATAATGTTTAAAATTTGACGAACTCACCCACTGCAAGAAGCCTTATAGATATATCATGAGTAAACATTGTCAATATAATATATATATATATATATATATATATATATATATATATATATATATATATATATATATATATATATACACATATGTATGTATGTATATGAAACCACCTGATGAGTGAATCAAACAATTATTAAAAGGTTCATCTACAAAACTCTGGAGTTGAGGTGCTGAATATAATATCAATCAGCTAAGTAATAAATTTTAATTGTATTCTAATTAATCCTATATATATATATATATGTGTGTGTGTGTGTGTAGATATATATATGAACATAATAAAATAGGCAGCATATACTTTATATTACAAAGTGTTAATCATAATTAACTTATAATTAATTGATTCAAGGTACGATTAACTCTTTGTAAGATATATATTTATATATAATAAAATATAATAAAAAGGCTTAAACACTAATATTAGTGTTCAAGCCTTTTTATTATATCTTTACTCTGTCCAGGACATTGAGTTCTACCTGGATTCTATCCTCTTGGAATTTTTTTTATACAAAATATATATGTATGTGTATGCATGTATGTATATATATTCATATATTTTGCATATGTATGTGTATATTTACCACTAATATTATCTATCTATCTATCTATATATATATATATATATATATATATATATATATATATATATATATATATATATATATAGGCAGATAGAGTGAGAGAGAGAGACAGAGAGGAGAATGATAAAAAACATATCTATACACACAGACTTGTATGTAAATATTTTTTTCAGGTGTTATAAAAACAGTGCTCAATGTTA
>OZ010609.1:74027369-74039869 GCA_963932145.1 Acanthosepion lycidas | reverse complement strand
GCATTCATCAACTTAAACAAGGAGACTGTCCAGAAGAGTTGCAGGAGATTCAGAAGTCATCTAGAAGTCATGGTTGAAGCCAATGGCAATTTTATTGAATAAATTTACTCTTTACTATTTCAAGATATTTTTGTATAATTTTGGTAAATGTATCTGTTAAATGAGATGCCAGTGTCATTTTAATTTTTGCATAATTTACAACAACTTATCCATCGCAACCTTCAGTCTTGATCCGTTCGATACAGTCAAACTGACAGCTGATGTTAAAAACAGCTTACAATCTATTTGTTAACTGGGGCAAAGGATGGCTTGTTAATTTTAATGCCTCAAAACTAAATTGCTCTCTATTAATCGTCTGAGAGATTTTTCTGCTTTCCGTCAGCATAGCTGATGCTAACCTCCAGAAAAGTGACTTGTTGCACCTTCTCAAGCTAACATTCTTGGTTGACATGAAGTGGAAAGATTATATTTAATCCATTCCTCGGTCAGCTGCTAAGAAAGTTGGTTCACTGTGTCGTGCTAGATAATTATTCTCTCCAGAATCTATTTTATATATCTAAATGTCTACCATTCATCCATGCTTAGAATATTGCTACCACATATGGTCTGGCACTCCTATATGTATAGATATCCTTGATAAAATCCAAAGAAGAATGAGTAATATTATTGTCCCTGATCTGGCATCTCGGTTTCAGTCATGTCTCCACTGCCACATATGGTCCAGTGCTCCTGCTATATATCTAGAGATCCTTGATAAAATCCAAAGAAGAATCAGTAATAATATTGGCCCTGATCTGGCATCTCAGCTTCAGTCATGTCCCCACTGCCACATATGGTCCAGTGCTCCTGCTATATAACTAGAGATCCTTGATAAAATCCAACAAAGAATCAGTAATATTATTGGCCCTGATCTGGCATCTCGGCTTCAGTCATGTCTCCACTGCCACATATGGTCCAGTGCTCCTGCTATATAACTAGAGATCCTTGATAAAATCCAACAAAGAATCAGTAATATTATTGGCCCTGATCTGGCATCTCGGCTTCAGTCATGTCTCCACTGCCACATATGGTCCAGTGCTCCTGCTATATATCTAGAGATCCTTGATAAAATCCAACGAAGAATCAGTAATATTATTGGCCCTGATCTGGCATCCCGGCTTCAGTCATGTCCCTACTGCCACATATGGTCCAGTGCTCCTGCTATATATCTAGAGATCCTTGATAAAATCCAAAGAAGAATCAGTAATATTATTGGCCCTGATCTGGCATCTCGGCTTTAGTCATGTCCCTACCGCCACATATGGTCCAGTGCTCCTGCTATATATCTCGAGCTACTTGATAAAATCTAATGAAGAATCAGCAATATTACAGGCCTTTATCTAGCATCTCAGTTTCAGTCACTTTCCACTGCCGTAAAGATTCCTCCCTGTGCTTTTCCTGTAAATATTTTCATGGGAATTATTAGGATGAGATCTTCGCTATGGTATCCAGAATTTAAGAGTGGTACTAGACTAGTGACAGGGTCTCATCAATTTACATTTGAATTGACTAGAAAAAATGTCAATATTACTTCATGTATATATTTTGACGTGTGTTTATAGTTGGTAATATATTTATCAGGACGCCCTTGAAGCACTTTTGACATGAAGAATTATGTTCTTTTTTAATTAGGATGGCATTTCTCTATACATTATCATCTGAATTCCATATAGACAAACTAGAATTATGATACACTTACATACATAAAGCAATATTTACATTTCTCCTTGAATTCAAACTGACATAAATTACACTAACATTGCTGAACAAGCCGAATAATAAATAAAAAATAGTACCTTTACAGTTGTTTTAAGGGAACTTGTATAAAAGAGGGATTGTTGCCAAAATACACAATTAAAATGTTTTAATTAAAAATTCATAAAAATTTACAAAATTATAAAAATATGTGAACTAACTCTAATGAAAGCATTATCTACCATTTTATAAAGAACTAGCAGTAGAGCCCGGCATTGCCCGGGGATGTAACAGTAAGAGATAGATCAAGTATCGACCATCATAAAGACTGAAAAATAAAATTGACAAAGATTATTGTTTAAGGTTGACGGACACGCATGTCTTAATTAGTTGTTTTTTGTTTTTTTTGTTTTTTTGACGAATTGGTCCAACCCAAACTCAAACAAAAACATTGTTTTCAATCGTTATGAGTCTACCGATTGAATAGAATTTTATTATAAACAATTGTCTTGTAAATGGAATTTTTAAAGCATTCTGAATGTAAAAATAAAGGAAAAAGTGTGCAAGACAATAAGAAACACTACCTGCCAAAAAAAAAGTGAAGTTTTGTTGAAATCGGTTGAAAAACGTAGGAAATCCGATCCCATATATAAACGAACACACACACACAAACAACCTGGGTTTTATAATAAGTATAACTCGATATGAGTTGTCCCCCTTTCATTCTGGTGACAGATTTGTGTTTTATCATGTTTTCAAATTGATTTCATGCAAAAACAATTGTGTTTTTCCAATTTTTGGTGCTGTCAGAACCACCGCAATGTAATTTTACGCAGCCCTGTGAAGTTTTGTCGAAATCGGTTGAAAAATCTAGGAAATCCGATCCAATATATAAACGTACAGACACACACACACACACAATCTGCATTTTATAATAAGTAAGATTATTATTTCCTATTTTACAAAGAAATGAATATGAAAAGAGATTTTTTATTCATAAATTTAAATAAACACATAACTTTCAGGTAAACTACAATTGAAATAAACACATAACTTTCAGGTAAACTACAATTGAAATAAACACATAACTTTCAGGTAAACTACAATTGAAATAAACACATAACTTTCAGGTAAACTACAATTGAAATAAACACATAACTTTCAGGTAAACTACAATTGAAATAAACACATAACTTTCAGGTAAACTACAATTGAAATAAACACATAACTTTCAGGTAAACTACAATTGAAATAAACACATAACTTTCAGGTAAACTACAATTGAAATAAACACATAACTTTCAGGTAAACTACAATTGAAATAAACACATAACTTTCAGGTAAACTACAATTGAAATAAACACATAACTTTCAGGTAAACTACAATTGAAATAAACACATAACTTTCAGGTAAACTACAATTGAAATAAACACATAACTTTCAGGTAAACTACAATTGAAATAAACACATAACTTTCAGGTAAACTACAATTGAAATAAACACATAACTTTCAGGTAAACTACAATTGAAATAAACACATAACTTTCAGGTAAACTACAATTGAAATAAACACATAACTTTCAGGTAAACTACAATTGAAATAAACACATAACTTTCAGGTAAACTACAATTGAAATAAACACATAACTTTCAGGTAAACTACAATTGAAATAAACACATAACTTTCAGGTAAACTACAATTGAAATAAACACATAACTTTCAGGTAAACTACAATTGAAATAAACACATAACTTTCAGGTAAACTACAATTGAAATAAACACATAACTTTCAGGTAAACTACAATTGAAATAAACACATAACTTTCAGGTAAACTACAATTGAAATAAACACATAACTTTCAGGTAAACTACAATTGAAATAAACACATAACTTTCAGGTAAACTACAATTGAAATAAACACATAACTTTCAGGTAAACTACAATTGAAATAAACACATAACTTTCAGGTAAACTACAATTGAAATAAACACATAACTTTCAGGTAAACTACAATTGAAATAAACACATAACTTTCAGGTAAACTACAATTGAAATAAACACATAACTTTCAGGTAAACTACAATTGAAATAAACACATAACTTTCAGGTAAACTACAATTGAAATAAACACATAACTTTCAGGTAAACTACAATTGAAATAAACACATAACTTTCAGGTAAACTACAATTGAAATAAACACATAACTTTCAGGTAAACTACAATTGAAATAAACACATAACTTTCAGGTAAACTACAATTGAAATAAACACATAACTTTCAGGTAAACTACAATTGAAATAAACACATAACTTTCAGGTAAACTACAATTGAAATAAACACATAACTTTCAGGTAAACTACAATTGAAATAAACACATAACTTTCAGGTAAACTACAATTGAAATAAACACATAACTTTCAGGTAAACTACAATTGAAATAAACACATAACTTTCAGGTAAACTACAATTGAAATAAACACATAACTTTCAGGTAAACTACAATTGAAATAAACACATAACTTTCAGGTAAACTACAATTGAAATAAACACATAACTTTCAGGTAAACTACAATTGAAATAAACACATAACTTTCAGGTAAACTACAATTGAAATAAACACATAACTTTCAGGTAAACTACAATTGAAATAAACACATAACTTTCAGGTAAACTACAATTGAAATAAACACATAACTTTCAGGTAAACTACAATTGAAATAAACACATAACTTTCAGGTAAACTACAATTGAAATAAACACATAACTTTCAGGTAAACTACAATTGAAATAAACACATAACTTTCAGGTAAACTACAATTGAAATAAACACATAACTTTCAGGTAAACTACAATTGAAATAAACACATAACTTTCAGGTAAACTACAATTGAAATAAACACATAACTTTCAGGTAAACTACAATTGAAATAAACACATAACTTTCAGGTAAACTACAATTGAAATAAACACATAACTTTCAGGTAAACTACAATTGAAATAAACACATAACTTTCAGGTAAACTACAATTGAAATAAACACATAACTTTCAGGTAAACTACAATTGAAATAAACACATAACTTTCAGGTAAACTACAATTGAAATAAACACATAACTTTCAGGTAAACTACAATTGAAATAAACACATAACTTTCAGGTAAACTACAATTGAAATAAACACATAACTTTCAGGTAAACTACAATTGAAATAAACACATAACTTTCAGGTAAACTACAATTGAAATAAACACATAACTTTCAGGTAAACTACAATTGAAATAAACACATAACTTTCAGGTAAACTACAATTGAAATAAACACATAACTTTCAGGTAAACTACAATTGAAATAAACACATAACTTTCAGGTAAACTACAATTGAAATAAACACATAACTTTCAGGTAAACTACAATTGAAATAAACACATAACTTTCAGGTAAACTACAATTGAAATAAACACATAACTTTCAGGTAAACTACAATTGAAATAAACACATAACTTTCAGGTAAACTACAATTGAAATAAACACATAACTTTCAGGTAAACTACAATTGAAATAAACACATAACTTTCAGGTAAACTACAATTGAAATAAACACATAACTTTCAGGTAAACTACAATTGAAATAAACACATAACTTTCAGGTAAACTACAATTGAAATAAACACATAACTTTCAGGTAAACTACAATTGAAATAAACACATAACTTTCAGGTAAACTACAATTGAAATAAACACATAACTTTCAGGTAAACTACAATTGAAATAAACACATAACTTTCAGGTAAACTACAATTGAAATAAACACATAACTTTCAGGTAAACTACAATTGAAATAAACACATAACTTTCAGGTAAACTACAATTGAAATAAACACATAACTTTCAGGTAAACTACAATTGAAATAAACACATAACTTTCAGGTAAACTACAATTGAAATAAACACATAACTTTCAGGTAAACTACAATTGAAATAAACACATAACTTTCAGGTAAACTACAATTGAAATAAACACATAACTTTCAGGTAAACTACAATTGAAATAAACACATAACTTTCAGGTAAACTACAATTGAAATAAACACATAACTTTCAGGTAAACTACAATTGAAATAAACACATAACTTTCAGGTAAACTACAATTGAAATAAACACATAACTTTCAGGTAAACTACAATTGAAATAAACACATAACTTTCAGGTAAACTACAATTGAAATAAACACATAACTTTCAGGTAAACTACAATTGAAATAAACACATAACTTTCAGGTAAACTACAATTGAAATAAACACATAACTTTCAGGTAAACTACAATTGAAATAAACACATAACTTTCAGGTAAACTACAATTGAAATAAACACATAACTTTCAGGTAAACTACAATTGAAATAAACACATAACTTTCAGGTAAACTACAATTGAAATAAACACATAACTTTCAGGTAAACTACAATTGAAATAAACACATAACTTTCAGGTAAACTACAATTGAAATAAACACATAACTTTCAGGTAAACTACAATTGAAATAAACACATAACTTTCAGGTAAACTACAATTGAAATAAACACATAACTTTCAGGTAAACTACAATTGAAATAAACACATAACTTTCAGGTAAACTACAATTGAAATAAACACATAACTTTCAGGTAAACTACAATTGAAATAAACACATAACTTTCAGGTAAACTACAATTGAAATAAACACATAACTTTCAGGTAAACTACAATTGAAATAAACACATAACTTTCAGGTAAACTACAATTGAAATAAACACATAACTTTCAGGTAAACTACAATTGAAATAAACACATAACTTTCAGGTAAACTACAATTGAAATAAACACATAACTTTCAGGTAAACTACAATTGAAATAAACACATAACTTTCAGGTAAACTACAATTGAAATAAACACATAACTTTCAGGTAAACTACAATTGAAATAAACACATAACTTTCAGGTAAACTACAATTGAAATAAACACATAACTTTCAGGTAAACTACAATTGAAATAAACACATAACTTTCAGGTAAACTACAATTGAAATAAACACATAACTTTCAGGTAAACTACAATTGAAATAAACACATAACTTTCAGGTAAACTACAATTGAAATAAACACATAACTTTCAGGTAAACTACAATTGAAATAAACACATAACTTTCAGGTAAACTACAATTGAAATAAACACATAACTTTCAGGTAAACTACAATTGAAATAAACACATAACTTTCAGGTAAACTACAATTGAAATAAACACATAACTTTCAGGTAAACTACAATTGAAATAAACACATAACTTTCAGGTAAACTACAATTGAAATAAACACATAACTTTCAGGTAAACTACAATTGAAATAAACACATAACTTTCAGGTAAACTACAATTGAAATAAACACATAACTTTCAGGTAAACTACAATTGAAATAAACACATAACTTTCAGGTAAACTACAATTGAAATAAACACATAACTTTCAGGTAAACTACAATTGAAATAAACACATAACTTTCAGGTAAACTACAATTGAAATAAACACATAACTTTCAGGTAAACTACAATTGAAATAAACACATAACTTTCAGGTAAACTACAATTGAAATAAACACATAACTTTCAGGTAAACTACAATTGAAATAAACACATAACTTTCAGGTAAACTACAATTGAAATAAACACATAACTTTCAGGTAAACTACAATTGAAATAAACACATAACTTTCAGGTAAACTACAATTGAAATAAACACATAACTTTCAGGTAAACTACAATTGAAATAAACACATAACTTTCAGGTAAACTACAATTGAAATAAACACATAACTTTCAGGTAAACTACAATTGAAATAAACACATAACTTTCAGGTAAACTACAATTGAAATAAACACATAACTTTCAGGTAAACTACAATTGAAATAAACACATAACTTTCAGGTAAACTACAATTGAAATAAACACATAACTTTCAGGTAAACTACAATTGAAATAAACACATAACTTTCAGGTAAACTACAATTGAAATAAACACATAACTTTCAGGTAAACTACAATTGAAATAAACACATAACTTTCAGGTAAACTACAATTGAAATAAACACATAACTTTCAGGTAAACTACAATTGAAATAAACACATAACTTTCAGGTAAACTACAATTGAAATAAACACATAACTTTCAGGTAAACTACAATTGAAATAAACACATAACTTTCAGGTAAACTACAATTGAAATAAACACATAACTTTCAGGTAAACTACAATTGAAATAAACACATAACTTTCAGGTAAACTACAATTGAAATAAACACATAACTTTCAGGTAAACTACAATTGAAATAAACACATAACTTTCAGGTAAACTACAATTGAAATAAACACATAACTTTCAGGTAAACTACAATTGAAATAAACACATAACTTTCAGGTAAACTACAATTGAAATAAACACATAACTTTCAGGTAAACTACAATTGAAATAAACACATAACTTTCAGGTAAACTACAATTGAAATAAACACATAACTTTCAGGTAAACTACAATTGAAATAAACACATAACTTTCAGGTAAACTACAATTGAAATAAACACATAACTTTCAGGTAAACTACAATTGAAATAAACACATAACTTTCAGGTAAACTACAATTGAAATAAACACATAACTTTCAGGTAAACTACAATTGAAATAAACACATAACTTTCAGGTAAACTACAATTGAAATAAACACATAACTTTCAGGTAAACTACAATTGAAATAAACACATAACTTTCAGGTAAACTACAATTGAAATAAACACATAACTTTCAGGTAAACTACAATTGAAATAAACACATAACTTTCAGGTAAACTACAATTGAAATAAACACATAACTTTCAGGTAAACTACAATTGAAATAAACACATAACTTTCAGGTAAACTACAATTGAAATAAACACATAACTTTCAGGTAAACTACAATTGAAATAAACACATAACTTTCAGGTAAACTACAATTGAAATAAACACATAACTTTCAGGTAAACTACAATTGAAATAAACACATAACTTTCAGGTAAACTACAATTGAAATAAACACATAACTTTCAGGTAAACTACAATTGAAATAAACACATAACTTTCAGGTAAACTACAATTGAAATAAACACATAACTTTCAGGTAAACTACAATTGAAATAAACACATAACTTTCAGGTAAACTACAATTGAAATAAACACATAACTTTCAGGTAAACTACAATTGAAATAAACACATAACTTTCAGGTAAACTACAATTGAAATAAACACATAACTTTCAGGTAAACTACAATTGAAATAAACACATAACTTTCAGGTAAACTACAATTGAAATAAACACATAACTTTCAGGTAAACTACAATTGAAATAAACACATAACTTTCAGGTAAACTACAATTGAAATAAACACATAACTTTCAGGTAAACTACAATTGAAATAAACACATAACTTTCAGGTAAACTACAATTGAAATAAACACATAACTTTCAGGTAAACTACAATTGAAATAAACACATAACTTTCAGGTAAACTACAATTGAAATAAACACATAACTTTCAGGTAAACTACAATTGAAATAAACACATAACTTTCAGGTAAACTACAATTGAAATAAACACATAACTTTCAGGTAAACTACAATTGAAATAAACACATAACTTTCAGGTAAACTACAATTGAAATAAACACATAACTTTCAGGTAAACTACAATTGAAATAAACACATAACTTTCAGGTAAACTACAATTGAAATAAACACATAACTTTCAGGTAAACTACAATTGAAATAAACACATAACTTTCAGGTAAACTACAATTGAAATAAACACATAACTTTCAGGTAAACTACAATTGAAATAAACACATAACTTTCAGGTAAACTACAATTGAAATAAACACATAACTTTCAGGTAAACTACAATTGAAATAAACACATAACTTTCAGGTAAACTACAATTGAAATAAACACATAACTTTCAGGTAAACTACAATTGAAATAAACACATAACTTTCAGGTAAACTACAATTGAAATAAACACATAACTTTCAGGTAAACTACAATTGAAATAAACACATAACTTTCAGGTAAACTACAATTGAAATAAACACATAACTTTCAGGTAAACTACAATTGAAATAAACACATAACTTTCAGGTAAACTACAATTGAAATAAACACATAACTTTCAGGTAAACTACAATTGAAATAAACACATAACTTTCAGGTAAACTACAATTGAAATAAACACATAACTTTCAGGTAAACTACAATTGAAATAAACACATAACTTTCAGGTAAACTACAATTGAAATAAACACATAACTTTCAGGTAAACTACAATTGAAATAAACACATAACTTTCAGGTAAACTACAATTGAAATAAACACATAACTTTCAGGTAAACTACAATTGAAATAAACACATAACTTTCAGGTAAACTACAATTGAAATAAACACATAACTTTCAGGTAAACTACAATTGAAATAAACACATAACTTTCAGGTAAACTACAATTGAAATAAACACATAACTTTCAGGTAAACTACAATTGAAATAAACACATAACTTTCAGGTAAACTACAATTGAAATAAACACATAACTTTCAGGTAAACTACAATTGAAATAAACACATAACTTTCAGGTAAACTACAATTGAAATAAACACATAACTTTCAGGTAAACTACAATTGAAATAAACACATAACTTTCAGGTAAACTACAATTGAAATAAACACATAACTTTCAGGTAAACTACAATTGAAATAAACACATAACTTTCAGGTAAACTACAATTGAAATAAACACATAACTTTCAGGTAAACTACAATTGAAATAAACACATAACTTTCAGGTAAACTACAATTGAAATAAACACATAACTTTCAGGTAAACTACAATTGAAATAAACACATAACTTTCAGGTAAACTACAATTGAAATAAACACATAACTTTCAGGTAAACTACAATTGAAATAAACACATAACTTTCAGGTAAACTACAATTGAAATAAACACATAACTTTCAGGTAAACTACAATTGAAATAAACACATAACTTTCAGGTAAACTACAATTGAAATAAACACATAACTTTCAGGTAAACTACAATTGAAATAAACACATAACTTTCAGGTAAACTACAATTGAAATAAACACATAACTTTCAGGTAAACTACAATTGAAATAAACACATAACTTTCAGGTAAACTACAATTGAAATAAACACATAACTTTCAGGTAAACTACAATTGAAATAAACACATAACTTTCAGGTAAACTACAATTGAAATAAACACATAACTTTCAGGTAAACTACAATTGAAATAAACACATAACTTTCAGGTAAACTACAATTGAAATAAACACATAACTTTCAGGTAAACTACAATTGAAATAAACACATAACTTTCAGGTAAACTACAATTGAAATAAACACATAACTTTCAGGTAAACTACAATTGAAATAAACACATAACTTTCAGGTAAACTACAATTGAAATAAACACATAACTTTCAGGTAAACTACAATTGAAATAAACACATAACTTTCAGGTAAACTACAATTGAAATAAACACATAACTTTCAGGTAAACTACAATTGAAATAAACACATAACTTTCAGGTAAACTACAATTGAAATAAACACATAACTTTCAGGTAAACTACAATTGAAATAAACACATAACTTTCAGGTAAACTACAATTGAAATAAACACATAACTTTCAGGTAAACTACAATTGAAATAAACACATAACTTTCAGGTAAACTACAATTGAAATAAACACATAACTTTCAGGTAAACTACAATTGAAATAAACACATAACTTTCAGGTAAACTACAATTGAAATAAACACATAACTTTCAGGTAAACTACAATTGAAATAAACACATAACTTTCAGGTAAACTACAATTGAAATAAACACATAACTTTCAGGTAAACTACAATTGAAATAAACACATAACTTTCAGGTAAACTACAATTGAAATAAACACATAACTTTCAGGTAAACTACAATTGAAATAAACACATAACTTTCAGGTAAACTACAATTGAAATAAACACATAACTTTCAGGTAAACTACAATTGAAATAAACACATAACTTTCAGGTAAACTACAATTGAAATAAACACATAACTTTCAGGTAAACTACAATTGAAATAAACACATAACTTTCAGGTAAACTACAATTGAAATAAACACATAACTTTCAGGTAAACTACAATTGAAATAAACACATAACTTTCAGGTAAACTACAATTGAAATAAACACATAACTTTCAGGTAAACTACAATTGAAATAAACACATAACTTTCAGGTAAACTACAATTGAAATAAACACATAACTTTCAGGTAAACTACAATTGAAATAAACACATAACTTTCAGGTAAACTACAATTGAAATAAACACATAACTTTCAGGTAAACTACAATTGAAATAAACACATAACTTTCAGGTAAACTACAATTGAAATAAACACATAACTTTCAGGTAAACTACAATTGAAATAAACACATAACTTTCAGGTAAACTACAATTGAAATAAACACATAACTTTCAGGTAAACTACAATTGAAATAAACACATAACTTTCAGGTAAACTACAATTGAAATAAACACATAACTTTCAGGTAAACTACAATTGAAATAAACACATAACTTTCAGGTAAACTACAATTGAAATAAACACATAACTTTCAGGTAAACTACAA
>OZ010609.1:73878265-74027169 GCA_963932145.1 Acanthosepion lycidas | reverse complement strand
TTCAAGGTAAACTACAATTGAAATAAACACATAACTTTCAGGTAAACTACAATTGAAATAAAACACATAACTTTCAGGTAAACTACAATTGAAATAAACACATAACTTTCAGGTAAACTACAATTGAAATAAACACATAACTTTCAGGTAAACTACAATTGAAATAAACACATAACTTTCAGGTAAACTACAATTGAAATAAACACATAACTTTCAGGTAAACTACAATTGAAATAAACACATAACTTTCAGGTAAACTACAATTGAAATAAACACATAACTTTCAGGTAAACTACAATTGAAATAAACACATAACTTTCAGGTAAACTACAATTGAAATAAACACATAACTTTCAGGTAAACTACAATTGAAATAAACACATAACTTTCAGGTAAACTACAATTGAAATAAACACATAACTTTCAGGTAAACTACAATTGAAATAAACACATAACTTTCAGGTAAACTACAATTGAAATAAACACATAACTTTCAGGTAAACTACAATTGAAATAAACACATAACTTTCAGGTAAACTACAATTGAAATAAACACATAACTTTCAGGTAAACTACAATTGAAATAAACACATAACTTTCAGGTAAACTACAATTGAAATAAACACATAACTTTCAGGTAAACTACAATTGAAATAAACACATAACTTTCAGGTAAACTACAATTGAAATAAACACATAACTTTCAGGTAAACTACAATTGAAATAAACACATAACTTTCAGGTAAACTACAATTGAAATAAACACATAACTTTCAGGTAAACTACAATTGAAATAAACACATAACTTTCAGGTAAACTACAATTGAAATAAACACATAACTTTCAGGTAAACTACAATTGAAATAAACACATAACTTTCAGGTAAACTACAATTGAAATAAACACATAACTTTCAGGTAAACTACAATTGAAATAAACACATAACTTTCAGGTAAACTACAATTGAAATAAACACATAACTTTCAGGTAAACTACAATTGAAATAAACACATAACTTTCAGGTAAACTACAATTGAAATAAACACATAACTTTCAGGTAAACTACAATTGAAATAAACACATAACTTTCAGGTAAACTACAATTGAAATAAACACATAACTTTCAGGTAAACTACAATTGAAATAAACACATAACTTTCAGGTAAACTACAATTGAAATAAACACATAACTTTCAGGTAAACTACAATTGAAATAAACACATAACTTTCAGGTAAACTACAATTGAAATAAACACATAACTTTCAGGTAAACTACAATTGAAATAAACACATAACTTTCAGGTAAACTACAATTGAAATAAACACATAACTTTCAGGTAAACTACAATTGAAATAAACACATAACTTTCAGGTAAACTACAATTGAAATAAACACATAACTTTCAGGTAAACTACAATTGAAATAAACACATAACTTTCAGGTAAACTACAATTGAAATAAACACATAACTTTCAGGTAAACTACAATTGAAATAAACACATAACTTTCAGGTAAACTACAATTGAAATAAACACATAACTTTCAGGTAAACTACAATTGAAATAAACACATAACTTTCAGGTAAACTACAATTGAAATAAACACATAACTTTCAGGTAAACTACAATTGAAATAAACACATAACTTTCAGGTAAACTACAATTGAAATAAACACATAACTTTCAGGTAAACTACAATTGAAATAAACACATAACTTTCAGGTAAACTACAATTGAAATAAACACATAACTTTCAGGTAAACTACAATTGAAATAAACACATAACTTTCAGGTAAACTACAATTGAAATAAACACATAACTTTCAGGTAAACTACAATTGAAATAAACACATAACTTTCAGGTAAACTACAATTGAAATAAACACATAACTTTCAGGTAAACTACAATTGAAATAAACACATAACTTTCAGGTAAACTACAATTGAAATAAACACATAACTTTCAGGTAAACTACAATTGAAATAAACACATAACTTTCAGGTAAACTACAATTGAAATAAACACATAACTTTCAGGTAAACTACAATTGAAATAAACACATAACTTTCAGGTAAACTACAATTGAAATAAACACATAACTTTCAGGTAAACTACAATTGAAATAAACACATAACTTTCAGGTAAACTACAATTGAAATAAACACATAACTTTCAGGTAAACTACAATTGAAATAAACACATAACTTTCAGGTAAACTACAATTGAAATAAACACATAACTTTCAGGTAAACTACAATTGAAATAAACACATAACTTTCAGGTAAACTACAATTGAAATAAACACATAACTTTCAGGTAAACTACAATTGAAATAAACACATAACTTTCAGGTAAACTACAATTGAAATAAACACATAACTTTCAGGTAAACTACAATTGAAATAAACACATAACTTTCAGGTAAACTACAATTGAAATAAACACATAACTTTCAGGTAAACTACAATTGAAATAAACACATAACTTTCAGGTAAACTACAATTGAAATAAACACATAACTTTCAGGTAAACTACAATTGAAATAAACACATAACTTTCAGGTAAACTACAATTGAAATAAACACATAACTTTCAGGTAAACTACAATTGAAATAAACACATAACTTTCAGGTAAACTACAATTGAAATAAACACATAACTTTCAGGTAAACTACAATTGAAATAAACACATAACTTTCAGGTAAACTACAATTGAAATAAACACATAACTTTCAGGTAAACTACAATTGAAATAAACACATAACTTTCAGGTAAACTACAATTGAAATAAACACATAACTTTCAGGTAAACTACAATTGAAATAAACACATAACTTTCAGGTAAACTACAATTGAAATAAACACATAACTTTCAGGTAAACTACAATTGAAATAAACACATAACTTTCAGGTAAACTACAATTGAAATAAACACATAACTTTCAGGTAAACTACAATTGAAATAAACACATAACTTTCAGGTAAACTACAATTGAAATAAACACATAACTTTCAGGTAAACTACAATTGAAATAAACACATAACTTTCAGGTAAACTACAATTGAAATAAACACATAACTTTCAGGTAAACTACAATTGAAATAAACACATAACTTTCAGGTAAACTACAATTGAAATAAACACATAACTTTCAGGTAAACTACAATTGAAATAAACACATAACTTTCAGGTAAACTACAATTGAAATAAACACATAACTTTCAGGTAAACTACAATTGAAATAAACACATAACTTTCAGGTAAACTACAATTGAAATAAACACATAACTTTCAGGTAAACTACAATTGAAATAAACACATAACTTTCAGGTAAACTACAATTGAAATAAACACATAACTTTCAGGTAAACTACAATTGAAATAAACACATAACTTTCAGGTAAACTACAATTGAAATAAACACATAACTTTCAGGTAAACTACAATTGAAATAAACACATAACTTTCAGGTAAACTACAATTGAAATAAACACATAACTTTCAGGTAAACTACAATTGAAATAAACACATAACTTTCAGGTAAACTACAATTGAAATAAACACATAACTTTCAGGTAAACTACAATTGAAATAAACACATAACTTTCAGGTAAACTACAATTGAAATAAACACATAACTTTCAGGTAAACTACAATTGAAATAAACACATAACTTTCAGGTAAACTACAATTGAAATAAACACATAACTTTCAGGTAAACTACAATTGAAATAAACACATAACTTTCAGGTAAACTACAATTGAAATAAACACATAACTTTCAGGTAAACTACAATTGAAATAAACACATAACTTTCAGGTAAACTACAATTGAAATAAACACATAACTTTCAGGTAAACTACAATTGAAATAAACACATAACTTTCAGGTAAACTACAATTGAAATAAACACATAACTTTCAGGTAAACTACAATTGAAATAAACACATAACTTTCAGGTAAACTACAATTGAAATAAACACATAACTTTCAGGTAAACTACAATTGAAATAAACACATAACTTTCAGGTAAACTACAATTGAAATAAACACATAACTTTCAGGTAAACTACAATTGAAATAAACACATAACTTTCAGGTAAACTACAATTGAAATAAACACATAACTTTCAGGTAAACTACAATTGAAATAAACACATAACTTTCAGGTAAACTACAATTGAAATAAACACATAACTTTCAGGTAAACTACAATTGAAATAAACACATAACTTTCAGGTAAACTACAATTGAAATAAACACATAACTTTCAGGTAAACTACAATTGAAATAAACACATAACTTTCAGGTAAACTACAATTGAAATAAACACATAACTTTCAGGTAAACTACAATTGAAATAAACACATAACTTTCAGGTAAACTACAATTGAAATAAACACATAACTTTCAGGTAAACTACAATTGAAATAAACACATAACTTTCAGGTAAACTACAATTGAAATAAACACATAACTTTCAGGTAAACTACAATTGAAATAAACACATAACTTTCAGGTAAACTACAATTGAAATAAACACATAACTTTCAGGTAAACTACAATTGAAATAAACACATAACTTTCAGGTAAACTACAATTGAAATAAACACATAACTTTCAGGTAAACTACAATTGAAATAAACACATAACTTTCAGGTAAACTACAATTGAAATAAACACATAACTTTCAGGTAAACTACAATTGAAATAAACACATAACTTTCAGGTAAACTACAATTGAAATAAACACATAACTTTCAGGTAAACTACAATTGAAATAAACACATAACTTTCAGGTAAACTACAATTGAAATAAACACATAACTTTCAGGTAAACTACAATTGAAATAAACACATAACTTTCAGGTAAACTACAATTGAAATAAACACATAACTTTCAGGTAAACTACAATTGAAATAAACACATAACTTTCAGGTAAACTACAATTGAAATAAACACATAACTTTCAGGTAAACTACAATTGAAATAAACACATAACTTTCAGGTAAACTACAATTGAAATAAACACATAACTTTCAGGTAAACTACAATTGAAATAAACACATAACTTTCAGGTAAACTACAATTGAAATAAACACATAACTTTCAGGTAAACTACAATTGAAATAAACACATAACTTTCAGGTAAACTACAATTGAAATAAACACATAACTTTCAGGTAAACTACAATTGAAATAAACACATAACTTTCAGGTAAACTACAATTGAAATAAACACATAACTTTCAGGTAAACTACAATTGAAATAAACACATAACTTTCAGGTAAACTACAATTGAAATAAACACATAACTTTCAGGTAAACTACAATTGAAATAAACACATAACTTTCAGGTAAACTACAATTGAAATAAACACATAACTTTCAGGTAAACTACAATTGAAATAAACACATAACTTTCAGGTAAACTACAATTGAAATAAACACATAACTTTCAGGTAAACTACAATTGAAATAAACACATAACTTTCAGGTAAACTACAATTGAAATAAACACATAACTTTCAGGTAAACTACAATTGAAATAAACACATAACTTTCAGGTAAACTACAATTGAAATAAACACATAACTTTCAGGTAAACTACAATTGAAATAAACACATAACTTTCAGGTAAACTACAATTGAAATAAACACATAACTTTCAGGTAAACTACAATTGAAATAAACACATAACTTTCAGGTAAACTACAATTGAAATAAACACATAACTTTCAGGTAAACTACAATTGAAATAAACACATAACTTTCAGGTAAACTACAATTGAAATAAACACATAACTTTCAGGTAAACTACAATTGAAATAAACACATAACTTTCAGGTAAACTACAATTGAAATAAACACATAACTTTCAGGTAAACTACAATTGAAATAAACACATAACTTTCAGGTAAACTACAATTGAAATAAACACATAACTTTCAGGTAAACTACAATTGAAATAAACACATAACTTTCAGGTAAACTACAATTGAAATAAACACATAACTTTCAGGTAAACTACAATTGAAATAAACACATAACTTTCAGGTAAACTACAATTGAAATAAACACATAACTTTCAGGTAAACTACAATTGAAATAAACACATAACTTTCAGGTAAACTACAATTGAAATAAACACATAACTTTCAGGTAAACTACAATTGAAATAAACACATAACTTTCAGGTAAACTACAATTGAAATAAACACATAACTTTCAGGTAAACTACAATTGAAATAAACACATAACTTTCAGGTAAACTACAATTGAAATAAACACATAACTTTCAGGTAAACTACAATTGAAATAAACACATAACTTTCAGGTAAACTACAATTGAAATAAACACATAACTTTCAGGTAAACTACAATTGAAATAAACACATAACTTTCAGGTAAACTACAATTGAAATAAACACATAACTTTCAGGTAAACTACAATTGAAATAAACACATAACTTTCAGGTAAACTACAATTGAAATAAACACATAACTTTCAGGTAAACTACAATTGAAATAAACACATAACTTTCAGGTAAACTACAATTGAAATAAACACATAACTTTCAGGTAAACTACAATTGAAATAAACACATAACTTTCAGGTAAACTACAATTGAAATAAACACATAACTTTCAGGTAAACTACAATTGAAATAAACACATAACTTTCAGGTAAACTACAATTGAAATAAACACATAACTTTCAGGTAAACTACAATTGAAATAAACACATAACTTTCAGGTAAACTACAATTGAAATAAACACATAACTTTCAGGTAAACTACAATTGAAATAAACACATAACTTTCAGGTAAACTACAATTGAAATAAACACATAACTTTCAGGTAAACTACAATTGAAATAAACACATAACTTTCAGGTAAACTACAATTGAAATAAACACATAACTTTCAGGTAAACTACAATTGAAATAAACACATAACTTTCAGGTAAACTACAATTGAAATAAACACATAACTTTCAGGTAAACTACAATTGAAATAAACACATAACTTTCAGGTAAACTACAATTGAAATAAACACATAACTTTCAATTATTAATTCTGAAAAAATTCATTGTCCATGTATTTTATTATTTTCTCTTGCCAATTTTTATAAATTTTAATAAAAATATTTTGTTTTCATATTGATTTCTTTATAAAATGGTAAATAAATCTTTATCAAATGATGAATAATAATAATTTCCTTATAGTCAGTTCATATTTTTATAATCTTGTAAATATAGAATTAATCCTGTAAATAAACAGTCTAATAATAGAATAATGTGTAACATTTTTGTTGTTATCAAAATGCAACAAGTTACACAGTACTTATTTTGATTAATCATGTTACTTAGAATGATTATTTCATTACTTATTTAAATATAAAAAAAAACAGTCTCAGTTGACAATAAATGACAGATGGCAAAAGGAAGGCACCATTGATTATTTAGAGGTAATTTGTTTAAATAATGCACTGACTATTATTTGCATAATGTAGCTATAATTATAAGTAACATGATGCACTAAAATAAGTAACCAAGTAATTGCTTTAAGTGCACTGAATATCAGTACCTTGTACCAATAATATGGAAAGAAAGAGAAAGGCATTTTTTAATGACTTTTCTGATGACATTCATTTATTAATGTTCAGTTTTTAACTTTCTTCATAAAAGGCAGTTCTTTTCAATCTAAAACAAGTTAAATTGCATCAGCAAAAATTACTGTCATGAGTTTGATCTTCCCTGTGTACCCAACTGTTGTGACATTTTACCTTTCAACTTCTAAATCACAAAACAGATAAAAATAAAATATTGCAACAAATTATACAGCACTTATTTTGATTAATTGCATTACTTAGAATGATTACTTTTCAACTTATATAAATTTAAAAATCAGTCTTAGTTGATAATAACTTGAGTGGGAGATGGTTATAAAAAGACACTGTTGATTATTTACAGCTAATTTGTTTAAATAATGCACTGACTATTGTTTGTGTCATGTGGCAATAATTGTAAGTAAAATGATGCACTAAAATAAGTAAGCAAGTAATCATTTTAAGTTCTCTGAATATCAGTGGCTTATTAAAATACTAAACATAGCTTTTTAAAACAACAGATATTGTCAAGAGAATCAAGGAAGTATATAGTAATAGCATCATCAAGAGAAAAACTGACTTTTTGGCACTTTTTATGGATATATAGGTTAAACTTTGATGTACATTTTTTATAACTGATCCATACACGAAAATATTTGTTTAGAATTTATTAATTCAACATTCAGAATTTTTATGATGGATGCAGGGTAGGGTACCATGCTCAGTTAGTAAATCATATTTAAAGTATATAGTAAATAATATAGTTTCATTTGAGTCATTGTTATAGGTTGACTGCAGTCAAGATTATAGTGTTATAACGAATACTGTGTGAATTGTCAGTGGCTACATAGTATGTACTACACCAGAGATAGATAGATAGATAGACAGAAACAGGTTGAGATAGATAGATTGATAGATAGATAGATAGATAGATAGATAGATAGATAGATATGAACAGGCTGAGATAGATAGATAGATAGATAGATAGATAGATAGATAGATAGATAGATAGATAGATAGATAGATAGATAGATAGATAGATATGACTATGGTTTTGAATTCAAAGTTTTCCTTCTCCTAGACTGGTTATCAACCATCACAAAAGAAGCCAGTCTGTTTTTCTATTTAACACTTAGCTAGGTTGAGGAGAGCTGGATTCATACCTTTCCCAAGGGTATATGCACAAAATTGAATTTAATGCACTCAGCTGGAATTTGAACTCAGCTTGCCAGTTTCTCATACCAAGCCACTACCATTCCACCATCTGCAGCTTCAGCAGACATTTAAAAACTGTAAAAATACGTTTTTTTTCTTTCTTAATAAGAAAAATAAAATTATTCTGCATTTGGTTCATAAACTGCAAAGATGCATTTAGGAATTTATACGTGCTCAACTATAAATTAATTAATTTGATTAATTTACATCATTTCTATCAAATAATGAAGATAAAATTGAATTGCATGCTTGTGAAAATTTGGCACAAGCATTAAAATTAATGGAAATGTTTGAAAACGTCAAGTTCAATTATAGCAATGGCGAATGTGGAGGTAAAATTAGCAGCATCAAAATATGGATCAGCCATTATTTACAAATGCTGCATCCATCCAGAGATATTTTGAAAATCACTTTTACTTTCTATTACAAAAAGGAAATAAGTATTTCTATCCGTCTTGTTATATTTATTACAAGAAATAGATATCTATTTATCTATCTATCTATCTATCTCAGTGTGTTCATATCTATCTATCTATCTATCTATCTATCTATCTATCTCAGTGTGTTCATATCTATCTATCTATCTATCTATCTATCTATCTATCTCAGTGTGTTCATATCTATCTATCTATCTATCTATCTATCTATCTATCTATCTATCTCAGTGTGTTCATATCTATCTATCTATCTATCTATCTATCTATCTATCTATCTATCTATCTATCTCAGTGTGTTCATATCTATCTATCTATCTATCTATCACAGTCTGTTCATATCTATCTATCTATCTATCTATCTATCTATCTATCTATCTCAGTCTGTTCATATCTATCTCTCTATCTAGCACAGAATATAAATAAATATTTCTCTCTGTCTTGTTATATTTATTACAGGAAACAGATATCTATTTATCAGTTTCAACCTATCTATCACAGTCTGTTCCTATCTATCTATCTATCTATCTATCTATCTATCACAGTCTGTTCATATCTATCTATCTATCTATCTATCTATCACAGTCTGTTCATATCTATCTATCTATCTATCTATCTATCTATCACAGTCTGTTCATATCTATCTATCTATCTATCTATCTATCTATCTATCTCAGTCTGTTCATATCTATCTCTCTATCTAGCACAGAATATAAATAAATATTTCTCTCTGTCTTGTTATATTTATTACAGGAAATAGATATCTATTTATCAGTTTCAACCTATCTATCACAGTCTGTTCCTATCTATCTATCTATCTATCTATCTATCTATCTATCTATCTATCTATCTATCTCAGTGTGTTCGTATCTATCTATCTATCTATCTATCTATCTATCTATCTATCTATCTATCTATCTATCTATCACAGTCTGTTCATATCTATCTATCTATCTATCTATCTATCTATCTCAGTCTGTTCATATCTATCTCTCTATCTAGCACAGAATATAAATAAATATTTCTCTCTGTCTTGTTATATTTATTACAGGAAACAGATATCTATTTATCAGTTTCAACCTATCTATCACAGTCTGTTCCTATCTATCTATCTATCTATCTATCTATCTATCACAGTCTGTTCATATCTATCTATCTATCTATCTATCTATCTATCTATCTATCTATCTATCACAGTCTGTTCATATCTATCTATCTATCTATCTATCTATCTATCTATCTATCTATCTATCTCAGTCTGTTCATATCTATCTATCTATCTATCTATCTATCTATCTATCTATCTATCTATCGCAGAATATAAATAAATATCTCTCTTTGTCTTGTTATGTTTATTACAAGAAATAGATATCTATCTATCTATCTATCTATCTATTTATCTATCTATCTCAGTCTGTTCATATCTATCTATCTATCTATCTATCTATCTAGCACAGAATATAAATAAATATTTCTCTCTGTCTTGTTATATTTATTACAGGAAATAGATATCTATTTATCAATCTCAATCTATCTATCACAGTCTGTTCCTATCTATCTATCTATCTATCTATCTATCTATCTATCTATCTATCTATCTATCTATCGATCGCAGAATATAAATAAATATCTCTCTCTGTCTTGTTATGTATCTTACAAGAAATAGATATCTATCTATCTATCTATCTATCTATCTATCTATCTATCTATCTATCTATCTATCTATCTATCTATCACAGTCTGTTCATATCTATCTATCTATCTATCTATCTATCTATCGATCTATCACAGAATATAAATAAATATTTCTCTCTGTCTTGTAATATTTATTACGGGAAATAGATATCCATTTATCAATCTCAATCTATCTATCTATCAAAGTCTGTTCATATGTATCTATCTATCTATCTATCTCAGTCTGTTCATATCTATCTATCTATCTATATATCTATCTATCTATCACAGAATATAAATAAATATCTCTCTCTGTCTTGTTATGTTTATTACTAGAAATAGATATCTGTCTATCTATCTATCTATCTATCTATCTATCTATCTATCTGTCTATCTCAGTCTGTTCATTGTCTATCTATCTATCTATCTATCTAGCACAGAATATAAATAAATATTTCTCTCTGTCTTGTTATGTATATTACAAGAAATAGATATCTATCTATCTATCTATCTATCTATCTATCTCAGTCTGTTCATATCTATCTATCTATCACAGAATATAAATAAATATATCTCTCTGTCTTGTTATGTTTATTACAAGAAATAGATATCTATTTATCAATCTCAATCTATCTATCTATCTATCTATCTATCTATCTATCTATTGTGAGACCGGAAACTACCTACACAATAGACTCTTCCAGGCCTATATTAAGTTGGCGACATAGCACTCTACAAGAGAGTGAGGGAGAGTGATAGAGACTGACAGAGAGTGACAGTGAGAGTCTAGTACGACTACCAGTGTTGGACACTAACTTATAGTAAGCTCTGCTTACACTATCTCTGTAACTTGTTGTTAATATATCTTTCTTACATCTTATCTGTGTTCCATGTTTTACTTCTGTGGGCCCAACTTTGGCACCCACATCAGTGGTGACGAGGATTGTAGAAACGCACTCACGGCAAAACCTAAATATCTTACCAATCCCACATCTGGGTTGACGAAGAATTCTAGAAACACATTCACGTCGAAAAACCGCAATACCTTGCTAGTCCCACAACAGTGGCGACAGAAAAGATTTGAGAATTTTGTTCTCACCATATCAATAGCAACAGTACTCAAAAAATACACAAACTCCACGCGTTCCCACAGCAGTGTTGAACGTGAAATTAAGCTTGTATTAATACATTAACGATTTAAAAGCTAAACACCCAGTGTCTACATATATTCCAATACCAAATGCCATTGACAAACTAGTGATTCGACATCTACGGAATATTAAAATCTGTCCAATACGAGAACGATTTCTACACACCCACACACACACAAAAAAAAAAAAACAGTTGTTCGTAAAAAAAACTGACAACACAAGATCAAGTATTACCATTGTACTCAAGTTTTCGAAAAAAACTATCGAAAATTTTTTTATGTAACTGAGTTGAACTCGGGCATAAAATTATTCTCCCCTCAAATTCACTGAGGTGAGTTTTCTTTTTTTGTACCTCTATAAAAAAAAATACATAAGTGTGGTGAAAAATTATTCAATTATGTTAAAATTAACGGAACCACGGGAAAAAAAAGCTAAACACACATAATTAGTTTAGTTTAACTATTGTCTGTCCATATTTTTTTTTTCTGTAAAAGAAAAAAAAAAGGAACAAAAATCTATCAAGATTTTTTTGTGTACCTCCTCTTAGTACATGTGTTTCAAAGCAACAAAAAAGCGCTGTCATTTTTAAATACGGAAGATTTGCAAAAAGTAGTTGCCCAAATGTTAAAACTAAATTTGGACCAGCAACAAAAATCAGAAGAAAGACAACAACAACTATTTTTGGATTTACATAAACAGCAAATGGAATTCCAAAAAATTACACTTCAGAATGCTGAACTACAACAGAAACAACTTAAAGAATTACTCGTAAATGCATTAAAAGGCTCAAACTCTGAAAAATATACAATATTCTCCCAGAGTACAATCTACAATTCAATGGAAACCTTTGAATACGTACCAGAGGAAGACAAAACGTTCCAGGCTTTTTACAGGCGCTACGATGATATTTTCAACGTAGACTGTGAACAATGGCCCAGTAAAATAAAGGTACGTCTACTATTGAGAAAACTGGGAACTACAGAACATAGTAGGTCCGTAGACTTCATACTACCCAAGAAAACGACTGACTTGGATTTTTCAGAGATGATTAAGCTCATATCGGAATTATTCGGGCCTAACACAACTTTGTTCCACAAATGTTGGAAATGTCTGAACACAGTCAAAGACAACCAGCAAGATTTTCTAACGTTTGCAGCATTGGTGAACAAGCTCTGTAATGATTTTAAACTAGCCGAACTGACTGCCGATGATTTTAAGTGCTTAATTTTCGCACAAGGTCTAGTATCTGCAGAAGACGCCGAAATCAGACGACGGGTACTGACTAAGCTTGAGAACGAACAAGGATTGACTCTCCAAAAACTGTCAAAGAGTAATATCTGTAAAGCGTGACTCAAACACTATCGAGGAATCAGGTGTGACTCAGATTAATCAGAAGTAAGTCTACCTCCTATTCCCCTCAAAAAGACAAAAGGCAAATCTCATGTCCTAAATTACGCAGTAACTAAAACTCAAATAGGTTAAAGAAACTGCCCGGACCATGTTACCATTGTGGTAAATGGCATTGGATGATGGATGTTCCAGTTAAGAACAAAAAATATTGCAAAAATTGCAATAAAAGTGGTCATACGTTAACTTCGTGCTGGTACGCCAACAGAACGAGAAAACCCCAAAATAAAATTAGGCAAGCTCAATCTGACAATATTGTCGATAGGAATTTAAGAAAATATGTAACTGTGGGTATTTTCAATAAGTCCATTAAATTCCAGCTTGACTCGGGTTCTGATATTTCAACCATTAACTGGCGTACTTGGCGAAAATTGAACAAGCCGACCTTATTAAAAACGGATAAAACAGCAAAATCCGTAACTGGTGAAAATATTAACATTTTAGGTGAGGTAATACTTACAGTAACACTAAATGGAGTTACCAAAAGCCTACGTATTAAAAACTTCAGCCAACTTATTTGGAACTGATTGGATAGAAAAATTCAATCTTTGGGATTGCCCAATGAGTACATTTTGTCGCAAGATACAAAGTACAACGTCCAATTTGGGAAATCTAAAAAAGGAACTCAAGCAACAATTTTCCCAGGTTTTTTCTGGTGGCCTTGGGAAATGTACTAAAATGAAAGCTAAGTTCAAGGTGAAGGACGGTGCACAACCGGTATTCAAAAAGAAACGGAATGTCCCTTTCGCTGCTCAAGAGCAAATCAATAAAGAGTTAGATAGACTCAAACAAGCAGGTATTCTGTCAAAAACAGATTTCAGCGAGTGGGCAGCACCTACAGTCTACGTAAAAAAGAAGTCCAATCAAATACGAGTATGCGCAGATTTTTCCACAGGGTTAAACGATGCCTTGCAAGATCACCACTATCCTCTCCCAAGCCCTGAAGAAATTTTCAATAAACTCAATGGTGGAAAATTTTTTTCTAAAATCGACCTCTCAGACGCATACCTTCAGATAGAGGTGGAAGAACAAAGTTCCAAATTTCTCTGCATAAACACCCATAGAGGGTTGTACAAATACAACAGGCTGACTTTTGGAGTAAAGGTTGCGCCTGCAATTTTCCAGCAGGTCATGGACGCCATGCTGGGCGATATTGAGTACGCAACAGCCTATTTGGATGATATACTAGTTACTAGTAAAACTACGACAGAGCACCGGAACCATATAATAAACGTATTCGAAAAGATACAAGAATACGGATTTAAGGTTAAGGAGGAAAAGTGTGACTTTTTCTTACCAGAGATTAAATACTTAGGACACATCATTAATAAAGATGGTTGTCGGCCGGATCCAGAAAGAGCCAATGCGATCAGAAACATGCCGGCCACAGATAACGTTCAAGTGTTACAAAGCTTCCTCGGCCTAGCTAATTTTTACCAAGGGTTCATTAAGAATACGCAAAATTTGAGAGGGCCTCTAAACCAACTTTTAAAAAAGGACAAACCATGGTCATGGACCCCGGAATGCCAAGACGCATTCGAGAAGATCAAGAAAACTCTTACTTCAGACCTCTCCCTCACACATTTCGACCCTAGTCTCGACATCATAGTCGCAAGTGATGCAAGCTCGTACGGCATAGGCGCTTGCATATTACATAAACTGCCAGATGGTTCGCGAAAAGCTGTGGCTCACACATCAAAATCTCTACTTCCAGCTGAGAAACAATAAATCCCAAGAGGAAAAAGTATTAAGTTTTATTTTTTTCTCTCCTTTTCAAAAAGAAAACTCTTTGGAAGGGGGATATTGTGAGACCGGAAACTACCTACACAATAGACTCTTCCAGGCCTATATTAAGTAGGCGACATAGCACTCTACAAGAGAGTGAGGGAGAGTGATAGAGACTGACAGAGAGTGACAGTGAGAGTCTAGTATGACTACCAGTGTTGGACACTAACTTATAGTAAGCTCTGCTTACACTATCTCTGTAACTTGTTGTTAATATATCTTTCTTACATCTAATCCGTGTTCCGTGTTTTACCTCTGTGGGCCCAACTTTGGCACCCACATCAATATCTATCTCAGTCTGTTCATATCTATCTGTCTATCTATCTATCACAGAATATAAATAAATATCTCTCTCTGTCTTGTTATGTTTATTACAAGAAATAGATATCTATTTATCAATCTCAATCTATCTATCTATCTATCTATCTATCACAGTTTGTTCATATCTATCTCAGTCTGTCCATATCTATCTATCTATCTATCTATCTATCTATCTATAACAGTTTGTTCATATCTATCTCTTTATCCCATTCTGTTCATATCTATCTCAGTCTGTTCATGTCTATCTCAGATAGATATGAATAGACTAAGCCTGTTCATATCTATTTATCTATTACAGTTTTTCATATCCATTTCTGTTCATATCTATGTCTTTATCGCAGTCTGCTCATATCTCTCTATTCCAATCTGTTCATATCTATCTATTCCAATCTGTTCATATCTATCTATTCCAATCCGTTCATATCTCTCTATTCCACTCCTTTCTTATTTATCTATTCCAATCTGTTTATATCTCTCTATTCCAATCTGTTCATATCTCTCTATTCAAATCTGTTCATATCACTCTATTCCAATCTGTTCATATCTATTCCAATCCATTCATATCTCTCTATTCCAATCCATTCATATCTCTCTATTCCAGTCCATTCATATCCCTCTATTCCAATCCTTTCTTATTTATCTATTCCAATCCATCCATATCTCTCTATTCCAATCCGTTCTTATCTATTTCAATCCATTCATATCTATCTATTCCAATCTGTTCATATCTATTCCAATCCATTCATATCTCTCTATTCCAATCCATTCATATCTCTCTATTCCAGTCCATTCATATCCCTCTATTCCAATCCTTTCTTATTTATCTATTCCAATCCATCCATATCTCTCTATTCCAATCCGTTCTTATCTATTTCAATCCATTCATATCTATCTATTCCAATCTGTTCATATCTCTCTGTTCCAATCCATTCATATCTCTATATTCCAATCCATTTACATCTATCTATTCCAATCTGTCCATATCTCTCTATTCCAATCTGTTCATATCTCTCTATTCCAATCCATTCATATCTATCTATTCCAATCCATTCATATCTATCTATTCCAATCCGTTCATATTTCTCTATTTATCTTATTTATATCTTTATTCCTTGAATGAAGATAACGCAATCATGAAATATAATGTTGCTTGGAGTCAATATAGCCATATTGAATTCTGTAGCAAGGAGGATATAAGGCTTGTTCCCAGTTACCTCTTTCCCCTGATGATTCTCAACATCAGTATATATGTGCTATTTCAACAAATCCAACTTATATTCTGGGGAGATGTGTTCATTTCCACAATATTCACCTGTTTCAATCAGATTACATTTTTGCTTAACCAGACGTTGAATTGTAATTTCAGTTTTAGTAATAGATACTTCAAAAGTATCCTAAAGTATGTTCAACGGTGAATTAAATTGTACTGGTTGTGTATTCTGTGCATATCTAGATTTTAATTGATGTATATGTGTCTTTTTACAAAATAATCTACTTTCGACAATGTACATCATACTACCAAGACATCTAATAATTTTTCCTTCATGCCAATTTTTATTTCTGGCCTTAAAGCTTTTAAAGAAGGCTTTATTGCTGTTCATAAATGATCTGGTAGTTTCTAATTGTTGACATTTCTTTTTATTCTCTGGGAGTTACTTGTCAAAAATGGATCTAACTTTCCTAGCAAACATGAGCTCTGCAGGTGATATTTTTGCAACGAGGTTTGCATTTGATATCATTCGATATACGCTCAAAAAATTCTTGTAGTGCCATTTCTTCAGCTTCCAAATATTTAGCTTTTCTTAATGCCATTTTGAAGGTGTCAACAATCTACTCAGCTTGACCATTTGACCTTGGATGATAAACCATGTTGTCAAATGTTCAACTGCATAGTTTTTACAGAAATTTTTAAACTCACTAGAAGTAAATTGAGTTCCATTATTGGATACCACACCACTGTCATGTACTCTGAACCTTGCAAAAAGTTTGCATAAGAATTTAATCATTATTGTAGTAAGAGATCATTTATACTTTAATATCTTAGGCCATTTTGTGAAACTGTCAAACACAATTAAATAGCATAAACAGTTTAGTGGTTCAGCAAAGTCTGTATGTAGTCTTGTCGATGGTTAATCAGTACTCGGCCATGCCTGATAATTTACAGGTGATAATTTTGTTGCTGAATACATTTTCTAACTGTTCTTTGAATATCTTTGTCCAACTTTGGCCAATAAATGTAGCTTTACATCAAGGACATCATTCTCACTATTCTTGGATGTGCTACATGGACATGTTTTAAAATCCTTTTTTGTAGTGACAAAGGAATTACTACTCTATCCGTGTACAAAAGTACTCCATCACAAATAGAAAATGTATTATTGTTAGCAAGTTTAATTTTAGTTTCACTCAATTTCAACTTTACGTCATTCATAGTTATTTGAATAAACATATCCTTTTTAGAATAAATTTTGATACCGTCTATCATGACCGGCAATTCTTTTATAGTGTTATAGATCAGGTTTTTAATTTCACTTTCAGATTCCAGTGAAGAAATCATAGTATCTTCAAATCTTCCTTAGATTTCAATATCACGCTGGATAAGCCATCTGCATGTCCCAATTTTCTGACAACAGAAATTCCATCTGTTCATATCTATCTCTATATTTTGCAGGTTTCCAATATCAAAGTGAAGCTGTAGAAACCTATTTACTGATATCATATATATATATATATATATATAGAGAGAGAGAGAGAGAGAGAGAAAGAGAGAGAGAAATAAAACAAAATATATATATATATATATATAAAACAATATATATATATATATATATATATATATATATAAAACAATATATATATATATATATATATATATATATATATATATGGTAGAAGAATGACAATAGGAAAAAAATCTTAGATTTTTATCAACTCGTTTCATCTTCCAGATTATCAAGGCAAAATTGAAGCAAAATGCTTTTGTTTTCATGTTTTGTATGGAGAGGAAACGTGTCAGCAAAAAACTAAGATTTTTTCCTATTGTCATTCTTCTCCCAATTTGTCTTATTAGCAGAATTGTTCTAAGAATCTCACTATTAATATATATATATATATATATGGAGATAATGAGACAAATCAGAAAAACCTTTTTAGACAATACCTAATAAATTCCAGTCTGATAAGAACAGAAAAGAAAACACACTGAAAGTGCTCTGATCTCACAATTTTACACTGTCAACCTCTGACTGAGCTTATATACAATATCATTCATTATTGGATATGAACTAATAGAAATAAAAAGAAACAAACCTATCCAGATTGGGATAATTTCAAATCCAGCACCCATTAACAGCTTCAATATCATAAAAAAAAGACTTTCTGGTTATTGGATAAGGCTCTTTATTAGTTTCCACAACTGCATCATCACTGATGTTAAATGAAAGTGACAAACTATGGCAGTATTTCTCAACTGGTATTCCCCAGGACCCTAGTTTTTAGGAAGAGGTCGCTAGGGGTTCTGTGAGAAACCACGATAAATAGGGTAAGGAATTTTGTGTAATTTTTATTTGTAAATTTACTATACATGCACAGCCTATTGTTGGTAGATTCTTGGTTATTATAATAAAATATAAAATTGATAGACATTAATAATAGTATATAATAATTTTTATGTAGGTGCTCTCTGAGACATGAAGACTATTTCAAGGGTTCCACAAGACTAAAAATGGTTGAGAAACGATGGTCTATGAAGTAGTGACATGACTTTGCTCTTAAGAAAAAGTTTAAGGGATAACAAAGTGATGTACCCATTCCTTTGGGATAGGAAAGACTTGATCTTCCAGGATCTCCTGAAAAACTGGACCAGCCCTCAAGATAAAAATAACTTGTATTATATTGTTCGATGACATGTGATCAGTAGTCAACATTTCCAATTGTTTGGGATCTGCCATAACAGAAGTTTTAATTATAGCTTCATAACCTGCAAAGCTAGAAAGAGGTCAGTTATTTAATTTTCTCCCCCTCTTGCCTTGTTGTCTTTCAATTTTTTAACCCTAGCCTGGGCTGCTAAAAATCAGATCCAAATCTCAACAAATAATTTCACTTGCAACAAAATAATGCCAAGTTCCACACCAATTTTAAGATCACAGATCTCATTAGAAATTTTGGTTGGACCATCCAATTGCAACCATCATTTAGTCTGGGTTTGGCACTGAGGGATTTTTATTTTTATAAGATGATAAAAGATGGATGATTAGGACAACATTTTCCTGACAATGTTATGATCACTGCTGCTGTAAAAAAAGGTGCAGTTGCTTTTGTGGATATAGACAATTTATGATCACTATCATCATGCAAACAATAATATTTATCTACTCCATAATGTTCTGTTATTATAGAAAAATTGCACACAGCCAATCTTTCACAACACTATCTGCAATTTCAACTGACAGAGGTCTTCAATATGGCCACTAGTAAGAAACAGAAGTTGGCATGCTGTAAAATATTTGGGTTCCTCTCATACTTGCTATATAAATGCTGAAACTGATAGGGGAGCAAAAGAAACAAATTGTTTGGATATTTAAAAACAATACTTTTTTCTCTGTGTATCTTTTTTGATGATTGTGTTCTCAACATAAAATAAAAACTGTATATACTTCAACATCTCAAAAGTTGGGTTGTTTAATTTTATGACATTTCAATAATGGTTGCGTTATTTAATGTCAGACCCAATCCTTTTCTATCATATTTGAATTTATAGGTATTTACTTGATTCAGTGATAAGTCAATATTGATCATTGATATTTCAGTTTACAAGCATTTATTTAATTTGGAAATAGTTAAATATTGGTTATTTATGTTTAAATCTATAAGTTTTTACTTGGTTTATGGATATGTAGCATATATATTCATGTATAAGCCTCCTTCATGTATAGTATGACCTCTGAATTTTCTGAAAAAAATCTGATTTTTTTTTACATAGCTTGTATATAATGTGACCCTTGAGCTTCTGAGCAATACTAGTAAGCCTACCATAGTCAAATATTGCAGTACTGGAGATCATCCTGGACATATTTTATAGCAAATAAATGGTCTTCATTCTTTTTTGTACAAATCTACCCTCAAAATGGTGAGAAAAAACATTTACTGTAAAATATCTGATATGAAGATTTAGATACTGTACAAACAGAGGAAAAACTAACAAGTAGCTACAGTTAGGAGACAAAGTGCAGACTAAACAAATTTACATGTACAGTTGAGGTTAGCCAAAGGTACTGTGAGGAATCTAGGTCTACTGAATTTGGTTATGGTCACTGAAAATGTATCAATTTTAACCCCTTCCAAAAAAATGGACCTGTGTATAATTCTGTCCAATTGTCAATCATCTTAATTACCTTCTTGTCATTTGGATACTATGATGAGTACATGCCCAACCCACTCTTCTATAACTGAATCACCAGGTTGACTGATATATCTTTTTTCATCTTTGACACTTGCCTTCCAATTATGGACACTATTTCATCTTAACTATTTGCCCATACCTGGGATCCTAACAGGTGCTACTACCAAAGGTTAGAGTGAGCCTGGGAACAACAGCAATTAAGATATAGTTTCACACTCTTCAAAACCTCTCAATCAGAGGCTTTGCTGCCAGATGTTGTTTATCATCATACCCAGGACAAGGCAATAGTGGCATCCCAAATTTCCTGGAAGCAGTTCTATAAAGGCAGGTAATCTTTAAGAACCTATTTTGCTTATTTTCTTTTCAATCTGAGAATGGAAACAAATCACCTTATTGTATCAAAAAGAATTAATTTATTTATTTATTAAGATATTTCCAGATTGAAATTCTGTTCTCATCATATTTCTGTTCAGAAGTATGATACTTTTTAACTCTAGTGTCTTCAGCCATGTTATGGGTTCTTAGCCACATTCAGACTGAATCGCTACAGTCCCAAAGATCTAATGGACAACCTATCAAATTTATGATTTGAAGATTTGCCACATTTTTAACTTAAGATGATTTTTGTCAGGATAAATTATGTTCATCACAGAAAACCCTTTTTAAGCCTGTGCAGAACTTACAGTAATGGTATTAATTATATTTTTAACTCTTTGGATAGTTTTGGATACAACATTTTTATAGTAATTTCTTGTTACATTTTCAACGTAATCATAGAAATCATTGTTATGGTAGGGAGTGTGTGTTACTAGGTATGTGCATAGCGTAATTAATATTTTACTTAGATCATTGGCTATTAATATATAAGATTATTTTCGGATAAGTCAACAAAAATTACATTCTCATCATATTTCTGTTCAGAATTATGATGCTTTTTGACTCTAGTGTCATCAGCTGTATTATGATTTCTTAGCAATATTTGAACTGAATCGCTGTAGTCCCAAAGATCCAATGGAAGGCCTATCAAATTTATGACAAGAATATTTGCCATATTTTTAACTTCAAGATGATTTCTTTTGTCAGAAAAAATTATGTCCATCACAGCAAACCCTATTTCAGCCTCTGCAGAACTTACAGCAATGGCATTAATTATATTTTTAGCTATTATATATTGGCTATTAACATATAAGATTATTTTCAGATAATCCAACAACCAGTTTTCTAAGCTTTTATAATTTTAAAAATCAGTTTATCTGAACTGGTAGGATGCTACCACTGCTAGTAGGCCTATCATAGTCAAATATTTGTAGGGACATTATTATTATTATAAATAAATAAATAAAAATAAAATATAAAATAATAATAATAAAAATTGTAAATAAAATAAAATAAAACAATAACATAAAAATGTTGTTTAAAATAAATAAAAAATAAAAATAATAAAAAGTTCTCCCAGCATGCAACAAAAACTGTTCCTGACAGAAATACAAACATCCTACCAAAAGACATTAAATTCAATCTCTTCACCCTGAACCTTCATACGGGCAACACATGTCCGACTTTTCTTCGTGATATGGCATGTAATAATACAAAGTAACTTCTTCCTCTCATTACATGTGCCATGATACAATTGTAACTTAAAAAAATACACACACTAAAACACAAAAAATATAAATAAATTGTATAAAATCAACATATAATTTACCATGCTTTTCCTGTTATTTCTGTATGTTTTATTTCTTGTCAAGTCTGCTTTCATCTCTGTGAAAGCAAGGCTACTTTCTGCTGTTATGATGTGAATGTCCCCCCACCACCACATATTGCAATACCAGGCATCATCTTGGACATATTCTATAGCAAATAAATCGTCTTCATTTTTTTTTTGTACAGAGCTACTCCAAAATGTTGAGAAAAACTAGTTACGCTAAAATATTTGACACAAAAATTTAAATATCATACTTTTGTTTTCATTATGTAATAGAGAATTATAGGATAAAATGCAACCAGTAGATGTAAAGAATATAAATAAATAAAAATAGATATAAATAAAGAGAGGAAGACAGAATAAGGAACACAACTGAAAAATACACGGTATAGATACGAGTCAGACAAAAAAAGTGTCGTTGAAAAAGCAATATCTCAGTGATGTAAACACGTGCTAACGAAGACTGACATAAATTGGAGAAAGGAAAAAAACATTGTTAATTCTTCATTTATAAAAGGCATTTGTAGATTTTAAGTGGCACACGTATCAAATGACATTTTGACGTTCATAGAACAATAGAAAGAAAGAATTTAGGCTATGGGAGGCAGGCTAAGGGAGATTGTACCATTAAGGTTAGCCAAAGGTACCACGAAAATGTAGGCTTGCTAGGTAGATTACAGTCACCAAAAATATATGAATTATAACTATTCTAGGAAATATTTACTTATGTATAATAGAACTCGTCAAAGAAAATACATGATTTTTAAACTCTTCAAAAAAAATATCCATATAGAGTGCAACCCCCTATTTTTTGTATAAAAAAACTGATGATAAAGATTTGCACTATACATAAGTATATACTATATCGATGGTATATATTGTAAAAATTGTGTTCCATCTGAATGTATGTATAAGTCTTTCAGAAAAAAAATTTCTTCATACTTACAGGGTAGAATCATTTTTGTTGTTTTGTCATCGATTCATTTAAAGGCATCATGTATCTTGTTGGCAAGCCTCCATGGCTTAAGCTAGGAAGGCATTTTACAATTGTGTACAGTCCTTTGTAAACTTTTGTTTTCTACATATTATTTTCCATAATGCCTCACAAAAATGGATTCATACCTTTCCTAAAGGTATTAACATGTAAATGAATGTAATGAATTTGACTGGAATTCGAATTCGGCTCTCCAGTTCCTCAATCCCAGTCGCTATCCATTACTCCACCGTGCTTCCATCAGTCTTAACCCTCTCAACAGAGGACTTAATGCAAGTAAATATGTGGAACTGAGATGATGAAAGTTGTCAGAAAACCCACACAGAGGATTTCATTAGATTTGTGAAAGTATATATAAGACCATCTGCACTCTGAGATTATATATATATATATATATATATATATATATATATATATATATATATATATATATATAAATGATAGAAAAGGAAGATTTCAGATAATTAAGTAATTCATCGAGTCTAGAAGAAGCCTCAACAGAATGCAGAAAGCACTGGACGGCCATTTCGTCCTATATTTGGGACTCATCAGCAGTGCGCATCCACTACCGATAATTGAAACCCGGACAGCTACATTGACAAGTAAGCGTCATATCAACTGTACTAACGAGCCTCGGTGACAAAGAGGTAGTGAACTAGACTTGATATTGTGCCGCTTGTTTATATATTCCATGGTTCCAAGTTTCTTTACCCATAGGACTGTGCCTCCAAGAGCCACAACTACTATATATATATATATATATATATATATATATATATATATAAATATAAAAGTGAACATAGAAGTCAACACTTAGAGGCGACAGTCTGTTTCATGCTATATGCAATCGTCAGGCCTGACGATTGCATAAAGCATGAAACAGACTGTCGCCTATAAGTATTGACTTCTATGTTCACTTTTATATTTACACACGCTCTATCTCCGATATTGAGCACTTTATTCCATAAATATAGCACACCTTAAGACTATATATATATATATATATATATATATATATATATATATATATATATAATGCACCACACAAGTTTCCTTTTACAATCAATTAGGAAATATGTACGCACAAACTGATAGTGTCCTCTTGAGTTCACCTGTCACTCCAACGCTGTCAGAATCTTACAAGTCAACGCTAGAAAATGAAATCTTTAAAAAAAAAAAAATCTAAACCATGAACTGACACCCACTATGTCGACAATATATATTAACAAACAATAAAGACAGTCAAAAAATTGAGAAAACTCCATTTTTAATTTCACATGAACTAATGTATTGAGCTGAATTTTTTTGCATAAATTTTAACCCCTCCAGAAAAGATTTCCCTCTGTATAGTGTCACTGGTCACTGAAAATGCATGATTTCTAACCTCTTCAAAAAGAATACCTGTGTAGAGTGTGACCCCCTATTTTTTGTATAAAAAAAACGGATTATCAAAATTTGCACTATACTCAAGTGTATGCGGGTATGTAAAAAAGTGTTCTGTGTCTGAGAACTTGCTCTATCTTGTTAGTGTTGTGTGCTCTGTATTTGTTGTAAATTCTGTGTAAATAAATAGGAAATTTTACTTTTGGAGGGTGCTGCACATATAAGAATATATGTAGAGGGTGCTGACAAGTTTTCAGCCTGATCATTTTTGATCTGTTCCCATAAAAAATCAGTTTTGATCAGATATTAGGAAATGGCTCAGGCTGAAAACTTTTCAATCATACCCACCCCCACCAATATCAAATATTCATGTAATAATTATATATTAAACATAAATATAAAGTCTGTCTATTTACATTGTTTGGACTGTTGTCCTCATCTTTATTGTCACATTCATGACGTTTCAGCTGTTGTACACTCTGGCCTTCTTCAGGATCTATCTATATTTCTGAGATAAGGTATTGTAACTATTTACATCGTTCGGACTGTTGTCCTCATCTTTAATGCCACATTCATGATGTTTCGGCCATTGTACGCTTTGGCCTTCTTCAGGATCTGTCTATATTTCTAAGATGAGGTATTGTAACTATTTACAGTATTTACATTGTTTGGACTCTTGCCCTCATCTTTACTGCTACATTAATGATGTTTCGGCTGTTGTACACTCTGACCTTCTTCAGGTGATATTTGTTAGAATTTCAAACTGAACCCTTTATTTAGTCCATGGGGGTAGATTGTTCTAATTCCATGTACCATGCCTTTGGATATCAGTTTTTAGTCAATTTGCCTTGATAACTCTCCAAGTTTTTGTTCTCTCTGCCATGGCCAGCTCTTTGGGTCAAGTCATTTTTGGATCAATCAACCAATGTTTTTATCCACTGGGCCATATGTCCTTGGTGGCATTAGTCTGTGAATTTTTGGGACTCATAAACCTAATATCTCAGTAAAAATTTTTACCAGAGCTCATATTACAATTTTTTGTTATTGCTGTTTTTCTCTAGCTTTCTCTATTACTGGTTCCCATATTGTATTCATTGTATTCCTATGCTTGGCCCGCTTAGGAGATTTTTGTAGCCTAGCATATATGTCAATTCCTTAGGTTTTCCTATTTTCCAGTGATGTTCTCTGTCTATTATTTCATCTTCATCCCACAGAGGGCAGTGATTTCCCTTTTTCCTCCATATATGGTCAGCCATGTCTGAATGTAGCAATAAAAACGAGGACAACTGTCTGAACAATGTAAATAGTGTAAATATATATATATATATATATATATATATATATATATATATATATATATTTATAAAGTATACAAATATATTTTTTAAATTTTAGCTAATGCTGGACAATCTCCTTAAAGATAAAGAAGAGACTTGAAGCAACAAAAATGTGGTTCTACCATGGACTGAACATGTGAGTAACAACAAAGAAAAAGGAAACTTATACTTACCATCAGGAAGAGACAGTTGAAATTTCTAGGGTACATAATGAGGAAAGAGGGCTTGGAAAATGTGACACTCACAGGATATACTGAGGGCAAGAGGGAAAAATGACACATAACATGCCTTGTGAGTTTGAGTAAATGGATGGAGGAACAAGGTTTAGGAGAAATAACAAAAAGATAAAATTTATTAAGAGCTACAAAGGACAAGAAATTGTGGAGAGCCATAGATAAATAATAAACAGGGATAGATAGATAGATAGATAGATAGATAGATAGATAATGAAGATAGATAGATAGATAGATATGAACAGACTGAGATAGATAGATAGATAGATAGATAATGAACAGACTGAGATAGATAGATAGATATGAACAGACTGAGATAGATAGATAGATAGATAGATAGATAGATAGATAGATAGATAATGAAGATAGATAGATAGATAGATAGATAATGAACAGACAGAGATAGATAGATAGATAGATAGATAGATAGATAATGAATATAGATAGATAGATAGATAGATAGATAGATATGAGCAGACTGAGATAAATAGATAGATAGATAGATAGATAATGAATATAGATAGATAGATAGATATATAATGAACAGACTGAGATAGATATGAACAGACAGAGTGTCATATAGGACATAAATGAATGAAATCGCCCATTTATGTAAATTAGTGGATTTGAGCAAGGCAGTGGGGTGGGGTGGGGGGTAGCATTAGGTCCAGTGTTAAGTACACCTTCATGTGGTAAACCTTCGTGCAGTAAACCTTCTATTTCATTACTTACCTGAGAGTTTGTCTTGTTTATTTCACTCTCTTTTCTTGTAAACATGAGATACAACACAGAGTTAGATAGATAAATAGATATGAACAGAGATAGATAGATAGATAGATAGATAGATAATGACCAGAGATAGATAAAAATTGAATGAACAGATAAATAATGACCAGAGATAGATAGATAGATAGATAGATTGACAGATAAAACACAGACTGAGATCAATAGATGGATAAATAAATAATGAAGAGACTGAGATAGATAAATATGAATAGATATGAAATAGATCGAATATACCACACAGACTGAAATCGAAAGAAAATGTATACTGCACGACTTATATAGACAGATACAAGATAAATATGAACAGGTGTAAGATAGATATGGTTAGATATGAAATAGATATGGACATAGATATGAACAGATAGATAACTATATCTAAATTTGGGTAAAAAGTCTGTGATTTGATGTCTAAATTTATTTTTTTTTAATCATATCCCATGAAAGGCAATAAAGTCACTAAGACAGAACTGTGAAAGAACAAGAAAGAGAAACATTAGGGAGTGAAAATAACAGAAGACTAATAAAGACAGTAGATCGCAATTGACATTGCATTTAAATTTTTGAAGATAAAACTTGGTTGTAAAGCAAGAAGCTGGAAAGACTTTCACAAAGTGCAAGAAAAGAAACCGTTAGTTTAGAACTTACAGTTACATCTAGACTATTCAACTGTGGACTAATGAGATCTAACTGCCAATCTAGTACTGCACTTAAATTTGTAAAGTCTAGGTACCATCATGAAGAGGTCATCTGACAAATTATCATGAAAGTATTTATAGAAAAGGCACAGGGAAGCTACATTATGGTGGTGAGAAAGTAACTGAAACCGAGATGCCAGGTCAGAACTAATAATATTGTGGATTTTTCTTTGGATTTTATCAAGAATCTCCAGATAAGATCTGGTAGCAGTATACAAAGCATGGGTGAATGGTAGACTTATAAAAGATGTCTTTTTGAAATATCCCTTTCCATTACCCTGATTAACAGACCTAAGCTAATAAATTGTTATGTTGATGTAAGAGTTGTTAAAAGATTACCAAGAATTGGGATTTTTTTTTTTTTTTTGGTTTTAATAATGTAATCAATTTATCCCCATTCACTGAAAATGAAAGCAAAAACCGGATATTATGAATTAAGAAATCATCCTATTTTGTGGTTGAAAGGGTTTGGACAATTTTACGTTTGTTTTGTTTCTTTCTTTTTGTCAAAACTTAATTTAAACATTGAAAAAATTCAATTTATTTTATGCAACTTTTGTGATTAAAGGGACGTAATCAACGGGTTTTCAGAAAATTGATTTTTCTTATAAAAAATGATCTTCAAATTACAAGAAAATTGTTTCCCTTTTAAACTGGACACAAAAAAATATTGAGACATTTAATTTAAAAAAAAAAATTCTTTCTTAGCGTATTTCTCACTGTATAAGACGAACTTTCTTTACACAAAATTTAATGTCAAATACTGTTTTACGCCCTACACTGAATGTATGAGTAATAATTAAATTAAAACTATATTGTCATAAATATAAAAGCTAAAAAAGCACAACTGGCTGTCGTTTTTTAACAAGCCAACTTCAACCTTTTTTGATGTTAAGGACTTTTAGAGAATTTAGAGGCAGAAAATGGAACAACATTATTTATGAAGCAAAAAGATTTTTTTCTATGATCCCCATTAAACGAGGGAAAAGACTGCTGCTTCTACAGGTGTGCATATAGGTGAAGAACTTGTGGAAAAAAAGAAAGTCTAAGTAATTAAAATTAAAGTCATTGAAATTTAAGAAATGTGGTACAGCTACTAACTAATTTTCTTTCATTATATAGTGGATCCAATGACGAGATGTCTGATTCATTTCAAACTCATAGTGAAAAAAGAAAACAAAACATGGATTTTTGTCGATTTTTAACCAAATTCAATGACATGATTATTTTTATATGCTTAATCAAAATTTCGCACGTTCTAAAAAGGATGAAAATATATAATTTAATAATCAAAAAATCCTTTGGTCTTTCCTCTTAATAATAACAAAGACTTTGACGATAAAACTTTTTTTAAAGTTTCAGCCATTTTTTCATCATGGCATGCTCATTTTTTCAGCGAAGCTGTGGAGATTTCTAAATAGATAATTTTTAGAATATTGAATTGAATTTTTCTACTTTCAAGTACAACTGTAGCTTTTTTTTCTTTTACCAAAACCTTTTTCTTCAAAATAAGGGTACATCTTATACACCAGTTCAGTATAAAAAATACAGTATTTGCCACTTTTCATGTATTGTTGAATATGGTGTTTGTATTAAGAAGTTAAGAAAAAGATATATTCAGAAAATGATTTAAAAAATAAAAAAAAAACTAAAAATAAAACATGCAAAGAATTGTTTAAAATACATTTTTTAATCTTTTGACACATGTTATGGCTTCTTCCTTAAGTTTAAATTTCTTAGATCGTTTTTATTTTTGAGTAAAAAAAAAAAAAAAAAAGAATGGATTTTTTAAAAAATTTACTTTATGACAAGTTTACATTTTTAAAACTTTTCCCGTTTTTTTTTTTTACATTTATGTTCTTTTAAAATTAAAATAAAAAAGAAAAGAATTTTTGTTTGTAGACAAATCCTTTTCCATTCGGCATTCCAGTTAGTTTATTTAATGAACAATGTTTACCCTTTGTGCCCACAAAAATAAAAAAAAACCCCCCAAAAAAACGATGTGTCAAAAAAGGACAGTTATTCACTTGACACGCCTATTTGACTCTCTTTCAAAAAGCGACTAAAATCTTAATAAAACCCAAAATACACATTTTCTTTATTCTTGGGAACTGAGAAGATATGAAACACTATTGAATAAAAACTTCTTTCCATAATTATTTACGGTAAATAATAAATATTGCATTATAGTTGGTTTGGTTTCGTTTTTTGATTTTGCCATTTTTTTATAAATTTTTGTTTGAATAAAAAGATTTCTTTTCCATTTTATTTAGGTTCCTCCACAGATTTACTAAAAATTGAGCATATGATGATGAAAAAATGCCACAAACCTATAATCATAAATGTTTTATCGACAAAATCTTTGTTATAATTAAGGAGAAAGACTAAAAAGGATTTTTTGGGGATTATTTATTTTTATTTTAAATTAAAATATAATTAAAATTTTTAATTATATTATTTCATCTTTTTCAGAATATTCGAAATTTTGGTTAAAAATCTTGTTTTTTTCTAGCGGGATTCAGTCAGGGGCAAAGATTTAGTACAAGAAGACTTATAAGATTAGCATCTTTTTTTGCAGTGAAAAACATTGATTTAGAAATTCCTGCAAAAATCAAATAATTGTCGGATTTTAATGAAACTTTCCGTACTTAATCACAAATGAATTAAATTATTTTAGAAATATTTCTCTTTTTTAGAAAATCTTGCTAAAATTTTTTTTTATATCTGTTTTACACCACCATCACCACCACCTATTTATTTTAATTTTATGAAATTTCGAGAAATTAATTTTTGTACCACTTAATTAGTTATATATAGAACTTTTTGGCTAATTTAAATGATCAATTTGATTTTGTAAAACAGGACCCCCAGTTACTGGAAATCTGCTCAAAATTGTAAAAAAAAAAATGTAATAAAACTAAGACATTATTCAATTAGAAAAGTTTTTAAATGCTTTAGTTTTATGAATAAGATAATTAAGGGCACTATTGTCTTAAGAAAGAAAAATCTTTCGTTGAATAATGGATTTTTATCAGAATTGTTTTCAAATTTTAATTAGAATAATTTATAAACTTTTCTGTATTCATTTGTAGTACTGGTTAGATGATATTGTTATTAAGTAAAAACTATATTTACTAACCATGAATGACAAAGTTTACAAGCCAGTGACAACGAATATTTTAAATTTTGAATTTTGGGGGGCGATTTTTATAAACATGGACATCCACACACAACATTATGAGAAAATAAGTGCCATAACTAAAGTAAATTTAAAGCTAAAGTACCTAAAATTCAATAAAACAATAAATTCGGGAGAATATTTTCCTAAATTGTTAGGATTACTGGGTAGTTAAAACATATATAAAAATGGCACTCATGTTATATTCCTCAAGAAATTTTAGATCTGCCCACTGGAGAAAAAAATTAAATAAACTTCCATCTGTCAACACCTACCTCTGTATTAAAAAATGCATTTTTGCAATATCTTAAACAAAAAGTAATATTTGTTTCAAATCAGATTCATTAAACTTTAATTCAGCTAATATCCCTCAAATAAAGTTTCAGAAAAGTATATTTTTAATTTTTGAAAAATTTTTTAAATAAAAAGAATTGCATTGCGATGAAAGATGGCAAAAAATGGCGCTAAAATCAGCTATTTTTTAGTAATTTCTAAACAAAAACTCCTTCCGGTCAATTTAAATTAGTTTCTGAAATATGGTAAAGGATTTTGCTTATTGGAAATATTAAATTTAATCTATTAGCTTGAAATTAAAACTAAAATAAAAGATTCAAAAATGATTTTTAATTCTTAAAAATTAAAGTTAAACTTTGGGTATGGTGTTTCTTTAGAGGTACCTAATTTTATTTCTTTATAAAATATTAAATAATAAATGTTTATCATGAGTAAATAAGATAGAATAAAAATAAAATTTATCACTTAGCAATTTTATATTGTATTCAGCAATCCAATTCCATTTAGTCAAAGTTTAGAATAATAAATTCAGCATTCAGTATTTAAGAAATCAGGTAAACCATCAAATCCTTCTATCTCTTTTTGGCCAAGGACTAGAGCAAAGGATTCCCAACATGGGGTGCATGCCCCACCGGTGGGGCATGGTAATATTTTGGTGGGGCATTCAGCTTATTATACCAACATGAGCTCAAATTTCATTTTGCATTATTATTTCATTATTAAAATGATCAAAGTATATTAGAGAATAAGCTTTCATTCAAATATTTTATATTTTTGCCTTTCAGGTCTTTATTATATGTTTTGAAACTATATAGATTTAACTGTCTTTTTGTTTTTAAACTGAGTGCAAGTACGCACTACCCAAGCCAGAAATTGAACTCACAACCACTATGTCACCAAATTCACAAACTAAGGCTTTTATTTACCATGAGACAATGATCTAGTGGATAAATTAGCATTACCATAAGCTGAATTCCACATGTATTATCTATCATAAAATATCTTGATAAAAATCTTTAACATTCTGTTCATTAGATAGATAGATAGATAGATTTCAATTAAAAGGTGCAATTATAATTTATAAATTCATGAATCATTCATACAAAAAACAAATATAGAGGTTAATGATTTAAATGGCGAGAATACATCATCGCAAACAATATAAATAAGATACATCAACCCCGAACATGTATATGAATGATATGATCCCCATTTATAAATTCTAGTTACATAAGGTCTTTTTAATTTTTTACAAGCTTTCGTCTGTTCCTACAGACATCATCAGGTATGGAAGTAGATTTTGTTCTTGTTTTTACTTCTCGGTAATAAGAAGACAATGAAAATAGAGATGTAATCCGAAAAAATGCTATGAGAAATGTGTTACTGTTTTGGAACTTGCGATGATGTATTCTCGCCATTTAAATCATTAACCTCTATATTTGTTTTTTGTATAAATGATTCATGAATTTAAAAGATAGATTGATATAGATATATCAGGTCATTCTATAAGTTCTGTCCGAATTTTAACTTTTTGTTAAAATGAACAAAATTTAAAGAGTATTTTATAATGTCTAATGGAGCTGAACATTATTTTTATGTTTAGATGCATTTAAACTGATCAAATTTTATTTCAGAGAACAATAAAATTAAATTTTGTTTGATTAAAACCCTGCTAACATGGAAGTACCTAAGAATCATTTGAGGCACATAATGCTTTATGAGTTCAAAAAAGGAAACTCAGCAGCCAAAGCAGCTAGAAACATTCACTCAGTTTATGGAGGGGAATGTGTGAATGAAAGAACTTGCAGAAGATGGTTTGCAAAATTCAGAGGTGGAGATTTCACCCTTGAAGATGAAGATCGAACCGGACGTCCAGTTGAGTTTGATGAAAAGCTTCTTGAAGCAGCCCTTGAAGAAAATGCAGCTTTATCAGTTGAGGAATTGGCAGTGGTTCTCAGTTCAAACCATACAACTGTTCACCGTCATCTTCAACAACTTGGAAAAGTTCCTAAACTTGGAAAATGGGTGCCTCATGAATTGTCTGAAAACAACCTCAAATCCCGAGTTGACATCTGCTCTTCTCCCCATTCTTGCCAACTTGTTTTGGATAGACTTGTGACTGGTGACAAAATTATTGAAATGTTAGGCATCATAGACAGTGGCTTGGTAAAGGGGAAGGACCCCAGCCACAGCCGAGAAGGGAACTTCATGGGCAAAAGGTTCTTCTTTCAATCTGGTGGGATTGCCAAGGAATAATCTACTTTGAATTCTTACCACCTAATGCAACAATTAATGCTCAAATATACTGTCAGCAATTAGAGCATTTGAACCAAGCTTTGAGGAAAAAAAGACCTGCTCTAGTGAGTTGAAAAGAGGTGATGTTTCATCAGGACAATGTGCGACCCCACACAGCAAGAATCACGTCACAAAAGCTCAAAGAACTTGGTTGGGAGAAAATTCCTCATCCACCTTATTCTCCCAATCTTGCTCTTTCAGACTACCATTTGTTTCGTAGCTTACAGCTTTTGTAACACAGGAAGAGGTTAAAACTGACATTTGTGAGTTCTTCGAATCAAAGCCAAAAGAATTTTACAGTAATGGAATTAGTAAGCTTAATAGATGGAAGGAAATCATAGATAATCAGGGAAAATACATTGTTGATTGAATCTGTAATTAAATGTAACATTTGGTTACTTGTTTTCTTTATTCAAAATTCAGACAGAACTTATGGGATGACCTGATAGATTTAACTTTCTCTTTCATGGATGCCATGGTCTTTGGAGGCTTGTTTAGAGACCAAGTTAATGGCCTTTTAAGCTTCCTTCACATGAATTGCAGTAAAATTTTGAATATTTAAGAATTAAATATTAGAGGGGGCACCAGAATTTTAAAAATACCAAAGTGGGGCATGGCTCAAAATTGGTTGGGAACCACTGGACTAGAGGCTCTGATAAATTCTGAATTGGTTAAGCATCTCACCTTGCAGGGTCTTATTTCAGACAAGCAATACAGCTTTCACTTCTCTAGGTCAAGTGCTGATGTGTTAACAATTATTACTGAAAGATTCTGTCAAGCTTTAAATAACAATTGTGAAGATAAGGTTGTTGGTTTGGATATCTCAAAGGCATTTGACAGGGTTTGGTATTTTGGCCTTTTCCACAAGTAGAAAGGTTATGGTATTTCTGCATGAATTTTTGAACTGATTTAGTTTTTGTTATCAAATCAAGAAATGAAAGTTGATGGAATGGCTCTTCTTCTAGATCTTTTTGCATTAATGTAAGTGTTCCCCAGGGCTTGAACCTATGTAGTTTCTAATTTTCATAAACAACCTTCCTAATGTCATCAATTCTTGACTTGGTATCTCTGCTGATAATACAACTATTTACTCCTGTCTTAATATTATGTTTGATTGGTTTGATATGGTCAAATAGACAGCTGATCTCAAACACAATCTACTTTCTGTTGTTAACTGAGGCAAGGAATGGCTTGTTAATTTTAATGCCTCCAAAGTAAAACTACTCTCTTTTAATTGTCTGAGTGAACCCTTTTACCTTCCATCAACATGGCTTATGCTAACCTCTAGAAGAATGACACATTGCGCCTTCTCAGGCTAATGTTTTCCATTTACATGAAGTGGAAAGACTATATTGAATTAATTGCTAAGTCTTCAGCTAGGAAATTTTGCTCATTGAGCCAAGCTAGACAATTTTTCTTGCCAGAATTGATCTAACATATAAGTCTACCATTCATCCCTGCTTAGAATATTAATGCCACATCTGGCCTGGTGCTCCTGCACCAGGTCAAATGTGGTAGCAATTTTTGATAAAATCCAAAGAATCTGCAATGTTATTGGACCTGACCTAGCATCTTGGCTTCAGTTACCTTCTCACTGTTGTAATGTAGCCTCCCTGTGCCTTTTCATTAAATACTTTCAAGGCAATTGTTCTGATGAACTTTCCAGTATGGTACCTAGACTTCATGAATTCTAACGCAGTACTAAAATGGCATCAAGGTCTCATTTTACAATTGAAATGGCTAAATGTAACTGTAAGTTCTATGCTTATGATTTCTTCTCTTGTAATTCTCATTTCTCTTCTGGCTTCTTGCTTCTCAGTCAAGTTTGATCTTCAAAAATTTAAATATAATGTCAATCGTTATCTTCTGTCTTCTTAATTCTTGTTCTTTTATTGTCTTCTCTCATTAATAGTAGTTTTTCTCATATTCTCTAACACTCAGTAACCCAGAGTGCTCCAATTCATTTTACTGAAGAGCTTTGCATTAACACAGGTGGCTGCTGTTTATAGAATTAGCCTATCAGTCAACAGTGCTCAACTGAAATATATTTTCAAGAGTATATATATATATATATATATATATATATATATATATAAAATGTTAAATATCAATCTAAGTTTCTACTGGACATGAAGTGAAAGATTAGTTTCTATAGTCATTAAGTAACAAATTGCCTTCACTCCAATTAGTACATTGTCAGATTTTATTATGCAAGTCAATGTTTTCACAATAAAATTGCTATTAACCAACCAATGTTTGTCAAACTTTCAAGATACGCTTATATTTATATGATAAATATGTCATGATAAATAAAAATACTTACCCTGTATAAAAATACTGATATTAACACATTTTGGCAATGCCAGATATTGTCATGATAATAAACTAAGTATGATATATATATATTTTATTTATAAATATATCCAAAAGACATTGGTCAGATGAGACATATATTTGATGAACACAATTTCTCATATAACTGGTAAAATTTTCTTTTTTACATTTCAAGTTATTATGCACTCCTTGGCATTCTATAGAATGTCCTTAAAGTCTGGACACATAGGCAAAAATACTTATTTTCAAGAAATTAAATTTTCAACATTTTATTGAATTGGAATATTAACAAACAAACATTTTTAATATGATTTCCATCGTTTGTATTGCAAAGGTTGATGCGCTTTGCAAGATTCACGTGAACATGATGCAATAACTTCACATTGCCATCAGTTTTAGCACATTCACTCTTTATGCATTCAATCAAGTGTGTTGCATCTGTAATTTTTACCTCCTTTAGCATGTCCTCCACCCCCAAAGAAGTCAATTCTTTCGACAAAACCAAGTTTGATCTGTGGAGGTAAAAAAATATAGTTAATGTGATTATCTGTGTCCAGACTTTAGTGAAACCCTATATAACACTATATTAGGTATTTACCAATTGGATATTGATTGCCTATACAAGTATATTTGATGGTATTGTCTTAACCTTTTTACTAGGTACCATGTGCAATACACACTTGGGCGATCAGGTCTCTTTTTGATTCTTGATTGACTTGGAATAACAATTCCTGCGGTAGGCTTCCTGTGGAATACTGGTTGACAATCAAGGCTATAGGACCCAGTCTACACTGATATTTAACCCCTATCTGCGATAGAAGAGATGGATTTATACCTTTCCCCAAGTGTATTTATGTGTAGCTGAATGTAATGAACTTGACCAGAATTGGAACTCAGCTCTCCAGTTTTGCATTCCAAACTATTATCCATTGCATCACCTATGCATTTAAGCTTAAAGCATCTAGTATTCCCTAGTGGTCACCAATCTAAGTTCTGACATGTGTCAACGTTGCTTAACTTCAGGGATCAGACGAGAATCAGTATTTCAATGTGATATGGCCATGAGGGTTTCTTTTTTTACATTTTTGATATGACGTTCCATTTTGATGCTGCTAAATCTTATACCACAAAGCTGTCAAGCCACAAGAGCCATCTTGTTACTCCAGCTCTCCCAGTCTTGGTAAAGCATCAGAACATCTTCCACTGTCAGATTAATCTGATGGAGATTCTGGTGGACGACGTCCTTTGAACTGCTGCGCGGTCATCGCCAGTTTGCAGATGGCAGGTTGAACTGGCAGATGACTTCTTGGTGAAGCCAATCAGTGGTGAGGGGGCAATCACATCAGCCCAACTTGCAACAGTGCCACTCCTTTCATGTTGGTGAGCCAGGACAACACAGTTGATTACTAAGGCAGCAACCCCACCACCTGGCTAGCTTGCGTTGGACTAACAACATGGTCAGGTGAATCTTTCTATTGTTACGATAACCACCAGACATTTTTTTTTAATTTTGAGCTCCTCACAAAATAATGGAAGGTATAAGAGTTGATCAGGACATTGAAGAAAAGTCAATACGGCAGATATCATAACAATGTCCACACAAAAAAGAAGAAACTTTCATGTTGAAGTAAAAGTAGATACAATCATTTCACAGCTCATTGATTTCATGAGAGAAAAGAAAATGCAGATGAGAAGGAAAGAAGATGAACATGTCATGGTTGAATAAATCTAACTTCAGTCAGCAAATACAATTCTTTGTTTAGCAGTCCAATACAGTTATCATCAACTTGTTAAGAGAACAAAAGGTCATTATAAAAATGAAAAAAATTGACAGATTAATGGTTCTATTTCTTTCTGATGTGATAATGTTTCAGCAAGTGAGTTAGCAAAGAAAGGAAAGAAAAATGGTTGTTGCAAGTGTTTTTTTTATTTGTTACCATTCATAAGTATTCATTTTTTTTACTAGTACTTTCATTTTTATTTTTTATTAGATGAAGCATTGTCAACCATCATTATTAATTTTTGACTAGCATTTACTTTCATCTTCATTTTTTATTAGATTGTTCTAAGGAACTTTCCACTATAGTACCTAAACTTTATGAATTGAAGGGCAGTACTAGATTGGCAGCTAGGTCTCATTATCTTACAGTTAAAATGGCTGGGATGTAATCACAAGTTCTATGCTAAGTTTCTTCTATTGCACTTCTTGCTTGTGGAACTCTCTTTTGGATTCTTGCTTCCACAAAAATTTAAATGCAATGTCAATCGTTATCTTCTGTCTTCTTAATTCTTCTTCTTTTATTGTCTTCTCTCCTTAATAGTAGTTTTTCGCATATTCTCTAACACTCAGTAACCCCTTGCGTCCTCGTGGCTTTATTGCCTTTAATCTTCAAAAATTTACATGCAATGCCAATCGTTATCTTCTGTCTTCTTAATTCTTGTTCTTTTATTGTCCTCTATCCTTAATAGTAGTTTTTCTGATATTCTCTAACACTCAGTAACCCCTTGCATCCTAGTGGCTTTGCCTCACGTGGATTGAAATATATATATATATATATATATATATATATATAAACAAAAAACAGATAATGCAGTCAGCTATTATTAATTTTTGACTAGTAATTACTTTCATATTTATCTTTTATTAGATGAAGTGCTATCAACCATTATTATCAATTTTTTATTAGCTGAAGCATTGTCCGCCATTATTATTAATTTTTGACTACGATTTACTTTCATCTTCATTTTTTTATTAGATGAAGCATTGTCAGCCATTATTATTAATTTTTGACTAGGATTTAATTTCATCTTCATTTTTTTATTAAATGAAGCATTGTCAGCCATTATTATTAATTTTTGACTACGATTTACTTTCATCTTCATTTTTTATTAGATGAAGCATTGTCAGCCATTATTATTAATTTTTGACTAGGATTTAATTTCATCTTCATTTTTATTAGATGAAGCATTGTCAGCCATTATTATTAATTTTAGACAAGGATTTACTTTCATCTTCATTTTTTATTAAATGAAGCATTGTCAGCCATTATTATTAATTTTTGACTACGATTTACTTTCATCTTCATTTTTTATTAGATGAAGCATTGTCAGCCATTATTATTAATTTTTGACTAGGATTTAATTTCATCTTCATTTTTATTAGATGAAGCATTGTCAGCCATTATTATTAATTTTTGACTAGGATTTAATTTCATCTTCATTTTTATTAGATGAAGCATTGTCAGCCATTATTATTAATTTTTGACTAGGATTTAATTTCATCTTCATTTTTATTAGATGAAGCATTGTCAGCCATTATTATTAATTTTTGCTTAGGATTTACTTTCATCATTTTTATTAGATGAAGCATTGTCAGCCATTATTATTAATTTTTGACTAGGATTTACTTTCATCTTCATTTTTATTACATGAAGCATTGTCAGCCATTATTATTAATTTTAGACAAGGATTTACTTTCATCTTCATTTTTATTAGATGAAGCATTGTCAGCCATTATTATTAATTTTTGACTAAGATTTAATTTCATCTTCATTTTTATTAGATGAAGCAATGTCAGCCATTATTATTAATTTTTGATTAGGATTTTTTTTTCATCTGCATTTTTATTAGATGAAGCATTTTCAGCCATTATTATTAATTTTTGACTAGGATTTACTTTCATCTTCATTTTTATTAGATGAAGCATTGACAGCCATTATTATTAATTTTTGACTAAGATTTAATTTCATCTTCATTTTTATTAGATGAAGCATTGTCAGCCATTATTATTAATTTTTGGCTAGGATTTACTTTCATCTTCATTTTTATTAGATGAAGCATTGTCTGCCATTATTATTAATTTTTGACTAGGATTTACTTTCATCTTCATTTTTATTAGATGAAGCATTGTCAGCCATTATTATTAATTTTTGACTAGGATTTATTTTCATCTTCATTTTTTATTAAATGAAGCATTGTCAGCCGCTATTATTAATATTTGACTAGGATTTAATTTCATCTTCATTTTTATTAGATGAAGTATTGTCAGCCATTATTATTAATTGTTGACAAGGATTTGCTTTCATCTTCATTTTTATTAGATGAAGCATTGTTAGCCATTATTATTAATTTTTGACTAGGATTTACTATCATCTTCATTTTTATTAGAGGAAGCATTGTCCGCCATTATTATTAATTTTTGACTAGGATTTACTTTCATCTTCATTTTTATTAGATGAAGCATTGTCAGCCATTATTATTAATTTTTGACTAGGATTTACTTTCATCTTCATTTTTATTAGCTGAAGCATTGCCAGCCAATATTAAATTTTGACCTGCAAACCTTTTGTTTTAGCTATCAAAATAAAGATAGAAGATAGAAACTTCAAAATCTCATGAAAGGATGTGTATTTCCTAAAAAGGATAATTAAACTTTGCTTTATCATGGTGGTTCCCCATGACCTAACTGGTAAGATGCACTGTTTATTCAAGTGGTTTCTATCTATCACTATTCCCTTCTATCTTTCTATCTATCTATATATATACATATATATATATATTTGTCTATTCATTCCTGTCTATTCCTCTTCATATCTGCCCAACTTGGCTAAAATCTACCTCAACCTGTATATATCTATATAAATTTATTAGTGTTTTTATTTTTCTATGATTATTGTCAATATTTCCAATATTTCAATATGAATCCAATTTTCTAACTGACTGTTTCTCTTTCAGGCATTTGTCAAGAATGGTTTTCATCAAATATCTTGAAACATATCTAAAATGAAAACTTACAAAGATAAGGAATTTTCCACTTGCTGGAATATTTCTTAGTTGGGTGGCAATGCATTTAATCAGCACCTTTAAGTGATTAAAAGCCAAATAAAAATTAATTTTACAAATTGTTTGGCTTAAGAATTAATAAAATGCTATATAGTTTATAATTCCTATTTAATAATTTTCAATCTATATCATAAAAGAAGAGTTGTCTGTCTGTCTGTCTAACACTGTGTTTGACTTTGCATGTGTGTAGGTAAAATATATGCATATGTGTGTTGTGTTTGAGTGACTCATATATATGCACTTGTGTCATTTAAGGCATACATACACAGAATTTAGGATTGAAATAAGATATTAAAATAATACATTTCTTTCCCACCCAGTCTGGACTATCTTTACCTGGGGCTGAGCAATAAAATCAAAATTGGAGAAAAAGAAGAAAATTTATTTTTATAAATTCTATATAGATATCTTGATACAAGGTGTAATTTTGTTGATAATTTTAACACCAATTAAAAAAAACGATGGAAGTACAGTGATGGAATGACTTATTAGTTCAATTTGTTCTGTAACAGAGCTTGTAACTGAAATTATTCATATGTCAAATCAATTTGATCCATTGAGATGAATTGAAATGCCATTAATCTGTGCCAGACCTAAAAAAAAAAAAACAAAAAAAAACACTGCAAACTTTTTTGTTACATTTTTTTAAAAATGTACTTATAAATAAAAAATATTGTATAAAAACACAAGACAATTGAATGTACTGCAATAAACTGATTTTATTAAGCATTTACCTTGGAGATTAGATGACTTGAAGATGCTGACAGAGGGTGGAAGAGAAAGGCTGAACTGAATGACTGAATCTTATTCGCTGATTTTTACCCCTTTTCGCTATGTTTTCTTCATTTTCATCTGCAGGGGTTTTCAATTCTTTTCAGAATGAGTATACCAAGTATTGTTAAATAGTCACTGTCACATGCTCAGTTGCAACTTTTTCTGGGCGTTTCTTTTGAATAAAGTCCAAAAGTTTCTCCCACATTCCCAACATTTTCTTTATTTTACTTGTAAAGATAACCTCGTCTATTTTCTGCAAAACCTCCATGCCCCACTGCATCTGCAGCTTCTTTAATTCCTCCATTGTCAGTTTCTTCGGATTGCTTCACAATCAGCACATTGACATCGCCTTCATCCAAGTCCAGGCTCATGGATTTCCTGAGGGATACAATTTCCTCTACCACTACGCCTTTGGGTTCAAGTCTTTCAAAGTCCGTTTCAGACACAACCTCAGGTCACAGCTTCTTCCGTGCAGAGATCAAGGTCATCTTTGTAACACCCTGTCAGGCCATATTGATAATTCTTAGGTATATCACAATGTTATAGTGGTCCTTCCAGAACTCACAAAGGGTGAAGTTTGTGCTCTCCATCACCTCAAAGTAGTGATGGAACAGGTGCTTGGTGAAGAGCTTCTTGAAATTTAGAAATCTCCTGCTGGTCCATAGGCTGCAGCATAGAGGTGCTGTTGAGTGGAAGTAGAGAAACTTTATGAACTTGAACTCTTAAAGGATATCATCTTTGAGGTTAGGTAGGTGAGCGGGTGCATTGTCAAGGACGAGAAGAGCTTGCAGGGGTAGTATACTTATTAATGTCAGGACCAAAGACCAAATTCACCCACTCCACAAAAAAACTACCTGGTGACCCCCGCTCTTGGGTTTGCCTTACAAACAACATGCAGTTTTTCTTTCAGAATCTTATGTGACTTAAAGGTTCTGGTGTTTTCTGAATGATAAATGAGCAGCGGTTTAATCTTGCACTCACCGCTTGCATTGGCAAGGGTTAGCCTATTCTTCCTGGGTTTGTGAACTGGCATTCTCTTCTCCTCTGCTGTTATATAAGCTTTCCTTGGCATCTTCTTCCAAAAAAGTCGTGTCTTGTCACAGTTGAAGACTTGTTGGGAGGGGGGGGAGCGGATATATCCTTCGGCTTCTATAATTCCAGTAAAAATTTTGAGGTAATCCTCAGTTGCCTTCATATCCGAGCTCATTGCCTCACCATGCCTGACATCAGAGTGAATGCCAATCCATTTTTTAAAATTCTCAAACCAGCCCTGACTGGCTTTAAACAGCTCGCCTGATGTCACGTTGGTCAAAGTGTCCAGGGTCTGCTACAGCTCATGCCTTCTCACAGATTACAGCCTCCGTCATGGTATCTCCTGCATGCTTCTTCTCTGTCAACCATATAACCAACAGCTTCTCCATATTTTCATGGATAGATGTCCCCTGTTTAGAAATTATTTTAGTGCCCTTGGCTGACGTTATAGCATTTATCAACCCCTTCTGCTTTGCTAACTACACTCACACCTTGCTCATGTTTTTTGATAATTTCTTTCTTTAATTCAAGGCACATCGTCTGCTTCTTCATCTCGGCACTTTCCTTTGCACTCACTTTCTTTTGACCAATGGTTGGAAAAATTAAGTTTTCTAAAATAACTGCAAACACAAATGTGAGTGCAACACTGATGCTTCAACTGTAAGCTAACCACTTAAAGTGAATGAGTGAAACATGGGATGTTGGGCAGATGTTGCAGCGTTGGCTGCACCAGCTAGCAGCGGTGTATCTGAAGCTGGCTCGTAACCCGAATTTTAGCTCTCAACACTAAGCAAAAAAAAAGAAAAAAAAAAGTAGCTGAGAGATGGCTCGTATCTCAAAAAACTCATTAGTTGGGACAAGTCAAGGTACCATTGTATGTACATTTTTTAAACCTGCATGTGTATTTGGATTTTAAAAGAAAAAGGATGTTGCAATTTTTTGTTCTATTAAATAAAAAAAAAAAAATAAAAAAATAAAGCTCAAATTATGTCATTATTTCCCGAAATTAACTTTTAAGAGAAAGGGGTTCAATTTTTTTTTTTTTTTTTAAACAATTCACCCCAAGCAAAGCAATAATGCCACTAAAATGCAAGGAGCAACTGGGAGTGAAAGAGAATGAAAAAACTTTAGAAGGAACCAGAAACCCAATCCTAAACAGGGAACAAGAGATAAATCTCTACTCCTTTTCAAAAGGATGAGGTGGAGTGCGAACCCGGTGATAAGCAAACCTAACTGCTCCTATTGAGGAGAAAAAAATAAATTCACAATTCAAGTCCAATGCTAAAATGGACCCTTACTTTGTGTCCATATTTATTCACATGTTGGATCTTTTTCATTAATCCATTAAAGTATGGCAGCCTAAAATGAATAAAGAAAAAAAAAATTTTGCATTTTTTTTTTGTGAAACTATTAACTCAATTCCAGCTTTACATCAAGATAGAAAGGTTCCTTCTGGTATTATACATATTTAAAATTGTATCTTTAATTAATTTCAAAACATGGGTGTATTTCAGCAAATATTGCTGTTTTCAAAATAATTTCAATATAAATTTTATGTGGTAAATTTTTATGCTTAAAAATGTATATAAAAGTAGGCTCATCCAATCAGTGACCCGTATTAATTTATAATTGTATAACGCCTATGCATTATTTAGAATTCTAACGATTTTTCTTGGAAAAGGGTCTAGCCTTCTTTGGGCAACCATGTGACCCCAGAAGGTATAAAAACTAAAGTGCATGAATCATGCACCAGTGAGACTAGAAGCTTCCAACTGGAAACCTGAAACTTTTTGTGAGAATTGCAGCCGAATACCGTGAAGCTGAACAACCCTTTCTCAAATACTGCATCAGAAATTTCAGTGCTCACTACAAAAAAGAAGCTGCATCTACTCTTGTAAAAACTGCACAAGTAATGTACCAAAAACAAAAACTTTTTTTTCTCACACATTCACTCTATTTCAAATTATAAACTTTTCTAAAAAAAATATCTGACACATTTCACAAAGAAAAAATATATCAAGTGATAATTCTATTTCAATAACAAATTTATCTGTCTATATTTCTGAAATGAGGTATTATGTACATTATCCTGAGGGACACATGGCACAGTGGATAATGTCATTGGTTAGATCCAGTGACAGGACCCAAAGAGTGTGAGTTCAAAACCCAGCTAAGGCAGTGGAGAACTTTCAGAGGGAAATTAACAGATAAATGATAACTGACATCCATTAGACATGGCATGTGGAACTAGGACAGTTTACCCCAGTGAGTGAAATAAAGGGTTCAGTTTGACATTTCAACCACCTGAAGAAGGCTGGAGTGTACAACGGCCGAAACGTTGTAATAAATATGGCAACAAAGATGAGGACAATAGTCTGAATAATGTAAATAATGAACAAATTTATCATTTTGCAAGTTCGCATACCAGGCTCACAACATATGTTAAATTCATTCATTCCTGAATTTATTATTTTAAATTCTATTTCTTAATATGTGATGTAATTGTAACAAGTATTTAAAATAAGGAAAACTCTGCAAAACCAATCAAAGTTAAAGACAGACAACTTTGTTTGTTTTATAAAAATATTCTTGTGAGCAAAATTTACTGATTTGTTTTAAAAGAATAGTATTTTACAATTTAAAAACTGATTTACAAAAAGAAACAAATCAAAACATCCAATCTTACATCGACTGAAATGTTCCAAGACAAAAGACAGTTTTGTGTAATATTCGCAGTCACAGAAATTATTAAGAACAATACCTTTTAAAAGAAAGGAGTGAAACTTTCCTGAGAGCAAACAAAAAAAAAAAAAAAAAAAACGTAAAAAGCCCCCAAAAGATACAATCTCTCTGAATTTTATTTCAGCAACAACAAATGTAAATTTTTGTATATAAATTCAAATATCTCTAATATACAAAAGAGTTGTTTTGTCACTTATTGAGAATGTTATTATTTACCTTGTACCAGGCGAAGAACGAAATTTAAATGTCTGTAGAGTTTTCTTCATGCAGATGAATCAGTTATAATTAACCAAAATATAATATTTTTTTTAAAATCAATACTCTTAACTATGCAAGGCATACATTGTCAATCAAGCATACATTGTCAATCAAGCATACATTGTCAATCAAGCATACATTGTCAATCAAGCAGCCACTTTAGAGCTTTTTGTTCCTCATTTATGATGTCATTTTTAGCCAAAATTAAAACAATTCCTCAAGAAATTAAAATCATATTTGAACAAAGCAGGTCAAAGTAAATAATAAAAATAGATTTCCAGAGAAAATTTTATAAATTCACCTTCAATTTTAATCAGAGTAGTTTTAACTTAGTGTTGCGGCCTTGTTGGCGCCAGAAATAAAGACACAAAGAGAGGAATTGAGTTAAACAAATATATTAACAGAAGTATTAACAGTAATACATATACAAACGAGCAAGAATGTTAAGCGTGTCAGAGCTGGCTGCTGGAAACTACACTCTCTAAAAGCAATAACTGCTCTTATTTGTAACTGGGAGAGTCCATCTGGGTATAGATAAATTACCATAACAGATATTTTCATCATCATTAGAGAATATTGTATACCTGTGGTACTCCCCCCCCACCAAAAAAAAAGCAGCATAAACAACATGAAAAGAACCTTTTTCTGTTTTATTAATTAACTAGCAGTAAAGCCCGGCATTGCCCGGGAGTAAACTTCCTCTGAATGGAAGGTCATAACCACCATACGCATTTTGTATACGCATGTAAGGCTGAAGTCTATCAGAATTGATGGCTGCCCACATAAAAACGTAATGTACACAAGTTGTCAGTATTCATCAGCACAATGGAAGAAAAAATTGTAAGGCTTAAAAGGAAGCAATGGACAGCCATGATAGCATCAGCCGTTTGCCATTACTAAGACACCTCCAATTAAAAGTTGTCAAGTTACGAACACGGCCGTAGGAAGTTTTTGTTGAGTTGTGGCAGATGGCTTTGTATTCCGATGGGATGGTTTTATTATCCCTGAGTGCAACACATTACATGAAGCCCTGTGTCAGTTGCAACGTAGTAAAACGCAATAGCGTGAAAGGTAGACAGGTCTTTTGCCCAAAAGACGGAGCTGCCACTACCGCAAACAGAACCCCATAACAGAAGTATGGGAAGGTGCTGGGGTGAGTACTTGTAAGTGGCACAAATTTTTTTGTAGTTTTTAATAACCTGTTGAGGCGAGCATGAAGTGCACATAGGGTTACCTAAAGCAGCCCTTATGGTAAGGGGTGAAACACACCAACGGTGTACGGCAGAGAATGCATATTATAACTCTGCATGCTGCTATTCTTTTATTATTCCACTTCTTTTTGCTGAGGCCTGAATTGCGTGGACGCAATCCACCTCCCCACGTATTGGTTTTGTGTTGCAATTGAATATGGTTACGTGGTAGACATAGTGCGAATGCATCTATGGTGGGGTTTAAGTGATAAGGGTGCATCTGGTGAGCAAGACAACCTTTAATGAAATGTCTTAGTCATGGCAAGTGGATACTACGACCTTTAAATAAGCCGGGTTCAAAAATGAAGGAACCTACGATGCAGCTGACATAAAGATGTGTACATTGCATTTAAACATGACTGACCATGGGCTATAGGATTCTGTGTAGGTAATATTTTTAGCTTTGTTTGTTGGAGAGTAAACGTAAACGTTATCCTTACTCCCGATTCGAGAGGAGCCTAGGTAAAGCTGTCAATGGGTGAAACACTGTTCACCTAAATGCAGACCCGTAATGCTGAGCGTCTGTCTTTGCAATTTGGCCATTGTTCTTGAGCTGTGCTCGCCATAACCCAGGGCTTTCTGAAGCTCTGGCAGACGCAGTAGATCTGGAATTCCTCAAACAATGATTAGTGGTCTGCACAAGACTTTCTAAAGCTCTGGCAGACGCAATAGTGCGGGCATTTTTTAAACGATGAATAGAGGTTTATTGAGGTGGTTCCAAACCTTGAAAGATGCTGTAGCCCTAGCATTCCTTAAACACCAAAGGATTGTCTGTGTTGGGGACTCGGAAGCCCTGGCCCTAGAAACACGTATTGTGTCAGTTGAAAGTCTAGCGCGTCGTGATGACATAACTGATGTTACTGATGCCAGCCTTTCAATACGTTCAGTGGTACTTTCCGTGGAGACGTGGGCAGCAGAGTGTGAGCCGTCTGAGAAAGGCCAACAAAGTTTACTCTGTGATTTCACTTGCCCTTGCTGCTCTTGTAGAAAAGTTTTCTTCTCTTAGGCGGCATTTTAACCAATTTTAAAAAGGCAAACGTAATAAAAGGTATGTAGGTTTTTTGAGTGCTAAAAATACGTGTAATCTAAACATAGGTAGGTTAGAGGGATCCCAAAAATGCATGTGACTGTATCAAAAGAGGATTGAAGACAAAAAAAGTAAAGTTTAAAAAATTCAATTAAAGTTAAAATGGTAATAGGTAATTTGGGAAGTAAATTTGATAAACACAGAAACTGATGTAGTTATAACTAAGAAGTAAAAAAACAGTTTGGATATGTAATCAACAACTTGCGATTTCCGTAAGAAGTGAATTGAGTGAGCCAAGTGCGGGAAGCAATCACAGAAGTGTGAACATGCGTGCGAGTTATTGTATAAAGAGGCACATACGTTGATGGTGACGTACGTACGCACATGTACATGTGTACATAAGAGAACTGCTTGCGGGTATGATTGGATGGGCCCAAGGTTAAATGCTTGCAACCGTGCCAATGAGCTCGCAGCAACATTGAACAGTTGATGCGATTGGTTAACCTCCAGCTGGGTTAGTCAAAGCAGTGCACAGTGGCAGATGACGTTACAAAATAGTATCTGGCGACTTTATTGTATTGGGTTTTTTATTGATAAATATGAAAGCTATGTAGTTCCTTATCCCAAAATAGGCATTGCCTTTTTGATTTACGTTGTCACCGATGTAGCGTAGTCTCTCAAAGTCAGCCAATCAGAAAATGGGATTTTCAAGCTTCATTTTTCTTTGGAAATTTTGAGCAGACAGGAGATATGAGGTAGTTTTTATTGATCAAAAGTTAAAAATACAAGCGTTTTTAGACTTCTTATGAACAAAATTTGAAGCAATGTTAATTTTGTTTACTGATGGATGATGAATGCATTTAAGTAGCACGAATTTAGATGAAAACGTGCAAGAACTTTTTTGGGCAGTGATGCACAGTAGTAAAATTATAGCGAGTAGGTGCCTTTTGCTACACGTAAACGACATGAAAAGACATAACAGTCCCCCAGTGTCACCTCGAATGAAAAAATTCAATCAAATGTTAAAAATTGGACAATTGGGGGGAGCCAATTCTGTTCACTTGGCTTAAAAGTGGTGGTGAGAAGTAGCAAGAAATGTGTTAGTAATTGCTCACGGAATTTAATCCTATGCTTTAGTAGGTGAAATGGGCTACAAACATCTAAAAAGCAGCAGTTTCACTTTCTTTTTACTGATTTTTCTGGTAAAATTTGACATGTAGCTCTGTAAATCCCTTTTAAAATGGCCTTGACATTTACTTTACTGGACAAATGCAGAAAACATGCAAAGTAATGCATGCTTGCATTGAAATATTAAAAGATCCTTTTTAAAAATCATGGTATGAACGTTAAATCCTGAAATAAAAGTAGGCTACCTGAAACCATGATCTTGCATGACCCCGGAGCGTGAATGGGCCAATCAGCAGCAAGCATTATGCCACACGTGACTAATAACACTAATCCAATTGGCTTTTGGAGCGCAAAATCCTTTATTCTGATAACTTTTGCATCTGAAACCAAAATATGGCCTTTCTTGTCCTTTCTTATTCCCATATAAGCACTTAAATCAGGCTTTTTTCTAATTGCGTCACCGCTATTAATTCTGACATGAAAAGTGCCCATATCTGCTTGTGTGCAGTGAATGCACATAATTACACACGCGTATGTCCGATCAAAAATGAAAAATCGATAATATTGATTTAAATATTGACTTAAATCAATTTTTGGCACCGTCAAAACCTCCACAGGACCATTAGCAGTAACTGTGTCAAATTTGGTTGAAATCAGTTGAAAAATGTAGGAGATCCGATCAAACATATAAATATACACATTCACACACACACACACACAAACATTCTGCCTTTTATATATGTATAGATAAATGAATCCTTTAGGAGGCTGCCATGTCCATAAATACATACATAAATAAAAAATTAAATATACTGTCACTGTGTCGTATCCATAAAAGAAGTAAAGATTAATTATAGTGTCAAAAATAATTATAATAAAGTAATTATAACAATTTTAATAATCATTAATTCACTTTTTCTAAACCAATGAGAATTGACCTCACTTTTCTCCTCTACACACAGACACACATAGGACATTCTATCGGACAGACAGCCAACACGGACAAGCCATCAACACATGTGTCAACAAAAATTTCAACTCCTTTTCCAGGCCATTTTAGTAACATTTATCTCTTAGCATTCTACAAAAATTTAAGATAAGAAAACCTTAGATATTTCTTGTATTTTCTAACTAAATTATCTGGACACTCATTACACACATCAATAAAATACTTACAAGAAATACTGTATACACTTATTCTTTATCTTATCATTCTGTCAGATTCCAATCCATATTTGATTTACATTTGACCCCCAAACTCATAATTTTACTCAGTATTAGTCTCTAGTGTCTCCAACATCACATAACAACCAGATAATAAACTAAAATAAAATTTCCTCTAGACAAGGTTACTTACTTTACCTTCCCACGAGGCAGGATGTTGCACATGGTCATTTTTAATGTGGGGAAAAACCGAGCCCGTGGACTTGGGCAAAAATTCCCCATAGAGCTCCTAAAAAACAGAGTCGGGTAGCTGTCTACCACCCCAGACAAGACTCTGCCCTTTGACACAGCCTCATCTGGGTTCCTCTCTGCGTGAAGGCAGAGAGTTCAACGAGCACAGCTGGAGATGAATCTACAACTAATTGCGGAAGCAAGTTTTCCTCCCCACAAGATCTTAGAAAAGGTTTAGCTTCATTTTTATACTCTTGGGGTATTGTTTATCAAAAGACTAATAAATTTTCTGGGAAAATAGAATTTGATTTTCATCTCAACATAAAAAGGCTTGAAGAAAAGACTAGAATTTGAAATTTTAAACTGATATCTTTCATTCAGTTCATACCACTCCCTAATAAGAGAGTTTAATAAATTTGAAATAAATGTCTGAAAAGAAACTAGTTTGGATTTTGAACTGAAGTAAGTAGGAAACATGGGTGATGCTCCAATAACATTGTACGATCTCAAGAACATTTCTTCATATTCCCTGCTGAAATGGCAGGTAGGAGGTTCTGTCTTCAAATACAGTAAGTACAAACACCTTAAATGATAGTGTCAATCTAGAAGAAGGCTCAAGAATAGGTTGGCTGAAATATGATGGCAACAACAACAAAGATCAATAATCAGACCAAGTCTTGGAATAGGATCAAGGTATGGAAAAAAATGCTAATCCCTAATACCATATTTGATGACAAATATAACTAACTGCCAACCACCCACTCACCAGCCAATTCTGAAAATATTAGAATTTCATGAATTTTTAATAACATTCTTTAAACAAGTAATAAAAGAATTATTATATTTGATGGCACATAAAAACCGATTCTTACTCTTGATTAAATTTGTAAATATATAAATCTTTAAGAAAATGTTTGAAAAGAAACTTGTTTCGATTTTAATCTGGACAGAATAAGGAACATTAGTGATGTTCAAGTAACACAGTATAATGCCAAAAATTTTAATATTCTAAGCAGAAATTGGGAGAGGAAGTTATACCTTTAAATACAGTAAGTGTAAGAACCTTAAAAGATGGTGTCTATATGGATTATAGACATGAAGAAGGCTAAAGAATGGGTTGGTTGAAATATTATATGTTAAGCCTTCATCCTTCTCTGGGGAGGCTACACCAGGTGCTGCTGCTGTTGTGACTTCTGTAACAAGTTGGTTTTTATCTGTTGGCCTTGCTCGCCCCACAATCAACCAGTTTTGAATTCACAGTAATTGTTCTCCTAGACTGGTTACCAATCAAGACTAGAAAGGTAATAAGAGGGTTTCATAAATTTCTAATAAATGTATGAAAATTGTATGGATTTTGAATTTGATTAAATAGTGAAATATCAAATATCAGTAAGATATTATGATCTAAAAATATTTTCTTTATATTCCCTGCTGAAATGAGTGATCAATTAATTTTTTTTTTAAGGTTTATCAACCCTTTGTGTTTTTTTTTTGAGTGAATATTAACAATTCTTTAGAGGTAGCAATGATTTTTCCAGATACAAGTCCTACTATTTAACCCATAGCTTGGGGAAGAGATAGATTCATACATTTCCCAAGAGTATTTGCACATAATTGAATGTTAACAAACTTGACTGGAAATGAAACTGGGCTCTCAGATTTCTCATTCTGAGATGCTATCCATTACACCAGGGATATCAAAACTAAGGGGGTCCCCTGAGGGCTACACACAACAACTAATTGTGCATATAACTAATTGGAGTCATTTAATAAAATTTATTGCAGAATATTTTTGTTACTTAAATTTAGAAACACACAATGTGCATACAAATGTTTTAGCAAGATTCACATATACAAAATAATGGAGTAGTTTGATAAAAAAAAATAAAATTTTAAACACTTGCAGTCTGCAACAGCAACAAATACATTGTACAAAAATTACAACAGTTCAAAACCAAACATTTATTTGCCACTATTCAGTCAGTTTTAGTTTTTTGCCTCGAGGCTTGACACATCTTTTTGCTATGTCTGGCTGAAATGTCTGTGCAGTTCTGATTTTGATCAGAGATGCTAAATATGGATTGGTTAGCCTTGTTCTCTGAGAAAGTTTAGTTGATTTCATGAAAGAAAATAACTGTTCAGAAACTTAGGTAGAACCAAACATTGCCATAATCTTTGTGGAAAACTTTCTGAAGTCTTTAAACTTTTCAGGAAGATATGAAAAGAACCCAGGTATTCCTACTTCAAGGTACTTTGCTCTGAGTGTAAAATCCGACTGCATTTCTAATAGTTTCATCTGCAGGCTTTCTTCTGTCTTGGCAACATCAAAGGAGAATGATACTGAGAATAATGAAAACTGATGTTCAAAAGGTGAGAAATCACTAAATCTTTTCTGAAATTCCTTTGACAACAATTCCATGTGACTGTCAGACTTAGCAAAGCCAAGTACAGTTTCGGTATTGGCAGTGTTTTTCAGCTCTTTGCACATAGGAAAATGAACTAAATTTTCATTTGACAGCTGTGACTTCCATAAACTTTTGTAATAAAGCACTTGATGCCATTGAGTGATAAATTTGTTTTATCTTGCACTTTCAAATTAAGATCAATTAATTATGCAGTAATATCCACAGCAAAATTCAGATCTTGGAGTCAACTTTTCATCTTTGTTTTGATCTTTTGTCTGAAAAACACAATTTTTTTTCTCAACAAATGGAATCTTTTCATCACTTTGTGACATGACAACCAGCAGACTTCTATGTAGAATGGAACATTGGTGAACTGATTATCCATATCTTCCAACAACTGACTGAATTGACGTTGATTGAGAGCATGACCTCTGATATAGTTCACTGTCTTTGTGAACAAGCTAAGCACATGATCCAATTTTAAAATCTTTGAACACAAATTTGGCTGATGAATAATAATACAGTGAAAATATGCAAATGATGAATCTGGATGTGAGTTTTTTAGTTTTCTTTGTAACTTGACAGCAACACCATTATGCTTGTTAACCATATTCACAACACAGTAGATAAGCATGCAAGTTTGCTCAAATCAGAACTATATTCATGCAGAACCTACTCAACACTCTTGGCTTGTCATCGGGTCATGCATAGGGACCAGTTCAATCAGTTCATCATAAATATTAAATTCACTGTCACAGGCTCTGATGAAGATTGCAAGCCATGCTATTCCAGTGATGTCAACAGTCTCACCAATAGCAATAGAAAAATGTTCAAACCTTGATGATACATCCTTCAATTGTTGTTTTAAATCACCTGACATTTCATCTATCCGTTCAGCAACAGTGCTCCTGGTTAATGAAATGTCTTTGGATAAATGTCCTTTCTCTGGACATACTATTTCAGTTGTTTTTACAAGGCATTGCTTTACAAAATTTCCTTCACTGTAAGATTTCTCACTCATGGTTTATCATTCAGCTGAGTTCATAGCTTGCAGTAACGGAAGCAACAATCTGTTTCTGAATTTTCATAAAAATGCTTTGTTGCTGTGTCAAGTTAATGATTGAGTAAGCACACTGCGAGTTCTATGATAATAAAATATCCATAGAAATTCTATCACATCATTAAATATTTGAGCTTAACAACTTTAACAAAATATTTCAATAACTATCATAAATATGAATGCTGGTTTTTATTTAAAGAAGTAAGGGGGTACAAATGAAAAGATTCAATTTCACTGAACCAGCTGTTAAACACTTTTATCTTCCCTTTTTTCTTTCATTTTTTTTTACTGAAACCAAGTTGCTTCCTGGATATCTTTTGTGTTCTCATGTGATCAAAACGGAACAGGCCATTATTTATGAGATATTGGCAGGGTCTGATGACTGTGCAAACTAACAAAAAGTGAGACAAGCACAATTATAATAGCATTCGTTGCTAAAATTGGTTGAGGAGAGAGAACCTTTTATGTGCTGTATCCCTTCAGGACATAGGTGATGAAGGCTCCCCATAGCCTTCTATCACTTGTATCCCTTAGCAATATTTTCCCTTTGGCAAGCCTTCCAAACCCATGTCCCGTGATCCATTTACATAAGTTCATTAGGTAGGTGGCCTGATGCTTCCCTCTTGTCCTTCATAAACCCTGTGAGTATCAAATTCCCCAAGATCTCATTCATGACGCGTCCAAGAAATTCCGACCATCTCTGAGTATAATGAGTGTTCCTTTTTGTTTCCATAGGACTTTGTTGTTTACACGTTCCATCCATGGAAGTCTCAACATTCTTCTGTAGAACCACATTTCTGTCGCCTAGAGTTCTAGTTTTCTCTTCATCTGTGAAGAGATTGTCCAGCATTCACTACTATATAAGAGAATTGACATTACCTAACAGTTCAATACTTTTGTTTCTAATGAAATTTTCCTGTTTCTCAGTACTTAGCTTTAGGAAGACATCTTCTGCTAATCTAATGCACATTCAAATCTTGGTGTCAACTTTCCATCGCCTGTTAAAAATCTTCCCACGTATTTAAACGTCCATATTTGTTTGATGTTGACATCTCCAATTCATAGTTTATATCTAGGGCTTTTTCTCTTACAGACAACCATATTTCTGTCTTCTTACAGTTGATGATTAGTCCTTTCTTCTTGCTTTCCTTTTTTTGTACCTGTTTTTATGTTGACACATTCAATTTGTAGTTTGCATCTTGGGCTTTTCCTCTTGTTGACAACCATACATTGTGTTCTTGCTGTTGATGGTTACTCCTTTTTTTCTTTGCTCTCTTTTAAAACCCTGTCTAGGCGGTCCTGTAGTTTTCTTTCTGTATCAGCCATCAACACAATGTCATCTGCATATCTTATATTGTTAAGATTATGCCCACAGATAATAAATCCCAGTAGCATCTCTAGTTCTCTTTGGATAGCCTCACTGTTGAGGGTGAATAAATCTGGTGAGAAGAGACATCCTTGTCTTATGCCATTCTATTTCTATGTAGCTACTCAATTTTCTATCCATATGCAAGTGGTTTGATCCCAGTATAAGTTTTGGATTATTCTAACATCCTTTCCAAATAGATTGAGTTTTCCTAGCAGTTCAAATAGATCTATATGTTGTACCTTTCAATGTCCTTGACAAAGCTGCACTGTCTATATTTCTGAGATGAGGTATTGTAATTATTGCTATATTCATGATGTTTCAGCTATTGTATGCTCCGGGTTTCTTCAAGGACTCATGGCCCAGTGGATAAAAGCATTGGTTGGATCCAGTGAATTGACCCAAAGAGTTGTAAGTTCAATACCTGGCTACTGTAGTGGTGAACAAAAATTTGTCGAGTTGAGTTAAAGGGAGATAACTGAGTCCTCTGGAAGAAGCATGGCACGTGGAACTAGAATAATCTACTCCAGTGGATGAAATAAAAGGTTCAGTTTGAAATTTCAATCACCTTAAGAAGGCCAGAGCATACAGCAGCTGAAACATTGAGAATAACAGTCTGAACAATGTAAATAAAGCCACACTGTTCTTGTCTGTTTCTTCTTTGAAGTTTATTCATCAGAATATGGATTATTAGCTTAGTTATATGTAGATACCACCACAGAAAATGCGATACCTAAGGTTTCAAATTAATTTTTAAAAATTAAAAATATTTCTTGGAGCTTTTATTTTAGTTTTAATTTAAAGCTAATAGATTAAATTTAAAAATTTAATATTTAATATTTCCAGTAAGCAAAATACTTTGCTTTATTTAATTTATATAATTAATCTGATTTGAAACAAATATTATTTACTTTAAGTTTAAAATATTGCAGAAATTCATTTTTTTTAAAACAGAAGTAGCTGTTTATGTGCTTGACAGTTTGATGATAGATGGATGTTTATCTAATGTTCTATGGAGCCTTTAGACATAAAAAAATAATTGAATATAACATGAGTGCCTTTTATATATAACTAGCAGTAGAGCCTGGTGTTGCCCGGGGATGTAACAGTAAGGGATAGATCAAGTATTGACCATCATAAAGACTGAAAAATAAAATTGACAAAGATTAATGTTTAAGGTTGATAGACACGCATGTCTTAATTAGTTTATTTTTTTTTTGTTTTTTTTTACGAATTGTTCAAACCCAAACTCAAGCAAAAACATTGTTTTCGATCATTATGAGTCTACCGATTGAATAGAATTTTATTATAAACAATCGTCTTGTAAGTGGAATTTTTAAAGCATTCTGAATGTAAAAATAAAGAAAAAAGTGTGCAAGACAGTAAGAAACACTACCTGCCAAAAAAAAAAAAAAAAAGTGAAGTTTTGTTGAAATCGGTTGAAAAATGTAGGAAATCTGATCCCATACACACAAACAACCAACCTGGGTTTTATAATAAGTATAGCTCGATATTAATAAGTATAACTCGATATGAGTTGTTCCCCTTTCATTAATGCTTCTTAATCGTGTTTTCAAATTGATTTTGTGCAAAAACAATTGTGTTTTTCCAATTTTTGGTGCTGTCAGAACCACTGCAATGTAATTTTACGTAGTCCTGTGAAGTTTTGTTGAAATCAGTTGAAAAATGTAGGAAATCCGATCCAATATATAAACGTGCAGACACACACACACACACACACACATAATCTGCGTTTTATAATAAGTAAGATTTTTAAGTACTTGGTAATCATAAAAATTTAAGAAAATATTCTCCGTAATCTAATATTTCATTGAATTTTAGATACTTTCTAACTTTAAATTTACTATAGTCATCGCTCTTATTTTCTGATAATGTTGTGCATCTACAAAAATCAGAATGTTTATACACATACAAAAAATTCAAAATTCTTGTAAAAATATTGGTATTTAATGATTTGTACTTAACTTTTTCATTTATAATTAGTAAATATAGTTTTTACTTAATAATATCTAAAATATTTAAACTTAATGAATTTTTCTAATTAAAATTTAAAAAAAAATGAAAACAATTCTTGTAAAAATTCATTCATAAGTGTCCTTAATGAATCTTACTTATAAAAGCAATTAAAAGCTTTTCTAATTAAATAATGTCATAATTTTATTGCATTTTTTTATTTTATGATTCAGAGCAGATTTTCAGTAAATGGTATTTCTGTTTAACAGAAACAAATTGAGGATTTAAATTCTCCAATGAGTTCAGCTTTTAACTAATATAAATATGAAGAGGTTGGAATTTTCATTTCTTGAAATTTGATAAAGTGTGTGTGTGTGTGTGTGGGGGGGGGGGGTAACATATATAAAAAATTAAAAGTAAAAAATAAATAAATAAATAAAAATAATTTATTTGTGAATAAATCCTGTAAATTTCATTAAAATCCAAAAATTATTTGATTTTTGAAAGAATTTTCAAATCAATGGGTTTTTTACTGAAAAAAAAAAAATAGATGCTAAATTCTTCATGCTAATCTTTAGCCTTACCTGTTGTCTCAAGAAAACAAAGATTTTTTAACCAAAATTTTTAAACATGCTAGAAAGGATTAAAAAATTTAATAAAATAATTAATAATTACTTTGTTATTATTAAGAGGAAAGACCAAACATTTTGACAACAAAATTTTGTTTTTACCAAATTTGGTGCCGCTTTCTTAGTATACTCATTTTTTAGTGAATTTTTGAACGTAAGTAAATGTCATTAAATGTGGTCTGTAGAAATATTTCAAGGACTTATGTGAATAATTAAAAACCAAGTATTGTTTTTAAACATCTTTTTTATGAAAAAAAAAAAAGGAACTGAAAAATATTTAAAATAAATAATATACAAATAATCAACAAAAATTAAAAAAAAGACTGTCATTAAAGGCAGAAAGAAATTTAATAATTTTATGCAAGAATGCATTTATTTATATTGTTATATGATAATGTTTTAATGTTGGGAATATGCTATTGGCATTGTGGGCAATATCAAATGTTATCATTTTTGGTTATCCTTACTTCAACTGTCCCTTGAGATACTTGATAATTTGTGGAATTTCATCACATGATTGATTAAGTAAAGCTGAAGTGTGTCATTTTGTGCATGACAAAATGATGGACACTGACATAGTAAATATATATATATATATATATATATATATATATATATAATTATATATAAAGCTAATTTGAATTTTTCAATCTCAATCATGAAAAAAAAAAAATCTTAAAATTGAAAAATTGCTAAAATGCAAAAATAAATTCCTAAGAACATAAGAATTCCTCAAAGCAAAAAACTAAAAACCAAGACAAATAAAAGAAATCCTCAAACCCAAAAAAAGGAATCATAATTAAGAAAAATAAAAAAAAAATAAACCCACAATCTTAGAAGTTTTAAAATTCCTAAAACAAAACAAAACAAAAAGGTATAATTTTGTGAGAAGTAATTTCTATTAGGTTGGTGCAAAAATAATGACGCAATAATGTCGTTTTTTGACGTTAAAAAATACGTCAAAAAACGACATTATTACGTCATTATTTTTGCACCAACTTAATAAAATATTTTAGAGAGAAGATAAAAAAAAAAAAAAAGGTAACTGATGCGTCCCTGAACCCCTGAAACACATTTTACTCAGCTTTCTACATGTTCTTACATGTTTTTGTTTTTTTTTCAACAATGTATCATACATCAGGTGTTTTGCTTCTTGATCATCAGTTATCAAAAGCTGGTACATGTAATCTTAATGAAAATAAAAAAAAGTCACTTAGTTTTTAAGCAAACTTAAAGCTCTAAATTTGGTAAGATAGATCGATAAAGACAGTGGAATGAAAGCATCTGCAAATACTTGCCATCAACCAATATTAACCTGGACTATAAAGAAGAATTCCTGAAGAAGTCCATGGAAATAGGTAGAAACAGTTCTACATCTTAGATGTGTGAGATATTCTGTGCTTTTCTTATTTTTATTTATTTTTTTAATTTTAAATGCAAACCATTCAGGTCATTCATCCCAGTCTAGTGTATGGGGGTGGGGCAATAATAGCTTCAATTGACAACTTCTGGCTGCACAACCACCTGGAAAGTTTGGTGTCGTCTGCAAATAGTCAAAGTTAATGACTGTCCAGATTCAATGGCCCTGTACACATCCGAAGATTCAGTTGCAGCTTTACCATTGACAGAGACAATAACATCCCCTTCCCTAAGACCAGCCCTGAAAAAAAGAGAAAAAAAAAAAAAAAGAATAAAAGAGATATTTTAAATTAAAAAAAAAAAAGAAGTTTTTCCTCTTTTGTTTTATATATATATATATATATATATATATATATATATATATATAGTTAAACCTAGAGAGCCAGAAAAACCTACCACAGTTCTCCTAAGCCTTCCCTGACGACCCGCTTAGGTGAAACCTTGGTAGGCTTGTCTGGCTCTCTAGGTTTAACTCGGTCTGCTCTACTCATTGTATTGAGCACTTTATTTAGTTGTTTTAGGTATTCGCATTGGGTTTTTTTTCTTTGGGCCTTGAACTCATATGCTGGACGATTATTTTCGGTTAACGTACATGTTCTTGGTTTTTTCTTTTTTTATACCTTTTTTCCCCTTTGGTATTGGCTTATTTATTTGCAAATCAATACACCGAAGGTTTTCCGAGTGAGTATAGTTTCTTATACTTATAAGATTTCTCTGTCTTTTCTACAAATACTTTCATGGTAATTGCTCCGATGAGCTGCTTTCACTGGTTCCCAGAATCCATGAATTCAAGCGCCCTACAAGGCTGGCATCCCGCTCCCACCCTTACACTGTAGAAACTTTTAAATGTAGCCGTCTCTTCTACTCCAATAGCTTCATACCTCGCACCTCTCGCCTGTGGAACACCCTTCCCAATTACTGTTTCCCTGAAAGCTATAATCTCCAACTATTCAAATGTAATGTCAATCAACACCTCCAGTTACCTTGATCTACCCACTATCCTTCTCCTCATCCTTTCTTATCACTCCTATCTGCTCTCGCTCCAAATCTTCTGCAACCCCCTGCATCCTAGTGGCTTCACGCCTTGCTCGGGGCGTAATGCTTAAAAAAAAAAAATATATATATATATATATATATATATATATATATATATATATACACACACACAGACTAGCCAGTTGCTTGCATGCTTACTAGTGCAGTCACTGCACTCATGCATTAGTGAGCGTGGGGCACTCAACTCTACGCACCACAATCCATGCACACTGGATGCCATTTCTCAACTTTTCTTGGCCATCATGGAATCCTTCTTATTAAGTACACAATCACAAACTCACTGAAAAAATACAACCAAAAATAAACATGAAGAAAAGTGGAACCCCCCCCTCCCAAAAACAAACAAACCCATAACAAATATGAAGGATACATAAAGGCATACCAATCAACAAAGCAAACATGGAAGAGCAGTGTACCTGCAAACCCTTTGATGGTCAATAATCATTTGAAGATTATGCGAGGTTAAAAATATATATTAATATATTATAATCCATAATATAGGTTTTTACTTAATTAGCTATTACATTTCTCTAACTCATTAAAATGTTGAATGTATAACTAATTCTAATTTCTATTTTCCCACCTTTATACTACATAAATTTCATCTTATTATTTTTCCCCACAACCCGTTCTGTCACCCATGAAATAAAAATAATTGTATGGAAAATAAGCATCTACGTACATCAAATCATCGTTAAATTAAGTGGCAGCAGAAGAATTATACGTTGAACTTTTAAAAAGTAACCTTAAACATTAATTCAATACTTAAATGCAGCGATCAATTTTGAGTTCTTCTGAAGTTTATTAATACCTATCACATCTGCTCCTCCCTAGCTATTGTGATGATGGCCGAACCAAGAGTCCACCACAGGAGCTAGCTTAAATACTCCCTGATAGGGCGGCTTTTAAGCTAGTTCATAATAAAATGTGCACTGCAATTTTGGATACAAAAGGAAAATAAGAGTTACTCCCCTTGAACCATGAAAGCAGTGATAATGGCTAGTATAATATATTAATATATATTTTTAACCTTGCATAATCCGGCAACCCTGAATCTGAGCTCAACGAAAATCATTCCCTGCACCTAACTTTTCTAGGGCTTTTGAATGAGCTACAAATCATTGAAATCAGACCAGTGGGAGTGGAGGAGTTGCTTGGGGACACACACACACATACACTGTACTTTATATACAAGATGTGTGTGTGCAGATTTTTAAAGCATTAATAAAAATACAAAAACAAGTTAGCCTTTTGGAAAATCCGTCACATTTGCTAATCTGTGATTGTCAAATAGAAATCTTTAACCCAGTGATCATGTGGTTTCGTTTTGTTTTATCTGTAAAGTGGAGAGCCTTTTTTTCTCAGTAATTCCAAACCAAACCAAACCAAACCAAACCCATTAATCAATCCTTTAGGGCATGCATGTCCAAAGTTCAGCCTGAGATCAAATTTCATATGCGCACCCCCTCCCCTGTCATAGAATGTATCACTTACAGCCTGCCAGTATTTTCAATCAGAATATGTAAAGTAGACACCCAAGAAATGCAATTTTATGTTTTACCAAAAGATGGCAGTAGCACTGTGTAGCTGCTCTCTGATGGTGTGATTCGGATCTAGGCTTTTCCAGCCAATTTCTAAAATCATAACCTTTGAACCAGACCTGGCATATATAGGGTGACCCCCCAAAAAATGAGAATTTTTGAAGTGCGTATTGCCAGACATGAGCAAGTGGCAACACTGTGAGACAGTGACCTTGAGCAAGTAAACATTTTGCCATTTAGAATTCAAGATGAAATTCACAGTATCCCAGCTGAGATGTTGCAGCAGTCAATGAGGAATCTCAACAGCAGATTTCAAGTATGTATTCGTACAGGACGACGCCATCTACAGGACATAATTTTTAAAAAGTGAAAATTCCATCATTGTTTCTTAAATGGCATGTTTTAAGGTTTCAATTACTATAAATAAAATATTTTTCTTCCATTACTCGTGGTTTTATTGGATTGTTAAAAAGTTCCCGTTTTTTTGGGTCACAGATCTCAGTATAACCTTTCACATTAATGCAGGCAAATTATTTGTTTTGGTCATCTGAGATGAATAAATTCTAAAATCTTAGTGAATTAAATTTGTTTTGTGTTGGTCAAAATCAGTTATAAATATATCTGGACACTTAGACTTTTGTCACTTTATATTTTCTACTTCTTAATAAGATGAATGTTTCGGTTATGTTCCTATTCATAGGCTTTTAACTTAAAAGTTGACAGACAACATTATTTACCAATAATATGTAATGTTCAAAATTAACCTGAGATATATTATAGCTTCCAGGAAGTTCTTTTTTCTCAGACATATTTTACTTCATCTTATATGGGCTTCAGATATGACAGACTGAGTGATTTTGGTAAGACCTGTTTAAATTTATTTGTCATCCATGGGAAGAAATGATAATATGCCATTTGCAATAAAATTTTCATAGACAATTCATCTGCATTTAATTTTAATGGTTCAAAGAATGGTTGGCCCTCACACATATTCATGTCATCAAATCTGACCCTCTTTGAAAAAAAGTTTTGACACCCCTGCTTTAGGCCATGTTCTCATTCATTCATCTCTTACTTTTGTCGTCTTTAAGAAATTTCAGGATTCATAGCAGTTGTCTTCCTCAAGATAGCGAGCTGATTTCCTAAAGAAGAAAAGAAAAGAAAGAGAAGAAGGGGAGAAAGAGAAAGGAGGGAAGAAGGAGAAAGTGGAGAAAAAGAAGGAGAAAAAAGAAGAAAAAAGGGGGGAAAGAAGAAGAGGAAGAAGAAAGGTGGAAGGAAGAAGAAAAAGAGGAAGAAAGGGGGAATGAAGAAAAAGAAGAAAGGGGGAATGAAAAAAGAAAGTTGAAGAAGAAAGAGGGAAAGAAGAAGAAAAAGAAAGGGGAAAGAAGTGGGGGAAGAAGGAAGAGGGAGGGGAAGAAAATGGGAGGAAAACAAAGGAAAAAAAAAAAGGAGAAAACCTTACATGGAATTCATACGTATGATCAATTGCTAAAAATGCTGTAAAAATGGTAGTTTCATTCTCTTTCTCTCTAAAGTACCTGTCTCTTCCTACCATCCTTTATGATAGCGAGAGTCAGATTAGATCAATAATTGTGTATTGCTGCCATATCTCTGCTAGAGCACCTCGATATTCATTTCCCAGCCTTGATAGAGTTCAAAATCATTTACAAAATTTGACTCCTTTCTTATAGAAGCAATGTCTCTACTCTCCCACTATTTCCATGGCAAATGTTCTGATGAGATTCAATCTTTAGTGCCACTAGTTCAGACTTTATAGCTACGAAACACAATGATACATCCATGGAGTTGAATCAGTTGCATTTCTTTTTTACTCCAATTGTAAGGAGGAAGTTCCACTCAGAAAGGTTTTCCCCAAGAATTGCTACTTTGTAGAACAAATTCTCACATAGATGCTTTCATGAAAACTACAATCCTAACCTCTTCAGGTCAAACGTTACTTGTCATCTATCCTCTTTATTCTTAAAATCTTCACTTCCTTTAACATTGTCTTACATTCATGTCACATATCAGTAATCCTCTGCCTTGAGTTGCTATCAAACCTTCTATTGAGTGAACATTAGTATAAAAAAGCATTGAAATAGGATATGATTTGATGCCCTCTTTCTCTTCACTGTGTAATGACCATTCTTGTTAGTCATTGGTAATCCTTTTTGTTGTATCACTTTTGGGTAGCATCTGTATTATCAGGAATTCATAAATTCCTGGTTTATTCTTGCTACTGTTGGCCCTAGACAAAACCTAGTGCAGTTTCCACTTTTAAGATAGAGTACAACATCTTTCTGGTTTCAACAATCGAATTTTGATTGAATGGCGTTAAATCCTATCTACATCCACAGCTACGTTACCTTCTTACCTATTACATCACACACACATCAGTTGAGGCTATTCCTGGAAAGAAGGAAAGGCAAAACCCATACAATGTACTGCTGTCTCTTAAGGTTTTGGCATTTTTGTCATAACACTTTATTTCAGAGAATAAGAGAGTGAAAACCAAAGAAAATAGCAGACCAAAAATAAAGACGAGGAAGATCTACCAGCCGACATTAATGAATTTACAGGTAGAACTCAATCTTTTGTAAGCCTATAATTAATACAATTTTTTTTTCTTTTTTTTTTTATGTGGTTACAATTAATATTGGACTTTTTTAGACCTATAATATTGGAATTTTTATTATGAACATATAATACCAAATTGCTGGTAGTCTCCATTCTCCTATATGGATGTGAAATGTAGACAATGTTGACAGATACAGAGAGAAGGATCCAAATGTTTGAGAAAAAAATGTATGAGAAAACTCCTTGGCATCCTCTATTAGGAACATAAAACCAATAAGTTTGTACGGAAAAGAGTTGAAATTTTTGTGGGCCACCAGGAACCTTTTCTTGTCACCGTCAAATGGAGAAAAATGGCAGGGTTTGAACACATTCCAAGGCCTGACAGTCTGTGCAAGACCATCATACAAAGCACTGTTGAAGATGGACTTAGGTTAGGTTAGGTTAGGTTTGGTTTGGTTTGGTTTACAGCATATCAACCTCAATGGGTTATTTTTAGGATAGATTATGTATTCTTTGGTTTAGTTTGGTTTGGTTTATTTTGTTTTACAGCATATCAACCTCAATGGGTTTATTTTTAGGATAGATTATGTATTCTTTGGTTTAGTTTGGTTTGGTTTATTTTGTTTTACAGCATATCAACCTCAATGAGTTATTTTTAGGATAGATTATGTATTCTTTGGTTTGGTTTGGTTTAGTTTATTTTGTTTTACAGCATATCAACCTCAATGGGTTTATTTTTAGGATAGATTATGTATTCTTTGGTTTAGTTTGGTTTATTTTGCTTTACAGCATATCAACCTCAATGGGTTATTTTTAGGATAGATTATGTATTCTTTGGTTTAGTTTGGTTTGGTTTATTTTGTTTTACAGCATATCAACCTCAATGGGTTTATTTTTAGGATAGATTATGTATTCTTTGGTTTAGTTTGGTTTGGTTTATTTTGTTTTACAGCATATCAACCTCAATGAGTTATTTTTAGGATAGATTATGTATTCTTTGGTTTGGTTTGGTTTAGTTTATTTTGTTTTACAGCATATCAACCTCAATGGGTTTATTTTTAGGATAGATTATGTATTCTTTGGTTTAGTTTGGTTTATTTTGCTTTACAGCATATCAACCTCAATGGGTTATTTTTAGGATAGATTATGTATTCTTTGGTTTAGTTTGATTTATTTTGTTTTACAGCATATCAACCTCAATGGGTTTATTTTTAGGATAGATTATGTATTCTTTGGTTTAGTTTGGTTTGGTTTATTTTGTTTTACAGCATATCAACCTCAATGGGTTATTTTTAGGATAGATTATGTATTCTTTGGTTTGGTTTGGTTTAGTTTATTTTGTTTTACAGCATATCAACCTCAATGGGTTTATTTTTAGGATAGATTATGTATTCTTTGGTTTAGTTTGGTTTATTTTGCTTTACAGCATATCAACCTCAATGGGTTATTTTTAGGATAGATTATGTATTCTTTGGTTTAGTTTGGTTTGATTTATTTTGTTTTACAGCATATCAACCTCAATGGGTTTATTTTTAGGATAGATTATGTATTCTTTGGTTTAGTTTGGTTTGGTTTATTTTGTTTTACAGCATATCAACCTCAATGGGTTATTTTTAGGATAGATTATGTATTCTTTGGTTTGGTTTGGTTTAGTTTATTTTGTTTTACAGCATATCAACCTCAATGGGTTTATTTTTAGGATAGATTATGTATTCTTTGGTTTAGTTTGGTTTATTTTGTTTTACGGCATATCAACCTCAATGGGTTATTTTTAGGATAGATTATGTATTCTTTGGTTTAGTTTGGTTTGATTTATTTTGTTTTACAGCATATCAACCTCAATGGGTTTATTTTTAGGATAGATTATGTATTCTTTGGTTTAGTTTGGTTTGGTTTATTTTGTTTTACAGCATATCAACCTCAATGGGTTATTTTTAGGATAGATTATGTATTCTTTGGTTTGGTTTGGTTTAGTTTATTTTGTTTTACAGCATATCAACCTCAATGGGTTTATTTTTAGGATAGATTATGTATTCTTTGGTTTAGTTTGGTTTATTTTGCTTTACAGCATATCAACCTCAATGGGTTATTTTTAGGATAGATTATGTATTCTTTGGTTTAGTTTGGTTTATTTTGTTTTACAGCATATCAACCTCAATGGGTTATTTTTAGGATAGATTATGTATTCTTTGGTTTAGTTTGGTTTGATTTATTTTGTTTTACAGCATATCAACCTCAATGGGTTTATTTTTAGGATAGATTATGTATTCTTTGGTTTAGTTTGGTTTGGTTTATTTTGTTTTACAGCATATCAACCTCAATGGGTTATTTTTAGGATAGATTATGTATTCTTTGGTTTGGTTTGGTTTAGTTTATTTTGTTTTACAGCATATCAACCTCAATGTGTTTATTTTTAGGATAGATTATGTATTCTTTGGTTTAGTTTGGTTTATTTTGCTTTACAGCATATCAACGTCAATGGGTTATTTTTAGGATAGATTATGTATTCTTTGGTTTAGTTTGGTTTGATTTATTTTGTTTTACAGCATATCAACCTCAATGGGTTTATTTTTAGGATAGATTATGTATTCTTTGGTTTAGTTTGGTTTGGTTTATTTTGTTTTACAGCATATCAACCTCAATGGGTTATTTTTAGGATAGATTATGTATTCTTTGGTTTGGTTTGTTTTAGTTTATTTTGTTTTACAGCATATCAACCTCAATGGGTTTATTTTTAGGATAGATTATGTATTCTTTGGTTTAGTTTGGTTTATTTTGCTTTACAGCATATCAACCTCAATGGGTTATTTTTAGGATAGATTATGTATTCTTTGGTTTAGTTTGGTTTGATTTATTTTGTTTTACAGCATATCAACCTCAATGGGTTATTTTTAGGATAGATTATGTATTCTTTGGTTTAGTTTGGTTTGGTTTATTTTGTTTTACAGCATATCAACCTCAATGGGTTTATTTTTAGGATAGATTATGTATTCTTTGGTTTAGTTTGGTTTATTTTGCTTTACAGCATATCGACCTCAATGGGTTATTTTTAGGATAGATTATGTATTCTTTGGTTTAGTTTGGTTTATTTTGCTTTACAGCATATCAACCTCAATGAGTTATTTTTAGGATAGATTATGTATTCTTTGGTTTAGTTTATTTTGTTTTACAGCATATCAACCTCAATGGGTTTATTTTTAGGATAGATTATGTATTCTTTGGTTTAGTTTGGTTTATTTTGCTTTACAGCATATCAACCTCAATGGGTTATTTTTAGGATAGATTATGTATTCTTTGGTTTAGTTTGGTTTGGTTTATTTTGTTTTACAGCATATCAACCTCAATGGGTTATTTTTAGGATAGATTATGTATTCTTTGGTTTAGTTTGGTTTGGTTTATTTTGTTTTACAGCATATCAACCTCAATGGGTTTATTTTTAGGATAGATTATGTATTCTTTGGTTTAGTTTGGTTTATTTTGTTTTACAGCATATCAACCTCAATGGGTTTATTTTTAGGATAGATTATGTATTCTTTGGTTTAGTTTGGTTTATTTTGCTTTACAGCATATCAACCTCAATGAGTTATTTTTAGGATAGATTATGTATTCTTTGGTTTGGTTTGGTTTAGTTTATTTTGTTTTACAGCATATCAACCTCAATGGGTTTATTTTTAGGATAGATTATGTATTCTTTGGTTTAGTTTGGTTTATTTTGCTTTACAGCATATCAACCTCAATGGGTTATTTTTAGGATAGATTATGTATTCTTTGGTTTAGTTTGGTTTGGTTTATTTTGTTTTACAGCATATCAACCTCAATGGGTTATTTTTAGGATAGATTATGTATTCTTTGGTTTAGTTTGGTTTGGTTTATTTTGTTTTGCGGCATGTCAACCTCAATGGGCCATTCAATGCCGATATCTTTTATTGCTGGTAATATTTTGTCTTGTCAAAAATCTGTTTCTGGTAATATTTTTCCTTCAAAATTGCATTGCTGGCAATAATTCCCTTAAAAAAAGTATTGCTGGTAATAGTTAACTATTTTCCCATAGCTGGGACCCTAATAGGTGCTACCACCCTTGGTCAGGGTGGACCTGGGAACATCAGCAATTAAGAGGTAGTTCTACGCTTCTCAAAACCTCCTGATCAGAGGCCTTGCTGCTGGACGTAGTTCAATGTATTACCCAGGATGCAGATGTAGTTTAACGTCTTACCCAGGACGAGAAGATGGACATAGGAGAGGACACCAATGCAAAAACTGTTTGGACAATGTCAAACAATGGACAGGTATGAATGTACCAGAATTGCTGATGGCTGCCTTTAATAGACCATTGTGGAGGAGATTTAGTGTGGCTTCTGCATTTGGATACCGCCTCCCCACCCCCAACATATACCTATGATTACAAAAGTCAAGGGGGATGATGATGGTGAAAAATATTGGATTACTTTTTTATGAACATATAATACCAAATTTTTTTTTATAAACATTTAACTATGAGATTTTTTTTTTAATGAACCTATGATACAAGATTTCTTTTATAAACCTATAATTAATACAAGATTTTATAGTATGAATAAACAGGTTAAGCCATTTTTGAGACAGTGGTTACTAATGAGTTACAGGTAGAAACCTATAATACCATTTTATTCTGTTTTTTTAGGGGGCTATAATAAATGTTGGTCTTATTTTAATTCTTATATTAATGGATTTTATTTAATGAGTTTAGAAAGAAAAAGAAAAAATAAGTATAAGCCCAGATGCTCATAAATTATTTTAGTGAATTTATATAGTGAGAGCAAATAAAAGAAATGTTCAGAAAATTTTTTTTTTTCAAAATTTTTTGTATTAAATCTTTAAAATAAGTAGATGAGTGGTTTGGAAAATTAAGGCATGTCAAATTCAATAATTTGAATATTATTAATAATATTCAATTATAATTAATTGAATGACATACAGTATATCATCCCCCACCCACCAAAAAATGAAATATATTACCATGCAACATTAAGGTAACTTGTACACTTACCTGCACTTACCTCATCTAATTCTATAAATACAGTCATAAATGTCATTAAGTCAAATCATTTTTTATATGCTATCAAATATTGTAGGTATTTGCTTTAAAATGGAATTTTTTGCAGTAATTTATATAATATTAAATATGAATATCTTAACAAAAATTTTCTTAATCTTGACTTTTTTATTTTGAGTTTCCATTTTTAGTTGATTTTGAGTTTATAAAGAAATTTTGGCAAAGTTTAATATTTGTACCCACAAAAAAAAGAAAAAAAAAAAATGTCAAAAGGACATATTTTTTTCTCTTGACACAACCATTACTGTATATATACCCTCAGAAATTTTTATTATTTTCAAAAACTATTTTTAGAATGACAATTAAACCCAAATACATAAAAAACTTGATTATGTGCACTTCGACATGACATAATGGCTAGCAAGCTGGTCTCGCTAGATCAATTATGACTGAACAGAGAGTTTGATCTTCACAGTGATGCTCCTTCCTTCTAGCCTTGTGCCACACTTAAACTTTGCTTCGAAAATCAGGGCACTCATGTGGTGTAATGATTAGCAAGCTTGTCTCACTAGATCAATTATGACTAAATAATAAGTTCAATCTTCATTCGGTGCCCAATACTTTCATCCTTGTGCCAGATCTAGACTACATTTCAAAAAAAAAAAACACCATTTGGGAACTTTGATGTAGTGTAATGGTTAGTAAGCTTGTCTTGCTAGATCAATTATGACTGAGTAGTGAGTTCAATCCTCACTGAGTGCTCCATAATTCTGGCCTTGTGCCACATCTAAGCTTTGCTTTGAAAATCACTGTATAAAACTTAATTTATGCATTCTCCTTTTTCCTTGAGAATTAACAAATGTATCAAGAACTATGCTTGGAAATAAACAATCTTAAAAAAAACAAAAAAACAAAACCAGTATAAATCTCAATGCTCACAAACTATTTTAGTGAATTTATGCAGTGTAAACAAATGAAAGAAATACTCAGAAAATGCATCTTTTTCAAAATTCATATAATTACTCATAGTTTAGTGCTTATTTAAATTTTCTTGTTACGTACCACAAAATGTCAACTCTTTTCTGGTGTCTATCTTTAATTTATTTTAGGACAGCGATTCAAAAATGTATTAGACATATTAGAATATTCATATATATTTGTATCTGACTCCCCTCCTTAAAACTTCTCTCTGTTAAATTTTAATCCCCACCTTCACCTTTAGACCTTCCTGTTCTTCTCTTGTCTGTTACCTCTCCCTATAGCTTTCATTTACTCTCGCATTCATCCCACACTCTCATACATACACTCTCGCAAAATTTTATTTTTTATTCCCAGAGTTATTTTTTCTGATTTCTTTTTGAATTTATAGGTCTGATGAATTGAATTGGATTTACAATTCCAATGTAATAAATTATGACCATGGAGTACTAGTGTTTAAGCCTGTTAGTGTTATATCCTTACTCTGTCCTGGACATTGAGTTCTACCTGGATTCTATCCCCTTGGAATTGTTTTTATACACACGCACTATATATATATATATATACGTATATATATATATTTGTGTGTTTTAGATATATGTACATATATGTATGTGTATATTAACCATTAATAATATCAATATATATATATATATATATATATAAAAATGGGTGGCTGGAAAGAAATTCCCTCTTGAAAATTACTTATAACTTTTGTTAATCACCACATTTGTACGAATAAAAAGAAATATATATTGTAGCCCCTAAAGTGGTAGAGAATAAAGTCATTCAACTCGGTGTAATGGTTAGCAAACTTTTCTTGCTAGATCAATTATGACTGAGTAGTGAGTTTAATCCTCACTGGGTGCCCCATAATTCTGGTCTTGTGCCAAATCTAAGTGTAAGCAAATGAAAGAAATGTTCAGAAAATTATATAGTTACTCATAGTTTAGTGCTTATTCAAATTTTCTGGTTCTCTTGTTTACAAACACACACACACACAGATATATATATATATATATATATATATATATATGTGAAAAATATATAAAAAATAGGAAAGAACTCATTAGGTAAATAATCCAAAGTTCTTTAGTATTTTTGTTATTACTTTTAAAAAGTAGTGCTCGATACAAAAGTAGAGCATAAATATAATTATTTATTTAAAAATATCATTCCAACACGCCACATAAGAGTTCTCATGTTTCAAAACAAGAGCCGAAAACTTCAATTATTTGAATTAAATTGAATTAAAGTACTAAGCTCTGTTCCATCTTCAAGCAAAATTTTTTTGGAATAACTTATTTCTGAAATTTACGTGTTTTATAAGCATATTTATTATTGAAATCAAAATTTCTATGGTAACGGCTAGAGCAATTGTTTAAAGAAAAAGGGGCGTAAGGTGTTAATAATTTGTATCAATATCTCAGTTACATTCACAGATGTCAAGTCAGGGTAAGGTTGGGGTGTCTAAATTTAAAGCAGAAGATGACAATGCTAGTCTGGTTGAGTGTCTATGGAGATTTTTTTTTTACTTTTTTATTTTTTTCTGGAAGGGTTTTGTGTATATAAAAACTGTCGTAAATCGCTAACATTTGTTTTTTGACAACTTCATGAAGGATTATCTTTTTTTGTAGGGCATTTAAACTATTTATTAGGACTATGGATTTTAAAAATCATTTTATTGTTTGTTAGTTTTTTATGCTAATTATTCAATGCAAAAATTTGATGATGTCGGCAAAAAACCGTTAACTCATGTCTATTGTTTCATAGATTTTTATTATTTAGAAACTTAATAATGTGTAGTTTTTCATGTAGGCATAAAGGGCATGGGTCATCCCAAGTTTTACAAGTTCTAGTTTTGTTTATAATTTTCCATTTAACTTTTGATGTTTCATTCATTTCCTTCAAATGCCAAAAATATTTAGATAGAGATGTCTGATTTCTTTTATTTATATTGTTGAAAGAGCACTTGTGCTGCCTCCATCTGGCTTTAAATTCATTCTTCATAGACCCAATGTATATCATATTAGTATTAGGACTCTCAATTGATGAGATAGTACATTGGTATACCACAGATTTAATGCAGCATTTATTTTTATGAGCGAGTGGCAGCCCATGGTACAATTGCAGAAATGGTGGCACAGCGTTCATGGACCTTGTGCTTCAGTAGATGCCAAAACCATCAGAAATTGTCATTCCAAGCTGATGAGTACAAGATCTGGAGTAGATACCCACAAAAGTGACCATCCTTACAGATTAAGATTGGAACAAAATGTGCAAAAGGTAAATGAAATGTTCAAGGATATACCCAAACATATTGCAACAAACACAGGTGGACAACACTAATACCTATGTAGAATTATAACACCATACTTTACTTCTAACATTTTACTGTTTAAAATAAAACTCGTTTTGCGAAAATCGGCCAATAATTAATAAAATTATTAACACTTTTAAATGAGGAGTTTCTGCCCAAAAGATGTAGATTATAAAGATTGTGCTGCACCGGTTTAAAAAAAAAAAATGATGTGTCAAATGGATGCTTTTTCTCTTGATATCACTATTACTTTAGACTTCCTAATCTTAAAATCTTAATAAAGTCCAGACATATGAAAAAATCTATGCATTCTTTTATTTATTGAGAATTAAACGTTTATTTTATTAGATTTTTTATTTACAAAAATAATTTTATATTTACAATTCAATATTTATCATATTATAAAATAACCATGAAAACAAAATTTTATTTCAAAATTTATTAAAAAATATAAACAAGAAAATTTTAGTCAACACATAACAAGTAAATGTAATTATCAATTTAAAAAAAAATAATTTTCCAGGCATTTCTTTCATTTACTTAACATAAATTTAGTAGAATAGCTTGTGAGTATCTAGATTTTTGTATTTTTTTTTTCAAGAATTAACAACAACAATGTTAAACACACATACAGACACACACACACACACATATATATATATATATATATATATATATATATATATATATATATATATATATATATATATATACACACACACACACACCCTTGTGCAAATTGCAGATTGACCACAGATTCTTGATTGGATTTGAATCAGGAGTTTCTGGGTCAGTCTATAGTACTTTGATTTGCTCACTGGTAAGACTTGCCAATGTGAAGCATTACAATTTTCATATGCTTCCTTGGAGTAATGTCTATCACAGACAATGGCTGTAGGACAACTAATCAACAGTTGAAACAATAGTGTCTGGGTGTGATGAAAATCTGATGCAATCATGGATGACAAATATTTTCAAGGCCAAACAAATTTCATCATACACCCCAAAAATAGATTCATATTACTGCGCACCACTGCAGGGTGCTAAATGTTAAACTTTACCCATTCTTTTTATTTCATTTCAATTTCATTGAATCAACAAGAGAAACTTACTGATCAGCAGGTGATCCCATGACAACTTTATGGATGAAGATACCATTATCTACATGAGGGAAATCAGGTAGACGTTGTTTCAGAGTGAGTAGAATCGAAGGAATGAGAGTTAGCATGGTGATTCCAATGTAGTGTCGAGGTTCTCCTCCCCAAGGAGGCTTTCCACCAAACCAGGATCTGGGAGCTGAGAAAACCAAAAAACACAATTTTTAAATTATACAACTGTAAAAATTTTCGAATATTTTGTGTAAAATGCAGGGAAAAATGCTCACAAAATCATAAAAAAGCACAACAAAAGAAGGTCATTTATGAAATATTTAGGTCATAATTGAATATACAGGTGAAATTTTCAGGTCAGCAGGTGATCCCTAATAAATGAAGATACCATTATCTATATTATAACAAGTGCAATAAAAATGTTCATTGGTAAAATGTTTATTGTATAATTTGGTCATAATGTTTTATCTGCAGACCTATATTTAACTTCTATGCTTTATGACTCTCACTCCACCTGCACACCTGTTTTATGACTCTCACTTGATCTGCACACCTGTCTTAAAACTCTTGCTCGACTGGCATGTCGTGTTTATTACAGCTCTCACTCAACCAGCATGCTGCATTTATTACAGCTCTCACTCGACCGGCATGCCCCGTTTATTACAGCTCTCACTTGACTGGCATGCCCTGTTTTTACAGCTCTCACTCAACTGGCATGCCGCATTTTTACAGCTCTCACTCGACTGGCATGCCCGGTTTATTACAGATCTCACTCGACCGGCGTGCCCCGTTTTTACAGCTCTCACTCGACCAGCATGCCCCATCTTAGAGCTTTCACTTGACATATTTGACTTGTATTATGACTCACTTGATGTGTACGCCCTGTTTTATGGCTCTCACTTGACCTGCACTCCTTGTTTTGTGACACTCAGTGTCAAAGTCAATGGTCAGAGTGAGTGTAGGCAGACCAGGATATAGTTTCACACTGAGTGTCAGTCTGCCTTGCCACTCTTCCTCTCAGTCATCAATTTCAGGCTTTTAATACACAGCCTGTGTATTTGCCAATTTCCATGTCCTTCTACTCTGGGTACATATTTTAGCAATGTCTTTATGCATGAAAACATCTCCAGGCACAAGGCGAACAAGCTACCCATGTTGTACCCCTCCAGCAGAACAATTGGTAGCTGTACTTTGTTGCTGTAATTGTCACAGTAGCCATGGCAACCGGGACGAGAACAATGATAATCACTCCGCAGTTTTCACTTGGGTGCTATCATCTCAGTGGATAGATGAAGAGTGTCATGGTTGACTGGCTGCTTGTGGAGAGGAAGGAATAAAAGGAAGACAAGAGGGAGACAATGGCAGACAAATTGAAATACAAACATTAGCAGACAGAGTAAAGCAAGGAATTCATTAGCAAAGAGAAAACACACTCACACGTACAGGGTGCGATGGATAAATTGTCATCTAAATGACGCAAAAATGAAAATAAAATTGACATCTCATTTTAACAGATATATTTACGAAAATTACACAAAAACATCTTGAAATACTAAAGAGTAAATTTATTCAATAAAATCGACATTGGCTTCAACCACGGCCCCTAGACAAGTTTAAAATCTTTTGCAACTTTTCTGGACAGTTAAGTTGGTGAATGCAGCCATAATCCTTGATTTTAGTTCTTCTTTGGTATTAGAAGGAGTGTTTTGGTCTTTTACCTTTGTAATTAAATTGTTGTCTAAATGACGCAAAAATTGAAAATCACTGACATCTCATTTTAACAGATATATAGAATGCGATGGATAAATTGTCGTCTAAATGATGCAAAATGAAAATAACACTGACATGTCATTTTAACAGATATTTACTAAAATTACACAAGAATTTCTTTAAATACTAAAGAGTAAATTTATTCAATAAAATCGACATTGGCTTCAACCATGGCTTTCAGATGACTTTGGAATCACCTGCAACTCTTCTGGATGGTCTCCTTGTTTAAGTTGGTGAATGCTGCCATAATCTTTGTGTTCAGTTCATATTTGGTCTTACAAGGAGTTTTGTTGGATTCTTGTTAAACTAAATCAAGGGGGTTGCAGTCTGGGGAGTTAGGTGGCCAGATGTAAGAGGTGATGTGATTGCAGAAATTGTCTGACAGTCATGACTGCTTGTGTGGCAATGTGCAGAGTCCTGTGGCAAGACATAGGGTCTTCCAGCAGCCACCCTCTTGACCCAGGGCAGCACTACCTCCTCAAGGCACTTGATGTAGGCCTGTGTGTTGAGTTTGAGACGTTTTGGGAAAATGAATGGCGGCATAACGTCATCATCACTAGTGATCACTCCAAACAACTTCGTAATCACCATTAGACTCATCCAACTTTTTCTGAATGATCTGCACTCTTTTCAGATTGACATCCAAACACTCTGAAATGCTTGTATTAGAGCTTCTAGTGTTTCCAAATATTTGAGGGTGTGAACTGCATCATGGTGCTCTTTTCCTCACAGATGGTGCCCAACTGACCCTACTGTGCAGTCAACAAAATCAAAAACAAACAATGCACATTAAAAATATAAAATGGTGACAATTTACCCATTGCGCCTGGTGCACAGATATGTATATATAAACGTACACAGCAAAAGCATTTGGTATATAGACATACTCATATATATAGAGATACAGGTGAAGGTGAAGTATGACTTTCTTTAACACAGGGTCAATGTGGGTATAAAAACATTTATTTCATCCACTGGAGTAGATTGTTCTAGTTCCACATGCCATACCTCTTCCGAATGTCTCAGTTATTTGTCTTTAACCCAATTCTCCAAGTTTTGGTTCACCACTGCTGTAGCTTGGTAATAAACTCACAACTTTTTGGGTCTAGTCACTGGATCTAACTAATGCCTTTATCCACTGGGCCATGTGTCCTTGTGGATAAAGGGTTTGGTTCGAAATTCCAAACACCTGAAGAAAGCCGGAGTGTACAACAGCCAGTTTCTTTCATTGTGAATATGGCAATGAAGATGAGGATAACAGTCCAAATAATGTAATTAATCATAATACCCCATCTCAGAGATATAGACAGATATATAGAGAGACATAGACATAAAGGCCGGAGCGTACAACGGCCGAAACATTGTGAATATGGCAATGAAGATGAGGATAATAGTCTGAATAATGTAAATAATATAAGTACTCATAATACCTTATCTCAGAGATATAGACAGATATATAGAGAGATATAGACATAAAGGCCGTAGATTACTGTGTGAGAAAACGGGGAAAAAAAAAACAACTTCTTGCGACACAAAAACGAATGCCTACTTGCGAACCTGAAACGAATGCCTTCTCTTCCGAACAAACACTTTATGACAGCAAACGAGCAAAACGGCACCCACAACTGCTGCCAACGGACGACTGACTGCAATGGCTTTTGTCGCCCAAGAAAAGACGCCAAACGACTTGCGCGTCTTCTTGTAGTCTTTGGTCGAGTCCATTATGGTACTCCAAGGTGTGCCAGGCGACAATACACACAAGCAGTTTGAGGATGCTTCTGCACATACTCGTTACAATTACAATGGCCCAAACATTGTGAATATGGCAATGAAGACGAGGATAATAGTCCAAATAATGTAAGTAATCATAATACCTCATCTCAGAGATATAGACAGATATATATCATGATCTGTATATCTATTTTTGAAATGATTCAATTGTTGATAATCTGCTAATTTGATTTGTTTTTTATATTTGAAGCCAGAAAATATTTTTAGATTGTAAGAATTTTTTGTAAATAATATCGATTGACTGATACACGCCTTATTAATTAACCAGCAGCCGAGGGGAGAAGAGGTGGATTTACTAAGAGTATTTGCACATAAGTGAATATAACAAACCTAAATGAAGTTGGAAACCAGCTCAACGATTTCCAATTCTGAGCTGTCATCCATTACACCACCTGCAGATCCAAGCTTACAGCACCTGGTATTCCCAAGCAGTGACCCCTCTACGTACTGATCAGGTTCAGTGTTTAAGGGTGAAATGGTTGTAAGATGATAATCTGTTTGGACCAAAGATATATGGTACACACATATGTGTGTGTACTATATATTTCTCCCAAATGCCATTTTCCTTTAGAATGTAGGCAGTCATGACTCTTCACAGATTCCTTTTCTTGATTATTTATGAACTAATATAGATTCTTGGGAAAGATAGATTCCAGTTGCCTTCTCCAGAGCTTGGATTTCAGAATTTTCCTTCTCTCAGACTAGTTTCCACCTAACATCAGAGAGTTCAGTTTACTCTGCTATTTAACCCATAGCTAGAGGGTAGGGGAACAGAGATAGAGTTATGCCTTTCCCAAGAGTATTAGTGCAAAGAGAATAGACTAACCCAAAACATGAACTTAGATTGCCAATTCGATTACATATCTGTGATACTACCAACGCACACACACATTATACATATTTGTTCAAATTTTCCTCATGTTTATGAGAGTAGTGTGTTTAATAATATACAAGATAATACAAGCAAATGACACCTATCAAAATATATAAATATGTACTTGTACGATCGGCATGATTAACAATGTTCAGCCTGGTCAGTACCTAGATGGGTGATCACTTGGAAATACAAGATGCTGTAAGCTTGGATGTGTGGATGGTGTAGTTGATAATGGCTTGGAATTGTTAATCAGTGAGCCAAGTTTCAATTCTAGTTGGGTTTGTTATATTCACTTATGTGCAAATACCCTTGAGAAAAGGTATGAATCCACCTCTTCTCCTAGCTATGGGTTAATTAGTAAAACTTTTATCACTAAATCATTATTATCTCAAAAAAAAAGGAATTATTTTTACAATCTAAAAATATTTTCTGGCTATAAATAACCTGCAAAGGGTTGATAAGCCATAGAAAGCGAATCAAACACACACAGAGATGTATATGGTTCATATTTTCTCATGTTTATGGGATAAATGACACTTATCAAAATATGTAAAAATTACTAGACGTTAACATATTTAGGGTGGGAAGAACTTTTATCAAAAGAGTAGTCAATAGATAACTAGAGTAACAATAGTGTATAAATTAGTAAATAGACACCCTATTATTTTTTAAAATAAAAATGCAGTGTATTTCAAATGAGTGTCCACTATAATAACATTTGAAATTATATATTAGATACCTCCACAGATTTGCAATATTTAAGCTTTAAAATCAATTTTTAAAAATGAAAAATCTTAATTTTAATTAAATTTATTGGGAGGCATTTCTATTTTGAAAATGTTGAAATTTTTTTAATTTAGCACCATTTTTAGCCTTCCGGTATTTCAATGTAAAAAACATTCAAAAATAAATTGTACTTTTCTGAAATTTTATTTGGAGAATATTAGCTGATTTAAAGTTTAATTAATCTGATTTGAAACCTTATTTACTTTAATTTTAAAATATCACAGAAATGCATTTTTTTTAACAAGGCAGTAGCTATTTATTTACGCTATTCAGGTGTTGACAGCTTGATGACAGATGGATATATATCTAATGTTTTTCTACGGTGGATATATCTGTAAAAAAAAAAAAAAAAAAGAAAAAAAAGAATATAACAGGAGTACCTTCTTTATATTATTTTTAAGTACTCAGTAAACTTAAAAATTTAGGAAAATATCCATAATCCAAGTTTTATTGAATTTTAAATATTTGGTTTTGAATTTACTGTAGTTATCACTCTTATTTTTCTGATAAAGTTGTTTATGGAAAACTATATCTACAAAAATCAGCATTATTTACATTATTCGGACTACTGTCCTCAGATGTGCCATGTGTCAAGGACACATGTTACAGTGGATAAAGGCGTTAGTTAGATCCAGTGACAGGACCCAAAGATTGTGAGTTCAATAATTGGTTAAGGCAGTGGAGAACTTGGAGATGGGAATTAATAGGAGATAACTGATAACTGGCATCCATTAGACATAGCATGTGGAACTAAAACAGTCTACCATAGTGAGTGAAATAAAGGGTTCAGTTCGATATTCCAACCACCTGAAGAAGGCTGGAGCGTACAACGGCCGAAATATTGTAATAAATATGCCGACAAAGATAAGGACAATAGTTTGAATAATGTAAATAGTGCACATAATACCTCCTCTCAGAAATATAGACAGATACTTAAAAACCAGCATATTTATACATACAAAAAAAACTTAAATTGTAATAAGCTTTTTGATTTATGATTAGTAAATAGTCTTTATTTAATAACAATATCACCTATTACAACATTGAAACAGAACTTTAAAAGGTTTAAAACTTTATAAATCATTCTAATTAAAATTTGAAAAATGACAACAATTTGCGTAAAAATTTATTATTCATCCAAAAAGTTTTTTTTAATAAGACAATAGTGCACTTAATATATCTTATTCATAAAAGCAATTAAAAGCTTTTCTAATTAAATAATTTATCGCATTTTTATTTTACAATTCAGAGCAGATTTTCAGTAAGTAGGGGTCCTGTTTTACTTTTAGCTAATATAAAAAAAGTATTACACCACTGAAATTCTTGAATTTTCCTAAAATTAAATACCTTTAGCTAATATAAACATTTACTTTCTGTACGCCTGACCACAGGGGCAATGCTTCTCTCTCTCTCTCTCCCTCCCTATACCTGGCCACAGGGGCAATGCTTTGTCCTCTCAACGCCTGGCGACTGGGGGCAATGCTTTGCTCTCACAATACCCGACCAGAGGGACAATGGGTCCCTCACTCAATGCCACGTCACAGGGACGATGCTTTGCTCTTTCAATGCCTGGCTACAGGGGCAATACTTCAGATATGCCCAGCCACAGAAGCTATGCTTCACTGCCTCAATGACCAGACAAAAGCAATGCTGTGCTCCCTCAACACCCGGGTACAGGGGCTATGCTTCACTCTCTCAACACCCAGGCACAGGGCTGATACTTTGCTCTCTCAATGCCCAGCCACACCTTTTTACTTTTAGCTAATATAAACATTAAGTATTAAACCAAAGAATTTCTTTAATTTTTCTAAAATTAAATAAGTGGGTGTGAAAAAAAAAAAAGAATTTCCAAATCCCTGCGTTTTTCACTGCAAAAAAGATGCTAAAATTTCCTATTCTAATTTATAGTTTGCCTGCTGATGCAAAAAACAAGCTTTAGAACGTTCTAAAAAGGATTAAAAAATGTAATTGAATAATCCAAAGACCGTTGGGATTTTCCTCTTAATAATAACATAGATTTTGATGATAAAACTTTGGGGCGTTTTTTTCATCAACACACTGCCCGAGCAAAAATGCTTCATCCTCTCAACACCCTACACGAGCAACAATGCTTCACTCTCTCAACACCCTACATGAGCAAAAATGCTCCACCCTCTCAACACCCTACACGAGCAAAAATGCTTCACTCTCTTCACAATTGGCCATAAGGTAAATGCCATACCATGCCATATGGGCAGTGCATTGCTCTCTCTCAAAGCCCTACAATCAGCGCATGCTTTGATCTACCTCAATGCTTTGCCATAGAAACAATGCCTTGCACTCTCAGTGCCCGGCCATAGGGTAAAGCCCTATTCTCTAAGCACCCTACCACAGGGGGAATACTTTGCTCTCTCAATGCCCGGCCACAGGAGTAATGTTTCGCTTTCTCAATGCCCTGCATGAGGGGAAAAGCTTTGCTGTCTCAACGCCATGCCACAAGTTAATACACTGCTCTATCAATGCCCTGCCACAGAGGCAATGCTTTGTTTTCTCAATGCCTAGGCAGCAGGGGCAAAGATTCACTCTCTCAACAAATGGCCACTGGGGCGATGCTTCGCTCTCTCTCAAAGTGTAGCCACAGGGGCGATGATTAGTTCTCTCAATGCCTGGCCACTGGGGCGATGCTTCATTCTTTAAACGCCTGGCCACTGGCGCGATGCTTTGCTCTCAACGTCTGGCCAGTGGGGTGATGCTTCGGTCTCTCAATGTTTGGCCACTGGGGCAATGCTTTGCTCTTTCAATATCTGGCCACTGAGGCGATGCTTTGCTCTCTCAACGCCTGACCAGAGGGACAATGGGTCCCTCCCTCAATGCCAGGCCACAGTGGCGACACTTCGCTCTCTTAATGCCCGACCACAGGGGCAATGCATCAGATACTTCACTCTCTCAATGTCCAGCCATAGAAGCAATGCTGTGCTCTCGCAACATCCACCTACAGAAGAAATGCTTTGCTCTCTCAATGCCAGGCCAAAAAAGGCGAGGCAACACTCTCTCAATGTCTGGCTACTGGGTCGATGCTTCACTCTCTTAATGGCTGACCACTGGGGCGATGCTTCGTTCTCTCAACGCCTGACCACCGGGGCGATCCTTCACTCTCTCAATGTCTGGCCACTAGGGTGATGCTTCGCTCTCTCAACGCCTGACCACTGGGGTGATGCTTTATTCTCTCAATGTCAGGCCACTGGTGCGATGCTTTGGTCTCTCAACGCCTGACCACCGGGGCGATGATTCGCTCTCTCTACCCCCGACCACTGGGTCGATGCTTCGCTCTCTCAACGCCAGACCATTGGGGCGATGCATCGCTCTCTCAATGTCTGGCCACTGGGGCGATGCTTCGCTCTCTCAATGTCTGGCCACTGGGGCGATGTTTCGCTCTCTCAATGTTTGGCCACTGGGGCGATCCTTTGCTCTCTCAAGGTAAGGCCACTAGGTCACTGCTTCGCTCTCTCAATGTCTGGCCACTGGGGCGATGCTTCTCTCTCACAACGCCTGACCAGAAAGACAATGGGTCCCTCACTCAATGCCAGACCAAGGTGGCGAGGCTTCACTCTCTAAATGCCTGGCCACTGGGGTGATGCTTCCTTCTCTCAATGTCAGGCCACTGGTGTGATGCTTTGCTCTCTCTTAATGCCTGACAACTGGTGCGATGCTTCGCTCTCTCAACGCCTGACCACTGGGGCAATGCTTCGCTCTCTCAACGCCTGACCACTGGGGCGATGCTTCGCTCTCTTAACGTCTGGCCACTGGGGTGATGCATCGCTCTCTCAATGTCTGGCCACTGGGGCGATGTTTCGCTCTCTCAACGCCTGACCACTGGGGCGATCCTTCGCTCTCTCAAGGTCCGGCCACCGAGGTGATGCTTCGCTCTCTCAACGTCTGGCCACTGGAGTGATGCTTCGCACTCTCAAGGTCTGGCCACTGGGCCGATGCTTCGCTCTCTCAATGTCTGGCCACTGGGGCAATGCTTTGCTCTCACAATGTCTGGCCACTAGGTCGATACTTCGCTCTCTCAATGTCTGGCCATTGGGTCAATGCTTCTCTCTCAACGCCTGATATCCGGGGCGATGATTGACTCTCTCAACACCTGACCACTGGGGCGATGATTCGCTCTCTCAACGCCTGACATCTGGGGCGATGATACGCTCTCTCAACGCCTGACCACTGGGGTGATGATTCGCTCTCTCAACGCCTGGCCACTAGGGCGATGCTTCGCTCTCTCAATGTCTGGCCACTGGGGCGATGATTCTCTCTCACAACGCCTGACCAGAAGGACAATGGGTCCCTCACTCAATACTAGGCCACAGTGGCGATGCTTCGCTCTCTTAATGCCTGACCACTGGAGTGATGCTTCATTCTCTCAATGTCTGGCCACTGGTGCAATGCTTTGCTCTCTCAACGCCTGACCATTGGGGCGATGCATTGCTCTCTCAATGTCTGGCCACTGGGGCTATGCTTCGCTCTCTCAACGTCTGGCCACCTGGGCGATGTTTCACTCTCTTAACGTCTGGCCACTGGTGCGATGCTTCGCTCTCTCAACGCCTGACCAGTGGGGCGATGCTTCGCTCTCTCAAGGTCTGGCCATTGGGGCGATGCATTGCTCTCTCAATGTCTGGCCACTGGGGCGAAGCTTCGCTCTCGCAATGTCTAGGCACTGGAGCGATGCTTCGCTCTCTCAACGCCTGACCAGTGGGGCGATGCTTCGCTCTCTCAAGCTCTGGCCACTGGGGCGATGATTCGCTCTCTCTATGTCTGGCCACTGGGGCGATGCTTCGCTCTCTCAATGTCTGGCCACTGGGGCGGTGCTTCGCTCTCTCAATGTCAGGCCACTGGTGCGATGCTTTGCTCTCTCAATGCCTGACTGATGCTTCACTCTCTCAATGTCTTGCCAATGGGGTGATGCTTCACTCTCTCAAAGTCTGGCCACTGGTGGCGATGCTTTGCTCTCTCTTAATGCCTGACAACTGGTGCGATGCTTCGCTCTCTCAACGCCTGACCACTGGGGCAATGCTTCGCTCTCTCAACGCCTGACCACTGGGGCGATGCTTCGCTCTCTTAACGTCTGGCCACTGGGGTGATGCATCGCTCTCTCAATGTCTGGCCACTGGGGCGATGTTTCGCTCTCTCAACGCCTGACCACTGGGGCGATCCTTCGCTCTCTCAAGGTCCGGCCACCGAGGTGATGCTTCGCTCTCTCAACGTCTGGCCACTGGAGTGATGCTTCGCACTCTCAAGGTCTGGCCACTGGGCCGATGCTTCGCTCTCTCAATGTCTGGCCACTGGGGCAATGCTTTGCTCTCACAATGTCTGGCCACTAGGTCGATACTTCGCTCTCTCAATGTCTGGCCATTGGGTCAATGCTTCTCTCTCAACGCCTGATATCCGGGGCGATGATTGACTCTCTCAACACCTGACCACTGGGGCGATGATTCGCTCTCTCAACGCCTGACATCTGGGGCGATGATACGCTCTCTCAACGCCTGACCACTGGGGTGATGATTCGCTCTCTCAACGCCTGGCCACTAGGGCGATGCTTCGCTCTCTCAATGTCTGGCCACTGGGGCGATGATTCTCTCTCACAACGCCTGACCAGAAGGACAATGGGTCCCTCACTCAATACTAGGCCACAGTGGCGATGCTTCGCTCTCTTAATGCCTGACCACTGGAGTGATGCTTCATTCTCTCAATGTCTGGCCACTGGTGCAATGCTTTGCTCTCTCAACGCCTGACCATTGGGGCGATGCATTGCTCTCTCAATGTCTGGCCACTGGGGCTATGCTTCGCTCTCTCAACGTCTGGCCACCTGGGCGATGTTTCACTCTCTTAACGTCTGGCCACTGGTGCGATGCTTCGCTCTCTCAACGCCTGACCAGTGGGGCGATGCTTCGCTCTCTCAAGGTCTGGCCATTGGGGCGATGCATTGCTCTCTCAATGTCTGGCCACTGGGGCGAAGCTTCGCTCTCGCAATGTCTAGGCACTGGAGCGATGCTTCGCTCTCTCAACGCCTGACCAGTGGGGCGATGCTTCGCTCTCTCAAGCTCTGGCCACTGGGGCGATGATTCGCTCTCTCTATGTCTGGCCACTGGGGCGATGCTTCGCTCTCTCAATGTCTGGCCACTGGGGCGGTGCTTCGCTCTCTCAATGTCAGGCCACTGGTGCGATGCTTTGCTCTCTCAATGCCTGACTGATGCTTCACTCTCTCAATGTCTTGCCAATGGGGTGATGCTTCACTCTCTCAAAGTCTGGCCACTGGTGGCGATGCTTTGCTCTCTCTTAATGCCTGACAACTGGTGCGATGCTTCGCTCTCTCAATGCCTGAGCACTGGGGCGATGCATCGCTCTCTCAATGTCTGGCCACTGGGGCGATGCTTCGCTCTCTTAACGTCTGGCCACTGGGGGGATGCTTCGCTCTCTCAAAGTCTGGCCACTGTGGCGATGATTCCCTTTCTCAATGTCTGGCCGCTGGGGCGATGATTCGCTCTCTCAATGTCAGGCCACTGGTTCGATGCTTTGCTCTCTCAATGCCTGACCACTGGCGCGATGCTTCGCTCTCTCAATGCCTGACCACTGGCGCGATGCTTCGCTCTCTCAACGCCTGACCATTGGGGTGATGCATCGCTCTCTCAATGTCTGGCCACTGGGGCAATGCTTCGCTCTCTCTATGTCTGGGCCACTGGGGCGATGCTTCGCTCTCTCAACGTCTGGCCACTGGGGCGATGCTTCGCTCTCTTAACGTTTGGCCACTAGAGCGATGCTTCGCTCTCTCAACGCCTGACCACGGGGGCGATGCTTCGCTCTCTCAACGCCTGACCAGAAGGACAATGGGTCCCTCACTCAATGCCAGGCCACAGTGGCGATGCTTCGCTCTCTCAACGCCTGACCACTGGGGTGATGCTTCGTTCTCTCAATGTCTGGCCACTGGGGCGGTGCTTCGCTCTCTCAATGTCTGGCCACTGGTGCGATGATTTGCTCTCTCAACGCCTGACTGATGCTTCACTCTCTCAATGTCTTGCCAATGGGGTGATGCTTCGCTCTCTCACAGTCTGGCCACTGGTGCGATGCTTTGCTCTCTCTTAATGCCTGACAACTGGTGCGGTGCTTCGCTCTCTCAACGCCTGACCACTGGGGCGATGCATCGCTCTCTCAATGTCTGGCCACTGGGGCGATGCTTCTCTCTCACAACGCCTGACCAGAAGGACAATGGGTCCCTCACTCAATGCTAGGCCACAGTGGCGATGCTTCGCTCTCTCAACGCCTGACCACTGGAGTGATGCTTCATTCTCTCAATGTCTGGCCACTGGTGCGATGCTTCGCTCTCTCAACGTCAGGCCACTGGTGCAATGCTTTGCTCTCTCAACGCCTGACCATTGGGGCGATGCATTGCTCTCTCAATGTCTGGACACTGGGGCTATGCTTCGCTCTCTCAACGTCTGGCCACCTGGGCGATGTTTCACTCTCTTAACATCTGGCCACTGGTGCGATGCTTCGCTCTCTCAACGCCTGACCAGTGGGGCGATGCTTCGCTCTCTCAAGGTCTGGCCACTGGGGCGATGATTCGCTCTCTCAATGTCTGGCCACTGGGTTGGTGCTTCGCTCTCTCAATGTCAGGCCACTGGTGCGATGCTTTGCTCTCTCAACGCCTGACTGATGCTTCACTCTCTCAATGTCTTGCCAATGGGGTGATCCTTCGCTCTCTCAAAGTCTGGCCACTGGTGGCGATGCTTTGCTCTCTCTTAATGCCTGACAACTGCTGCGATGCTTCGCTCTCTCAACGCCTGACCACTGGGGCGATGCATCGCTCTCTCAATGTCTGGACACTGGGGCGATGCTTCGCCCTCTTAACGTCTGGCCACTGGGGCGATGCTTCGCTCTCTCAAAGTCTGGCCACTGTGGCGATGATTCCCTTTCTCAATGTCAGGCCACTGGTTCGATGCTTCGCTCTCTCAACGCCTGACTATTGGGGCGATGCATCGCTCTCTCAACGTCTGGCCACTGGGGTGATGCTTCTCTCTCACAACGCCTGACCAGAAGGACGATGGGTCCCTCACTCAATGCCAGGCCACAGTGGTGATGCTTCGCTCTCTCAACGCCTGACCACTGGGGTGATGCTTCATTCTCTCAATGTCTGGCCACTGGGGTGATGCTTCGCTCTCTCAATGTCTGGCCACTGGGGCGGTGCTTCGCTCTCTCAATGTCAGGCCAATGGTGCGATGCTTTGCTCTCTCAACGCCTGACTGATGCTTCACACTCTCAATGTCTTGCCAATGGGGTGATGCTTCGCTCTCTCTTAATGCCTGACAACTGGTGCAATGCTTCGCTCTCTCAACGCCTGACCACTGGGGCGATGCATCGCTCTCTCAATGTCTGGCCACTGGGGCGATGCATCGCTCTCTCAATGTCTGGCCACTGGGGCGATGCTTCGCTCTCTTAACGTCTGGCCACTGGGGCGATGCTTCGCTCTCTCAAAGTCTGGCCACTGTGGCGATGATTCCCTTTCTCAATGTCTGGCCACTGGGGCAATGATTCGCTCTCTCTATGTCTGGCCACTGGGGTGATGCTTCGCTCTCTTAACGTCTGGCCACTAGAGCGATGCTTCGCTCTCTCAACGTCTGGCCACTGGGGCGATGCTTCGCTCTCTTAACGTCTGGCCACTAGAGCGATGCTTCGCTCTCTCAACGCCTGACCACTGGGGCGATGCATCGCTCTCTCAATGTCTGGCCACTGGTTCGATGCTTTGCTCTCTCAACGCCTGACCACTGGCGCGATGCTTCGCTCTCTCAACGCCTGACCATTGGGGCGATGCATCGCTCTCTCAATGTCTGGCCACTGGGGCAATGCTTCGCTCTCTCTATGTCTGGCCACTGGGGCGATGCTTCGCTCTCTCAACATCTGGCCACTGGGGCGATGCTTCGCTCTCTTAACGTCTGGCCACTAGAGCGATGCTTCGCTCTCTCAACGCCTGACCACGGGGGCGATGCTTCGCTCTCTCAACGCCTGACCACTGGGGTGATGCTTCTCTCTCACAACGCCTGACCAGAAGGACAATGGGTCCCTCACTCAATGCCAGGCCACAGTGGCGATGCTTCGCTCTCTCAACGCCTGACCACTGGGGTGATGCTTCGTTCTCTCAATGTCTGGCCACTGGGGCGATGCTTCGCTCTCTCAATGTCTGGCCACTGGGGCGGTGCTTCGCTCTCTCAATGTCTGGCCATTGGTGCGATGCTTTGCTCTCTCAACGCCTGACTGATGCTTCACTCTCTCAATGTCTTGCCAATGGGGTGATGCTTCACTCTCTCAAAGTCTGGCCACTGGTGCGATGCTTTGCTCTCTCTTAATGCCTGACAACTGGTGCGATGCTTTGCTCTCTCAACGCCTGACCACAGGGGCGATACATCGCTCTCTCAATGTCTGGCCACTGGGGCGATGCTTCGCTCTCTAAATATCTGGCCACTAGGGCGATGCTTCGCTCTCTCAAAGTCTGGCCACTGTGGCGATGATTCCCTTTCTCAATGTCTGGCCACTGTGGCGATGCTTAGCTCTCTTAACGGCTGGCCACTTGGGCGATGCTTCACTCTGTCAATGTCTGGCCACTGGGGCGATGCTTTCCTCTCTCAATGTCTGGCCACTGGGACGATGCTTCTCTCACTCAATGTCTGGCCACTGGGGCAATGCTTTTCTCTCACAACCCCTGACCAGAAGGACAATGGGTACCTCACTCAATGCCAGGCCACAGTAGCAATGCTTCGCTCTCTCAATGCCCGGCCACAGGGGCAATGCATCAGATACTTCACTATCTCAACGTCCAGCCATAGAAAAATGCTTTGCTCTCACAAAATCCAGCTACAGAAGAAATTCTTCGCTCTCTCTCAATGCCCAAACAAAAGGGGCGATACTTTACTATCTCAATGTCTGGCCACTGTGTTGATACTTCGCTCTCTCAACGCCTGACTATAGGGATAATGGGTCCCGCACTAAATGCCAGGCCACAGAGGTGACGCTTCGCTCTCTCAACGCCTGGTCACAGGGGCAATGCTTCAGATACTTCACTCTCTCAATGTCCAGCCAAGGAAGAAATGCTTTGCTTTCTCAATGCCCACCCACTAGGGCTATGCTTTGCTCTCTCAATATCTGGCCACTGGGGCGATGCTTCTCTCTCTCAATTTCTGGCCACTCGGGCGATGCTTCGCTCTCTCAATGCCTGGCCACTGGGGCGATGCTTCACTTTCTCAATGTGTGGCCACTGGCGCGATGCTTCCCTCTCTCAATGTCTGGCCACAGTGGCAATGCTTCTCTCTCACAACGCCTGACCAGAAGGACAATGGGTCCCTCTCTCAATGCCAGGCCAGTGGCAATGCTTCGCTCTCTCAATGCCTGGCCACAGAGGCAATGCATCAGATACTTCACTCTCTCAACGTCCAGCCATAGAAGCAATGCTTTGCTCTCTCTCAATGCCCAACCAAAAGGGGCGATGCTTCACTATCTCAATGTCTGGCCACTGGGTCTATGCTTCACTCTCTCAATACCTGAGCACTGGGGCAATGCTTTTCTCTCACAATGCCTGACCACTGCGGCAATGCTTCTCTCTCACAACACCTGACCAGAGGGACAATGGGTCCCTCACTCAATGCCAGGCCACAGTGGTGATGCTTTGCTCTCTCAACGCACGGGCACAGGGGCAATGCTTCAGATACTTGTCTCTCTCAACATCCAGTCATAGAAAAAATACTTTTCTCTCACAACATCCAGCTACAGAAGAAATGCTTTGCTCTCTCAATGCCCAGCCAAAAGGAGCTATGCTTCGATCTCTCAATGCTCAGCCACAAGGGGCAATGCTTTGCTCTCTGAACACCCAAACACTAGAGTGATGATTCACTCTCTCAATGACCCAGGAGCAATGCTTGACACTCTCAACACTTAGCCTTAAGCGCCGATGCTTTGCTCTCTAAACAGCCTACATAAGGAGCTTGCTTTGCTGTCTCAATGCCTTCCATAGAGACAAAGCTTAATCACCCTAACAAAAGTTAATGCACTGCTCTCTCAACGCCCAGCCACAGAGGAAATGATTCGCTCTCTCAATGCCCAACTACAAATCAATGCCCTGCTCTGTCAACACCCTGCTGCAGGGACGATGCTTCGATTTCTCAAAGATTGGCCACAGGGGTGATGCTACACTCTCTCAACACCAAGCTACTGGAGCGATGCTTTGCTCCCTACACACCAAATCACTGAGGTGATGATTTGCTCTCTCAACAGACCGCATGAGGGGCAATTGCCTGCTCACTTAATGCCCTGTAAGAAGGCATTTCACTACTCTCTAAACACCGTCACAGAGCCAATGCTTCGCTCTCTCAATACCCTGACACAAGTCAATGCCTTGCTCTGCCAATGCACTGCCACAGGGGTGATGCTTTGCTTTCTCAACATCCAGACAACAGGGGCAAAGCTTCACTCTCTCAACAAATGGCCACTGGGGCAATGCTATGCCCTCTCAACACCTGGCCACAGGGGCGATGGTTTGTTCTCTCAACGATCGACCACAAAAGGTGACCCTTCATTCTCAGCTCCCAGACACGGGCAATAATTCACTCTCTCCACAACATGTCACAAATCAATGCCCTGCTCTGTCAACGCTCTGCCACAAGGGCAATGCTACGCTCACTCACTGTCCAGACACAGGGGCGATACTTCACTCTCTCTCAACGCCCAGATACAGGGGCGATACTTCACTCTCTCTTAACACTCAGACACAGGGGCGATATTTCACTCTCTCAACGCCTCGCATGAGTGACAATGCTTTCCTCTCTCATAGGTGCAGTGCTTCACTCTCTCTCAACGTTCTACTATTGGTGCCTGCTTTGTTCCCTCTCAATGCCCTGCCATAGGATCAATGCTTCGCTTTCTCAATACCCTGCCACAGGTCAATGCACTACTCTCTAAACCCCCTGCCACAGGGGCAATGTATCGCTCTCCCAACGCCCTGACAGAGGCACAGCTTTGTTCTCAACATCCTGCCATAGAGGCAATGCCTCCCAGTCACAAAGCTCTTCATAGGGAAGATCCACTGCCATGGTAGCAATGCTTTACTCTCTCAACAAATGACCATAGGGGCAATGCTCTGCTCTCCCAACACCCTGCTCCTGGGAATGCTTCACTCTCTCAATGGCCAGCCACAGAGGCAATGCTTTGCTTGTTTGGTCAATACCTAGCCATGGAGGCAACACCCTGGGTAATGCTTCGCTCACTCAATGCTTTGCCACAGGGCATGCCTTGCTCTCTCAACACACTGCTCCAGGGGGAATGCTTCACTCTCTCAATGGCCGGCCACAGGGGCAATGTTTTGCTCTCACAACGCCCAGCATGAGGCACAATGCTTCACTCTCTCAATGCCATGCATAAGCTGCAATGCTTTATACAACATGATTGGGGCAACGACTTGCTCTCTCCATGCTCTGCTACAGGGGCAACAACTTGCCCTCTCCATGTCTCACCTTGAGAGATCACCATGCTCCCTTCATGGCCTAGTGTAGGGGCAATTCCTTGCTCTCTTCACCTTCTTACACAGTTACAATACTATGCTTACTCAATAACCTGGCTTTAGAGTAAATCATTTCATGATACCATTGCCATGGGTCAATGCATTGCTCTCTCTTTCTCAATGCCCAAGACCAAAGTTTCCTGTTTTGATATGGCTATCTTTTGCCAAGCGTCACAAGATTTTCTTTCTGGTTCTTCTTCCAAACATCAAAATGTTGCTCTCTAGCAGTTCTGTTAACAATCAAAATCTTGCACCTGTTCCCTGGCAAATGTCAACCCAGAGTGAAAGTAAAATGTAAGTGCACTGATGGGTTGCTGAATTTCATTTGAATAGTAATAGACATGAGTGGTGTGGGAAAGAATAAAGACTAACAAATTCTGTTGGCTCAAAGAGTGCTGTTCCGTTCAATATCATTTTAAGAATTCAGCTGTAATGCTGATGAACAGAAATGAACAACTGAGTTTTCTCCCTTACATTAGAGAGTTCATCAGTTCTTTAGAGCAAATGTAAACAACATTAGTACAATTTGTCTTGTATTTTGTGCTTCATTATTGGCTGGGTGATGCAGCAGTGTTGACCTAATGCAACAGACATCTGGGGAAGATTAGAGAACATAGTAATCAAAACAAACAAAAATGACATCACCAATTTGAAAGAATCAATGTATGAATTTATTAAAAACATTATATATCAATTCATTTTGACTGTTCTTTCATATATTGGTAGGTTTTATACGTACAAGCTTTCTGTTACTATGCTCTCCAACTTTCTCCCATTGTTGAATTCTATCTTTGTATTCTATTTTTCTTCATTTAAACAGTTTAATCAAATCTAGTTAAACAGTTTAAAGCAAGTGTCTTCATAATGCACACCAAATTTGACTCCACAAGATTTTATCTGGCTCGAAGCAATTTGGAATATTTATAAATGAATAGCTTGCCACTTTCCTCATTTACCATTCGATAATTGATTATTTTGTTAGAGTAATTGCTAATAATTGACAATTTTACTCATTATATAGAATTTCTTAGTCCAAGTATGTCATTGTTTGGAATGGTCACATTTCTCTTTTGTCCTGAATCTTGTTGATTCCGAAAAAAAAGTATTAAAAATCATTAGATAAATCTTGACTGACTGGTAAGTGTGATCCTCACTGGGGATTCCATACTTGCTAATAATTGATACTTTTACTTGTTATATATAATTTTTCAGCCTAAGTACGGCATTGTTTCTTTGGTATTGCCATATCTCCCCCATTGTTCTGAATGATGCTGATTACAAAGTCAGCATCCATTGGTCTTAGAAGACTATATGGTCTACTAATGGGGGTTAACTAATACTTGTTGCAGACATCTGCTTCAGTACATTGGTGCTTCTTCTGCAATTATTTTGAGCAGAACTTAAAATTTCTGGGAGAGAGCCCATAATCTGACATGATCAATTGACCACTGCTAAGCCTCGACTTTTCACAATTAATGCCAAATAATCGATTATTTTGTCAGAGTAATTGCTAACAATTGACACTTTTAATCATTATATATAGATATATTCTCAATTGAATTTAAATCAGGAGGGTTTCTGCACCAGTCTATAGTACCTTGATTTGCTCACTGGTAAGGCTTGTATGTTTCATTGGAGTAATGTCCATTGCAGACTGTTGTAATCTAGGGAAGGTTCCTGAATAGAATAATCACATGAAGGTTGGTAATGAACAATAATACTTAGAACAAGAACAACCCATATAAGATTCGCCAATAGTGTGTAGAAGTAGTCAGCCGCTAGAAGTGAGTTATACTTATTATAAAAACCAGGTTGTTTGTGTGTGTGTGTTCATTTATATATGGGATCGGATTCCCTATAACTCGATATGAGTTGTCCCCCTTTCATTTTCGTGACAGTGATGCCTCTATCGTGTTTTCAAATTGCTTTTTTTGCAAAAACAATTGTGTTTTTCCAATTTTTGGCACTGTCAGAACCACCGCAAGGTAATTTTACATAGTCCTGTGAAGTTTTGTTGAAATTGGTTAAAAAATGTAGGAAATCCAATCCAATATATAAACGAACAGACACACACACACACAAAACCTGGGTTTTATAATAAGTATATATGATTATTCTCTATAAAAGAGACTACATTTAATTTGTATTTTATAAAATATGTTTAGTTTTCTTATAAAGTTAGAGGAAAAATATCAATATTATTTACATTGTTCAAACTCTTGTCCTTATCTTTATTGCCATATTAACGATGTTTTGGCCATTGTATGCTCCGGCCTTCTTCAGGTGATTGAAATTTTGAACTGAGCCCTTTACTTTGTCCACTGGGGTAGATTGTTCTAGTTCCACATGCCATGCCCTTTCCAGATGTTTCAGTTGTCTTCCTTTAACTCAATTCTTCAAGTTTTTGTTAATCACTGCAGTATCCAGGTATTGAACTTACAACTCCACTGGGCCAGTGGATAAAAATGTTGGTTTGATCCAGTGACTTGACTCAAAGAGTTGTGAGTTCAATACCTGCCTACTGCAGAGGTGAACAAAAACTTGGAGAGTTAAGTTAAAGGGAGATAACCAAGACATCTGGATGCAGTATGGCACGTGGAACTAGAAAAATCTGCCCCGGTGGACAAATCAAAGGGTTCAATTTGAAATTCCAAACACCTGAAGAAGGCTGGAGTGTACAATGGCTGAAACATTGGGAATATGGCAATAAAGAGGACAACAGTCAGAACAATGTAAATAGTTACTACATCATCTCAAAAATATAGACAGATATTGAAAAATATCAAGGAAAACATTTTATATAGAACTTACTTTGTTGGGCATTCATCATCTTTTCTGCTTTGTGCAAAAATCCTTTAGCGTAGTCACTTGGAATAGCAAAGGAAATTCCTGTAGCAACTTTGAGCGTGTTAATCCCAATAGCCTCACCATCCTAGACATAAAAAGAAAGTGTTTATATATATATATATATATATATATATATATATACATACATACATACATACATAAATAAATAAATAAATTATGTGTTTGTGTGTGTATGTACGTATGAATAAAGACAAAAAGAAAAGACTTAGCTGACATGTTTTGTCCTCTGAGGGACTTTATCATGGCAAATGCAAAGATTTTATTTTGTAACAAGTCTTTATATAAAAAAGCAAAAACTTATTGGTTTTTCAAAATTTTTAAGTTTAGGAACACTCAAATATTCATGAGGTTAGCTGAAAAGTCAGTTAAGTTATGGAAGATAGAAAGTGACAGAATTCAGTGTCTAAAAATGAAAGTGAGTAAGCAATGCTTTTGAGATTTTTTTTTTTTTTAATGCAAATTGGTATTTAAATTACTTTAGTTTGAGATTAATATATATATATATATATTGTTGTGAAGTTGATATTAGCACTAATCAGCTGCTAAGTCGTACTTCTACTTGGTTAGTCTCAGAGACCACTTATATTGAATGTTCAGTTCTGCTTATGCAAATTATGCATACTAATTTGCTAGTATCACTACATCTCCCTAAACCTTAAGGGCTTTATCCCTCTCGTAGCTCTTGTACTCCTTCTGATATTTTTGTCATTCTGCTCTCTTTCTCTCCCTCCCGTATTTCTTTCCCTGGGAGACCTTGATCTGTCCCGGTCTAAGCTGTAGTCACATGTGTCCTCTTGCATACTCCAGTCTTCATCTGAACTTTCAGAGTCCTTCTGTCCTTCTTCCTCCTGCATTGTTTCCTCTGACGTTTCCTTGTGTAATGGTCGTCCTATCAACTCAATATCAGATGAAACTGACATCTCTTCGTCATTTCGTTCTTCCTCTTCACCCTGGGTCCTTATTTGGTCAGCATGGGCCAACACACTATAGCCATTCTCTCTATTTATTATGGCTGTATTATGGTCTTTTTGCATTATGAACTCTGCTCCTTCCGTATCTGCATCCTTGCTCTTTTTATACCACATCTTTTCACATGTAGAGTATGACAGTTAGCAGAGCTCTAATCTGTCTCCCCATTAGAGCTGATGGGCTTTCGAGTCTTCCCACGTGTGGTATGTGCCTATAACTTAAAAGCATCCTCGGTAGAAAAACTTCTACTTTTTCTTTTTGCTGAGAGCATGCTTTCAGCCCCTTTTTTACAGTTTGAACCATCCTTCCTGCTATGACATTTGATTGAGGGTGATACGGAGGAGTTTTATATGATTTACACCCTATTTTCTCTAACCATACGTTCAGCTCTTCGTCACAAAATTATGGTGCATTATCCGATACCAAGGTTTTTGGTACACCATTTCTAGAGAATACGACTCATAGAATTTGCTTTATAGTGGAACTTTTCCTGTTTGCAACCCTTATTATTTCAGGCCAACCTGAAAAAGAGTCCACTAATATCAATAAGAGTCCCACTCCATTTACGTAGGCATGATCCATATGGACCCTACTCCATGGCTCTGCTTCTTTGGGCCATGAATGTAACTTGGCTTGTGTAAAGTTTCTTAACTCTTTACATTTCTTACACCTCTTTACATAATCCTCAACATCTCGTGAATAACCCGGCCACCAAGCTTCTAGTTTTAACCTTTTTGTGTAGCCGCTACTCCACAGTGTATATCATTATGTACACTTTCTATTAACGGCTTTCTTTGTGTTTTTGGGGGAACTACCAGGTCCCCATTGCATATTACTCCATGTTCTACTGTTAATTTGTGCCTCATTTCTTTATAAGGTCTTTCCGCCCTAGAACAATTTCCCCACAAATTTTTTCTTATTCTTGATAGTATCCTACTTAGCACTGGATCATGTCTCATTTCCGCAACCATTCTGTCTAAAGACAAAACATCAGTCTCTATCAAGTGTAGGAACGTATCTTCAAATTCTTCCTCCGTTTTGTCTTTTGACTCCTTGTAAAATCTCAATCTTGATAGTGCATCCACATGTGGAATTGAATTTCCTTTGACATACTCTATATCAAAGTCAAATGCCATCAGTCTTATCGCCCATCGTAAAATCCTTGATGTCGTGACTTTGGGTAATTCTTTCCTTGGGTTAAATATAAACTCTAATGGTCTATGATCACTTAGTAGAAATTTTTTCCCAATTAAAAATTGTCGGGCTCTGGTAGTTGTCCACACGATAGCCAATGCTTCTTTCTCTATGTTCGAGTAATTGAATTCAGTGTTTGTTAATCTTCTCAATAAATACATTATCGGATGTCCTTCTTGTGATAATATTCCCGATATTGAATGTTCGCTTGCATCTGTAGTGAGTGTTATGTCCTTTTTTGGATCAAATATTTTCACTACAGGGTTTTTTGACATTATTTCTTTTAATGTTTCAAAAGCTTTCTGCTGTTCGCTTGACCAGATAAATTCTACATTCTTTTTTCTTAAATTTGCAAATGGTTCCGTCAAGTCCGTGTATTTTGGTAAGTACCGCCTGTAAAAATTTACCAATCCCAAAAAAGACTCCAATTCTTTTTTATTTGTAGGTGTAGCTACTTTTAGAATTTTTTTCTATCAAGGCTTGGTCTGGTGATATACCTTGTTTCGAAATGGAATAACCTAGAAAAGAAATTTTCTAGGAGTTGCTTACGCATTTTTTTTCATTTATCGTCATTCCGGCATTTCTTAATCTATTCAAGACTAGTTCAGTTTTCTCTTTTAATTCCTTTTCATTAGTAGCTCCTATGCATATGTCGTCTTGGTAACAAACCATATTTTGTAATTCCCTACAACCTGTTCAATGACCCTTTGAAATATGGCACTTGCTGTTTTTACTCCATATGGCATTCTCTTCCATGTTAGTAACCCTATTGGTGTATTTATCGTGGTTACTTCTTTAAAGTTTTCATCTATTGGTATTTGGTGGTATGCCGTTTTTAAATCTATTTTTGAAAAAACAGACATCTCTGCCAACGCATGTAATGCAAGTTCAACATTGGGTATTGGATATGAATCCGAGCATATCTTGTGATTTACTCCTATTTTATAATCTCCACAAATACGTAAATCACCATCTTGTTTTCCTCAAAACCACAATTGGTGATGCCCACTTGCTACCTCCAGGCGGAACATGTTCAAGAAGATCTTGTTCTACTAATTTACGTAGTTTTGTCACTACTAACGGCAATAAATGTACTGGTAATTTTCGTGCCTCATAATAAGAGGGGGAAACATTTTCTTTTACTTTTAAACTTGCCTCATAGTTCTTTAATTTTCCAGTTTTTTCCATTTTTATTTCATTAATTAATTCAGTAGAATTCATGTTAAGCACATCATTTCCAATAAAGCCATGGTTTTTCTTGCAACTTGTCACAATTACAGGAATTACTTCAAATTTTTCTTTTAACTCCAATGAACCTTCGAAGTATCCTAATATTTTTATAACGGATCCATCAAACTGGCGAAGTTGTAAATTGCTTTTTCGCAAAGGTGGCTTACCTATGTATTCCCCAAAATCTTTTGGTATCAGTGTTACTTCACTCCCAGTATCCATTTGCATATCTAAATTGCAGTTATTAATTTTAACCTTTACTATAATGTCTTTTTTTCTTCTGTTCAAAAGTCTTATTCTTCACAGTAAAAACTTCCCTGTTGGTGTCGTTTTCTTCAACTCTTTCAACATTTTTCTTTTTTAATTTACACACTGCTTGAAAGTGGTTCTTTTTAAAGCAATTATTACAAGTTTTCCCAAATGCTGGACACTTTTCCTTTTTCATTTTGTGTTCATGTCTACAATACAAACACTTTTTTATCTTGTTTACCGCGTATGTATCAGCGAATCTTTGTTCGGTAGGTTGACTTTTATAATAGTGGTATGTCTGTATTAGCTCTTGTTGCTGCATAAATTCAATACAAGCATTTAAAGTCATATTTCCTATTTGTAATTGTTCCAATATTTTATATCGGTGTGACGTATTGGACATACCTTCAATTAGTCTTAATTGAATAGAGTCCTCTTCAATGGTCTGTTCGTCTTGTCTGAGTTTCTCAAATTCACAATATCTACTTGCATTTCATAGACGGTGTAAATATTTTACAATTGGTTTGTCAATTTCCTGTTTCGTTGACATGAATTTCGTTCTTTCTGCCACTACCAGCCTTTTCTTGGGTCTCATATTCTTTTTTATAATCTGACTTATTTTTTCGAAAGTCAGGTCTTCCAAATTTAAGGGATATGCCATGGTGGAGACTTTCATTACCGCCTCGCATCCAGCTGTAGCCAAAAATAAATCCGTAATTTCATTTTCGCCTTCCTTTTCCTTGGTGTCTTTCAACTTTTTTGTTCTCGCAGTGGCAGAGAAGCAACGAATCCAAGTATTGACAAATTCTGGATCTTCCAGAGACAATTGAAATCCTATCGGCGATGCCATTGTTGTGAAGTTGATGTTAGCACTAATCAGCTGCTAAGTCGTACTTCTACTTGGTTAGTCTCAGAGACCACTTATATTGAATGTTCAGTTCTGCTTATGCAAATTATGCATACTAATTTGCTAGTATCACTATATATATATATAGATAGATAGATAGATAGATAGATAGATAGATAGATATATATATATATATATGGATATAGATATTAAAAATAAATGCTAAGAACTCTGAATTATAAATCTCATTATTCTTTTCTATTATTTTAATATATATATCTCCAAGTGTAATGTCAGTTAGTACCAATGTTCAGACATTATATTTTAACAAGTGCTCAATACAGGGTAGAGCATAATAATAATAATAATAATAATAGCCATTAACAATTATAACAAAAACATGTTATAAACTGCTACATAAATGCAATTATATTTCAGCCCAGTATGTGTTTCTTCAGGTGGTGGTGCTGAACTGAACTGAAGAATAGATGGTCAAATTAGGCCCAATGTTTGATTGGTTAATCGAGGTTGCTCAACCTTTTGAATTTCATGGACCACTAAATATATAATTTTAAATTTGGTGGACCACTAATATATATTAAGGAAAAAAAAAAAAAAAAAAGAAAAAAAAAAAAAAGGTAAATACATTTGTATAATAATAATTGGAAATTTTTTATTTTATTAATAAGAAATGCACTCATTAAAGGTCACAGTTATAGTGTAATTATTAAAATAAACAAATTGAAAATTTTAAGTTTCATAAAAATTGTAATAATATCCCAATTTTTCTGTGGATCATCAAAAATTTTGCATGGGCCACCTGTGGTCTGTGGACCACCAGTTGGTGAACACTATCATAGACTAAGTCTTCTTCAAGCTATGAGCTAAACAGCAGTACAGATTGAGCTGTCTAGCCATGGTTGGCAATCAGTCTAGAAAAAAAACAACTCTGAATTCAAAACCGTATGTAGCCCAGACAAAACATTACATAGAGGTTGACATGAAGTACAATGTACCTAGTTTTATCAAGACTGCCAATATTGTTTTTTTAATTCTGTGAATTCTACAAGCTTTCTTACATTATGTATCAAATAAGGAGATTAACATGTTGACTTCCAGTGGTCAATTACAGAATCTGACTTCAAATGCAAACTTTATTATTGCCAACTTAGGCAATAAAACATTTTTATGAGTTGATTTATAACTTCAGCTGAAGTCTTGTCATTGTTTTCACACTAAAAACATTCTCACTGCAAATAAACTCATTGTTAATGTCCACAGATGAAAATCTATCAGAAAATTCCAAGCACAAAAACTCATAGATGGCAGTCTGTTGAAAGTATTTTCAATATATTTTTCTTCATGTAAATACACAGAAAATACCTTTAAAATCTTACAATGTCATAATTATTTCAAACTAGCAGCCATACCCAGCTGGTCAACCAGAAAAAGCATTCAATTAGAATGGAGCAAAAACAACATCATGTTTAGATGTAACAGAGTATCTTCTTCAATTACTTTAAAGTACTTTCATTAAAAAACATTTTGAATTAATGCAGTTACTGATATAACAGAAATAGTCTGTATTTATTCAACCAAAGTTAGCCGAGAACATGAAGGGGTAAAACAGGCAACATGAAGACCCACTTCAGACCACAATTATTTTGGAGTTTTTGAAATTCAATTTGTCAGTATGCTACCAGAGATGTAAAAGAGGATACATCTATAAAGCAATTGTTAAATTTGATGAAAATTGGTTGAAAGATCAACGAAAAATAAGAAACCTGTAAAAATTGCCATTTTTCTCTATTTATGCAGGTTTTCACAATATGGGTGGATTCAATTATCAAGTTAAATGACTGTTAAACGATCAATTCATTGTTGGCCACAATTGAGAGAAGTTTGTATTAAATTGCTTGAAAATTGTGGGAGTTTTCAGTTTAAAATTTGTGTTGAAATCGATTTTTTGGTTTTTTTGCCAAATGCAGTGGAATAGAAATAAAAACGAGGTATCATTGAGCTTGTCATGATGTAAGTAACTTACATATCCAGTTTAAATGAAATTAGAGAAAAAAAAGTCGAATTTATCAATTTTTGATCGGCTTTATTGGTTATCGATTTTCGATTTTCTTACATTGTACAACGCATGTGCCAAGTTTGGTCAAAATCGGTTGAATGGATCGAGTGAAAAGGTATCACACAGACAGATATCCTCTGTTTATATATATATATATATATATATATATATAATTTACAAGCCATTTCCTGCCCCAGTTAACCACTGATTGGAGGTCCTTTTCAAGAGCAGTGTCCAGGTTAACTTTGTCAGCTCTGATGGATTTACTATTGAGACATGAATAAATGGTAGTATCATCTGCATAGATGCCAACTTGGGAACTGATCAGGAAGATCATTGAAGATCAGAAACAGTATAGGACCAAAGATAAAGCCTTAGGGAATGCCAGCGTTTGTATGAAAGGATATGGAAGAGAGTCCATTCAGAACAACCTTCATTTTACAATTTGATAGGAATGATTGGATTAAATCAAATAATCGGCCTGTAATACCATAGCCCTGAAGCTTACATAGAACACCAGCATGCCAAACCCTGTCAAATGCCTTATAGATATCTAGAGCTTCGCTGTTATTATCAAGAGATTGATATACATATTCAGTTATGGCTGTAAGCACATCAGCAGTAGACCTGGCAAAATGGAAGCCATACTGTTTGTCAGAGAGTAGGTCATGAGAGGTAAGATGCTTAACCACTTCAGCATCGATTAAAGCCTTTGCTAAAAAGCAGTAGGCAACTGATAGGGTGGTAGTTAGGAAGGTCAGTAGGTTCTCCAGAGTTCTTAAAAACAGGAACTATAGAGGAGGACTTCCAACCAACATGCTAGAAAGCAGGATGCATTGCGGCAATAGTTGTATATTTTGGAGAGGACTGGAGCCAACTTGGGACAACGGCTGGTATCCAGTCACCTCCACTTGCCTTATGAGAGTCTAACTTAGAAATGATATCCAATACCAGCGATGGGGTTATGCACATATCACTCAGTAGAACCTCAGTTCTAGGAGGGGAAATCAGATTTGGGTACTCCAGATGAGTTGAGTGTTGAGTTGGATGAGAATTTCTGAGCAAAGTATTCAGCTGTATCTGCTGTAGATGTTAGGAATTAATTGAATAGAGGAGGATTTAATGTTGTTCAGCACACTCTTGCATAGTCACCAATAATCTCTAGAACCAAACTTGCAAGATGCTATATGTTGTTTTATTCTATCAGCAAACAGTAACAGTGCTTTTTTTGAGGACACACTTGCACAGACAAAGATAGGTCTGTAAATTATTCACAATTGAAAATGGATGTAAGAAGATCCTTTATTTTTGTCTTGTACTAAAGTGAATAAATATTTCTTACAACACACTTGTATATTTCCAACATGTTGATGAATATTCATTTTGAACATAACTTTTTGTCTTAGAAAAAACAAGACTATGATGACGACATTGTGCTAATGTTGAAAGTACTTTATAAAATGAATATGCATCAACATGGTAATTTTCTTTCTACCTTTAGTAAGGATATTAAGAAACTGTAATTATGAAAGGATCCTATTAAAATAAGTAGACAAAACTTGTCTAAATTATTTAATGAGACATGTCTTACTGAAAACATGCTGCCAAAATATACACTATATATATATATATATATATATATATATATAAAAATAAATATAATTATTTATTTAAAAATATTATTCCAACACGCTACATAAGAGGTCTCATGTTTCAAAACAAGCAAAATTTTTTTTACAAAAAAAATTTCGCTTGAAGATGGAACAGAGCTTACTTTAACTCAATTTAATTCAAATAATTATATTGTAGTTTTCAGCTCTTGTTTTGAAACATGAGACCTCTTATGTAGCGTGTTGGAATCATATTTTTAAATAAATAATTATATACTACTTTTGTATCGAGCACTATTTTTTAAAAATAATAACAAAAATACTAAAGAACTTTGGATTATTTACCTAACCAGTTTTTTCCTATTTTCTATATATTTTCACACACACACACACATATATATATATATACATACATACATACATACATACACACACACACACAAATATGTGTATTTGGAAGCAATCCCTCTTTTATACTTATTTCATTAAAGATGACTGATAAAGTATTGTGATTAAAATTTTTATCAAGTGTGATTCTTATTTTTAACTAAATGTGTGGATTTTTTTTATGTATGAATGTTTTATTTTTCAAACATGGTTAGCAAATTGAGGCTCTGTTCATAGTTAATATTACTGAGTGTTGAGCTTTTCCTTTTTTTATTATTCAGGCTTTTATTAGGTTGGTGCAAAAATAATTTCGTTTTCTCACATAGTAACATATGTTAGAAAACGAAATTATTTTTGCACCAACCTAATATTATTTTTAACCTCTTCTACATGTGGCTGAGGCTATTATACTTGTATTTTATACTAGTATATTTCAGATGGAGTTTGGTAGGTTTTTGTGGGTGTTTAAATGAGTCTTAATGGATCTATAGTTGGGTAGGTGTAATGTAAGTCATCTAGATAGGCATGTAGTAGTGTGACCAATGTAATTATGAGTTTGGCTTGATCAGGAACACAGTACTTTAAGGGGCATTTTAATCCATAAATAATGTTTTTTTTGTACTTTCGATTCTGTGGGTGTGTTGTTAATCTTTATAAAGGTTAGCTGTTTTTAGTTTTTTTGTAATAGATAATTTGATTTTCTTGTTCAGGCCAACTGGGGTTGTGTATTTCCTATATGTTCATTGTTTTGAACCTGCAAGGTCTGATGAAGCAAAATCAAATTTTATCAGTCTCGCAAAATAAAATATTACCATGGCTTTCTGAAGTCTCCAATTTGTTATTTTATTACTGGCTCTGTTTATTACATTGAGCTCTCAGGATTTATATCCTCCTTGGAATTATCCATACGGATTACCAATTACATACATAATTTATTTTATTTTTGACTATTACTCATTAACACCACCAGCCTAAATCTGAAGGTGATAAGGTGTGAAAATTAATTTGATTTCTGAAGGCCACTTGTCCTCAGAGATCTGAAGACATTTTTTACCTCAAACTGTTTTGTTTTTTATTTTATTTTCAAACTGAAGAAGTCAAAGTCTGGCAAAACATGTCTTTGACAAAAATTTTCCATTTTGTTCAATCTTCACTTTTCTTTCCGATATTATTATACACCCTAGAAACACACATAATATTGTTAGAATTTTCTTTGATCCAATAATGAATTTTAAACTTGTGAGCAACAAGGAAGTCTTATGGAAAAGAAGAACAACAAAGAAACTTATACTTACAATCAGAATGAGACAACAGAAATTTATGGAATACATGAGAAAAAAAGGCTCAGAAAATCTAATACAGGATATATTCACAGCACGTAAAGCAGTAAGAGACTGAGTAACCTAGTTAATGAATTTGTGTGGATGGATGGCAGAACAGAGACAAAGAAAGGAAGTTGTGGAGACCCATGATAAGCCACATCATGAGGGAGCATGGTATATTAATTTCTGTAAGTGGCTGGTAATAGAGGGACAAAGAGGGATAGTAAAAGATCAAAATCAGGAGGTAAGCTGGGTCAATTACTATTATACATACCACACATACATGCATGCACACATATATATATATATATATATATATATATATATAGTCATCCACAGACAGACTGTTTAGCTGTATCACAGCTCATCACTGTGGATAGACGTCCGGTTGCCTCTAGCTAGGATCGAAACCCGACTGAATTGGCATCAGTCGGGATTCTACCACTAAGCCGTTGGCATACGACAGAGATGAAGGTGAATTTAAGTATATTTATTTTTAGATAAAATGACTGAGAGAAATTTGATTTACCGAAGAGTCTTGCATTATTAGCTGTAATAGTAACTGTTTACAAACGAACACTTCCTTCCCAGAGAGCTCAACCAAAATAAATTTTTCAGGAGCATATATATATATATATATATATATATATATATATATATATATATAGAGAGAGAGAGAGAGAGAGAGAGAGAGAGGTAAAGATGTGTTTGGTAATCCATATGGATAATTCCAAGGAGGATATAATCCAGAGAGCTCAATGTAAAAAAACATAACAAATATTAATTATATTTTGATTCTAAGGAAATAAATTCTAATCATCATGAACGCTTAAAGTTGTCTGTTTTTTAATATATATATATATATAAATAAATATAAAAACAAAAATTTAGTTTTAGAAGCTGTTCACATTAAGCTTATCGGTTGATTTTCTTCCCTCTCTGTTTTGTGGGTGGTGCGGAGTACAATTTTTTTACATTCACTATGAGTGAGCTTATTGATATTGATTTATTGTTTTCATAAGTTTATTTTAGTTGTGGTTCCTTATTTATTCCCCGCCCCCATACAATTTTTCAGTTTTTCTATTTATGATTATTTGGTGGGAGTGGGGGGTGTTCCATCAAATCTTTCTGAAGGGTTGGATGAAAAAGAATGCACTATCATTTTTAAAACAATATATATTTACAGACTGGTAAAATCATACCAAAGTTTTCATGAACAAACAAGGCTGCTGCTAATCTTGGAGAACTTCAAAGAAAAGGAAAGGAAGCAAGCTTCACGCCCTGCTGCTTGATTATTATTATTCCATCTGTACTTAAAATGGTTTCTCATGGTGGTGGGGAATGTGTCTGTATTAGATTTTGCAAATCTATAAAACAAATATTTGAACTGCATCACTTAAGAACTGTGCCAAAAGATTCTCTTGCTCTACTTAGATACAGGGTTTCGCTGAAATTAAATTCCTGCAGTGAGGATAAATGATTGTATTTTGATCTTCTTGAAACCCTCGTTAGAAAGCCGTCTTGCAGCTAAAAAATATCTAGCCTCAAAACTAATAAAAATATTTTTTGTTTTAAATTTTTAAACAACTTATGTGTAATTTTTGTCTGAATTAAAAATGCTTAAGAGTATTTAACAGCTGAAGATGAATGAATCTGATAAAAAAATACTGGGTGGTAGAGAGAGAGAGAGAGAGAGAAAAAAATGAAAGTAGAAGAATGTAATCAAAATGAATACACTTCTGACTAATTATGCCTCTTTTGTATGTCTACAGAATCATCGACCATTAGAAGATTTGTATTAAAAGTGTCACCACCACCTGGGATCAACAGATGAATTAATCTGGTAATAGCATGAAATTCAAATCGTTGCAGGTCATTTTATTTCAGCTTCCTGAAAAATTGACAAAATTATTACAGGTACAACACTAATATTCTGCTACTCTTGGTTCTAGAATAAATTATTCGTTTTGTCAAGCCAACAGAAGTCACATAATAACAATACACTTCTAAATTAATCTGGTAATAGTGTGAAATTCAAATGAATGGCACTTTATCTCTTGTTACTTATTTAGGATTGGGTTTCTAGTTCCTTCTAAAGTTTTTTTTTTTTTTTTTTTTTTTTAATTCTCTTTCACTCCCAACTCTCAGTAGCACCTTGAATTTTCATCCATTATCGCCTTTTTGACAAGGTACGGTGGAGCTTGGATTGAGGAATTAGAATTCCTCAATCCAAGCCAAGTTCAAATTCCAGTCGAATCCATGAAATTCACTTATGTGCTAATACCCTTGGGAAAGGTATGAATCTTCTTCTTAGCCTCCTCCCCACTATGGGTAAATAGCAAGACAGACCGGGTTCTATAGCCTTGGATAGGAACTGGTCTACCGCAGAAAGAAATGGCAATCTACTGCAGAAAAAAAAAGCTCCTTCATCAGTCATGTATTGAAAGATACGTGATCGCTTAAATATGTATCATGCATGGCACATAAATGATTGATTGATCAAAATATAAGTTTCATTAAAGGTAACTGACAAAGGGCAGGGATTAAGCTTTTTATTAAATTTTTTCCTTGTTTTTATATGAGCATTTTATTTTCCAGACAAAGTCTATAAAAGCTATCTAAATGTTCTATATATCCAAATGCTTTCAGTTATTCTATTAGCAATTATCAAGGATGTTTTTTATTTTTAACTGAATGCATAGATTTGTTTTTCATAAGTATCTACAGGGTGGTCTGAAAATCATGTCACCCTACCTCTCTCTTCCAAACTGTAGAAGCTTGTGTCAGCCAGAATTTTTCAGCAGAAAGTTATATTATGTAGGGGGTGATAAGACTTTCAGACAATGCTCGAGAGTGATGGAATGTTTTTTTTTTTTTTTTTCAAAAACATAGTACATTATGTCTGTGTTCATAGTCAATGTATATTTAAATCTTTTTTTGAATATGACATGCAAATTCCAATGCTCATGTGACTAAACAATCCAAAAAGACATCTTTTATGTACAATTAATCAATATTCATAAAAAGAATTAAAGTATACAGCAATTTCACATGCCAGTCTCTGAGGAACAGTCTTTCAAGGAGGCACAGTGGAGTAATGGATAGTGGCTTGGATTGAGGAATCGTAGAGCCAAGTTCGAATTCCAATCAAATCCATTACATTCGCTTATGTGCTAATACCCTTGGGAAAGGTATGAATCCTCTTCTCTCCCCAGCTATGGGTAAATAGAAGGACAGACTGGGTTCTATAGCCTTGGATGGCAACTGGTCTAGGAGAAGGAAAACTGAATTCGAAAACCTGCGGAGGGTTGTTTGGGGACCTTGTGGCACGTAGTGCACCAGGTCTCTGTATTTGGCCCTTCAAAAAGTGTGGATGGTCCTGCACGAAACCTTCACCACTATAATCAAATCTCATGTGCTATACATGTGGGTTGGGGACCGCTTGTGAATTCCAAATTCCCATGAAACTCCAATATTGGAGCCGGCTCAACCCACCCTGGGTGAATGCTGTTACAGGTTAATATTGTTGAGTGTTGGCTTTTTCTTTTTATTATTAACAGTAAAAAAAAAAACTGACAGTTTAGTACATTCAGTGTACTATGTCAAAGGTCAATGAAAATTTGATAACCACTGACATCATTTTTTGCATATTTTCATGTTATTTTATGTAATCTTAACATTAATTCATGACACTTTTTTAAAATAATTATTTTCATTGTCACTTTCTTATAAAAATCTATTTGTTGCATCATAAAAATATAAGCAAAACCAAAAATAAGGTTGTTTATTTTCCACTGAATTGATCAATATTTGACCACAGATAACAAATTCTTTTGGTTTCATGTCCATGGTTCTATGTATGTATGTATGTCTGTGTGTGTGTGAGAGTGTCATCCGAAACGGACACAGAGGAGAATTTCCCCCTTGCACCAATGAAGATAATTTAACACAGACAAGCATAAATAGATTCAATTTTTAAAAAATAAACCAGTTTTTCTGATGATCACAAAAGTGTGAAACGCAGGGTTCCATACAACTGAATATATTAGCTCTTTCACTGATAGAGTGCTTTCCACTAAGTACTGCACATATAAAATAAAAATAATAATAACAATGATGATGATAATAATACATATATACATAAACATAACAACAATGAAAAAAAAAGAAAACTTTCAAAGAAAAGTTCACATGAAATTTCTTTAATATTCAACCCATTGAATATGCCAATTTCAATAATTTTATTGACGTTGGTAAGAAAAAAAAGAAAATGATTTAACAGATATTTTACAAGAATTTTATGATCTGATACAATATTATCAATAATATTTAAGTTGTGAAAATTATATAAAATAGAAAACACATTAAAGAAAAGGAAAACAAAAATGATTCCAACAAATAGATTTGGATTGTGAACTTCTTTAAACTTATCCCTCAGAGCCAGATTAAAAATATTTATTAAAATTAACAAACCCTTACATAATGTGACTAAATTGAAAGACTGTTCCTCAGAGACTGGCATGTGAAATTGCTGTATACTTTAATTCTTTTTATGAATATTGATTAATTGTACATAAAAGACGTCTTTTTGGATTGTTTTGTCACATAAGCATTGGAATTTGCGTGTCATATTCAAAAAAGATCTAAATATACATTCAACATTTTCTATTTTGAAATATTCACTTCTGCAAATGGTATTTTACCCTTTTTTTTCTCTCTGCTATAAAATTCAGAATAATTTAATATAATTATCTCAGTTAGGATTAACATCCAAGGACAAATGTGAATGAATTGGTTAAAGCAATGATATTTATTCTTGTAAAAAGAATCAGTCAAATTCTTGTGATTAAATCAATCATTAATGAAGAGATCTTTGAGGCTTTTACTTCAGTTATATAATGCATTTCAGTCTTGGATAGAAAAATACAGATACAGTATATCTATAGTACAGGTACCTCCCAAAAAGTTATAACTAAGTTTAAAATGCATTTTAAGAAGTGAAAAATCTTTCTTGAAACTTTAATTTTAGTTTGAATTCCAAGCTAATAAATTAAATTTAATATTCCTAATAAGTAAAATGCTAATTCAAATTAAATTTAATACTCCTAATAAGTAAAATGCTAATTCAATATTCCTAATAAGTAAAATACTAATTCAAATTAAATTTAATATTCCTAATAAGTAAAATACTAATTCAAATTGACAGATTTCTGCTAAGGTACTATTCAACTTTGCTTGATTGACCTGAATGTTTAAGAAATCTTATTAAAGAAAAATCAAAACCTGCTACCCTCAGGTCAGTTGGAGCTGTTGTTTAGCCCAGTATGCCTTACCACTTTAAGGTTTCTCAAGCATTCAGGGTGTTAGATGAAAATAATAAATACATGGTTTAATAAATTAATAGAGCATCTACTCAAATATGAGTATCCACTAAAATAATATTTAAAGTGGAAAAATCTATTGGATTAATAAAAATCCATACTAAAATTAGACACACACACACATATATATATATATATATATATATATATATATATATATATATATGGGATGCATTTCGTCTTTAAGAACTTCGGACAAAAGTGATGTTTATATTGATGTAACTAAACATGAGCAGTATTAAGTATGGGAAGCTGTTGGTATAAACCAATGGCTTCTGTTACCAATTATAGACATTTAAGGATATTTGTAGAGATTCCATAGTTGATTTTGTTTAGGTTAGGTTTTAACTGTTTGATGTATATAGCTTCAAGGATTTTATACCAACGGCTTCCCATACTTAATACTTCTCAAATTCACTTTCGCGTGGTCATGTATGATGTCATAAGCTGCGGAGATATTTTTGCTTCTAGCGTCTTATATGCACGTGTGTATCTTTGCTTGGAATTTATCCATGTAAACAATATTAGACTATGATCACTGTCTTGTCTGTATATTGCTTAATATATTGTACAGTAATTGACATCTTTGATAATGGCTTATGTAAGCCGAAAGCTTAGATTGGATTAAAAAATATGGATCAATATTGTGATTTTCTTTCTTCGTTTAATGATAATGTTATTAAGCTTATCAGACGTTATGAAAAGAATTTACATTAAATAAATAGACAACACTTGTCTATATTATTTAATGAAACATGTATGAATATATATATGATAATAAGATGGAGACTTTAATTATCCATTTTGTTTATAATTTTTATTTTGTGAACACTGAGATGTTCATCTCATCAGAACGAAAACCTGCTCTGCAAATGGAGAAAGTACACCAGTTGGGAGGGAAGGTGTGAGAGAGGGGTTGGGTAAAGATAGGGCCAAGAGATTAATGGTTAGTAGTAGTCGATTTCCTTAACCAAGAATTTACTCTACATTTTTTAGATTTTAATATTGGGTTGTATGTTACTTTGGCTGATACCATTTGTTGATTTTATGCAGGATAAATCAGGTCAATTCAAATTAATTTAATTAAATGGATCTTAATCTAAATAAAATTTGGTGTTACTATGGTAAAACTTAAGCATTTGTTTTTGGCCAAAGTCTTATAGTCAGTGGAGATATATATATATATATATATATATATTCCACTGATTTAAATCAATTACAGGACAACAAAGTTTACCTCAAAATTGAACAGTCCTAGCAGATTTCAAAAATACTCAACATCCAATTTGTGGAGCAATATTATGAAACTATCTTAAAAAGATTCAACTGCTTCACCACACTACTGCAGTTTCAACCTCTTGGATCTTTATGTGGGTTTGGTTTACCATTATCTCTCATGCCACTTCATATTTAAATATACAGCCTGTTCCACCTCATGTGACAAAAGAAAAGGTTTCATATCCACTTCTTATTAAATTTTTGAACATTTTGTGAATTCTTTGTATAGAATTTAAAACACTGAGATCAACACCAAGTGGTTACAGTCTGTTTCATGCTTAAATGCAATCTTCAGTTTTGAAAGTTGTTCAAGCATGAATCAGACTGTCACCACTTAATGTTGACATCAGTGTCCACTCTTACATTTACAACTGATCTGTTCCTGATATTGACCACTTTTATATATATATATATATATATATATGAAAATAGAAGTGGAGATCAAAACTGGGTGGCAACAGTCTGTTTCAATCTTGAATGCAATCTTCAAGCCATCAGTTCTATATTTATATATGCTTTATCTCTGATATTGAGCATCTTTACCCATAAATATAGCCAACCTTATTTTTATCATTTTATATATGATAGGATAAGGAACAAATAGGAAATGTTTATAAATCTAACATGATTTGCTTTTATTCGTATCTCATGTTAGGCTTATAAATGTTTCCCAATTGTTCATTATCCTATCATTCTGTCAGATTCTAATCCATATTTGATCCCAATTCATCTTTATGTTAGATATTTTTTTCCTCACTGGTAACATGACTGAGTTTCAATAGGTGCTCGGTTAAGACTTAACTTGGTAACTGAAGATTGTGTTGTGCATGAAACAGAGTTGTGAGGAAAAGAAAAAGAATATTTATTAATATATAGTTTATAGGTCTGTTATATATATTGGTGAATATACATAATATCCTACATTGATAGTACGACTTGGAGTTTCATGCAATCTTCAGATGCATCTCTAGATTGTGTGTTTGCATGAAACTGAGTCATGCTATCAACATAGGATATTATGTATATTCACTAATATATACACGTTTTTTTATCATACACACACATATATATATATATATATATATATATATACATATACACACACACACACACACAGTTATAACTCACCTCTAGAGGTTATATTATGTCTTGCTTAGGCTACTTGCTGTGACATCTGTTATAAATTCTGACGGACTCCAACACAACAGACTACTTTTGACTCTCTTGGAATTCTTTATTTAAGGTGTCTTGCCTAGTTTATTTGTGTTACCAAAGGTGCGTTATTTACGCCACAACACACACACACACACACATATATATATATATATATGTAAAGTGTGTGTAAAGCATGAAACCCAGGGTCACAAACCCGCATCAACCCAACCAAATAAATATATATATATATATATATATATATACACACACACACACACACACACACACATACTCTCCAATGCTATTTTATAAGTCTTGATGGCATTGAAGCATGGAACTGACAGTCACTATGCAGTGTTGATTGATCACTCTCTCATGTGCATTACAAGATAAGAAATGCATTTATACAAAGTTCAAATTGAATGATTTTGATTCTACAGCAACTTGTTTTATCTTTACCAAAATGGAATTTCAGATTTGTTTAATTTCAGTCATTAGCTCTAACCACCAAGCTATATCCCAAGCAAGAAAATGAGGTAACGTTAGTTCTGTATGGAAACATACCATTTCCATTGAATTGTGTCCATGTCTTACAGATTGAAATGTTGGTTCCATTCAATGAAAAATGTACATAAATCAATAAATTCCAAACTTTGTGAAATGTTGAGTCACATGGGAAACGAGTGATAAAGCAAAATAAATCATTAAAAGGAATTTAAATTTAAAACAAAATATGAAGAAATTATTTAAGCAAAAGGAACCTTTTTAAAAAGTATTCAACAAAGAGTCAATGTTTCTTGATCAATATTTTGCCAGAGACTGGGAGATGAAAATTGAGGGAATAAAGATGTAGAGAGAGAGAGAGAGAAGGAAGTCTGAAATAAGGGGGAGAAAAAAAAGGAGGTAAAGAGAAAGAGAGAGAGTTGGTATAAGAAAATCTAAGATAAGCACAGAGAGATAGAGGGAGGAAGAAAATAAAGAGAATAGGAGGTAGTGAGAGAGAGAGTTTGTAAAAGAAAATCTAAGATAAGCACAGAGAAACAGGGGTGTAGACTGAATTGAGAGTGGGGGAGGGAAATCAAGAAAAAGTAGGTAAAGAGAGAGTTGGCAAAAGAAAAATGTGATACAAGCAGAGAGTGGAGGGAGAAAGGAAATCAAGAGAAAATTCAGAGAGTTGGTTAAAGAAGAATATCTAAGACAAGCAGAGAGAGAGTGAGAGACATGGAGGAGACTAAAGTAACTCAACTCTCCAACTTTTTGTACCTTTGTAACTAAATTGTTATCTAAATTACGCAAAAATGAAAATAAAACCGACATCTCATTTTGAAAGATATACAAGGTGCGATGGATAAATTGTCGTCAAAATGATGCAAAAATGAAAATAACTGACGTTTCATTTTAACAGATATACAGGGTGTGATGGATAAATTGTCGTATAAATGACACAAAAATGAAAACAACACTGACATCTCATTCTAACAGATATATTTAGCAAAATTACACAAAAATATCTTGAAATACTAAAGAGTAAATTTATTCAATAAAATTAACATTGGTTTTGACCATGGTCTTCAGATGGCTTCGGAATCTCCTGCAACTCTTCTGGACAGTTTCCTTGTTTAAGTTGGTGAATGTTGCCATAATCTTTGCCTTCAGTTTATCTTTGGTGTTACAAGTTTTCTTGTTCTCTCGCTAAACTGCACCCCACACATAATAATCAAGGGGTTGCAGTCTGGGGAGTCAGGTAGCCAGATGTATATGGTTGCAGTAATTGTCTGACAGCCATGACTGGGTCCTCCTGCTTGTATGGCATGGCACTGAATCCTGTTGCCAGACATATGGTCACCAAGCAGCCACCCTCTTGACCCAGAGCAGCACTACCTCCTCAAGGCACTTGATATAGTCCTCAGAGTTGAGTCTGAGGCTTTTGGGAGTTCTTTTCTGATCAGAGCGAGTCTTCTGAGCTGCTGTACCTACGTAATCACCATTAGACTCATCCAACCCTCTGCATTGTCCTCAAATTGGCACCCAAAATGTTTGTATTCAAGCTTCCGGCATGAATGCCAAGCAGTACAGCATGCCGTTTCCAAATTGCATCCTGGTGCTCTCTTCCTCACAGATGGTGCCCAATTGACCTTACTATACTTTGTAGTTGACAAAATCAAAAACAAACAATGCATAAGTGCAGAATTAAAAATATAAAATGGCAACAATTTACCTATCACACCCTGTATATCTATCTATTGATATAAAAGTTAAAGATCAAATGCAGATCAAATATGGATTGGAATCCAAGAGGATAGGATAAAGAAAAAAAAAATAGGAAACATTTATCAATTTAACATCTTTAATAAAAGTGAGACATGTTAGATTTATATATATATATATATATATATATATAAAAAAGGTCTGTCTGAAAAGTAATGGGCCTGGGTGTGCTACGGGCATCATTTACAGCGAGTTCTTGTAACAGGGCCAGAAAATCAGGTATCCTGCTGTGTTTGCTTTGCTCAGTGCACAAGAGATGAGAGTTGTGGCAGGACAAATTGTGGCTGCACCAGCTCACAATGACCTGAGTATTCAGCAGCTACTGGCCAAGAAGAACAATGCTGTACTGGAACAACCACCCTGTTTACATGATTTTGCTCCATGTGACTTTTCGTTTCCTCAAGCTTAAGAAGATCATCAAGAGTGGGCCGTTTTGAAGGTGTTGGGGCCATCAAGAGTTCTGTAATGATGACACTAGGGGTATCCAAAGAAAATTCTTACACCTGTGCATACAATGATGGAAAAGTGCATTAGACTCAAGGGGTATAACATTTAAGAGGAAACCATGTAGTTTGTTGTTTTGATTTGAAATAAATTGTTTATGACACAAGTCCCATTAATTTACAGACCTATATACATATATGAAAAATTTCTCAGAGTTAACGTGTAGAAAAGACAATATTTATAAATGTAAAAGACAATAGGAAAACTAATATTAGTCGACATGTTTCATCCAATATTTCAGCTAATATTACAGTTTTCCTATTGTCTTTTATATATATATATATATATATATATATATATATATATAAATTTAAAACAAAAAGAGAAGATATATCAGTTTTTTGTTTATATATATATACACACACACACCAGAACAATGTTAGTAAAATTAATGACAAAATGTAAAAAAAATTTCATGTGGCAAATTAAATGTATAATTAGTTTTGAAAAGATGGCAAATGGAGCAAAACAAATTATTATTATTATTATTATTGTATACTTACATCTCATGTCTTAGTTTCAAAGTTGTGTAACCAATCAATGACTATTCCACATTGTGGTTCTATTATCGTTCACATTGATGTGCACTAAAAACTGGGAAAGGTCTGCTGCATGTTCACATGGAAATCAAATGCCACAGCAAGAAATGAGAATTTGGACCCTGTTTCTAATACATTTAGATGCTTTGTTCAGGGCTTCATTTGCTGGGACTGGGCAACTAGGTAGGCAACATTTTGGACAACTTCTGCCATGTCCGTCTAAAAGCTTAGCTCTTCCCTCCTACCATCTCTTTGTCAATCTACACATCACGACTTGTGGCCGAAAATATGAATGAGCAGCATTAGAACTACCAAAGAGACAGTCTGTCCCTTGCCAAGAGCGGATCAGAACTGATTTCCTCAACCATAGCCGTTAATATAGACCAAAAACCAGAAATAATTAATGTCCGGCATTGTTGTCACTTGACCCCAAATGCTTTCTTTTAGTTATTTATTCTTTCTTTCCTCTTTGGTCAAATGGGTGTCACTTAAAAAAAAACAAAAAAACTCCATTTCCTGGACATAAAACAGAAACACCTGAAATCAAGGTAAAAATCACACTTTCTTATGTGGGTGTCCCAATCATAGTACTACAGATGAAGACTTAGGAATTTGGTCCATTAAGGTGGGGGGGGGGCTCATGAACCCTCATTTACATTAATCAAATATAAATGGATTAATTTTTGGATTCAAAGTATTTGTCTGGTTAAGAGCAAGAATAGTAGCAGGAACAACAAACTAAATACATTTTGTAAAATAATTAGCAAATGGGTCATTCAATCTAAAATCAACCAACTGCCACAGATGACCCTCTCTTGAAATTTTACTGCATTTTGCTAAATAAGGCTTTCAGCAAAATTCTGACATTCAGAGCTGCAAAGATATTGCATGTACAGATTTGAAAACTTGGTGATAATAATTAATGTTTACTGCAGATTACAAAAATATAAACAGCTTAGATGTGTTTTATGTACTTTTATTTTTTATAAGAACATGAAAATGACCAAAATGTCCATTTTGAGAGCTTTTATACACAGCATCCAAATTAGTTTTCCTGTCATGTATAACCTAATAGATTGTTTCAATGCCATTTTCATATTTATTTCTGTTATAGAAATGTCAATGTTAGTTTTTGAATTTCTAAAAATGAACCAACATAAAATAAAATTAAAAGAAAAGATAAAAACTTACCAGGTTAACCAATGGACCTCCTGAATTTCCAAACTGGAATTAAAAAAAAAAAAAAAAAAAAAATTATTTTAAAATTAAATTAATTTCTTAATGTCATCTAGCTTACTTGTTTTGAAATGAACAAAAAATTCTTTAACTTGAATTACAACCAAATCAAGAAGGAATCCAATATAAAATCCCAAACCTGGCAATGTGACGATTCCAAAAGAAAACTAAGTTTTTCTTACAATTTACTGTCACCCAAATTTGGGACACTAATAACATGGAAGCTGAGAAACCTATTTTCCTGAAAAATGCTCTCAAGAGAAAGATTTTTTTAAATTTTAACCAACAGTAATGCTAACTGTTCAATCAATGAATGTCAAATGCTTCCTTAGAAGGGAACAACTACAATAGTTGAAATATTAAAGGTAAAAATGGCTCCAAAAGATCTCAGTAGATTTATTACTCAATGGAGAGATAGAAAATTAATAGACATGTAACAAAAAATAAAAATATTTTTATCAAAATTTTCTAATAAAAAAATTTTCAAAAATAATTTCATTCATTTGTGAATAAGTCCTGAGAATTTCATTAAAATCTGTAAATTATTTGATTTTTGCAAATTAATGTCAGTCACTGCAAAAAAAAAAAAAAAAAAAAAAAAAAAAAAAAAAAGGCCAAAATTTGCTATGCTGAAAGTTAGTACAACTGCTGATGATAAAAAAAAAAAAAAAAAAAAAAAAAAAAATTAAATTTGTTTAATCAAAATTTCAAATGTTCAAAAAGGAGCAAAAGATTAAATATTCAAAAAAAAATACTTTGATCCTTTCTCTGAATAATAACAAAGATTTTAACAATAAAAACACGTTTTCATTATGTTTGGAGCATGTTTTCATCCCAGTATACTGAATTTTTAGTGTTTTCGTGGAGGTACCTAATAAATAGTGACAAATGTTAATGACAGGGGAAAAAAATAAAACAATCACAATTATATTTTAGCAAAAGTGGTATTTAAAATTTGCTAGATTTATTAGGTAAGAGTGCTCAATATCAGAGATAGAGCATTTGTAGGTATAAACATGGCCTGATGACAGCTTAAGACCCAAAAATGACAGTCACTATACAGTGGTGATTTTAATTCCCCCCTATATATATATATATATATATATATATTGGTGAGAGTAGTCGTGGCTCTAGGAGGCTCAGTCCTATGGTCAGAGAGAATTTCAGTTGAGTTCCACCACGGAATGTGGGAGTGAGTGGCGCTTCTTAGAGTCTGATTTGCAATCTCTTCGTCACCGAGGCCCGGCGGAGCAGTTGGTATAGTGTTCGCTTGCCAACCTAACTGTCGGGGTTTCGATTCCCTCGGTAGTGGATGCGCACTGCTGATGTGTCCCAAATATAGGACGAAACGGCCGTCCAGTGCTTCCTGAGGTTTCTATCAGACTCGATGAATCAATTAATATATATATATATATATATATATATATATATATATATATATATATATATATATATATGGTAGACTCTCCCAAGCTATTTGATATATGAGGGTCAAGAACCTCAGTTCCTAGGAACTGACAGTCAGACACCAGCACATATGATTTGATTATAGTGGTGAAGGTTTTGTGCTGAACCAACCACCCTTTTTGAGGGGCCGAATACAGAGACCTGGTGCACTACCATGCCACAAGGTCCCCAAATGACCCTCTACAGGTTTTGAATTCAGAGTTGTCCTTCTCCTAGACAAGTTGCCATCCAAGGCTATAGAACCCAGTCTATCCTGCTATTTGCACATAGCTGGAGGGAGAAGAGGATTAATACCTTTCCCAAGGATATTAGTTCATAAGTGAAAGTAATTGATTCGACTGGAATTTGAACTCTGCTCTCCAATTCCTCAATTCAAGCCGCTATCCACTACTCCACTGTCTTCCCTCCCTAAATATATATATATATATATATATATATATATATATATATATATATATGCATGCATGCCACATGAAAAGGAATATTGTTGCCCGTCTTGTATATATCTCTTTGAATTTTATTCTTTAATTATTTTATTTAACTCTTTTTTTCTAACTCAGTACTAACATTTTCCTTTTTTTTTTAACTGAAGTAAATTTATTCTACCCAGTTTTTGAAAACTTTGTCTCAATATTAAATCTTTGATTTTTCTGGCTCATGCAAGTATTGGATGTTTTTTTTATTCCTGGCAAACAGACTTGGAGTGTTATCTTCAACAGAAAGTGCATGTTGGCACTTAAACTAAGTTGAAACTTTATATTTCAGTTTTCAGATTCCCTATCCATACTCCTGAGTCATAAGCTTCTCCTGTACCCATCCATACAATCCATATGGACAGGGTGTAGTGAATGCACAAGCATCTCCCATTATGCTCTCCTCCCAATGTGCCTCCTAGCTCACAAGCAATCTATACATATATAGCACATGCCATGGCATCCGTGGCTCCCAACTTGGCTCAAAATTCATTCTTTTCAATGGTATCTCCTCTGGATGCCATGCATGTTGTCGGTTGTTGATCAATTTTTGTTTGTTGTTTGTTTGTGATTTCGTTTTTTTTTTTTTTTTTTTTTTTTTATAAGAGTAGAGAGGCTTTCCTCTCGTCCGGTCAATACTCTTCCCTCTTCCCTTGAACAGGAGTAGAGGCTCATCCCTTATTTCCTGTTTAAGAAGGGGGTTCCCGGATCCTTTCTTTCTCTCTGACTTCAGTAGTAGTGTTGTTGTGAATCTCATGTGATGTCTGTGGTTTATGGCAACATCTCTTCATGTTGAGAGTACCAGGCTGGCAGTTTTCTGGTTGCTGTTCCCGACTGGAAGTTAAGAGCCCAAACTCTTGTTTAGTGTTTTTAGAGGCTGCACTGATTAACAGTTGCAAAAAAAATGTGGGGTTCTTGCAGTGCCATGTCATGCATGGAAGGGTGTCCCTCTATGCACTTTCAGTGGGCAACTCTAAGGCCACAGTATGTTGCAGCATGTGCCAGTTTCTTTCTGCCATGTCACATATGATGACTGTCTGATAGTATCATAATAGGCTCATTCCTTAACAACTCAATATGACCATAAACAACCAAAAATATAAACGTAAACCAGCTCAAAAAAAAAATAAAAATAAAAAAAATAAAAATAAAAATACCCCCCCAAAAAAAAAACATAAACCCTTTAACATTTCCTTCTTCAACATCCATGGCATTTGTATCAACTTCTGCAGTGTGGAATCATTCCTCTTCAAAAAGTCTCCTGATATACTGGCTCTCTGCAAGATTAACCTTAACTCGTCAATCCCTTTCTCTGATTTCTCAATTCCTGGCTACTTTCCTCTCCTTAAAAGGGACTCTAAAATCCACATGCATATCCTGGGAGTTTATGTCCATCACCATCTCCCACTGGCTAGGGAACTCTCTTTGGAACCTCCAGACCATTCATATATGTCTCTCTGTCTATCTCTCCTCAATCCAGTAAGCTATCTCTTTCCTCTATTGTTCCCCTTCCTCTCAAAACTGTGATGTACTTGATAGCATTTCCGATAATATAGACAAGGCCATCTCTCTACATCTGTTTGCATACATATTCGTGTTCAGTGATTTTAATGCCCATCGTACCATGTGGCTCAAACACTGTAACTGACCTCGCTGGCATCCAAACCCTTAACTTCTCAATCACTCACGCAAACACTTCCCCTCAAAACAAAGAAGGAAAATAGAAATAAAGAAGGAAAAAGGTAAAAGAAAAGAAAAAAAATCATATATACACACTGGAGTGATTAATTTGAATTATCATTAAATAATTCACTGATCTACACAAAATTACTTAAGTACAATCAAAGACATTTATAATTGTGTATTTAGGCAGCAATCCCTCTTTTATACAGGTTTCATTGTAGATGACTGACAAGGCACTGCATTTAAGTTTATTATTACAGTGTGACCTGGATATAAGAGAAACCCGAATATAAGAGAGATCGTCTCTGGTCCCAAATTAGTGCCTATGTTAATGTATATAAATTAGACCATACCCGGATATAAGAGAAACCCAGATATAAGAGACTTCTTCTCCGGTCCCGACAACTCTCTTATATCCAGGTTACACTGTATTATATTTTTCTTGCATTCCTGCAAGTCATTTCTTTTCTGGACAGTGTGTAAAAACTGTCTAAATGATATGTAGATCTGAGAACTTTTGCCTTATCTATAATTAAGGATGTTTTTTTTTTTTGCTTAACTGAATACGTAGATGTTTGTTTTTTTAACATATAGCAATGGGAATGTTTTAATTTTCAAACACAATTGATTTTTTTTTTATTGTTAATACTTCAATTATTTTTAAGCCTTTTCTGCATTTAGATGAGTCTCTTATGTTCCCATTTCCCACAAGCATGTTGGTGGGGAGGGGCAGAGTTTGTTAGGTCTGTGTGTATTTAAATGGGTCCTAATGGAGTTAGGATCTAACTGGCTTTCAAGAAAACTTACTTTGCAAGTCTTCTTGATAGGCATGTAGTTGTAAATCCATTGTAATTATTATTCATGAATTTGTTTTCAGCAAGAATACACTTTTTATCAAGAATATAAATAAATAATGTTGGTCCTGTGTAGTTTTTTTTGTTGGGGAGTTGTTATTAATGACGAGGGTGGCAGTTTTAATATCTTATAATACATAATTAACTCTATTTTTATAGTGTACAAATATATTTTTCTTTTCTTATTCTGAATAATTCACCTGTCAAATTTGCTGTATTTAACCTATTGTTCTGAAAATTGAGTTTTATATTCCTTTTTTGTGTTTATTAACATAAAAAACCTGGAACTATTCTGTGAAATGGCAAAAAATATTCAAAATTGATGAGTGTACAAATAATTTTGTCTTTGACTATATATATATATATATATATATATATATATATATAATACTAAAAAGAAAAATAGCAAGTAAGACTAAAGTCAGGCCAATGCTTGGATATCTTTGATAGTTTATTTAAGTGGGCATGAATAGTGTTACAGATTAACCATCCACAAGTAACTGCCTTGACGAGACTAAGTTTGAAACCCATTTAGTGCGTTGCGTGTGGATTTTTCCTAATCTTATATTTATATATATATATGTGTGTGTGTTTGTTCATTATATATATATATATATATATGAACACACTTTTTAATGCTATGATTTGATTTTTAGCAGATAAATTAGAATGTATTCTTCAATCCCTAGTCTTTTGAACAGGAGTAGAGTTTTATCCCTTGTTTCTTGTTTAGGTTTGGATTTCCAGTTCCTTCTAAAGTCTTTTCATTGTCTTTCACTCGCAGGAGCGCCTTGCATCTTAGTGGCATTATTTCCTTGTCTGGGGTGAATTGATTAAAAAAGCAAAATGAAAGAGAAAGTAAAAAGAAAGAAAAAGCAAAAGAAAAAAAGAAAAAAGAAAAAGAAAAAAAGAAAAAAGCAAAAGAAAAAAAGAAAAAAGCAAAAGAAAAAAAGAAAAAAGCAAAAGAAAAAAAGAAAAAAGCAAAAGAAAAAAAGAAAAAAAGAAAAAAAGCAAAAAAGAAAAAAGCAAAAAAGAAAAAAGCAAAAAAGAAAAAAGCAAAAAAGAAAAAAGCAAAAAAGAAAAAAGCAAAAAAGAAAAAAGCAAAAAAGAAAAAAGCAAAAAAGAAAAAAGCAAAAAAGAAAAAAGCAAAAAAGAAAAAAGCAAAAAAGAAAAAAGCAAAAAAGAAAAAAGCAAAAAAGAAAAAAGCAAAAAAGAAAAAAGCAAAAAAGAAAAAAGCAAAAAAGAAAAAAGCAAAAAAGAAAAAAGCAAAAAAGCAAAAAGCAAGCAAAAAAGCAAAAAAGAAAAAGCAAAAGAAAAAAAGCAAGCAAAAAAGCAAAAGAAAAAAAAAAGTTGCATGACATACATTGATCACTGCATCTGTCTGGATATAAGTCATGTTCCGATGGTGGAGACCCAACTCTGCACTTCCCCGATGAGGTGTGCTCACAATTCCAGATGTTACTGTGTTGGTCAATGATAATGGGCTACCCATGGCTATTACCCATTCTCCTGGTCGAAGGGAATTTGACTCACCCAAATTAAGAATCGGTAAACCAGCCTAAAAGAAAAGAAAAAAAAAATGGATCATTAAACAAACACAAAATTCTAAGAATTCATTGGTTTAAGGTAATGGCTAGAAAAGTTAGTCTACTTGATTATTATGGCTGAAAAGTAATAAAAAAAAAAAATCATCAGTCACTGCATTTTCATATTACACTGCATTTTCATATTAAAAGAAAATCATTGGTCAATGCATTTTCAAAGTAAAAATCATATACATACATTTACTTTACATTTTAATATAGTGACCCTTCACAATAACAGCCAGTAATCTATTTGTTGTATCCTTAAAGAAGGTTACAAACAAACAAAGATGGTCCTTGAGTGAAAGGAACAGCAACACGGGCGTAGATGAAAGATAGGTTTATTTAAAAAGAGAATACACTACTGAAAGACAGGGAATCAGTTAGTCTAGTAATTCCTGAAGCAAGTTCACAGTATATCCTGTGCTCACTATATATATCTACCAATATAGTTATTTCACATTTGCAACAGAGAGTGTGGGACATTCCATTACAACACCTCCCCTGAGCTAATTTTCCCCATAAAATTTTGCTCAATACCCTCTTCTTTTTGGGTTCAGGACATAACTGTTCGACTTTTTTCCTCTTCTTAGTACATTTCTGTCTCACCACTATTCTCCACTGATTTTATTAATTTTTTTGTTTGTTTGTTTTTTTTTTTTTTACTTCAGCAGGTTTAATTTCAAACATGGTAGTTTTAATTGCTTCCCATAGATCTGCTTTGCTGTTATATTATTCACCAACTTCATATAATTTCATCTTCACAATTCACCATAGATATTCAATCAGATCAGAAATTGATGGTGGCCATCCCATTATCTTCTCTCCTGCAAATCTTTTATGCTCAAAGAATTCACAGGTAAGCTTAGATACATAAAAAGGAGCATTGTCGTGCATAAATACACACTTCAATTTGAAACTGCGAGCATGGTACTAGTACCACGCAAAGAAAGTTTTGTTAATAAAAATCTCAATAGTTAACACCAGTTTAATGCCTTCATTAACTTTGAATGATCCAATAATGCTTTGGTTGACAATTCCAGCCCTTATCATAAAACTACAGCCTCCCGTCTTCTTTTAGGTCACAGGCACATCTGAATTGGATCAAATCTATCCTTTGGCCCATCTATCAGTTCCATCAAACATCACTCAAGATTCGTTCATAAAAATTACTTTAGAAAAATTAAATTTCATGTATTTCTTGGCCCAATTTTGAAGCTTTAAAATATTTGCTTTAGTGAAAGGAGGTTGCCCATGATTTATTTTTTTTTTTTTTAAACAGACCCCAATTCACAAAGTATTCTACACTTTTTGTCTTGACTCCCTCAATTCCAGCCTTTTCAAAGATCTGAACACTGGTCAAAAGTGGTGATTTCACTATAACTCACTTTAATTTATGTTCATCTTGAGGAAGCAAGTTCTTAAAGACTTTTCTTTGAGCTGCCAACTTATATTTTCAATAGTTTTCTTTATCTTTTTATGATTTCTGAAAAGCTCCTTTGATATCTTCAACGTAGACATTTCTTAATTCAATAACTTTATTTTCTGCTTTTCAGCAGTTGTTAGATCCTTCCATTTACCCAGGTTTCAAGATATATTATGGACAAAAACAAAATATAGTTTTTATTAGATTTCAGAGGTCTTAAGCTAATATTAGTTTAATCTGCATACTAAATTCAGTAGGTCCATTTTCATAAATACCAAATATCTCAAAAAGTAACATTTAAAAATAGCAGAAAATTTAGTTAAATATTTTACTAAGAATGGAAATAGACGAGTTTAAATTTGAAAAGTATTGGTTCAGAACTTTTTGAGTTTATTTGATTTGCATAACTTCACACAGGCTGTAGTTGTCAATCTAGTAATATGCTTAAATTCATGGAATTGAGGTACCAAAGAGGAGAGAGAGCTCATAACAATTGCCATGAAAATATTTGTAGAAAAGACAGAGGGAAGCCACTTCATGTTGATGAGAAAGAAACTGAAGTTGATATGCCAGGTTAGGATTGATTATGTCACAGACAATGAATTTTGTAAAGAATCTTGAGATATACAGCAGAATTACTAGACATGTTAGATTTAGATATTTATTCTTTAATGTTTTAGTTAAGAAGTGTGTAATTAGATAATTCCTTTGTATTTCTGCCTGGTTAGGGCTTGTCAAATGTTCAGCATTCAGTCAGGGTATAAATACTAGATGCTGAGTCACTTTCACTTTGAATATACACTCTTTAGCGCTAGAAGGTGACATCAGCGATGTTCTGATTTGGATCACTGAGCAGTTTCGGGTCTTTCAAACAGCATACTGCCCTCACCAAGTTGAACCCATCAGAGCTGATCAGTCTCTGATCTGCCCTCTAAATTAACAGCCTGCAGACACTGACTTATATTAGGCAAACCATAACCTGTTATCACACATTTGATTGGAAGTTGACCAACAGCCAATCACAATGGTGTGAGCTCTATTTAAATTCAGTATAGGCTAAACAAATAAGAGTAAAGCAGATGACCTAGATTCATTAATGAGACAAACAAGCTGACCACATGGACTGTGTCCGAGGGGTGGATGGTGTATTCATATTATTACAGCTGGTGCACAAGCGTCCTTGCAAGTTTGACTTTGCGAGGAGTAAGTTGGTCACTGAAAATCTATGTGGCTAGGTGGATATTTGCATTGTCACAGTTCAGTGAGAGCCTTCTTTATGACTTAGAGAGATCATCCCAGGAAAACAAGTAGATTCAGCAGTTTGGAAGTTGAACATTGGAAAACATTCAGCAAAAAGTAAGACTTGGAAAACCAAATCAATTTCTCATACGGATGTCACAGATAATAATAGAGTCTCCATAGAACATTAGACCTGTCATCAGGCTGTCAACACGTCAAAACAGCTACTACGGTCATTACTGCAATATTTTAAACTTAAAGTAAATAATATTTGTTTCAGATCAAATTAATTATACTTTTAATCAGTTAATATTCCTCAATTAAAGTTTCAGAAAATAGTATATTTTTCTTTTGGAAGATTTTTTTTAATAAAGAGAATATAGAAAAAAAAAAAAAAAAAAAAAAAACTCCTTCCAGTCAATTTAAATTAGTTTTTTTTAAATATGGTTAGGTATTTTGCTTATTGGAAATATTAAATTTAATCTATTAGCTTGAAATTAAAACTAAAATAAAAAGTTCAAGAAAGATTTTTCATTTTAAAGAATTTATGTTAAACTAGGTACCTTCACTTTTTTTTTTGCTGAAAAACAGCATAGCATGATGAAAAAAAGACTCCAAACTTAATAAAAAGAAAATTTTCTCATCAAAATGTTTGTTATTATTAAGAGGAAAGACCAAAGTATTTTTTTTATTATTTTATTAAATTTTTTAATCATTTCTAGCACATTTAAAATTTTGATTAAAAATCTTTTCTTTTCTCCATCAGTGGTTGATATAATATTTATGATTAGTGTTTTAGTGCCTTTTCCAGGGTATAAACACATTGATTCGGAAATTCTTGCAAAAATCATATAATTGTCAGATTTTAATGAAACTTTCAAGACTCATACACAAATGAATGAAAGTAATTTTGAATTTTTTTTTTAGAAAATCTTGGTAAAAAATATTTTTTTTACCTATGTTACCCTCCCACTTACATAATTTCATGAAATTTTGAGAAATTAGATTTCTGTAGAAAATTTTTTTATTTGTTAAAAGTAGGACTCCTTGGAGAATGTAAATTATTGATTTTTTTTTTTTCAAACTACTACTCATTTCCTGAAAATTTACAAATCATGAAACAAAACATGCAATAAAACTATGATAAAATTATTTAATTAGACAAGCTTTTAATTGCTTTTATAAATAAGATTTATTAAGGACACTATTGTTTTAAAGAAAAAAAATTTTTGATGAATAATGAATTTTTATAAGAATTGTTTTAATCATTTTTTAAATTTTAATTATAATTTATAAAATTATAAATCGTTTAAAATTCTGCATAACATTTTGTTCATTAGGTAATATTGTTCTTAAGTGAAAACTATATTTATGAATCAAACACTGAAAAGATTAATAAAAATAGTTTTGCACCAAGATTTTTAAAATAATTTTATATATATATATATATATATATATAGATAGATGGATAGATAGATAGATAGATAGAAACATTATGTAATGTGCCCATTTGAAAGTATGGCTGACCATGTGTGACATTACCAGAAAATAAGAGCAATGACTATGGTAAATTTAAAGTCAGCTTTCCTTAAATTAGAATGCAGAGAATATTTGCCAACATTTTTTAAGATTACCATGTATTTAAAAATTATATTTAAAAAACAAAAAACGCCACACACTTGTCATTTTCTTAAATTATATTTTAACAGATAAAGTCTCTGTAGCACAACAAATAAATCTGCCAACACCTTCCAGTCACTGACTGATGAGTGACAAGTGCATCATCACTGCTACGGTTTGTTTTAAAAATCCATTTCTCTGTTATTTTCAACTTAAAATAAATAATATTTCTTTCAAATCAGATTTATTATACTTTAAATCAACTAATATTCCTCAAATAAAATTTCAGAAAAGTATTTTATTTTTGGAAGGTTTTTAAAAAAAAAAACAAGAATTAACTTTTGTTTACAAATGTGTCAAAACGTGTCTGAAAGCAACCAAAAAGTTAAAATTCCAATCAATATAATTTTATTTGAAATACACCAGAGTATTTTGCTTATTGGAAATAGTTAACTTATTCATTTAGCTTTCAATTAAAGCTAAAAATAAAACTTCAAGAATGCTTTTTCATTTTTTTAAATTCATTTTTAAACCTTAGGTATCATACATTAGTGGAGATACCTATTTTAAAGCTTAGGTATCACATTTTTTAAAGAAAACAGTCACCAAACTTCAATGAATTCAGGCACGTCAAAAAAAAAAAAAAAAAAAAAAAAAAAAGGTTAGGTTCTGGTAAGCTGACACTGATATCTATTTCCTACCACCCACACATCCAACCACAAAGAAAGAAGGAATAAATAAGTGAAAGGAAGAAATAGCAAAACATATATTTCTAAGAATATGTGCAATGTATTGCTTTCCATGGGAAACTTTAGTTGCATCCATGAGACAGATGCAGACCTATCAGTATGTCTGCAAATGGAAATATTAAACGTTTCCTTATAAGGAAACATTTGACATTCATTGCTTGTACTACTCAAGTTAGACTTTTCTTCATTCCCTGGTTCGATCAGTCAGTCGACTGGCTGTTCGGTTGTACTCTCTGCCTTCGGGGGGGGGGGGGGAGGAACCCAAAGAAGGCTATGCTGAAGGGCGGACTCTCTTTCGGGGAGGTAAACCGGCCCTGAACCCGTTTATACAGGTTCAATGGGCATATTTTTGGCCGGGCACATGGGCCCGGAAATCCCACGTTAAAAAGGCCTTGTGCCACATGACGCTCACGTGGGAGGGGGGGGACTGAATATCTTCTTCATTCCCTGGCCATAGGACTGGGATCAAAGTGTAGTATCTGTTCTTCTCATTTGTAATGATAATATTAACTGTTAACTTATAAAGAAACATTCAGCATTCATTGATTGAACACATAGTAGTACTTTCAGTTGTAATTTAGAAGATCTATTAAAATTTAAAATTTTTTTAAATTAAAATATTTTTCAGGAAAATAGCTCCAGGAGTTATTAACACTCTTTCAAGTATCAATGGAGGGTTCCTCCCTAACCTTTTGTTTGAAATCATGTGGAACGTCAATATCTCGATTACATCATTTTCACTTTGAGGTACACATGATATCCATTTTTGTTATTGTTGTTGTGGAAAGTTCTCAATTGATGTGGTTCTGTTATTTTGTACAGTTCCTTGTTTCCGAATCTTTAGTGCCAGTCCACAAGGTGCAAAGAAGGATGATCCTTCCTGAGAGCCATTTATAAACATTAATCTTAGAAAGCAGTGGTACACAACTGACAGTAGAGATATTTCTGAACAAATTTGTCACCAGGCATGACATCCAAATGAAAGTCTCAATCTGATGAGGCTATTTAAGAACATGACTAGTTTTCAGGTTAATGTTTTGGTTTTGTACAAATTTGCAGTATTGTGTGCAGCCTATTCTATGTTTAATCTTCTTATACTAAATTTGTTCTAACTGCTCTAGACATTGAGGTATTTTAAGTGTTTCATATTCACTAATTCCAAATCCGAATTCTTATGGTAGATTCAGGGTATGTCATCACCACTTTGATTCCAATTCCAGATCTGTCCTGGGTATGACGTTAAACTGCATCCAACAGCAAGGCCTCTGATCAGGAGGTTTTGAGGAGCATGGAACCACCTCTTAATTGCTGGTGTTCCCAGGTCCACCCTGACCCAAGGTGGTAGCACCGTTTAGGGTCCCAGCTATGGGCATATAGTGAACTCCTAGTTTTTTCCAGATCTTACCCACATCCTGGGTATGACAATAAACTACATCTGCATCCTGGGTATGGTGATAAACTACATCCAAGAGCAAGGCCTCAGATAATGTTTTCAGAAAAATAATGTTGCCAGCTATACGTTTAATAGTACTATATATTTAATTATATGTACATATATATATATATATATATATATATATATATAATATAATATATAATATATGTGTGTGTGTGTGTGTGTGTGTGAAAAATATATAGAAAATAGGAAAGAACTCATTAGGTAAATAATCCAAAGTTCTTTAGTATTTTTGTTATTATTTTTAAAAAATAGTGCTTGATACAAAAGTAGAGCATAAATATAGTTATTTATTTAAAAATATCATTCCAACACGCTACATAAGAGTTCTCATGTTTCAAAACAAGAGGCGAAAACTTCAATTATTTGAATTAAATTGAATTAAAGTACTAAGCTCTGTTCCATCTTCGAGCGAAATTTTTTTGGAATAACTTATTTCTGAAATTTACGTGTTTTATAAGCATATTCATTATTGAAATCAAAATTTCTATGGTAACGGCTAGAGCAATTGTTTAAAGAAAAAGTGGCATAAGGTGTTAATAATTTGTATCAATATCTCAATTACATTCACAGATGTCAAGTCAGGGTAAGGTTGGGGTGTCTAAATTTAAAGTGGAAGATGACAATGCTTTTATTTTGAACCCTCGATCACTAGAAATGGTGGCTAATTCTTCTTCATATAACTGAAGTCCAATATTAGAAGGAACATTTATGAAGGGATTTTGAATCATATTTTTCTGATTTCAATGATGGAAAATAATAGTTGATGTTTTCATCAAGTGTTTTCAGGTTACCACACACACACAATGACAGTATTTTGCAGCACATCTAGTGTGCTGTGACATGGTGGTTAAGAACCATTGATCTAGTTAAATAATGTTCATTAATACTTCCACCATAATTGATCCAATGGAGATACCTTTGTACCTGTGAGAGTCATGAGGGCTACCTTTTTATTTCCACAGTGGATTAATCTTTGATAAACCCTACTTTTTGGGGACGCATTTTAGATTCCAGACTTCCTTCCTGAGATTGATAAAGTATTTGAAAAGAAAAGATATTTCCAAAAGTTCAGCCTCAATGTCAAGTGATGATTTATTATTCATTATTTTTTTTTTTAATATCTTAACTTCATCACTAGGTTCATTATTGTTTATGTTTGGAGACAGACTTTGTAATGATTGGATGAATATTGGTTAAATGTCCTATTTCTATGGACATCTTTAGTGTGGTCAGGGTTGAAATACGACTCAAAGTGATTTTGAGACCAGGATATTTCATTTGTGTTGGTTTTGATTATGTGTTATTGTAATTTTTTGTTTTTCTCCACATTCCAGCACATTGTCTATTAATTCATTAATTCCATTTATAATTATCGCAGATGTGGGTTTAAAGAGCTTCACCAAATAACAAAGAGTGCATCTTGAAGACTTCCAACAACAAAAATCATCTAACAAATGGGGAAAATAATGATATAATCAAGATTTTGACTTTCTACGCTAACTTAAAAAAAAGGCTAGGAAGAAAACTATCAATAAAAAAACAAAAAAAAAAAAATCAATAATAACACCATTTGTTCAATTAATACATGACATGAAAATGATTAATTTCACCATTTCTGATCATCTACTCACTAGATTTCTCTGTTTCTTTGGTCATTGGTTTTTCTGAGTTGCATACTTAAAAGAAACACGATACCTATGATTTATAATGAATTTTTAAAAATGTAAAATGTTCCTACAGTAAAATCATTAGCAATGCATTTCCATTATACATATAATAGCCCTATTCTATCAGTAATGCTGGCATTCATTCCTGACCACTGACAATCCCTTTCTTCCTCATTTGCAATGCATTCCTATAGTAAAATCATTAGCAATGCATTTCCATTATACATATAATAGCCCTATTCTATCAGTAATGCTGGCATTCATTCCTGACCACTGACAATCCCTTTCTTCCTCATTTGCAATGCATTCCTACAGTAAAATCATTAGCAATGCATTTCCATTATACATATAATAGCCCTATTCTATCAGTAATGCTTGCATTAATTCCTGACCACTGACAATCCCTTTCTTCCTCATTTGCAATGCATTCCTATAGTAAAATCATTAGGAATGCATTTCCATTATACATATAATAGCCCTATTCTATCAGTAATGCTTGCATTAATTCCTGACCACTGACAATCCCTTTCTTCCTCATTTGCAATGCATTCCTATAGTAAAATCATTAGCAATGCATTTCCATTATACATATAATAGCCCTATTCTATCAGTAATGCTTGCATTAATTCCTGACCACTGACAATCCCTTTCTTCCTCATTTGCAATGCATTCCTATAGTAAAATCATTAGCAATGCATTTCCATTATACATATAATAGCCCTATTCTATCAGTAATGCTTGCATTAATTCCTGACCACTGACAATCGCTTTCTTCCTCATTTGCAATGCATTCCTATAGTAAAATCATTAGCAATGCATTTCCATTATACATATAATAGCCCTATTCTCTCAGTAATGCTTGCATTAATTCCTGACCACTGACAATCCCTTTCTTCCTCATTTGCAATGCATTCCTATAGTAAAATCATTAGCAATGCATTTCCATTATACATATAATAGCCCTATTCTATCAGTAATGCTTGCATTAATTCCTGACCACTGACAATCCCTTTCTTCCTCATTTGCAATGCATTCATATAGTAAAATCATTAGCAATGCATTTCCATTATACATATAATAGCCCTATTCTATCAGTAATGCTGGCATTCATTCCTGACCACTGACAATCCCTTTCTTCCTCATTTGCAATGCATTCCTATAGTAAAATCATTAGCAATGCATTTCCATTATACATATAATAGCCCTATTCTATCAGTAATGCTTGCCTACATTCCTGACCACTGACAATCCCTTTCTTCCTCATTTGCAATGCATTCATATAGTAAAATCATTAGCAATGCATTTCCATTATACATATAATAGCCCTATTCTATCAGTAATGCTGGCATTCATTCCTGACCACTGACAATCCCTTTCTTCCTCATTTGCAATGCATTCCTATAGTAAAATCATTAGCAATGCATTTCCATTATACATATAATAGCCCTATTCTATCAGTAATGCTGGCATTCATTCCTGACCACTGACAATCCCTTTCTTCCTCATTTGCAATGCATTCCTATAGTAAAATCATTAGCAATGCATTTCCATTATACATATAATAGCCCTATTCTATCAGTAATGCTTGCATTAATTCCTGACCACTGACAATCCCTTTCATCCTCATTTGCAATGCATTCCTATAGTAAAATCATTAGCAATGCATTTCCATTATACATATAATAGCCCTATTCTATCAGTAATGCTTGCATTAATTCCTGACCACTGACAATCCCTTTCTTCCTCATTTGCAATGCATTCATATAGTAAAATCATTAGCAATGCATTTCCATTATACATATAATAGCCCTATTCTATCAGTAATGCTGGCATTCATTCCTGACCACTGACAATCCCTTTCTTCCTCATTTGCAATGCATTCCTATAGTAAAATCATTAGCAATGCATTTCCATTATACATATAATAGCCCTATTCTATCAGTAATGCTTGCCTACATTCCTGACCACTGACAATCCCTTTCTTCCTCATTTGCAATGCATTCATATAGTAAAATCATTAGCAATGCATTTCCATTATACATATAATAGCCCTATTCTATCAGTAATGCTGGCATTCATTCCTGACCACTGACAATCCCTTTCTTCCTCATTTGCAATGCATTCCTATAGTAAAATCATTAGCAATGCATTTCCATTATACATATAATAGCCCTATTCTATCAGTAATGCTGGCATTCATTCCTGACCACTGACAATCCCTTTCTTCCTCATTTGCAATGCATTCCTATAGTAAAATCATTAGCAATGCATTTCCATTATACATATAATAGCCCTATTCTATCAGTAATGCTTGCATTAATTCCTGACCACTGACAATCCCTTTCTTCCTCATTTGCAATGCATTCCTATAGTAAAATCATTAGGAATGCATTTCCATTATACATATAATAGCCCTATTCTATCAGTAATGCTGGCATTCATTCCTGACCACTGACAATCCCTTTCTTCCTCATTTGCAATGCATTCCTATAGTAAAATCATTAGGAATGCATTTACATTATACATATAATAACCCTATTCTATCAGTAATGCTTGCATTAATTCCTGACCACTGACAATCCCTTTCTTCCTCATTTGCAATGCATTCCTATAGTAAAATCATTAGCAATGCATTTCCATTATACATATAATAGCCCTATTCTATCAGTAATGCTTGCATTAATTCCTGACCACTGACAATCCCTTTCTTCCTCATTTGCAATGCATTCCTATAGTAAAATCATTAGCAATGCATTTCCATTATACATATAATAGCCCTATTCTATCAGTAATGGTTGCATTAATTCCTGACCACTGACAATCCCTTTCTTCCTCATTTGCAATGCATTCCTATAGTAAAATCATTAGGAATGCATTTCCATTATACATATAATAGCCCTATTCTATCAGTAATGCTTGCATTCATTCCTGACCACTGACAATCCCTTTCTTCCTCATTTGCAATGCATTCCTATAATAAAATCATTAGCAATGCATTTCCATTATACATATAATAACCCTATTCTATCAGTAATGCTTGCATTCATTCCTGACCACTGACAATCCCTTTCTTCCTCATTTGCAATGCATTCCTATAGTAAAATCATTAGGAATGCATTTCCATTATACATATAATAGCCCTATTCTATCAGTAATGCTGGCATTCATTCCTGACCACTGACAATCCCTTTCTTCCTCATTTGCAATGCATTCCTATAGTAAAATCATTAGGAATGCATTTACATTATACATATAATAACCCTATTCTATCAGTAATGCTTGCATTAATTCCTGACCACTGACAATCCCTTTCTTCCTCATTTGCAATGCATTCCTATAGTAAAATCATTAGGAATGCATTTCCATTATACATATAATAGCCCTATTCTATCAGTAATGCTGGCATTCATTCCTGACCACTGACAATCCCTTTCTTCCTCATTTGCAATGCATTCCTATAGTAAAATCATTAGGAATGCATTTACATTATACATATAATAACCCTATTCTATCAGTAATGCTTGCATTAATTCCTGACCACTGACAATCCCTTTCTTCCTCATTTGCAATGCATTCCTATAGTAAAATCATTAGGAATGCATTTCCATTATACATATAATAGCCCTATTCTATCAGTAATGCTTGCATTAATTCCTGACCACTGACAATCCCTTTCTTCCTCATTTGCAATGCATTCCTATAGTAAAATCATTAGGAATGCATTTCCATTATACATATAATAGCCCTATTCTATCAGTAATGCTTGCATTAATTCCTGACCACTGACAATCCCTTTCTTCCTCATTTGCAATGCATTCCTATAGTAAAATCATTAGGAATGCATTTCCATTATACATATAATAGCCCTATTCTATCAGTAATGCTTGCATTAATTCCTGACCACTGACAATCCCTTTCTTCCTCATTTGCAATGCATTCCTATAGTAAAATCATTAGGAATGCATTTCCATTATACATATAATAGCCCTATTCTATCAGTAATGCTTGCATTCATTCCTGACCACTGACAATCCCTTTCTTCCTCATTTGCAATGCATTCCTATAGTAAAATCATTAGCAATGCATTTCCATTATACATATAATAACCCTATTCTATCAGTAATGCTTGCATTCATTCCTGACCACTGACAATCCCTTTCTTCCTCATTTGCAATGCATTCCTATAGTAAAATCATTAGCAATGCATTTCCATTATACATATAATAACCCTATTCTATCAGTAATGCTTGCATTCATTCCTGACCACTGACAATCCCTTTCTTCCTCATTTGCAATGCATTCCTATAGTAAAATCATTAGGAATGCATTTACATTATACATATAATAGCCCTATTCTATCAGTAATGTTTGCATTCATTCCTGACGAAGTGTCAATCCCTTTCTTCCTCATTTGTAATGCATTCCTATAGTAAATTAATTAGCAATATATTTATATTATAGATATAATAGCCCTATTCTATTGGTAATACTTGCCACAACATACGTATTAAGTTCCAAAATTTCCTAAAACAAATCCTAAGTCAAAATCATAAAATTCTACTTCTAAGCCCTAATATTTATTGATTTTATTTATAACAATGTGACTGAGCTTCACAGTTTCCTTTCTTAAGGTGGTTGGAATGTCGAACTGAACACTTTATTTCGCTCACTGGGGCAGACTGTTCTAGTTCCATGTGCCATGTCTAATGGATCTCTAATGTTATTAGTTATCTCCTGTTAATTTCCCTCTCCAAGTTCTCCACTATTGAACTCATACTCTTTGGGTCCTGTCACTGGATCTAACCAATGCCTTTATCCACTGTGCCATGTGTCCTTGAGGACATCTGTGTATGAATTTCTGGGACTTATAAATAACCTAATGTCTTCAGCAACCATTTTTTTTTTTTTTTTTTTTTTACCAATGCTCATATTGCAATTTTTGCTGTTATCATTGCATGGCACATGGAACTAGATGAGGACAATAGTCCGAACAATGTAAATAGTGTCTTTTGGCGTATGTCGGAATAGTTCCAGCAAAATAGATAAATATAAAATAATATTTGCTATATCTGTTCAGATACTAAGTTTTTCACCCATTTTATATTTTTGTTATATATTCAGATTAAGTTTTTTGGTGTGGGAGGGGGCTGTCATATTAAATTATTGGAAGTTGAGTGTCAAAGAAGACATCAAATGACAGCAAAAAAAAAAAAAAAAAAAAAAAAAATACAAACATACATATTATAATAAAAAGAAAAAACAGTAAAATATATAATCCGGCGTTCTTATTGGTATTTTTTATTTTTATACAAAACAGTGCTCAATGTAAATTTACAGAGCATAAATATTATAAATTAACCAATTTAAAATATGATTTCTTCACTACACAGTAATAACCATGTTTCAAAAAATGAAGCTAAAAACTTCAAATTTAATTATATAGTTAAATTTGAAGTTTCTAGCTTCGGTTTTTGAAACATGGTTATTACTGTGTAGCGAAGAAACTATAATTTAAATCGGTTAATTTATAATTATATATAATATAAATAAACCCCAACATGAAAAAAGCTGACCCATGAAAAGTACAAGGATTTCTGAATATGTCTTTTTTCTTTCTTTTTTTTGTATGACAATTTTTATGAAAAAAAAAAAAAAAAAAAAAAAAAAAAAAAAAAAAAAATTTTTTTTGAAATCTAAGAAAAGTTTGAGTGACAGCACTTCACAAATGTTGTTTGTTTGTTTCTATATCATGGCCTATCAACAGATACTAGTCATTTCATGCTGAAAAAGTATATTTTTGTTGAGTTAAATGCTTTTGTATAAGATAAAAAAATCTTTAAGTGTTTTGCCAGATTGAGCAAATTGATAATCACTGTTTCTGATAAAATGCAACAACAGAGTTTGCTTTCATGTCAAAGCCTTTATTTTCTCTTTCTATGAGAGTTGCAGAAATAAATCTATTTCTTGTATTACAGTCAATTTTGAAACAATGGTAACAAAAAAAAAAAAAAAAAAAAAAAGAAAAGGAAAAAGAAAAATAATAAAAGAGAAAGAAGTAAATTCCAAAACAGAAACAAAAAAATAAAGAAATAAAAAGCAAAAAGATAGAATGAAAAAAAAAAAAAAAAGAAAAAAGCAAATCACTATAAAAAAGAAAGAAAGAGAGAAAAAAAAATAGCCTAAAAAAATTTCTATATTGAGATGAATTACAATTGAGTGTTGAAAATATTTATGGTCAGATTTTGGAATGTGGGCCAGGCTGAGAACTTTTCAGCAACCTCTTCATGTTGTGTCCCCTTCCCCGCTCCAGCCTTCTATAATATGAAACCAACACTTACCACATTGATTTTGATAGCAGCTAAATCCGAGACAGGATCAACCAACAAAACTTTTCCCTCGACTTTTGTTCCATCTTGAAGTTTAACAATTACCTTGTGCCGATTGACAACAACATGTGCATTTGTTAAAATCAGTCCATCTTCTTTCACAATGAATCCAGAGCCATTTGATAAAACAGTATAATATGGATGCCTAGTCAAAATGAAAAAGTACAAGAGTTTAGCAACAATGCATATTTTGATAATGCAATAAAAACAGGCATTAAAAAAAAAGGAGGTAAGAACAAAAAAATTTAAAATTACTAGAGGGGGAGAAGAGAGAAAGAGGGGGAAGGAGAGAGGGGGAGAAGAGAGAAAGAGGGGGAAGGAGAGAGGGGGAGAAGAGAGAAAGAGGGGGAAGGAGAGAGGGGGAGAAGAGAGAAAGAGGGGGAAGGAGAGAGGGGGAGAAGAGAGAAAGAGGGGGGAAGGAGAGAGGGGAAGAAGAAAGAAAGAGAGAGAAAGAGGGGGAAAAGAGAGAGGGGGAAAAGAGAGAGGGGGAAAAGAGAGAGGGGGAAAAGAGAGAGGGGGAAAAGAGAGAGGGGGAAAAGAGAGGGGAAAAGAGAGAGGGGGGAGAGAAAGTAAAAAAAAGAAAGAAGTAAAAAAAAGAAAGAAGTAAAAAAAAGAAAGAAGTAAAAAAAAGAAAGAAGTAAAAAAAAGAAAAAAACTTAATCTGTTTTTTTCTCCTCTCACATCAGAGCTTTATCAAAAACTGGAAAATGTGAAAAAGCAAATAAATTCAGAAACCCCAAAAACAGATCTTTGCATGTATGTATACGGAAGAATGTATGTTCATCCAATTCGATATTTGTGATTTTTACCCATCCATCATTGAAAATCTGCCATCTACCATCAATTTAGCTAAAGATTACTGTCCTATTAGTGATAACGAGATCTAAATCATAAAGCAGGTACAAAAACCTATGTTATACCATAATGGTTGTCTGTGGACTAAAAGAAACAACACAGAATTTAATATTGCTATGGGTGTGTTTGATTCTTCTAAGGCATGCAAGCTAGTTGCAATTTTGTTATTGTGGCAATTAAAATTTCTTTTTGACATTAAGGACACCAGACTTTAGAGATAACAGTATAATTCTCGCCTGTAAAACAAATCCAAGAAACAGACACATTGAGATCGGAACTGATTAAATTCTTCAAAGATCATGAACTAAAAATTACCACAACCACAAATGCTAAAGTGATCAACTTTCTCAATGTGACCATGGATTTGTGTACTGCTTATTACAAACCATATACCAAAGCCCTACACAACCACAAATACATTAACAATGAATCCAATTATCCACCTACTATTTTAATTATTTTTCATAAATCCACCCAAGTTAGATTATCTATTAACTCCTGCAATAAGGAAATATTTGATAATAATAAAATTAAATATATAAAAGCATTAGAAGTAAGCAACCATAAAATATAGAATATTTAAAAAAAAAAAAAAAAAAGACCCCACTTATAATCGTAATGTTCAAATGAGTATTGTAAGAATTTTCCTAAATTTAATTCATAAACACTTTAATCACTAATATCAAAGAAGATTTTTTTAATAAAAATAACGTAAAGATCAGCTATAGCTGCGTTAGAAACATTGAAAAATCAATATCCTATCATGATTGTTAATATCATTAACATTATAGTTATCAAGCCTATGCAAGTGCAATGGCCAAAAGCCATTTTCAGCTAAATATATCTAAGAAAAAACAACTAGTTTAGATAAAAGACAATAGTGTGGGAATACATTGGAGAAAGCAAGACTTGGTCTTAAAATAAACAAACTCTTAAACAAAATTCCCAGCCCAAAGCATTAAGCAAAGACAAAGGACATTGTAAACTTTATCATGAATCATTTGAATTGTCTTAACATCCCTGAGTAATTTAACAGGAGTGTATAAGAATAAAATTTAGAAAACTAAGTCAATGTTTATAAGGATTACAAAAAAAAAAAAAAAAAAAAAAAAAAAAAACTTATATATAGACAACTATGGAGTGTTTAAGTACAAAAAAGAAATAATTAAAAAGCAAAATAAAAAAAAATAAAAAATTTTTTAAAGCTGACTTGGCTGCTTGACACATCAATTTTCCTTCCCCCCATGTTGCCTTGTGCGAAACTTAGTAAATATCAAGACCATGGCCTTCGATTTAGAGACTTGATTTCTTTGTAAAAAAAAAAAAAAAAAAAATATTTTTCCTAAAATTTAAATAGGTTTAAAAAATTTGTCCCTCGCCCTTCTACACTTCTGCAGTAGCAGTATTGAGCTTGACCTACCCAGCAATTGCAAACAAAGTCAATCAATTTTAAGGTTATCAGGGCCTGTTCTAGTTCCTCTCTAGGGAAGGGAAGAAAACTTAACCATATATTTTATTTTCTATCAGCTACTTGATAAGAGTATATACAGAGTGCGATGGATAAATTGTCGCCATTTTATGTTTTTTTAATTTCATGCATGCACATTGTTTGATTTTATCAACTGCACAGTATAGTAGGGTCAGTTGGGCACCATACGGTGAGAAAAAGAGCATCATGACACAATTCACTCTGCCAGAAATTTGGAAATGACATGCTGTACTACTTGGCATTTATGCTGGCTGCTCCAGTACAAACATTTCTGAGGACAGTGCAGAGAATTTGGAAAGAGTAGAATGATATATCCAGTCAACATCATTATGTTTGGAGTGATCACTAGTGATGGCAATGTATTCATCTTCCCACAGGGACTCAGAGTCAACACAGAAGCCTACGTCAAATGCCTTGAGGAGGAAGTACTGCCCTGGGTCAAGAGGGTTGCTGCTGGAAGACCCTATGTCTGACAGCAAGACTCTGCACCATGCCACACAAGCAAGAGAATCCAGTCATGGCTGTCAGACAATTTCTGCAACCACATCATCCCCTTACATCTGGCCACCTAACACCCCAAACTGTAACCCCCATGATTATTATGTGTGGCACAGTTGAGCAAGAGACCAACGAAACTCCATATAATGCCAAAGAAGAACTGAAAGCAAGAATTATGGCAGCATTCACCAACTTAAACAAGGAGACCGCCCAGAAGAGTTGCAGAAGATTCCAAAGTCATCTCGAGGTCATGGTTGAAGTCAATGGCAATTTTATTGAATAAATTTACTCTTTAGTATTTCAAGATATTTTTGTGCAATTTTGATAAATATATCTGTTAAAATGAAATGTCAGTGTTATTTTCATTTTGGCATCATTTAGACGACAAATTATGTATCACACCTTGTATATCTTTTAAAATGTGATGCCAGTGTTATTTTCATTCTTGTGTCATTTAGACGACAATTTATCTATTGTACCCTGTATATCTGTTCAAATGAGATGTCAGTGTTATTTTCATTTCTGTGTCATTTAGACGACAATTTATCCATCGTACCATGTATATCTGTTAAAATGAGATGTCAGTGTTATTTTCATTTTTTGCATAATTTAGATGACAATTTATCCATTGCCCCTTTTAAATATACTTTGCAACAAAGTCTCTTTCTTTTTTTATTTAAATTAAACAAATAAATTTGACTACTCATATCAAGGAAAGCTACCTCCACTCTACGCATGCATAACATCAGTGAATATGATGCAAATTAATTTTAATGCAAGAAAAATGCACTTCTCTAAGCTTGATGCTGTCCTCATTTGTCATGACGACAGGCCTGCTTCTGACCTGCTGTACCAATCCCTCATCACATAATGGCCTTTTTAGTGTTCTTCATGATGTACATTAACTAAATGTATAAAAATGTATGGTTTTCTTGTCACATCATACAAAATAGGAAATGAGAAACATGCTGAAAACAGAAAAATGTTGCCAAACCATTTGGCAAACTTCAACAAATATTGTACCTTGTATAATTTTATCTTATGTGAATATGGCATGAAACTGAGCCACCATGTAATGTTAATTCACATGTCCACACACAAACACTATATATATATATATATATAGATATATATATATATAAGCAATATACATAATATCTTACATTAATTGCACAACTTAGAGTATTTTAATATTTTCATTTATGAAATGAAAATAAATATTATAATTCCAGCACTTGAAAATTTCTTCAGCATGAAACTCTGAGTTGTGCAAATATATTATTTATTTATATATATATATATATATATATATACAAGTGAACATAGAAGTCAACACTTAGAGGCGACAGTCTGTTTCATGCTAGATGCAATCCTCAGGCCATATATTAAATATTTCTGTTACTTTTTGAGCACTGTTTTTTTCTTACAGTAGATAGTATTTATGTTTTAGTTTTTGTATATCTACATATATTTACCCGTATTATATATATATATATATATATATATATATACGCACACACACACACACTATCTCTGATATTGAGCACTCTTCCCCTATAGGGCCTATATAAATATAGAAAATTTTTAACTGAGTGTGTGTGTGTGTGTGTGTGTGTGTGTGTGAGAGAGAGAGAGGGGGGATGAGAATCCGACGGAAGTCGTTTAAACAATTTTAAAAAGTACTTTGCCATATTTCACCAATAAACCGACGTCATCATCGTGAAAAATTTCTTCTCTGAAAACGTTGGTTCATCTTCGAAACATAAGAATGAGTGAATAATGTGTGTGTGTGTGTGTGTGTACTGTAGCGTAATGGTTATCGGCGATGAAAACAGAACCTGGAAATTCCGTTTCTTTCACCGGATTTAAATATTTTTAATTGCTTCGAGAGATTAAATTTACAGTGGAAAAATAGTGTTCAAAATTGAGATTTTAATGAATTTAAATTAAAATTAAGTGTGTTGTGGTAGATATTTTTTTAAATGATATTAATTAATTTTACTGAATTTTTTCTTAAAAAAAAAAAAAAAAAAAAAAAAATGAATAATCTTTTCATAAATAATTAAATTATCGGATTTCAATAAAACTTTTATCCGTTTATTAATGAATTTATTATAAATTCATTAATAAACGGATAATTGAAAATTTTATTGAAATCCGATAATAATTAGCTTATATTTTGCTATATTTTTTAAAATCTGGGTGTAAGTGTAGTGCTAAATAATGCATCTCTAAAACATTGTTATTTCTATTAAACGATTATTTAAAAATAAAACTATCTGGTTCTAATTGGACACAGTGTTTTTTTGTTAAGAGTTTTCTGTTTTCTTCTTTCGAAGGACAAAAACAAAAACAAAAAAAAAAAAAAAAAAAAAGAGATATATAATTTAATTTAATTTTTACGATCATTTTTATCGATATCAACTTGTTTTGGAAAATGCACGGCAGAAAACACTTGTTTCGACAACTTTAATCTGGCAAATTGAACAGTTTATGAAGTTTTGCCTGGCACAAGGGCATAATTGTGGCGTTCACAGCCGGTAGGAACGAACTCATGGCAGTTCGTATTGATAGTCAGTTAGTACTTAGTAGTATGTTATTGTTAACTATTATTAACTAATTAACACACTGCAAGCTACCCCCAAAAAATATTTTGAGCTTAGTTTGGGAAGGTAAGAAATATGGAGCACCCAGTGATTGATAAGTAAGTTGTCATAAAAATGCATTGTTACTAATTAAAAAAGATACAATGTGTACTAGACAACAAAAAATATAATCTTTTTTAGTTTTCTTTTATTTCTTTTAAAAAATCTTGGAATAGTTTTGCAACTCTCTTTTAGAGAATTAAAAATATTGTTGCTAATGAGAAAAAAAGTTTTAAAGTCCCATAAAGATTAAGTAAAAGTTTAAAAAAAATTCCAATAACCTTCCTCGTGAAATTTTACCTTTTTATTGCATAATCTTTCTTCAGAGATTCTTTTTTTTTATTGCATCAGAAAACAGTTTTTCTCCGAATAAAAAAAAAAAAAAAAAAAAAAAAGAATAATAATAATAATAAATAAATAAATAAAAAAAAAAGTTTGTTTTTGAATTTTTTTTAATTGATAAAAAAAAAAAAAAAAAAATAAAAAGTTCGAACCATTTTCAAAGAAAAACTATTTTTAAGTAAAATTAGAGAGACTCAACAAGTCATTGTATTCTGGATACTTAAAGAAGGTCATCTTTAGAATCTTCATCAAATATCGTTATTAAATTAAAAAAGAATCTTCTTTTATGTACCGTGTCCCTTCCGGACGTAGGCGATCATGGCACTCGATTTCCTCCTGTCCCTTGTAGTTTTAAAAAGCATGAGGTGGGATTTCATTTTTGTTTTAATTTTCCCCCGCCCCACTAGAAACTAAAATGGTAAGTAATTAAATTACACACAAGTTTGGTAACAAAGCAACACTTGTAAAAGAAAAAGTTAATTTTATTTGTGTTCTTAGGGAAAAAAAAAGACATTGAGAAAAGTTTGATAAAAATAATTGTATTTTGAAAAATTGTGTATAAAAAAAGTTTAATTTAAAATAAATTAAAAAGTTCTGACAGAAGTCTACCCTCCCTGAATACAGAAAATTGAGCAGTGTCGATAAAACAATTCCTTCATTTAATTATATAAATATTCTGAAAGGATTTTTTTTTTACAATAATCTTCATTCTGTACAAGGCCCAAGAGCCATTTGAGGTAAAATTTTTACTGCAAAAACTCAAAAAGGTTTGAATAATTTTGTGCACTTGTAAAAAAAAAAGTTACAAAATTTATTCAACTGAATTTGACGGTTTAAAACGGGAACCGGACACCGGCAACATTACTTCAATACTACAAGATTTTTAAATATTTATAATTTCAGTGAAATAACTTCGTGTTTAAGTTTAGTTTAAACTTTAAAATGTAAGAAAGTAAAAAAAGAAAGCGAATAAACCTCACCTGTTTGCAACTTCTATATAAACAACTGCAGGGGCTGCCTTCTCTACAACATCAGCAATAAAATTATATTGAAATCGCTTTGAATTTCCCTCAATATTTTTGTTGTCATCAATCCTATTATTATTATCCACTGGTTCTTCGGCCTTGACTGCATGGAGGTGACACGCCGTAAACCCCGCCGCTGCCAATGCAAATACGCCCACACCACCCAGAGTGGACAGCAATCGAATTCGACGATTCCAGACATATTTTGTAGGTTGAGTGTATAAATTCATCGATGCAGTGCCCGTCTTTGGAAACTGAGTTAAAAGCCATCTCCGACAAATGATCCTGCCCATCGCAGACGACAAACATGCGCGCATGGAGGTAGCCATGTTTATTTTTGATAAAATATACAATCTTAGTTTCGTATAAGAACGGTTGACTATTAATAACTTGACAAAAATATGGTTTTTAAAAAATAAATCTTATATTTATATTTATTTTTAGCAACTTAAAATGAAATCAAACGAGATATATTTTAATCAGAGCTAATAAATTTAGTTTCGTATCATAATTTAAAAGTAAAACTTATAGAAGTTGTCATTCAGTTCTTGTTACTATGGACCTGAATGCTGAAGAGGACAATGATTTTACGCAACAAGACAAAAGTTTTCGTTTAAGTGAAGTTAATTTACCAAAAGGTCACGTTTTGATTAATTTACGATGGAAAAACTCAGAATTAGCTAACAAATTAGAAAGCAAACTGACTTTATTATATGATGACGAATTGAACGATGTGGATTTTCATCCGATGACCGGTGTTGGAGTCATTTATATTTCTGAGGCTGAAATGGTATCTCAAAGTAATTCGTACAAGAGAAAAATGGTCAGGCAGAGAAAACGTAACACGTTTAAAATAATTGTTATTGCTGAAAAGACTGCTATGAGTTCCCAATATTATTTTGGTATACAAACATTTTGTGTTCTTCAACTGGGTCTGGTTTTGCTGCCCGTTGCTACCCAGGTGGATGCAGCAGGGGTCCTTCTCCAACTCGCCTTTGCTGGCACCAGACTAGAAAGGAACCCTTTCAAAAGGTTGAAACAAGAGCCACCGAAAAAAGGTGATGCCGATTTACAAAAAGCTATGTTGGCCACACTGCAATCAATTCCGGGATTAGGTTCAATGAGTGCAAAACTGTTAATATTAAATTTTGGATCTTTATTGGAAATCGCAAATGCTTCTCCAGAGACACTCTCTCAACTTGTGGGAAAGAGTACAGCCTTACGAATGCACAACTTTTTAAATTCATAAAAAATATAAAAAAATAAAAAAGGTTTCCCACTTGTTGCATTCCATTTTTAAAAAATGATTTTATAAAGAAATAATTTCATATTTAAAAATTCGGCATGAAAACCTGATGACTTTGGATAACCCGGATATAAGAGAGATTTTATCTGGTCCCAAATTACAGCCTGTGTTAATTAATATACCAAACCCGGATATAAGAGACTTCTCCGGTCCCGACAACTCTCTTATATCCGGGTTACACTGTACTTGTTTTGCTTGTAGTTTTGAATTTCTTAATTTTTTTGACTACCCCCTTTTTACTTCTCACATATTACCCATAAAAATGACAATTATTTAGACATTGATAAAATTAGACCGATTTATTTATTTATTATAAATAATTTATTGCAATCATTTTTTGAAGTCAACATTAAAGAAGCATGACTGCACAAATTTACCCTGACCTTCATAATTTGTACTTTGAAATTAGATTTAATTTTTTTGTAAATTTTCAGTGTTCTTTAAACACTTTTAAATTTATAAACTTTTCTTTTAAGAATGGTTCAGAGCTTTTCTTTTTATTTCTTTGAGAATGATTCAGATCTTTTCTTTTCATTAAGATTGGCGCAAAGCTCCTTTTTCAAAGAATGGTTCAGAGCTTTTTTTTTAAAAAAATGGTTAAGATCTGATTGATTCTCATCTCCTTTAAGAGTGCTTGAATTGTTGTTAATGAAAAAAAAGTTTTGTAAAAGAAAAGAATGAAAAAAAACTTCCATCACTCCAGAAAGATTTTAATTGAAATAACCTTTCTTGTGAAATGTCACTTTTTTTTATTTCTTAATTGATTCTTTTTGTTGTGTCATTTTTTTTTTTTTTTTTTTTTTTTTTTTTTAAACAGGTTTAACAATTTAAAAAATTTAAATTTATGCATTTTGAAATAAAACAGGAAATGTTGACTTTATTTGATTGTTACAGTTTGAGAAAAAACTCTTATTGACGTGGTTGACTTATTGTTACATTATAATAGTTTTTTAATAAAAATTAAAAAACAAATGTTAAATTTCATTGTCTTAAATGAGTTTAAAGCATCAATATTATTTGCAAAAAAGAAATAAATATTGTTGGATCATTAAAATAATTACAATAAAAAACAAGGTTTCAAATGCAAACAAACAAAAACACCCACAGTAGACTTCAAAAACAAACTAAAAAAAAAAAGAAATTCAAATTATGCAGAAGACATGGGAAAATTTATGTTCAAATTCTCCCTGGAAACTAGAAAAAATGTCCCAAACAAGGAAACGATGAGACTTTAAAATTATTTTTTTTTAAATTTTCATCATCCCCTCTCCTCAGTAGAGTGCAGAAGGGCAGCAGAGGATGCACCCCCCGCCAACCACAATCATCAATATCAGGAGAGTATCAAATCAAATAGTGAAATAAAAATTTAGTTTTTGAAATTTGAAATTGTCTCTTTTAAATTTGTTGTACAAGAGTCCTTCATTCCCACAAGCTGGGGTGAATGTGGATCCGTCTTTTGATAAGCAAGACCCAAGTAGCACTACCCCACTACTTGAGCCTTTGAAGGATACAATCAAGGTGTTGGCCCCAGACATCACCAAACCTCTGCAAATCACTGCCTGTCCTTCATAAATGTGTTGTCATATCAGCATAAATACTACTTTAGTCTGAAATCGTAAAGGATGAAAACATGTCACACAAAAACATTTTCCACTTTATCATAAAATTGTTTTTGATGTATAAAAATTATGTATTGTTTTTGCCACATATACGTGTGTGTGTGTGTGTGTATATATATATATATATATTATAAGTTATTGCATACGAACAAACAAGTAATTACTACAAAGATGTATATTTGTTTCAATGCCTAATATAAGCATCTCATCAGGTGGTGAACAAAGATGGTTATAAACAATTTTATTTAACAAGCTGCTTATATTAGGCATCAAAATAAATACCCATCTTTGTAGTGATTACTTGTTTGTTCGAATGTAATAACTTATAATAAATAACTATTGCTCTACTTTTTGTATTGAGCGCTCTTTTAAATTAATGTTTGAATATGTATTTTTTTGTTCTCATTACATTTGGATATATATATATATATATATATGTATATATATATATATATATATGGGGCTTATTTTTTGGGAAAACAATGGCCTAATTAAAATGAAAATCATGATTTTGAAATAGAAATTCTTTTTTCTAACAATTACATTTGCCAACTGCCATTTTTATTTGTTACTATGTTTGCTTTTCCTAACTCACTCGTCTGACAGACATCAAAGGATAAAGTCAGTAATGTTTTAATATACATGTCCCTTACCTACTGCCTCCCTACAGTTTACAGTATTTAGAAACCAAGTTTTATGAAGTTTGCATGATTTTAAAGGGGGGCAAAACAAAAATTTTGTCTTTTTGTTTTATCCTTTCTTTTTCCAATCACATGTGGTGATGGCAGTGGGGGTGCAATTTGTCATTTCAGAAAGCCAAATTTTCAAAAATAAACTTTTTCAAAAATGTTAATTTTATTTTCTTAATAGTATTTATATAGTGTTACACTTTTTCACTTAGTATTATAATGGAGAAAAACAGAATTTTATTATGAAAACGAAAAAAAATGGAATTTCTTAAAACCTGAAGTGGAATTATGGAAAATTTGAGACAGAAAATCAGTCCCTCTCTCTTATATATATATATATATATATATATATATATATATATATATATATATATATATATATATATATAAGGTATTTTGCATATTCCTTAATATATTAAATAGCTCTGTTATTTAACATTAAGTACTGTTTTTCTTACACTATGTATTTGTATATGATCGCTCACTGGTACATCTACCTATATTTACCCATTCGGTTATATATATATATATATATATATATATATATATATATATATATAGTTGTAACCTCAGTCTGTTTGTTATCAAACTCCTAGGGTTTTGGAGATATACCCCGTCCCATACCGTATATATTCTGAAACTACATTACCCATGGTACTTGGATAAGTATATTTCATTTTGATCAAAGGGTATACCCAAGAGGAGGGGTTCAGAACCACAACCACTGAAAATTTTTTTCCCTTTGATTTAAATTTAAATTTGAACAG
>OZ010609.1:73855765-73873265 GCA_963932145.1 Acanthosepion lycidas | reverse complement strand
TTATATATATGGCTTAGTGGTGCATTGTGGGTAGTCTATTTTGGCAGTTTTTTTGCCAGAAGTTGTTTATTTGTTTATTTATATATTTGGACTAAATTATTTTGCTTGTTTTATTTATTTTTATTTTTTATTTTTATTTCTTCTCTTATATATTTATTTTTTTTTTTTTAATTTTAATCGGTGTTTTTATTAACATAGTAAAAATATGTTTGTATTACTTATTTAATAGTTTTGTTTTGGTTTGGGAAGATAATTAAAGCTATTTATTCAATTTTGGGGTTGATTGCCGTAGTTCATTCTAACTATTATTTTCGTGCGAGCAGTTTGTAATTTGTTTATTACTTCATCTATTTATTTGGATTGATTATCTTTATTTGTTTTTTTCTAACGGTTACTTTATCGGGATCGGTTTGTTAGTTTATTTGTTTATTTGGATGAATTTAGATTAATTTATTTTACTTGTTTTTTATTATTTATTTATTATACTGTATATTTTTATTTACTCTTTTCAGTTTTTGATTTTTAAGTAACATAGTATTTTTTTTATTGTTATATAAGAGTTATAACTATGTTTTTCGTCCGATTTTTTGTTTAATTTATATAGTCTAACTAATATTTTGCTCATAATGGTTTGTTAATTTGTTTATTATTTACTTTATTTTTTGGGGTTCATTGATTTTGTTTTTTATTTTTTATTTATCTATTCTATTCTGAATGTCCAAGAAATTTCATACAAATATGTCCTCTGACAGGAATTGAACCCGTATCATACATGAAACCATCATATAGTCTGACATGCTATACCATTTAGCTACAGAGTAAGTATCTTGTTAGCAAAGTCAAATTACTGTTTTTAAAACAACAAATTTCCCATGATTTTTCTCGAATGATCATATCTACTCAAAGTGTATCAATGTTTATTTGCTTTTTTTTCCAAAATCCATGAATTTGTTTTGCTCATGGTGAGTTTTGAAAAAAAAAAACACTATATGGAATGTGTTAAAAATTATTCAACTTTTTATCAACAAAAATCTAAAATTGATGTTAAAAATTGCCGCAAAACATTGATTTATTTAAAAATGAAATGATCTATTATGACATGTCTCTAATTTGTATTTAGATACATTGTTCACCTATATTGCATATGATCCATTATTGTACAGAATTAGGTTACAATAAAATTTCTAATTTAGATAAATACTACCTTATGATGTAGCAGAGTGGGGGTCCTATATCATAAATTCAGGGTGGGGTGTACTGGCCCTATATATATATATATACATATATATATATATATATATATATATATATATATATATATATATATATATATATTATAATTATATTTTTTAAAAATATGATTTCACCGCAGCACAGAAATTACTGTTTCAAAACTGGTCATGAGTATTTAAGTTTAATTCCAATATTAAGCCTTAAGCACTGGGTAGCAGTTCTATTGTCAATAATTGTTTTGGAATAATTATGGGATGGAATGTTTTACTCATTTATAGTTTTGAAATGGAGGTGTGATCTGGGGTTTGTTTTTTCTTTATCAAGCGGTCATTGCTTTGATGGAATTGGCTCATCAACCTAACAGTTCTTTCCTACTATATCAATATATACTATATACGTGCACACACGCATACATATATATATATATATATATATATATATATATATAACACACACACACATATATATATATAACACACACACACACACACACACATATATATATATATATATATATATATATATATATATATATACATATATATATAGATAGATAGATGGCAATAAAATTACAACATATTGCATATATAGTGCATGTGTTAAACTGTAAAATAGTCAATTTGAGCTCAGCACCCAAAGATTTTGTTGTTCATGAGAGTTGGGCTAGAGCTGTGAGATAGTATTAATGATGAAAATATTAAAAAATTATTCAACTTTTTAACAAGAAAAATCTCAAATTGATCTTAAAAATTACTGCAAAACATTGTTGATTTAAGATGCAATTATCAATTATGACAGGTCTCTAATTTGTATTTAGATACATTGTATTTATTTTCAATTTTTCTAGTTGAATTGTTCACCATTATTGCATATGATTCATTGTTGTGCATAATTAGGTTACAATAAAATTATATTTTATATGAATACTACATTATGAAAATTTGTATTTTATGTGAATACTACCTTATGAAAATTGAGATGTAGTAGTGTGTGTTTGGGGGGAAGCATATCATAAGTTGGTGGGGGACCCTCGCACAGGTCCTGCTAATACATGTATACACGCTTCCCCACATCTATCATATTATTATTGGGTTGGGGCATAATTATCAGGCGTTTTTGTAGACATGTTATATGTTAATAAAAGTTGCTGTTTCATTTACTTTTTTAAATAATAATATTATTTTATTTCCAGATTACAAAAATGTGTGTCGATAATCATATACTCTAGAATAATCATTTAAAAATGTTACTGTTGAATTGTTGTGTTTCTTTTTTTTTATAATAAATATAGTTTAAAAAACGTCTGATAATTATGCACCAACCCATTATAATTCATCATCAAGCTGTATTTTATGCAGCTCCACTTTAAATAAGTATGAAATGATTCTGTTGAGTCCTATAAGCAGTATAATATTCAGCCTTAAAGATTTATTGTGTAAATTTTATTTTTAATTAAACTGCAGTTGTTTTGATGCAAGGAAATACAATATATCAAATCATTATATATATTGTATTTGATTCAAATGTTTGTGTGAAGATTTATTCAGTATGTAAATAAATTCTCTTTTATGACGTCTTTTCTCTCACCCGGCTGCATTTCATCTAAATTTTTACTGACAGCTCCTATTGTTAGAAGTGTACACCGAATGATTCACTTAATTCAGTCATGCCGAGTATTTTGAAAGTAGGAACAGTTCTTCATTGATCAGTTAACAGTAATTAGAATCTCCCTTGGGGTCCATTTCCTGTAACTATTGTTACTAATACTACTATATTTACAGAGGTGGAAAGAGAGATGAGTAGCAGTTCTTTATTTTCTCCTCCAATATTTGCAACCGTTTTTCTGCCTATAAATACGAGATGTGACAATTTAATTACTGGAATGGCTCAGTGAAAAGCAAATTTTACTTATCTGGTCACTATTGACACTCGTTACCTTCAAAGTACTCTCCTTGTGAAGCTATGCACTTCATGAGGTAATAGTGCCATTGCTGGAAACGTTCTTGAAAGTTGTTAAATTCACCATGACCATATAGTACATTCATTCAGGGTCGACTATCATTCAATTCGATCATTTATCTCAACTGGAACCTAAGCAGGATCAAAGCGATTAAGATAATTTGTCATAGTTTTATTAAATGAAAATGACAAACACATTGCTGGATTATTAAAGAACAACAGATATTGCACCTTCTTGCATTAAATCCAATTCATAATCTGCAATGTTATTGGTCCTGACCTAGCATCTCAACTTCAGTACATTTCCCACCACTGTAACATAGCTTCCCTGTGACTTTTCTATAAATATTTTCATGGTAATTGTTCTAATTAGTTTTCCTCTTTGGTACCTAGACTTTATGAATTTAAGCCATAATATAGATTCCCTCTTCCTTTTCTATAAATATTTTCATGGTAATTGTTCTAATTAGTTTTCCTCTTTGGTACCTAGACTTTATGAATTTAAGCCATAATATAGATTCCCTCTTCCTTTTTCTATAAATATTTTCATGGTAATTGTTCTAATTAGCTTTCCTCTTTGGTACCTAGACTTTATGAATTTAAGCCATAATATAGCTTCCATCTTCCTTTTCTATAAATATTTTCATGGTAATTGTTCTAATGAGCGTTCCTCTTTGGTACCTAGACTTTATGAATTTAAGCCATAATATAGATTCCCTCTTCCTTTCCTATAAATATTTTCATGGTAATTGTTCTAATGAGCTTTCCTCTTTGGTACCTAGACTTTATGAATTTAAGCCATAATATAGCTTCCCTCTTCCTTTTCTATAAATATTTTCATGGTAATTGTTCTGATAAGCTTTCCTCTTTGGTACCTAGACTTTATGAATTCAAGCCATAATATAGCTTCCCTCTTCCTTTTTTATAAATATTTTCATGGTAATTGTTCTAATGAGCTTTCCTCTTTGGTACCTAGACTTTATGAATTTAAGCCATAATATAGCTTCCCTCTGCCTTTTTTATAAATATTTTCATAGTAATTGTTCTGATGAGCTTTCCTCTTCGGTACCTAGACTTTATCAATTTAAGCCATAATATAGCTTCCCACTTTCTTTTCTATAAATATTTTCATGGTAATTGTTCTGATGAGCTTTCCTCTTTGGTACCTAGACTTTATGAATTTAAGCCATAATATAGCTTCCCCCTGCCTTTTTTATAAATATTTTCATAGTAATTGTTCTGATGAGCTTTCCTCTTTGGTACCTAGACTTTATGAATTTAAGTCATAATATAGATTCCCTCTTCCTTTCCTATAAATATTTTCATAGTAATTGTTCTAATGAGCTTTCCTCTTTGGTACCTAGACTTTATGAATTTAAGCCATAATATAGATTCCCTCTTCCTTTTCTATAAATATTTTCATGGTAATTGTTCTGATGAGCTTTCCTCTTTGGTACCTAGACTTTATGAATTTAAGCCATAATATAGCTTCCCTCTTCCTTTTCTATAAATATTTTCATGGTAATTGTTCTGATGAGCTTTCCTCTTTGGTACCTAGACTTTATGAATTTAAGCCATAATATAGCTTCCCTCTGCCTTTTCTATAAATATTTTCATGGTAATTGTTCTAATGAGCTTTCCTCTTTGGTACCTAGACTTTATGAATTTAAGCCATAATAGAGCTTCCCTCTGCCTTTTCTATAAATATTTTCATGGTAATTGTTCTGATGAGCTTTCGTCTTTGGTGCCTAGACTTTATGAATTTAAGCCATAATATAGCTTCCCTCTTCCTTTTCTATAAATATTTTCATGGTAATTGTTCTGATGAGCTTTCCTCTTTGGTGCCTAGACTTTATGAATTTAAGCTATAATATAGCTTCCCTCTTCCTTTTCTATAAATATTTTCATGGTAATTGTTCTGATGAGCTTTCCTCTTTGGTGCCTAGACTTTATGAATTTAAGCCATAATATAGCTTCCCTCTTCCTTTTCTATAAATATTTTCATGGTAATTGTTCTGATGAGCTTTCCTCTTTGGTACCTTGACTTTATGAATTTAAGCCATAATAGAGCTTCCCTCTGCCTTTTCTATAAATATTTTCATGGTAATTGTTCTGATGAGCTTTCGTCTTTGGTGCCTAGACTTTATGAATTTAAGCCATAATATAGCTTCCCTCTTCCTTTTCTATAAATATTTTCATGGTAATTGTTCTGATGAGCTTTCCTCTTTGGTGCCTAGACTTTATGAATTTAAGCCATAATATAGCTTCCCTCTTCCTTTTCTATAAATATTTTCATGGTAATTGTTCTGATGAGCTTTCCTCTTTGGTGCCTAGACTTTATGAATTTAAGCCATAATATAGCTTCCCTCTTCCTTTTCTATAAATATTTTCATGGTAATTGTTCTGATGAGCTTTCCTCTTTGGTGCCTAGACTTTATGAATTTAAGCCATAATATAGCTTCCCTCTTCCTTTTCTATAAATATTTTCATGGTAATTGTTCTGATGAGCTTTCCTCTTTGGTGCCTAGACTTTATGAATTTAAGCCATAATATAGCTACCCTCTTCCTTTTCTATGAATATTTTCATGGTAATTGTTCTGATGAGCTTTCCTCTTTGGTGCCTAGACTTTATGAATTTAAGCCATAATATAGCTTCCCTCTTCCTTTTCTATAAATATTTTCATGGTAATTGTTCTGATGAGCTTTCCTCTTTGGTGCCTAGACTTTATGAATTTAAGCCATAATATAGCTTCCCTCTTCCTTTTCTATAAATATTTTCATGGTAATTGTTCTGATGAGCTTTCCCCTTTGGTGCCTAGACTTTATGAATTTAAGCCATAATATAGCTTCCCTCTGCCTTTTCTATAAATATTTTCATGGTAATTGTTCTGATGAGCTTTCCTCTTTGGTACCTAGACTTTATGAATTTAAGCCATAATATAGCTTCCCTCTTCCTTTTCTATAAATATTTTCATGGTAATTGTTCTGATGAGCTTTCCTCTTTGGTGCCTAGACTTTATGAATTTAAGCTCTGTACTAGATTGGCAAAAAGGTGTCTTTATTTTACAGTTGAACTGGCTAAATGTATCTGTAAGTTCTATGCTACCAATTTCTTTTCTTGTTTGACCCTCGTTCAATTTCTTGTTCCCCAGTGAAAGTTGAGCTTCAAAAATTTAAATTCAGTTTTAATCGTTATCTTTTGTTTTCTTAATTCCTCTTCTTTTATTGCTCTCTCTTCTTAATAGTTCTTTTTTTCTCAATGTTTAACCTGCCCCCCCCCCCACCTTATCTTTTGGAAAAGAATAAAAAATTATGTCTCTGAAAGAACAAAGTCCAATATAATAAATTATAATTTTAAGAATTGGTTTACCTCCTCTGCAAATATCTAACCAAATGAACAAACATCAGAATTTGATTTCAATTCCCTTGTTGGCCAAGTTGAGAACTTTTCAGCACTTACTCATACCGAGGTAATTTACAAGACCAAAAAAAAAATAAAAGCAGTTTATCTGTAGCTGAAATTTTGCACATAAAACTCCGAGGATAGACAAAAAGAGTTGTTGGATGTTGGGTATGTGTAACGTAAGTTACCCTGTTATTATCTGTGTAGTGGACTGTGGCGGCGATGAGTATATATTGTAGAAGAACACATGTGGGTTAAAATTTCCTGCTAGTTGGTCCAACTACATGAGAATATTGGACTTTAATTAAGTCCAAAGAAAAACAAACAAGACCAATAATTATATACAAACAAATATATGTATTAACAACAAGTACAAGTTACAAGCACATGGACAGTTACATTGAGTGCGTGTGGTGAATATTATGTGTGTGTGTTGTGGTGAGTGTTCATACGTACGTGTATTGTTCTTAGTATGTTCCCAGAATTTGGGAAACGTTGTATCTGTGAGAGCACACATCTGCGAGGTGGTATAAGGCCCAAGGCCTGAGGAAAAAAGAGATCGAGGCGAAGGGTCAGCCAGTATTTATAGTCAGAGGAGAGAGACCCCTGTTGAAGGATTAAGGAACTGAGATGGAGCTAACTCCAACATCTGTATTTGTAGTAGTAGTAGTAGTTGATAGATGAATCCTTTTTACTTTTCTTAATACTGAAAACAAAATGAATAAAAATGTATAAACGATAACAACAACAATCAGACTTGTGACATGTGTTGACATTAATAACAAGAATTCGTATTTTTCTTTTTCATGATTTGAATTACAGATATTGGTATTATTTCTGTTAAAAATGTTCTCAGTGTTAATGTCTCTTTTGTTTCTTTAAAAGTTTGTGCTTACTTGTTTTAGCTTGTTCCAAGAATTTCATAGTTAAAGATAGTGTCAACTTTCAATTTTCCAGAGCAGTGGTGATACATATGTATTGTTTTTCCTTTTACTACGGCTACTGGTACTTGCTTCTCCAGTCTGAACTCTTATGGTGGAAGGGTTGTTTTTATAATGATGAAGGTTTCAGATTTTAGAATGATGAAACATCATCACCATTTTTCATCACTGATGGCGACATGTTTTTAGGATGATGAAATTTTTTATCTTCATTTCTGGGATGATGAAATATCCTTATCATCTATCATCACTGGTAGACATGTTGTTTTTAGAATGATGAAATATCATCATTCAGGATCATAACAATAATTAACAATAACATTCATACAACATTTCATCATAAACATTCATACATTTCTGGCAGCAGCTGACTGGAACTATTGACATGCAAATTATTATCCTCTTCTTTGTTGTTATCACAATGTTTCAACAGTTGTGGCCTCCAGCCTTCATCAGATGCATGTTGATCTGGATAACCTACAGGGAATTCTGAACTGAACCCTTTATTTAATCTATGGTGGTAGACTGTTTACGTTCCACTGTCCATGTCTAAGGATATTTTGTCTCGTTCTTATTTTTACTACTGCTTGGTTAATGCTTGGCCCCTTTCCACTGAGTCCAACTACACACTGCTCAGCTCAGGGATTGAGCTCACAATTACTATGTCACCAAATTCATAAACCAACATTTCAACCCACTAGGTCCACAACAGTTGAAACATTGTGATCACAACAACATTTATTTTTCAGCATAATTGCCAGCTTTGTCAATGTATGTAATTCAGACGTCAAACAATATACAGTGAAAATTTAATAACTGTGTCAATCTACAAACATTCATCTACCATACAGATGACATCCTTTAAAATGGACACACTTTTGACTGTCTATAGATGTCTTACCTGTAAAGGGCAAGCACAACATCAGTAATATTTAGTAATTAATGATGTAAACATTTATACTATTTAAAAATTCAGACTGTTGTCCTCATCTTTGTTGTTACCACAATGTTTCAACCGTTGTGCTCTCCAGCCATCATCAAGGGTATATAGTGATCTGAGTAACCTACAAGGAATTTTGAACTGAACCTTTTATTTAATCTATGGAGGTAGACTGTTCACATTCCACTGACCATATCTAGGGATATCTCGTCTAGTTCTTATTTTTAGTACCTCTCGGTTATTGCTCGTCCTGTTTCTACCAAGTCCAGGGATTGAACTCACAATTACTATGTCACCAATGCTTTAATCTACTAAGTTATTATCATATGAGACAATTCTCTGTGGACAATTACCTAGTGGTTACCTGCATGTTCAAGTGGTTAGAACATTGGCTTTCTGACTATGAAACTCGGATTTAAATCTCACCAGAGTCGATTTGTCAGGAAGGTAGCTCCTTGATGTTATTGTTTTGGAGGAGGCAATCCCAGAAAATAAATAAAAGCTGTTAAACAGTTATTTCAAGGATTGGGTTTGTTCATTTCACTCTATACACTGGCAAACACACACAACCTGAAATAATTATAAAATGATTAGACTCAAGTTACTTACTTAATTGTCTACAAGATAATCCAGAATCAAAAGTCTTCAACTGTAACTTAATCAACAAGCTAATACAATACTTTGTATATTTTTATCCTCAGTTTGAATTCCACTGCATTTCTGTCAGTCATCAAAGAGTTACTTCCCTTTTTATCAGGTTTTCCTCTTATAACACAAGCAACCAGGAAAATTTCTACAGATTCGTTACATCCAAAACTAAGTTAATAACGTTTCATTATCACAGAGCAGACTGTGTTTTCTAAGGTAACGATGAATGGTGATTTTCTCAGTGTAGCTCAGATGTGTATGCAGTACCCAGTGAGGATCAAATTCACTATTTGGTCATAACTGATTTAGTGAGACAAGTTTGGTAAACATTGCACCTCATTTAGTAAGACAAGCTTGGTAACCATTTTGTCCTGGGTAAGATGTTAAACTACATCCGTGTCCTGGGTAAGACGATAAACTACATTCAGCAGCAAGGTCTCTGATCAGGAGGTTTTGAGGAGCATGGAACCACCTCTTAATTGCTGGTGTTCCCAGGTCTACCCTGACCCAGGGTGGTAGCACCTGTTAGGGTCCCAGCTATAGGCAAATAGTTAACTATTACTAGCAATACTTTTTTGAAAAAAATTATTAGCAGCAATACAATTTTGAAGGAAAAATATTACCAGAAACAGATTTTTGACAAAACAAAATATTACCAGCAATAAAAATGTTGTCGGCATTGAATAATCCATTGAGGTTGATATGCTGTAAAACAAAATAAACCAAACCAAACCAAACTTGGTAACCATTACACCACTCTGAGGCGCCCATCAGGTCAAGATGAATGATTATATTCTCAATGAGGCTTCTTGCCGTGAACATTTATTGAGACTCTAGCTCACTTCAGACCTCCAGTAGAACTTGTATATACAATCCATCACTAAGGATGCTGGAAAAATGATTATGGTACTGATCCAGATAGTACCTGGCTCCTCCTGACCTGCTCTATCATTACAAGAGTCAGATCAGACCAAAAATAAAGTATTACTGCTATATCTGGTCTGGAGATGAGTGTTTTATGGGTGATGCATTATTTTCCACCCTACAACTCTTTTTCCCACAGATAAAACACTGCTAGTCTTTCATTACTGTGTCACTATTTTCACACCAAACATTCAGACAAGTTACATTGCTTAGTTCTGCCAAGTTCAGACCTTCACAGCTAGGACCCACCATGTCGTGTACACACAGATTTAACTCATCCTCTTTCCTGTTGTATTCCATTGGTAATGAGGAAATTCAACTCAAACAACTTCTTCCCAAGAACTGTTACTTTGCAGAACAGACTCCTGAAAGGATATTTTCTTGATCACCATGATCTTAACCTCTTCTTGTCATGGGTCAACCGTTATCTATCCTACATATCCTCATGATATGCACCTTATTTTACACCCTTTTGCCTTGAGTAGCTCTTGGGCTTTGTATTGTGTGAACAATAGTAAAAGAAATTAATCACAGAGATTTATATATTCTCCAAGGATTTGTGCTTATAACTAAAATAAACATTAATCTCTACAAAAAGGAATTTCTCAAAAGCTCATGAAGTTAAATAAGTGAAGTGACGTAAAAAAATATTTTTACCAAGATTTTCTAAAAAAAAGTAACCTTTTTAAAATACTTTCATTCACTTGTGAACAAGTTCTGAAAGTTTTATTAAATTCCAACAATTATTTGATTTTTGCAAGAATTCCCAAATCAATGTGTTTTTCACCACAAAATGATGCTTAAATTTCCAATGTTAATTCATGCCCACCCATTGGCACAAGAAAAACAAAAAATTTAACTAAAATTTCAAAGGCTCTAAAAAGGATGAAAAAATATAATTTAATAATTGGTAAGTCCTTTGGTCTTTCCTCTTAAAAATAACATAAAGATTTTGCCAATAAAACTTTGTTTTTATTGAGTTTAGGGCATTTTTTCATCATGGTATGCTCATTTTTAGTGAATCTTTGGAGGTGCCTATGTTTATATAGCATTTTACATTTATTTAGACAAAGCTTGACCAGGGATTATTGAACAACAGATGGAATTGGTAAGTCTCTGTAAATCTTTAGAGATTTCTATTTTTGTTCTTTATTGCTTCATCATCAAAGAAACTATTTCTACTGTCTATAATTTGTCTATGATTCACTGATGGCCCATATTTTCATGTGTTTAATGAGAAATACAAAGCAAGAGGTGAGTGGTGGTGCAAATGATGTAGGGCATTGTGAGTGAGGATATTTGAAGCCGTGGAAGGGTGGGGGTGGGGGAGAGAAAGCTTCAAGTGAAAATAGAATCTGAATGAACTGGAAGAGAAGAATCAGTCACTGATTTCTATCATTAACCAAAATACTATGTTCTTCTTTTATCTCCCCTTTTTCTTAATAATATGTACTACTTTGATTATTGTTGAAAAAATATGTTTGGAAAATTAAAAATTCCAAATAATTGCATGCCCTGGGTAAGATGATAAACTATTAGGTTGTTGCAAAAATAATGTCGTTTTCTCACATATGTTACTATGTGAGAAAACGACATTATTTTTGCACCAACCTAATACATCCAGCAGCAAGGCCTATGATCAGGAGGTTTTTGAGGAGCATGGAACCACCTCTTAATTGTTGGTGTTCCCAGGTCCACCCCGACCTGGGATGGTAGCACATGTTAGGGTCCCAGCTATAGGCAAATAGTTAACCCCCAAACTGGGGTCAAAACACTATGAAAGTGTGAAAATAGGTTTTTATAGTACAAATACCAGCAACCTATTTTTGAAAAAAAAAATTATTACCAACAATACATTTTGGAGAAAAAACATTATCGGCAGTACATTTGACTCTTAACAAAAACCTTTTTACAAAAATGCATCAATGAAACCTGATCTACAAACTGATCTCTTACAAGGAATATGTATTCTATTTATACAAACCTGTTCTAAAAATCTTGTCAGCATTAAATAACCCATTGAGGTTGATATGCCATAAAACAAACTAGACCAAACCAATCTAAACCAAAGAATACATATTCTATTCATAAGAATCTATCCTAAAAATCTTGTCAGCATTAAATAACCCATTGAGGTTGATATGCCATAAAACAAAATAAACCAAACCAATCTGGATAATAATTTAGGTATGCAACCTAAATTATTAAAAAAAAAAAGCATTTTAAAAAAGCCATTTTCTGTAAGAAATTTAACATTTATACTGTGGGTTATCTTACTTGACTTTCCTAAAAAATCACCACTAGGGGGCACTCCTTAAGCCTATCAATAAGCAATGATATTCTCACTCATTCAATTTTAGAGTTTTGCAAAAAAGCACAAGGGGAAAAATATCAAGTTAAATATCATGTTACAAGGAGTTTTGTTAGTCACTTGCTCAGCTGCATCCGACACATAATAATCAAGGGGGTTGCCGTCTGGGGAGTCAGGTGGCTAAATATAAGGGGTGATGTGGTCATAAAAATTGTCTGACAGCCATGACTGGATTCTCCTGCTTGTGTGGCATGATGCAGAGTCCTGTTGCCAGACATATGGTCTTCCAGCAGCCACCCTCTTGACTCCAGGTATTACTACCTTTTCAAGTCTGAGGCTTTCACCAACAAATTTTGGAGTTCTTTTCTTATCAGAATGATCAGAGTGAGTTTTCCGAGCTGCCATACCTTCGTAATCACCATTAGACTCATCCAACTCTTTCCATATCCTCTGCACTGTCCTCCAATTGACACCCAAACACTTTGAAATGTTCATATTGGATCTTCTGGTATGAATACCAAGCAGTACAGCATGCCGTTTCCAAATTTTTGGTAGAATGAATTGTGTTATGGTGCTCTTTTTCTCACAGATGGTGGCCAACTGATCCTACTATACTGAGCTGTAGACAAAATCAAAAATAAACAACGTATATTTGCAAAATTAAAAATATAAAATGGTGACAATTTACACATCGCACCCTTTGATTAATCTTTAAATATTTTCTTCCTTTATTGTAATTGTAATTCTTTGTTAATTATTTTGTTAATACATGCATTGTCATTTGTTTTATATTGTTTTGTGTTTCTCATTTATTACTTGGACTCACATTTGAGTCCGCAATAATTGTTACAGGGAAACATAATACCAGGAGACATGTATTTTCTACATAAACGCAACAAGCATTCCTGCAACATATAAAAAGTTTCCAGTAGCTTTGACGGTTCTAGGAATCATGAGCAATGTGGAAGATGTCACTTCTTTTCCCAGGGCTTAAGTGTCAACGCTTCTTACTATAAGTGTTGAAGAGGATATTGAGGCCTTAGATAGACAGCTATACTTACTAACAAGACTCTGTGATGTCTTATAAAGCCAAGACAACACAAGAAATGAGATATTCCCCCAAAAATAAATTTTCTATGGAACTAGTCTTTAAATGTTTTCTTCCTTTATTGGAATTCATTTTTTAATACATGCATTGTCATTTGTTTTTATTAGGTTGGTGCAAAAATAATGTCGGTTTTTGACGTTAAAAAATACGTCAAAAACCGACATTATTTTTGCACCAACCTAATATATTGTTTTGTGTTTCTCATTTATTACTTGGACTCACGTTTGAGTCCACAATAATTGTTACAGGGGAAAATAATACCAGGAGCATGTATTTTCTACATAAACACAAGTATACCATTATACAAACTACTGACCCCCCACCCACTGGGAACACTCATTTTCATGGTTGTGTTTTTCTCTCATGAATTTTCCTATTCTTTCACAAATGTGTCTTATCATGTAGACTGACACAAACTTTATAGACACAAACACACATTCTCTTGTTTAAATGTTTTCTACGTAATTAGTCTTTAAATATTTTCCTCCTTTATTGTAATTCTTTTCTTAATAGATGCATTGTCATTTGTTTTATGTTGTTTTGTGTTTCTCATTTATTACTTGGACTCACATTCGAGTCTGCAATAATTTTTACAGGAAAAATAATACCAGGAGATAAGTGTTTTCTACATAAACACAACAAGCATTTTTTAACATTGTGCAAATAAATTGTCTATACTAAATGGAAATCCTTGTCCTAGACAGTAATACCTGGAATTATTTTGCAGTGTTCAAGCAAATAAGCTCTAGCTTATATAGCTTATAGATGTTTACAAGTCCTATATATTTAATATATATATATATATAAACTAAATTTGGCATTGAATGACCTACAGTGGTTGATATGCCATAAAACCCAACCAACCAACCAACAACAAGCATTCCTGCAACAAATGCTATTGATATGAAAAGAAATATCCTTGAATCTCAGTTTTTAAAAAGGGCAATGAATTTGGAAACCTTTCTTCCTATTTAGTTTCTATCTATGAAACAAAGAAATGCTTTCCAGCTGATTTTTCAACAATTCAGCATTAATGTGTAAATTCTATTGGCATGAATAGATTTTAGGTGAATGCACATGTTCATATGTAAACTGATAAAACAGGATCTTACTTAATAAACAGACTGACAGCACTTCACCAGGCAATAGAAAGATATTAATATTTATTGCACATGAGTACAAATAGGGTACAAGGCCATTAATGGGGAATGGGGAGAGCTGGTCATCATCTGTCTTATACCAAAACTTAGCTAGCCACAATTACTGCCCCAGACATACTACAGTAACCCTTGCACCAAAACACTGCATTCTTACTTACTATTCTTACTACAACCACCATAATATCTCAGAGATTCTAGAAGTCCTATATCTTTGTCACCATATTTATTACAACATTTCGGCTGTTGTATGCTCCGGCCTTCTTCATGTGGTTGGAATGTCGAACTGAACCCTTTATTTTGCTTTCCAGGGTAGACTGTTCTAGTTCCACATGCCATGTCTAATGAATGTCAGTTATCAGTTATCTCCTGCTTAATTCCCTCTCCAAGTTCTCCACCACCTTAACCAGGTATTGAACTCACACTCTTTGTGTCCTGTAGCACAGAATTTCTTGAAAGCATTTCTTTGTATTTCTGTGTATGAATTTCTGGGTATTATAAACCTAATGTCTTCAGCAATCATATTTTACCAGTGCTCATATTGCAATTTTTGCTGTTATCATCACATGTTTTTACCAGTGCTCATATTGCAGTTTCCATTGTTATTATTGATTTTCTCTGGCACTCCTTATTAGTGATTCCCATATTGTATTCATTTCTATGCTTGGTTGGCTCAGGAAATTTTTCTGGCCTAGCATATGTGCTGATTCCTTAAGTCTAAGAATTTTCCAATGGTGTTCTTTGTTTATGATTTCAACCTGATCCCACAGAGGGCGGTGATTACAAATGTCTTTTATAAAATCTGAAATAAACATTGTTACTGTGAAATTACTAATGTGTTGGAACATCTAAAATAAACACTATTACTTTGAAATTACAAATGTCTTTTAAAACATCTGAAATAAACACTATAACTTTGAAATTACTAATGTCTTATGACATCTGAAATAAACATTATTACTTTGAAATTACTAATGTTTTGTAACATCTGAAATAAACACTATTACTTTGAAATTACTAATGTCTTATAATGTCTGAAATAAACATTATTACTTTGAAATTACTAATTTCTTATAACATCTGGAATAAACATTATCACCTTGAAATTACTAATGTGTTTCAACATCTGGAATAAACATTATTACTTTGAAATTACTGTCCTATAACATCTGGAATAAACATTATCACTTTGAAATTACTAATGTGTTGTAACATCTGAAATAAATACTATTACTTTGAAATTACTAATGTCTTATAACATCTGAAATAAACACTATTACTTTGAAATTACTAATTAACAAAAATCTCTTTTCAAAAACATCTAGGATGAAAATGGCTAAATATAACTTTGACATCATGCATAAAAATCTTTTGGCTAAGATGCATAAACCAAAACAATAAATTTCAACAAAATAAAGAAACCAGACTTTAAAAAATAATAATTTCTACAGCCTCTAAAATTCTATAAATAATGAATTGTTTTTGCTGCTATTAAAAACCTCTTTTTCTTCTTTTCATTCCTCTTAAAAAAATGGTTTTCCAGCTTGGGCAATATTGCTCACCAGTGGGCAATTTCAACTGTTGTGTGGGCAATGAGCAACTAAACAGAAAATTGTGAACAATTGGAAATTTTGATGGCTGATATAGGAATTTGAGCATTAAAAATGTATTTCAACATATACTACCCCGCTCAAAAAATATTCAAAGGAGATATGCAAAGAAGCTGTATAAAAAAAAAAAAAAATAGCAGTCTAAGAAAGAATAACTGGGTCACATTCCTAGATAGGGATATAAATATCCCCCCCACACCCAAACAAGGACTATTTTGGTACATTATTTACATTATTCAGACTATTGTCCTCATCTTTGTCACCATATTTATTACATTTCAGCCATTGTACGCTCAGGCCTTCTTCAGGTGGTTGGAATGTCGAACTGAACCCTTATTTCGCTCACTGAGGTAGACTGTTCTAGTTCAACATGCCATGTTTAATGGATGTCAGTTATCTCCTGTTAATTCCTCTCTCCAAGTTCTCCACTGCCTTAACCAGGTATTGAACTCACACTCTTTAGGTCCTGTCACTGGATCTAACTAACACCTTTATCCACTGTGCCATGTGTCCAGCCGAAATATTGTAATAAATATGGTGACGAAGTTGAGGACAATAGTCCGAATAATGTAAATAGTGTATATAATACCTCATCTCAGAAATATAGACAGATAATGAAGGGCCGAAATGTTGTAATAAATATGGCAACAAAGATGAGGACAATAGTCCGAATAATGTAAATAGTGTATATAATACCTCATCCCAGAAATATAGAGAGACTATTTTTGTATTTTCTATTGTTTTGAGAGGGTCGTTAACATTAAAATAGTTCTTCAGATGAAATAACATTTTTTCAGTTATAAATCAGATCAGGGGAGACCAAGAACAACTTTGCTAGTAAAATTAAAAAGAGACTTCAGCATAATTTTTATTTAATATAAAATTGTTTTTACTTTTTTTTTAACACGTTAGCCATATCAAATTTATCAAGGCAGGAAAAATGTCTGTCAAAACATAATTTACCCACCACTGTATGCTTTTCAAAATTTACTATACAGGGAGGTGGTGAAAAATATGTGAAAATGGGAGATGGCATAAAAAAGATTGGGAATTCCTGTTTTAAATAGTGTGACATTTATCACTTGTTACTTACAACCCTGTTTCCTCACCTTATATGAACAGCATGAGATCGATATTTATAGACTGAGATAGACATTAATAGACTGAGATATTTATAGACTGAGATAGCTATTTATAGACTGAGATAGATATTTATAGACTGAGATAGATATTAATAAAGATAGATATTTATAGACTGCGATATTT
>OZ010609.1:73748265-73850765 GCA_963932145.1 Acanthosepion lycidas | reverse complement strand
AATCCTATACTTGGATATATATATATATATATATATATATATATATATATATATATATATATATATAAGTTTCATTAAAGATGACTGACAAGGTACTGTGATTAAGATTTTTATTGAATTTTTTCTTGTGTTCATATAAGTTTTTCTTTTTTGGATGCAAAGTGTATAAAAATTGTCTGAATGTTTTTTTTTTTTTATCTCTGAGCCCTTTCGGCTATTATTTTAGCTATTACCAAGGATGTTTCTTTTTAATTTTTAATTCCAACTGAAATTGTACATTTTTATATATGTATCTAGTTATGGGAATGTCTTTTTTCCGCTTAGAAACATTCTAAAGAAATATATAACCCCAATTGACCAGAACAAGAAAATTAAATTAATTCTCTACTATAAAATATTTAAAACGGCTAACCTTATCATAAACAATAACAACTCACCTGCAAGATCCAAATTACGGAGAATCAATATTATTTATGAATTCATGTTCCTAAAGGAACTATAGTCCTGATCAAACCAAATTCATGAATAATTATGTTGAACATACCACTACATGCCTATCAAGAAGACTCACATTGCATCTCTCTGACCCTAGCTCAATTAAGACTCATTTAAACACTCACAAAAACCTACCAAATTCCATCCCCAACATACTTTTAGAAAATACAACTATAATAGCCTCATCTACATGTAAAAAAGACTAAAAATAATGGAAGCATTGATAATAAAAAAGTAAAAGCCAGCACTCAATAACATCAACTATGAACATGTTCAAAATGTGCTGACCATGTTTGGAAAATAAAAACATCCTTGATAATGGCTAAAAGAATAGCCAAAAACACTCAAGCATGCAAAACATTCAGACAATTTCTACATACTTTATGTCCAGAAAAGAAGAAACTTATATAAACACAAGAAAAATTTGTATAAAAGAGAAGTTGCTGCCCAAATGCACAACTATATATATATATATATATATATATATATATATATATATTTTAGAATATTATACCGAAAACATGTAAAAATCACTACACAATTGCAGTTGTGTTTCAATGCATATCAATGCATCTCATCAGGCGATTGTAAATTACTAGTGAGTGAATGATTTATTAAGATTTAAAATAAAAATACAACCTCTTTCTTCAAGAAAAAAAAAGAAAAAAGGTGGTATAAGATTTGTGGGCTTTACTCTGATCAACCAATCAAATATGACCCACGTCAAATTTAAACAAAGTGAAGAAGCAAAAATAAATAATATTGCTCTACTTTGTATTGAGCCCTCCTTTAAATTAAATGTTATGAATATTGGAATTGTACTCTATTAGTTCTCATCGTACCTGTGTGTGTGTGTATACATATATATATATATATATATATATATATATATATATATATATATATATATATATGTTAATAAAGACTGAAGGAAAACTTTTCTTATGAATATATTTCATCCTCTGATGGACTTTATTTTGCAACATGTATATATAAACAGAATGTTTATGTATATATAGGCACCTCCAAAGAAAAATGATACCTAAGGTTTAAAATGCATCTTTAAAAATGAGAAATCTTTCTTGAAGCTTTTATTTTAGTTTTAATTAAATTTAATATTTCCAATAAGCAAAATATTTTACTGTATTTCAAACTGAATTTAAATTGGTTGGATGAGTTTCTTTTCTATTATCAATAAAAAAAACTAAAATTGTTCATATTAACAAATCTGTCAATACAATGTAATTCGTTTTATTAAAAAAATCTTTCAAAAATTAAATATAATTTTCTGAAACTTGATTTGGAGAAGCTTAGCTAGTTTAAAGTTTAATTAATCTTATCTGAAACAAATATTACTTTTATCTCAGAAAAGATTTTTTTAAGACTGAGGTGGGTGTTTTTATGAGGTGTTGATAATTCACTTGCCAGAGTTATGTTTGGAATTTTTTATTAAGGGGGGACATAATTGTAACAGTAACTTAACAAATATAACATGAATGCCTTTTGTTATGTAGTGTGGTTTCACAGTGGAGGCTTGTATTTGTACTAAGTCGGTCCTAAAATAGGTTCGACGTACAAAACGTTAGGAACTTGATATAATAGGTAATGACGCAGCAAACTAGTTGGGGTGGCTGATACTTTAATATCCAACTAATGGTCGTTTGACATTGACTGACTGATCAACTCTCTGAGTGACTTGCTGAGTGACTCGCTGAGCAACTGCTACTACTACTCCTACTTATTATAGGTGGGAGAGTCTATTAACTATAGAATAGGGGTGTTCCATTATAACACCTTTTTTTATATTATTTTTTAAAATATCCAGTAATCTTAAAAATTTACGAAAATATTTTAAACAATCTAATATTTTATTGAATTTTCAATACTTTGGCATTATAGCCTTACTTATGAGGATTATTAGAATTTAATTTGAGAACCATGACTACAATATATTACACATTCTAGCCTCAGACTTTGTTGGACCCTTGCTTCCAAAAAGCAGCTCTCAAAAACCTTGATTCTTATCAGAGATAAGAATATATTTTCTAACAAATGAAATGGCCAGAAAATTTGTATAGCAGTTTTCAAGGGAAAAGTTCCCAATATTTTCTGAGCTTTCTAATCTTCATAAATACAGATAATTTACGCTTGTTTGGCAGTGAGAATTTAACAACCATCTGTGAGGTTGGCGATAGAGAACACCAGTCAACTTTGGAACCAGTTTCAACAAAGAAGATCTACCTGCTAGGCTGTAAAGACAGACTATCAACCCACTACTGAAAATCAAATGAGATCTGCCTCCTTTCACCTAGAAGATATTTGTTGCCAACCTACAAACTCACTCAACTACAAAATTCATATCATCCAACAGTTTCCACCTCTATAAGAACTCTGAACAAATCTGTGAGTATTTTAACCTTCAACAACAATCTACTACTCACTTAAAGAACTTTTTTAGGCGCTCAGAGAAATATTTTGAGCAAGCGTTATCTTTTTTATGAACATTTTTTCGTCCTTTAAAATTAAAGGAATTTTCTTCTACCTTTCTTTCTCTCATAATTGCGTATGTCATTATACCCTTTTTTTTGTGCATGTCAATAAACATTTTCTTCCTTACACACCGAGCAGGAGTTTGAGTCTTTATTCTTCCACTTAAAAAAAGAGAATTGTCTGCTCTAATCTTACAAGCTTTCAAGCTGTTGTTGCCCTTTTTTTCAATTTTGTCATATTTTTAACCTCAACACTTTCATGTGGGAAAGCCAGGACAAATTTCCCACAATATGCTAGTTTAAGAAATGTTAGGAAATTACCAATAAATTTTAATTTTCCTATAGTTACCACAGTTAATTTTTGATAATATCATATTTAAACATGTGTATTTACAAAAATCAGCAAATTTGTGCATACATGAAATAAATTAAAAATTCTTTAAAAATATTGTGGGTTGTTATGATTAGTAAATATAGTTTTAATTTCATAACAATATTACTTGACTGTTACAAATTAATAAAGAATTTTAAAAGATTTAAAAGTTTATAAATTATTCTAGTTGAAATTTTAAAAATATGGTTATTTAAATTGTAGGAGGATTTGTTAAGTGCCACAAAAAAGAATTTTTCTAAATTTCATAAGTGTGTATGGTGGGGTCAGTCAGTTATGTGCCATGCTTGATACACACTTAGACGATCATGTATCTTTTGATACATGACTGACGAGGCAGATTTCTTCCCGCAGTCTGTTGCCATTTCTTTCTGTGGTAGACCAGTTGCCATCCAAGGTTATAGAACCTGGTCTGTCCTGCTATTTACCCATAGCTGAGGGGAGAAGAAGAGAATTCATACCTTTCCTAAGAGAATGTAATGGATTCAACTGGAGTTCAAACTCAGCTCTCCGATTCCTCAATCCAAGCTGCTATCCATCACTCTACTGTGCCTCCAGTATGGCAGGGTAACAGATGTAAAAAAAAATATTTTAACAAGTTTTTCTAAAAAACACTCATTTCAAAAATAATTTAATTCATTAAAATCTGACAATTATCTAATTTTTGCAAGAAGTTCCAAATCAGAGTTTTGCACTGCAAAAAGACACTAAAATTTCTTATACTGATTTATAGTCATCTGTTGATGCAAGAAAAACAACTTTTTTAGCCAAAATTTCTCATGTTCTAAAAAGGATTAAAAATATAATTTAATAATCAAAAAGTCTTTTCATCTTTGGTTTTAATAATGGCAAAGATTTTGACTATAAAACTTTTGCTTTTTATTATGTTTGGGCATTTTTTCATCATGTATACTATTTTTTTAGTGAATCTTTGGAAGTACCTATATATCACACTCACTCAAGTCCCGTAGACACCCTGAGGAGTATGGGGATCATAGCTCTCAACATGCTAAGAATTGCTGCTGTTTTCCTACCAAGCAGAAGGTTTTTTACAAGTTGCTAGTCCCATGTCCAACTGGTTTTGAATTTGTTGTAGAGTAGCTGGCACTTGTTCAGCACTCTACCAGATGCCCTGGCTCATAGCCTTAAGTAATCTATGATTAAGGACTTCAACAGTTGATTAATAAGTTGATACTAAGCTGATTAATATTTTGACTGATCTTACTTCATTTGGCTATACAGAATTTGACCCTCCTCTATTCCTTGTAAGTTGTCTTGTTAATTGTTTTGTAACTTCTTGCTGTATTTTTTCTATGTAGAGTAGAGTGAGGCTTAGCTGTAAATATCTGAACTATTGGAAATAAGGAATATAGCTCTTCTGAACATTTGTTATGAAAATTACAGAGAAAGGCTTAGCTGTAAATGTATGAACTGGTGGAACGAAGGAATGTAGCTCGTCAGAACACTTGCCATAGAAATAGCGATAGAGGAGAGAGAGGCTTAGATGTAAAGGTTTGAACTGGTGGAACTAAGGAATGTAGCTCATCTGAACATTTGCCATTGAAATAGTGATAGAGCAGCGAGTGGCTAGTAACATTTCATCTGTGGGAAAGGTGTTGTAGAATGGAAAATAATTCATCACCCACAAGGTTAGGTAATCAATTTTCAAATCTGGAAAACTAAGGATTGGGGATCTCCATTAAAAACCAACCTTGTGTCACAACCTGACTCAGTGGCAGGTCAAGTAAATACAAACAAAGATTAGTGGCAGCAAGGTATACGTTTGAACGTGCCAGCTGTGAGGTTCAAGGACAAAGACGTGGCAGTGAGGAATGTGAAACAGATTATTACAGATATATTATTACACATCCACAGATTACAGAGGATATATCCTGCCATTTATTCTATTGACAAACAATATCCAACAGACAAAACTTTGATATTTTGTGAATATTTTTTTTTATTATCATAGAATGATGTAAGTTCTACTATCAAAAACGGCCAGTGTTAAAATAAGGACAGATGAAGTAGCAGGAAGACAAGCTATGATTGGATGTTTTTTTGACCAATCCGGAACTCCCATATATGTAGAGTTTGGCAGAGCCTTTAACCCTACTACTGTTATGTACTTTAAGCAGCGTGTGAGTGTGTGCTAAAGTATATGTGTGAGTGTGTGTTAAAGTATATGTGTGTACGTATTAAACAATTAAACTGTGTTTCTTATACATACGAACGCATAATAAGGTTTATTTTATAATTTAGACACAAAAGATTATTAATAATAATAATCAAACCATGTAATAATCATCAATGTGTATTTACCCTCGTGACCCATGGTGCTCTTGTGGCAGCCACTGGTGGTCCACTAGCGGTTCGCCAGTGGTAACATTGGCTGAGACAAACACACCTGCGGTAAACACTAGTGGTATGCCACCCAGTGGCAGGTTAGTGGCTTGTGTGTAGGGTTCCTGTCCCATCTGTAGTGGGGAGGGAGGTAAATCAATTTAAGTTAGTAAATTTGTGAGTCATTATTTCCCTTAGTCGTTTTAGTAATCTATACAAATAATTTGCATTTAGACAAAATTAGTTCCCAGGTAAAATGAACTGCTGAATTAATCAGTTCATGCAATCCCACGTTTCTTAAATTGCAGTCATATTTGTTTGACTTTCATGTGAGACATTCAGATACCTTCATCTATTAAATCAGTGCTTCTTAAACTTTTTTCAGTCATGACCCCATTTTACATGACTAGATTTTTTGCGCCTCCAGGTATTAACCAACTACATTGAAAACGCATCCATTTTCACTGCACCAATCACAATGACACCACATGCACGTTTTATTGCTGCAGTGCTTGCATGGTGCATCATGTTAAATATTGCACATTTGTAAAATAACATAGTAACTGAAATTCAAGGGTTTGAATTTAATTTTCGTGACCCCAGCATTTTGTTTCATGAACCCATTTGTGATCGTGATCCATAGTTTAAGAAGCGCTAATCTAACACAATATTCGGAAGAAAGTCAATGAATAAATAGATGCATGCATAGTAATGGATAGTGACTCGGATTGAGGAATTGGAGAACTGAGTTCGATTTCCAGTCAAAATTCATTACATTCACTTACGTGCTAATATCCTTGAGAAAGATATGAATGCTCTTCTTCTCCCCCCAGCTATGGGTAAAATATACTATTGTATTAATCAGTTCATGCAATCACACATTTCTTAAATTCCAGTCTTATTTGTTTGACTTTCATGTGACACATTCAGATACCTTTATTTATTAAATCAGTGCTTCTTAAACTTTTTTCATTCATAACTCCATTTTTCATGACTAGATTTTTCACGGCCCCAGGTATTAACCAACTACACTGAAAATACATTCGTTGTCACTGCACTAGTCACAATGGCACCACATGTGCATTTTATTGCTGCAGTGCTTGCATGGTGCATCATGTTTAAAAGAATAAAACATTCATAAAAAAATTCTAAGATATCTGTTTGCTAATATTTCTTAAGAGAAATTCTCTTCCAAAATAAACGAGGACAGTAAAACTTTACTCTTACCTTTGACAGGTGCATCAGATGTTGGTCAGTGAGGGGACAGTTGGAAATGTTGATGTTTTCAAGTTGTTTACATTTCTGAAACAATTCAGCCAAGGCATCCACCTGTAATTAAGAAAAAAAAAATGTTTCTTCTCATCTTCAGGTTACACCAGAAATATCTCCTTGCAGAATTTTTTTTTTTAATTCACAACTTATTGTTTATTTTTGTTCCAAACTCCGGAAGGTCAAAAACCTCTTCAAAAAGATTATCACAATTCTAATTCAGAAAAGAAAAAGAATTTTAAAATACCATTTTACTAATAGTAATAGAGAAATTGTTATTAAATCTGATAGATAGTAAGCCTTTTTCGTACTATTGTTCCCCTAATACAGCACTTCTTAAATTTTTCCATTCATCACCCCATTTTTCATGACTAGATTTTTTGTGACCCCAGGTATTAACCAATTACACTAAAAATGCATCCATTATCACTGCACTAGTCACAACGGCACCATACATGCATTTTATCACTGTAGTGCTTGCGTGGAACATCACGTTAAATATTGTGCGTTTGTCAAAGGTTTGAATTTAATTTTCGCAACTCCAGCATTTCGGGTTGTGACCCATAGTTTAAGAACTGCTGCCCTAATACAAGGCCCAAGAGCCACTCAAGGTAGAGGTTTACTGAATGAGATTGCTGTAAGTGTGTAAATGGAAGAGATGCATATTATGAGGATATGTATGTTAGATAATGTCTGACCCAAGAATTGAAGAGATTAATATTGTAGTGGTTGGGGGAGCATCCTCTCGGGAGCCTGTTCCACAAAGTGACAGTTCTGAGGAAGAAGCTGTCCAGATGGAACTTCCTCCTTACCAATGTTACATAACTGGACACCTTTCTCCCCATTGATATTATATTCTGTAACTAAACTACTTGGCACACCCCTGTGGATGTCAATGACCAAAAAGCGAACTCAGAACGGATGTACAATCTCTTCCCCAAAATTTGTCTACACAATCTGATATGATGTCTCTTCTTGAAAACTTTCAGACTGTTTTCTCCATTTTTGTTTCATCTAATACAGCGCTTCTTAAACTTTTTTCACCCCATTTTTCATAACAAGATTTTTCATGACCCCAGGTGTTAACCAACTACACTGAAAATACATATGTTGCCACTGTAATAATTGCAACAGCACTGCATACATGTTTTATTACGGCAGTTCTTGCATGGCAAATCATGTTAAATATTATGCATTTGTGAAATAACGTAGTAACTGAAATTCAAGGGTTTGAATTTAATTTTCACAACCCCAGGGATTTCACTTCATAACCCATTTGGGATCACAACCCATAGTTTAAGAAGCACTAATCTAACACAATATTCTGAAGAAAGTCAAAGAATAAATAGATGCATGTATAGTAATGGATAGCAGCTTGGATTGAGGAATCGGAAAACTGAGTTTGAATTCCAATCAAAATCCATTACATTCACTTACATGTTAATATTGTTGGGAAAAGTATGAATCCTCCTAACTCCCCCCCAGCTATGGGTAAATAGCAGGACAGACTGGGTTCTATAGCCTTAGATGGCAACTGGTCTACCACAGAAAGAAATGGCAACCTACTGCGGGAAAAAGGAATAATGGATAGCGGCTCGGATTGAGGAATCGGAGAGCTGAGTTTGTATTCCAATCAAAATCCATGACATTCACTTACATGTTAATATCATTGGGAAGAGTATGAATCCTCTTCTTCTCCCCACAGACATGGGTAAATAGCAGGACAGACTGGGTTCTATAGCCTTGGATTGCAACTGGCCTACTGCAAAAAGAAATGGCAACCTACTGTTGGAAAAGAATCTGCCACATCAGTCATGTATCGAAAGATACATGATCACCTAAGCGTGTATCATGCATGGCACATGACTGACTGACATGCTAATACCCTTGGTAAAGGTATGAATCCTATTCTTCTCCCCCCAGCTATGGGTAAATAGCAGGACAGACTGGGTTTTATAGCCTTGGATGGCAACTGGTCTACAACAAAAAGAAATGGCAACCTACTGCAGGAAAAGAATCTACCTCAGACTATTTTCTCCATTTTCTTGAACTTTTTTCACTCAAAAAATTCACTCCACATTTTCATCACAAGATTTTTCCCAACCTCAGGTGTTAACCAGCTACACTGAAAAAGTATCTGTTGTCACTGCACTAATCACAATGGTGCCACATGTGCATTTTATTACTGCAGTTCTTGCATGGCGCATCATGTTAAATATTGTGCATTTGTGAAATAACATAGTAACTGAAATTCAAGGGTTTGAATTTAATTTTTGCAACCTCAGCATTTTGCTTTGCGACCCCATTTAGAAGTGCTGTATTAAGTGATCATGTTTTTAAATAGGGTTTTTTGTCACACTTGCTTTCCAGATTTGATCAAGCATGAAGACGTCAAACTCTCTGTTTTGGGGCAAAGAGAAACCCAGATGAGGCTATGCCAAAGAGCAGAGTCTCATCTGGGGAGGTAGACAAACCTGACCCCATGTATGCGGTGTCTATGGGGATTTTTTGTCCAAGCCTACAGGCTTGGATTGCCCAACATAAAAATCAGCCTTGTGCCACATCCTGCCTCGTGGGGAAGTCAGGTAAATACCGGATTTGTTGTTGCCGTTTTTGCCATTCTGTTGCTAATCTTTTTCTTCTGGTAGATATTTCCATTTAACTGTTGTATTAAGCGTTAATTTTTGAACTTGAAAGGATATTGAGCAAAAAGCGATTTATATAATCCCAGGAATAATCAATGAATCATGGATACCATTAAACTTCTAAAAATATAAAAGATTCATTGGCCTCTATTTTAGTTGTGAATTCATTATCTTTGCTTTATTGAATCTCAATTCATTGTTTCAAGACCTTTGTTTCTTTGTATCACACTATAAAAAATTTCTAACGATTGCTGTTATTTTTGACAATATGGGAACACTAATTCTAAATAAAATATGTAACTGCATTTAGACAAAATTAGTTCCTGAACAAAATAAACTGTTTAAATAATAACGACTTTTACTCCTACTTTTTTTTTAGATTGCAGTCTTATTTGTCCAAGTCTTTCATGTGAGGCACTCAGATACCTTTGTCTACTAAGCGATCGTCTTGCTTTAACTTTGTCTTGAAATAGGCTTGTTGTTTTGTTGTTAATCTTTTTCTTTCGAGAGATATTCCCATTTCACTTCTATATTAAACACATAAAATTGTTAACGTGAAAAGCTATTAAGCAAAAAGTGATTTCTATAATATGAGAAGTAATAAATGAATCATTGATACCATTGAACATCTAAAAATATAAAAGGTTCATTTTAGTTGTGAATTCATTATCTTTAATTTATCAAATTTTAATACATTGTTTCAAGAATTTTGTTTTTTCCTTACTTTTAAAATTTTGTAGGGGTTAGCTAACATCCTATTGCATTTATATTAACACAAATGTAACAAAATAAATGACAAGAGAATAACAAAGTTCAAGGCAAAATATGTATTAACAATGAATAGATTATATTTATATACAAGTAAAATATTTGTTGAGTGTAGTATTTTAAATGTTTTTGTATTTGATGATATGAATGTCAATAATATTTTGGATCAAAAGGTGGTGTGTTGTTATAATGTATGCTCAAATAAAGTATATTTCAGTACTTAGATATTTATGGTGAATTTAAAACAGTTTATTTTTACAAATAATTTGCGTAAATTTCAAAAGACTTACTGAGAGTTTGAAATAATTATCTTTCTTTGATCAGATATTTTATATTGAGTTACAGACTGGACATGTGGATTGGCGTTGGATAGAAAATTTCCCACCTCACAAGATTAATTGCATAAAATACACAATTGTGGCACAAGGCTGAAAAGGGGGAATGGGGTTGAGGCTGGTCGCCACTTACTATCCTATACCTAGCTAATCTGATTCATGACCCATTCATTCGTTACAATTGACACATTCACCACAAAAACTCATCCATCGCCAATCAATCCTCCATGATACTGCATGCTCTCAGGGGACACACAAAACGCACCCCATGACATAAAAATTTCATGATTATAAAATACTATACATAAAAATTTGTTCATGATAAAAAATTTCCTTCCTCATTGAAAAAGAATGATTTAAGTGTCGTTTAAATAAGAAAAGTTCATCATGCAATAGGCTCACAATGACTTGGTGGAACTGTCTTTTCATTCAATTTGGACATAGACAAAAACATGTCATCTCTTATTTTTCACATTTAATAACCAATCAGAACGCGTCATTTCGTATTTCTGTTTTGAGCCTATTTTAATGGGTTTGGAAAAGAATGTAGAATTTGAATCCTACAAATTTATAACAAATGCTGTCATTTTTGACGGCATGGCTACAATAGTTAATAAAACAGAATAATTCTAAGAATATATTGTAGTGTAATATATGGTGGTGGAGAGAAAAGGAAATAAACACCAAGACAGGTTTCTAAGTCGGAGGATCTGTGCATCCTTCTGGTTAACAAATTAATCCTTTGAAAATAAATATTTAACATTTTCCAACCAATGATTCTTGGGACTAATATTATATAAAAATTATGAAATGCATATTTCTGCATTTAGCCGCAGATAAATGAAACCAGAGACCACCAAACCGCAGATAAGAGAAGACTATTAGATATAGAATTCTAAGCTTTCATTCAATTCTGAAAAGAGTTTGTTACGCTAAAAAGATTACAAAGTCTCAATCACGATTCTTCTGCATTGTGTAAAGAATATAAGCAAATATGTTTTTGATGAATCTGTCATGGTGGAGATGTCACAGAGCAGTGCCGTGTTTTAGTGCTAGGTCCTATTCTTATCTTCTTTTATCAGCCATGTCTCTTCAGGGTGTAGGCGATCATAGCCCTCCACCTATTCCTGTCTCTTGTAGCTCTTAATAAGTTTTTTGTCTTCTTGTTATTTCTCCCAAATTCTGTTCTACCATCCATTTAATCAAGCCCATCATGTATTTTACATGCTGCTTTCCTCTTTCCCTCAATCTGAATGTGTCCTGAAAGTTTCATTAAAATCCGACAATTATTTGAATGTTGCAAGAATTTCCAAATCAATGTGTGTTTTCCTCAGAAAAAGCGCAAAATAAAACAAACCTTTTTTTCTCTAGTTCACCGCTGTCGTAAAAAAACCCCAAAAAAACAAGTTATTTAACCAAAATTTCGAACGTGCTAGAAAGGAGTAAAAACTTTAAAAAAAATAATAAAAAATACTTTGGTCTTTTCTCTCAATAATAGCATAAACATTTTGATGACGAAACTTTGTTTTTATTGAGTTTAGGGCCTTTTGTCATCATACAGTATTGTTTTTATGTGACCTAGTGGAGGTACCTACATAAAAGGTTCATTGGCCTCTATTTTAGTTGTGAATTCATTATCTTTGCTTTATTGAATCTGAATGAGTTATTTCAATAATCATTGGATCAGATTTTCCAAGCCCACCTTTCTCATTACATGCCCCAGAAATTTCAACTGCCTCTTCCTGATGTTAAGTGTGAGTTTCTTTTTTGTTTCTATACTCTCCAAAACCTTGTTGCTGCTCACATTTTCAGTACAGGATATCCTCAGCATCTTTCTGTAGAACCACATTTCTGTTTCAAGTCTCTTTGTCATCTTTGAGGAGAGTGTCCAGCATTTGCTGCCATACAGGAGGACAGATATCATGTAATAGTTCAGTACACTTTCTTTGTTTGCATTGAAACTTTTCTGTCTCAATACTCTGCTTAGCTTTTAGAATGTAGCCTTGGCCATCCCAATACGTCTTGAGATCTCAGTGTTGCAATTTCCGTCCTCTGTTAGAACACTTTCCAGACATTTAAATTTCTGTGTTTCTATTATGGAACCTAAATGGAAAAGATCACATTACACACATCAATGTTTGAGTTCTCAATGCCAGAAGATAAACTTCATTTTATATGAATTTAGGAGGCACCCTATAAAATTTCTGTCTAAATTTCTGGAATAAGGAGTTATTATTATGCAGGCAAAGATGAGGACAATGGCCTGAATATAAATAGTGTAAATAACCCTATAAAACATATATCTATAACTTTTTTACTTAGCATGTCCCTTATCATAGCTCTACACAAGGGCCACTGTGTACTACCCCGAGATCACTGCCCCGGAGGGAAACCTGACTGGGGAGCCCCAGGTAATGCTTTGTGACCCTTGCTATTTTATCAACATTTGCATTTTTTTTAACTACATTTATATACGTTATAAATTAAACAAAGCACAAATGATTCTTAAAAGATGAAAAACTTTAGAGTATTTTGACATTTTGGATTCTTTTATTTTTTCAGTCAAATCCATGAATTTGTTTTTCTCATGCTAAGTCTCAAAAAAAAATCCATATAAAATTCACTATTTTTATCCATGATGCTGAATGTATTAAAAAAAATAATTCAACTTTTTAACAAGAAAAATCTCAAGGTCATGTTAAAAATTGTCGCAAAACATTGTTGATTTATTTAAGATGGAATTATCTATTGTGACATATATCTAATTAGTATTTAGATACATTGTATTTATTTTCAATTTTTCTAATTGATTTGTTCACCTATATTGCATATGACCCATTATTGTACATAATTAGTTTACAATAAAATTTGTATTTCATAAGAATAATACATGTTGTAACCTAGGGACTATTACTGAATAGAATAATCACACGAAGGTTGGTAATGAACGATAATACTTAGGACAAGAACAACACATAAAAAATTCGCCAGCGGCACATAGAAGTCAACAGCTAGAAATGAGTCAATTGAATTCCACAATGAATCTCCAGCTGCAGGATACCTACCAACCACCCCACGCAGTCAGATGTGGCATAAGGCTGAATTTAATGTGGGGTATCCGAGCCCATAGGCTTGGACAAAAATTCCCCATAAACCTTGTATAAAATGGGGTCAGGTAGCTGTTTCCCAAGATGAGACTCTGCCCTTCGACATAGCCTCATTCGAGGATCCTCTCTGCCCAGAGGCAGAGAGTTTGACCAGCATGGCTGGAGACAAATCTCCAACTACAGACCAACATACAGTATTTACTACTGTATTTATGTGAATGGGGACTTTCCCATTAAGGTCTGTAGGTATGCTACAACACTACCTTATGAAAATTGAAATGTAGTAGAGTGGGGTGACCCATATCATAGATTCAGGAGGTGTATATTAGATTCATGGTGGTGGGCCCACACGAGACCCTTGCACCAGCCCTGCTCTCCACACATTACTTTCCTCTATTATCTGTAAATTTTTATGAATTATTGGGAAGGATAGTCAAGTGGTTTCTCATTACCTTCTATGCGGTTTTGAGTTTAGAGCAGTCTTTCTCCTAAACTGGTTCATCATGGCGCTCTACGGATACCATTGTTTATCTGTGTATTTCCAGAAAGATAATGGAATGATTTCCTGCTATCTTCTTCATGGCTTTTGGAATTCAATGTTGTCTTTCTAAACTGGCTGCCAGACAAGGCTAAAGAGTCCATTCTACTCTGCTATTTAATCCCTAGATGGAGAGAGAATAAAAGACAGAATTATACATTTCCCAAAGGTATTAGTGCAAAGTGACTGCAACAGATGAGGCAGGAACACATTTTCTTTTCCAACTGATATTTAAGAAATTTAGATTCAGGTGGCATTTGACGGATAAAAAAATTGTATTGCATCAAACTTATGTTGATATTTACTGGGCTTAGCCTAGAATGACATCGAGCTTGACTTATTAAGGAGAGAGGACAATAAAATAACAAGAATTAAGACGACAGATGATGATTGATACAGAATAGAAATTTTTGAAGATTGTAGTTGACAGAAGCCAAAATATATTTCTACAAGTGAGAAGTAAACAGAAGAAACTGTTAACATAGAACTTAAGGTTACAGTTAGTAATTTCAACAATAAAATGATGAGACCTAGTTGCCAATCTAGTACTGCGTTTAAATTCATAAAGTCTAAGTACTAAAGAGGAAAGCTCATCAAAACAATTATCATGAAAATATTTATAGAAAAGGCAGAGGGAAGCTATATTATGGCTTAAATTCGTAAAGTCTAAGTACAAAAGAGGAAAGCTCATCAAAACAATTATCATGAAAATATTTATAGAAAAGGAAGTGGGAAGCTATATTATGGCTTAAATTCATAAAGTCTAGGTACCAAAGAGGAAAGCGATATTTATTCTGTTATCTACAGAAATGTGGCACAAGGCCGAAAAGTGGATTGGGGAAAGGACGTTCTTCTTCTGTCTTAACTATAACTTAGCTAGCCGCAAGCACTGACCCAATCGTAAAAAACAATATTCCTTACACCAAAACAAACCATTCACACGTACCTTTCTTACTACAAACACCATAATACCTCTTTATCTCTATGAAAATACTAACTAGTCCCCATATTTACAATTCGTTGTCTGTGGGGGGGGGGGAATAAAATAACAATTCTAAAAATTAACCCCAATGAGTATTTACAATATGAATACAAAAAACTATTTCCAAAAGAAAAGGCAGAGGGAAGCTATATTATGGCAATGGGAAAGTGCGAATCTGGTAATAAAGCCACAGGAAAAAAGTCACAGAAAAAATGTCTCAGTTTTGGCTAGGAAAAATCACAGGAAAAAGTCACAATTAATTTACGATGTCTGGAAATAGTCATCTATTTCTGTCAGGTACTCCACTATTTCATGAGTCCACTCTATTTGCAACAGAAATTCATAGTAAATCTATACAAAACGTTTTCTAACATCACTAATGTCACATATTCGATATATTTCATAGGAGGATATATTTCATAGAGCTGACTTTATATGAAGAAAGTCTTAATTTGACATTATAATTTGGATTAAAAGTTCCTTAAATGTTCAATTTATTTATGATTCCGGGATTTTGTTCACATGGGATAAGAAGCATGGATTTTGTTTGCAGAGTTTTGTCTTCACTGTGTTAACCTTGTCCTGTGACTTTTATTCTTGCGACTTTTTTACTGTGATTTTTTTTCCAGTGATTTTTTTTAACTGGGTTAGGGAAAGTGACTGAAGATGAATCATTGAAATTGGGTCTGAAAATGATGTATAAAGATAATGTGTCAATCGTCCATGTGGAAAAGGAAATTGATATTGACCGAGCTTAGCTTAGCCTAGTATGGTTATAAGCCCAAATTGGGTTTGAGAATGGAGTGGAAAGATTGTGTTGCTTCAAAAGAGCTTGGTTGGATGTTTTTCAGATCATTATTTCAAATCCTGTCTTTCATCTGAATTCGAACACCAACGGGTGTAACCAAATAGCAAAACAACTATCTCTGTTATCAAAAACATAAATTTAGAGTACTCGGTAGGGATTGAACTCATTACAGTCATAATGGTCTATGGAACAAGTTTTCTAATCTTTGCTCCATAGCAGGGCATTTCATCTTCATATGACACAATGCAGAATCCCCAATGAGGATCGAACTTAGAATAGCATGTAAGCCCCATGCTGTGTCGTTTTGTATTTTTGGCTTTATTCTCCTTTCAAGAGTCTTTATTCTTCATCTCATCCTAATTCTTCCTCACCCCATTTTTTTTCTTTTTCTTCTGGAGAAATCTCTTTTCTCTGTAGTAAAACCCACATGTTTTCCACGTCTGTTAATCCCTTTCATTTTGTTCTTCAGTCAGGATTGATGTCACACTGACAGGCAAAGAGAAATCCAGATTCCAGTAATACCTTTCTTTTCCGTCTTTCCAACTAGGAACCGCCTATTTCTATCATAACTCAGCCCTCATCATACTCACGCTAAAAACAGCCCTTGGGCAAGACGATTTCTACAAGAGAGGCTGTGAATAATGCCAGGAAAAAACAGAAAATTAAAAGAAGTTGAGGAGAAAGGAAAATACAGATGGAACATCGACATCAAACTTCTAAGTGCTTTAGCAGGGGACACAACAGATCTGAGAACAAGTTATTAAAAACAGAGGCAGAGGCACAAGCTGTAAATGCATGGGGAAACGGCAGAGTTAGGACCTTGAAATAACATGATTATGTGGTCATTTGAGAAATACAAAAGCTATTATATCCCTCACGCCTGGCTTCCTTTGTCCTTGCAATGAATTAATGGTCAGTATTAACATTTCCAGCTCTAGTCCATTCCAATGGCACCCAGAAATTTGGAAAAGGTAGGATAGATTTTCAAGAACATTTATACTCCAATATCATTCTTATTATATACACATAATAAAATTGCTGTTTTTTTTTTGTTTTATTTTTTTGCATTAAATTATGACAATTAACATTTAACAATAGCACTGATTCAGGATTTACATTATATTTCAATGCCAAAATCAATTTCTAGACATTTCAATATTGAAACCAGAACTGATGTATTTATAATGAAAGATCATATAATATCAGTAAAGATCAACATAATTCCTGACCACTGACAATCCCTTTCTTCCTCATTTGCAATGCATTCCTATAGTAAAATCATTAGCAATGCATTTCCATTATACATATAATAGCCCTATTCTATCAGTAATGCTTGCATTCATTCTTGACCACTGACAATCCATTTTTTCTTACTTTAATTAAGTTTGAATCTGACTAAAAAAAGATAAATCTCTTTGTAATGGGTTTATTTGGCCACATTGACAATAGCTTTCTGACTCCTTTACAAATGCACACTTTCAAAAATAATTTCTATCTATTTCGCCTTATACATAGGTATCATCAACCCTCATGAAAAACTTTCCTCTCCAGCCAGTCATCTAATACTTTTCTGATTTCAGAAACACAAAATGCTGGGATTCTGGTGTTAACGAAAGTGTACCTTTTCTACAGTCAAGCTTTTATTATTTTATTTCTATTTCATTCAATGAATATTTCATAAAATTTCAGTCTTTCTGGTATTTTGCTTTCATTCTGTATGGTTTTTGTTGAAAACATTTTGGGTGTTATACATACCTCCTTTTCAGTTATATTTCTATCCATTGCTTTTTTATAGTAAAATCATTTCCAATTCATTTTTATAGTAAAAAACATTTCCAATGTATTTTTCATAGTAAAATCATTTCCATTTCATTTTCATAGTAAAAATCATTGGCCAATGCATTTTCATAGTAAAAATCTTTTCCAATTCATTTTCATAGTAAAAAACATTTCCAATGTATTTTCATAGTAAAAATCATTGGCCAATGCATTTTCATAGTAAAAATCGTTAGCCAGTGCATTTTCATAGTAAAAATCATTGGCCAATGTATTTTCATAATAAAAATCATTGGCCAATGCATTTTCATAGTAAAATAACAGGACAATGCATTTTCATAGTAAAAATCATTAGCCAATGCATTTTCATAGTAAAAATCATTAGCCAATGCATTTTCATAGTAAAATCATTAGCCAATGCATTTTCATAGTAAAAATCATTTCCAGTGCATTTTCATGGTAAAAATCATTGGCCAATGCATTTTCATAGTAAAAGTCATTTCCAATGCATTTTTATAGTAAAAATCATTTCCAATGCATTTTTATAGTAAAAATCATTGGCCAATGCATTTTCATAGTAAAAATCACTGGCCAATGCATTTTCATAGCAAAAATCATTGGCCAAATCAGTTTTAAGAATAAAATAATTTTCAATTCATTTTTGTGGTGAAAATAACTGACTATATATTTTCATATTAAAATCAAAGTAGTGTCTGTAATCTGACATCTTGATTTTAGTCCATTTCATGATGTCTTTCTTATAAACATTTTCATGGCAATTGTTCTAATGAGATTTCTTTTTCTGTACCTCATATACATTAATCTAAGTAGACTAATAGACTGGTAACTAAGTCTCATCATTTTATTGTTGCAATATTTTCTATCTGCCTTCCAAATTCTTGCTTCCCTGACACCTATAATCATAAATAATTTAAATGCAACATCAGTCATCATTTTCTGTCTTCCTGAATCCAGATCTTTTATTGTCCTTTCTCCTTACTAAAGTTGTCAGAAATTAAAATCTGCATGACATGCTTATTTCTGTGGCCAAAAATATAAAATTATGTTAGACTGCTGCAGAACCAATAACTGTTGGGTTTGTAAAATTCGTCTGCTCCTATATATAGAAATTGGTCACATGATGTTAGGCGGTCTCTCTTTTGGTAATAAAACCACGTGCGTTCAGAGAAGGCTCACCACCAGCAGAGAAGAGACCAGACCTGCTCCAAAGTAACATAGAAGAAATTCTTTCCACTGCCAATGGTACCAGTTGCCAAGGGTTTTAAGGGTACAAGCTACCTAGCCCTAGTTCAGTCACCAGATGAGTAAGTTCACCTAACATATTCTCTATATATAGGAAAGGACATAGTGATTATGTTTTAACCATTGTATTTCATGTAAATAAATATCTTAATTGTATTGAAAGTATTCTTCTCATTCGTATTGGACCCAAAGTATGGTGGGGCTAGACCAATACTCTGAAGTGTATAAAAAGAAGCAGCAAACCCCTTTTTTTTTCTCTCTCTCCAGACATTACTCACAAGGCTCAGCATTTTGCTATCAGTTTGTCATTGTAGAAGGATGTCACATTTACATCCAGGACATATTTCATAGACCTGAAAAAAAGACTCATACAATTGTACATTTCAGATATATGGACATTTTATACACTGACCTCACTTCTTTCTTATTATCTGTTTGTTATAAATTGTTTTCTATGTAGCTCGCACTAAATGCTTTCAACTGATTGCATCACTTCTTGTATGATTTGCATTTCTCTTTCTTTCTCTTCAAATTTGCTTTCTATAGCAAAGTTAGCAGACTCACCTGTCCTTAAGCGTGGTGGTGTTAATGACAATAAGGTATTAAGGAGATTAAAAGTAGGTGATCTTTCTCAGAGGATTTAAGAAATATTTTAATTTCTCTTTATTAAACTTTGCCTACAACGGCAAGAGAATTATAATAAGAAAACAAAGCCACATAAAACCTCAACAACAATATATGGGGATCTTCAAACAAGTCAGGAAACTCATATCATTCTTTGTTTATATGAATTCAGTAGTTAATTATTGGAATGGTCCATTTTAAGCTTAAATGGACAAACAAGAAGGTCATTATTTCAGTATCTGTCTATATTTCTGAGATGAGATATTATGTACACTATTTACATTATTCCAACTATTGTCCTCATCTTTGTGGCCATATTTATTACAACATTTCGGCCCTTCAGTATCTGTCGATATTTCTGAGATGAGATATTATGTGCACTGTTTACATCATTCAGATTATTGTCCTCATCTTTGTCACCATATTTATTACAACGTTTCGGACCTTCAGTATCTGTCGATATTTCTGAGATGAGATATTATGTACACTATTTACATTATTCAGACTATTGTCCTCATCTTTGTAGCCATATTTATTACAACATTTCGGCCCTTCAGTATCTGTCTATATTTCTGAGATGAGGTATTATGTACACTATTTACATTATTCGGACTATTGTCTTCATCTTTGTCGCCATATTTATTACAACATTTTGGCCACAAGGACACATCTCACAGTGGATAAAGGCGTTGGTTAGATCCAGTGACAGGACCCAAAGTGAGTTCAATAGATGGTTAAGGCAGTGGAGAACTTGGAGAGGGGAATTAACAGGAGATAACTGATAACTGACATCCATTAGACATGGCACATGGAACTAGAACAGTGCTACCCCAGTGAGTGAAATAAAGGGTTCAATTCGATATTCCAACCACCTGAAGAAGGCTGGAGTGTACAACAGCCGAAACATTGTAATAAATATGTCGAAAAAGATGAGAACAATAATCCGAATAATGTAAATAGTGTACATAATACCTCATCTCAGAAATATAGACAGATACTGAAAGGCCGAAATGTTGTAATAAATATGGTGTCAAAGATGAGAACAATAGCCCGAATAATGTAAATAATGTTATTATTTCAATAGAAATAACTTCATGATAAAAATAGTCATGTCAACTTTTTATTGTATTGTCCATATTCTTATATCATTTATAGATCCGAGCCATTTAAGGCTTATGGCCACATCATGTTGAAACACTAGTTCCCAAAGTTAAGCAACTTTGAGCCTGGTCAGTACCTAGATGGGTGACTGTTGGGGAATACTAGGTGCTGTAAGCATAGATGTGTGGGTGGTGTAATGGATAATTGGAGAGCTGATTTCTAATTACCATTGGGTTTGTTATATTCATTTACATGTAAATACCCTTTAAGAATCCAGCTTTCCTCCCTCCCAGCTATGGATTAATTAGTAAGACTTCTATAGGTATTAGGTTGGTGCAAAAATAATGACGTAATAATGTCGTTTTTTGACGTAACGTCAAAAAACGACATTATTACGTCATTATTTTTGCACCAACCTAATAAATCATAATTATCTCAAAAAAATATTCTTGCAATCTAAAAAAATATTTCTGGCTTTAAATAACCTGCAATGGGTTAATAAGCTGTATAGAACAAATCAATCAATAAAAAAAAAACAAGTTGGGAAAGGCATATCATTCTATTTTTTTATCCATTCTTTAGTTAATTATTGGAATGATTGATTTCAAGCTCATACAGACAAACAAGAAAGTTATTAATTGAATGGAAATAGCTTCAAGAACAAAAGAGACAGCCATGTCTGCATTTTATTGTATTTTCCAGACTCTTGTGTTATTTATGGATCCCAAACATTTAACCAATGGCTTTTCACGTTATTTATTTGTTCTGAATTCTATTCTTTTACCAGTGACAAAAATGGAGCCTAGTGTATATAGAAAGTTTGTCTACTGATGAAGATGATGAAAGAATTTCAAAAGATATTTCTCTTTTGCAAGCATTGAAGCATCTTCATTTTATATTTAAATCAATGAACAGAATATCTAACAGGGACACACATCCCCACCTACATATTACTTATATCCATACACTAAAATATGCATATATATATATATATATATATATATATATATATATATATATATATATATGTATATATATGTGTATATATATATATATACATATATATATATATATGTATATGTATATATATATATGTATATATATATATGTATATATATATATGTGTATATATATGTATATATATATATGTATATATGTAGATGTGTGCAAATATATAGAAAAATAGGAAAGAACACGTTAGGTTAATAATCTGAAGTTTTTTTAGTATTTTTGTTTTTATTTTTAAAAAAACAGTGCTCTGTACATAAGTAGAGCCTAAATTATAATTGTTTTTTAAAAATATGATTCCATCGCTACATAAGAGTTCTCATGTTTCAAAAACAGGAGCTAAAAACTTCAATTTAATTATAAAAATTAAATTGAATTTAAGTATCAAACTCTGTTTCATCTTCAAGTGAAATTTTTGGAATAACTAGTTTTGAAATTTACACAGTTTTATAAGCATATTCATTCTTATTATAAATTTGTCGCAAGAATCATATAAAAAAATTGCTGAAAACAATTGTATTAATGAAAACTTGGGAATCTAAAATTTCAGGATTGCAGCTCCATATTCGGCGTGGAATGTTTTTAATTTGATTCCAAAATGCTATGATATCTTGGGCTATGACCTCTAGGAGTAAACCTGAAGATACGGACAATTTTATTTTGAAACACTGTAATTTGAGAACAGTAATTTTTTCCTTTGAACATGAGCTATTGAAAGTTAGAGAGTTGTGTCCCAATAATTGTTTCTATCAGCAGAAGCCAAGATGGTGGAATTCAAAAACAATTATAGTTATGAAAATTTGGGATTCCAAGATTTCAAGATTGCAGATCTGGAGCCAGGCCAGAATGTTTTTAATTTGCTCACGGAATCGGCCTGATTTCAAAATGGTATGATATGTTGAACTTGAGGCTCTAGGAGTAAAGCTGAAAAAGTGTGACACTGTGACACACTGACATTTGCATTTATTATACAGATAATCCTTTGTGTATAGATCACATTAGTGAGCATAAGAAGTATTTAATAAAAAACAGAGAAATTCCAAGGAAATGCATTTTCATTACTTTTGTGATTCATAAACATTATGAAAACATGATAATGATCCTTGGTGCATAAGAGCATGAAATCATGACTAGACATTGAGAAAATAAAATGAAATAAAATTGAATAAATATTGTTTTGGTTTTGGTTTTAATGATGAAAGATTCATTTCCCTTTGTTACAATATGCTATTAAATAGATATTATCTCTCTGGTAAACAAATGGATTGAATGTAACTGGATTTTGTCTGTTTTGAGTTCTAAAAAAATGGAATTGAATTATTAACTACGGTATAAGACACAGCAAACTTTTAAATGTGCTTTTGGTTGAAAAACTTGCATCTTATACACATAGGATTATGGTGTGTATATATATATATATATATATATATATATATATATATATATATATATATTTAGTTTATGCAAACTTAGGTAATCCGTATGGGTAGACCCGAGGAGGATGATATCCGGAGAGCTCAATGTAAAATTCAGAGCAGATATGTCTGAATAAAAACAGATCACGTTAAGGTCCATTACGTATACTTGATGAGGTCCGTCAAAAATGTGTGAATTTCTTTTCATTTTTCATTTTTCATTTCAATTTTTGGAAGTAAAGTCTGATGATCCAGAGCCCTGTTAAAGGGGTTATGGTGAAATAATTTATTACATGGAACCTTAACGTGGTCTGTTTTTATTCAAAAAGTAATCATGATACCTCATACTTTTACATATATATATATATATATATATATATTCAAAAATATATATATATATATATGTAAAAGTGTACATAAAAGTCAATACAATAAAAGCCTGTCACCTCTGAGTGTTGACTTCTATGTTCACTTCTATATTTATATTTATATACGCTCTATCTCTGATATTGAGCACTTTATCCCATAAATATAGCACACCTTAAAACTATATTTCTTCATATATATATATATATATATATATATATATATATATAAAAGTATATATATATGTAAAAGTATAAAATGTTTGCTCATGTTTTTTAAAAATCACCATCAAATTGGAATTCAGGTTTTATTACAGTTACAATAAGTTTGTCTTTGTAATTCACCCGTGAGGATGATCTTGGAGGAGATTAAAAGTACTTGGGTAGGAAAAAACTATGGTGCCTTACTTGATGAATTTCATCTTAACATCAAGAAACTGATTAGAGAACTGGAAAGGATCATTATGAAAATAAATAGACATAATATGTCTATATTATTCAATGAAGCATATATATGTGTGTGTGTATATATATATATATATACATATATATATATATATATATATATATATATATATATATATATATATATATATATATATATATAAACATATATATGTGTGTGTGTGTGTGCATGTGTGGAGAGAGAGACTGAGAGAGAGATACATGTTTACTGCTGATTTACACTTTGATAGGTTTTGTTTTTTGTCATGCAGAGTGACATGCCACTCTCCGCACCAGCAGAACAGCTAGCGAGGGAGCTGATTTAAATGCCAACAACCTGTCCATGTAGCATGTTGAAATGGATTACATGTTAATAGTAGCAAGCCTAAGCCTTGCCTGACATTAAATACAATAATATATATATATATATATATATATATATTCATACACGTTTCATTAAATAATATAGACAAGTGTTGTCTATTTATTTTATGGAAATTTTTTTCATAACATCTGATAAGTTTAATAACATTATCGTTGAACGAAGAAAGAAATTCACAATAGTGATCCATATTTTTTTAATACAATCTAAGCTTTCGGCTTACTTAAGCCATTATCAAAGATGTCAATTACAACATATTAAACAATATACAGACAAGACAGTGATGATAGTCTGTCAATGTTTACATAGATGATTTCTAAGCAACGACAAACACGCGCATATAAGACGCCAGAAGCGAAAATTGCACCGCATCTCATGACGTCACACATGACCACACGAGAGTGAATTGTAGAAGTATGGAAATATATCAATATTCTAGCGTCATATATGGCACGTGGAACTAAAATAATCTACCCCGGTGGACGAAATAAAGGGCTTGGTTCAAAATTCCAATCACCCGAAGAAGACCAGAGCATACAATGGCCGAAACGTTGTGAATATGGCAATGAAGACGAGGATAACAGTCCAAATAATGTAAATAATGTAAGTAATCATGATACCTCATCTCAGAGATATAGACAGATATTGAACACAATTATTTATTATTAATTTCTGAACAAAAAATGCATTTATGAAAGAAACAAATTAAATATCATGCTGAAGACATAGCATAAATTTGACAGACATGAATTAAACAAAGAAATTTTTGTTTTGCATACATTTTAAATTATGGTATCCTTGTAGATTTACTAATAAAATGAAATTCAGGGAATCTTCTGTAGCAGAGGTACAGGAAAGACATCTTTTGTAGAACAAATATTTATTATTATTTTCTGAAAAATGCTGTATTTATGAAAGAAAGCCATTTTAAAAATTAAACACAACAGTCACTGAAAACTTAACATATCTTTGATAGGCATAAATTGAACTAAGAAATTTTTATTTGGCTTCCATTTTAAACTAAGGTATCCTTGTGGACTGACTAATAAGAATGAAATTCTGGAACTCTTCTGTAGCAGAAGAACAGGAGAGACAATTCTTTTGTATTCCCATGTCATTTAGATATGGTTATAGTTCATTCTATTATACTAATATTAGCCAAGCCAGAGAGGAACAAAGGAAATAATATTGTCTCTTGATAGTGAATAAATGGCTTTATTGATTGCATCTAAATCTCCAATGCCTTGCAGGGAGTGTAAATTTTGTTATTAACGTTTTACAAGCAGACAATCCTTCACTCCTTTTCAAGCACAGAATCAGATACTGTGCTGTGGATTCTTAAATGTGATACGAATTCAGAATGCTATTCAAAAGCCAGTTGCAGACATAAGGTTTCTCATCATGATACAACTTTAAAAAATATAGTGAATCTTTTTCATTAGACCTTTGCAAAAAGCTAACATGCACAATCTTAAAGTATGAAAAACTAAAACTAAAAATAAAATTAAGTTCCATTTTCTTTTCCTCTCCCAAATTTCGAACTGGAGTGCAGGCATTAGAAAAATTAACTTAATGTATCACTTTTCATTGATTAAGAAAATTTGGGTCCAGTTGTGACTCATGAAAAATCACTAAAATTTAATGTTCTATTTACACTATTTACATTGTTTGGACTGTGGTCCTCATCTTTATTGCCATATTCACCTTCAACATCTATCTTTATTTCTGAGATCAGGTATTATAACTATTTACACTATTTACATTGTTTGGACTGCTGTCCTCATCTTTATTGTCATATTCACCTTCAACATCTGTCTCTATTTCTCAAATGAGGTATTGTAACTATTTACACTATTTGCATTGTTCAGACTGTAGACCTCATCTTTATTGGCACATTCATGATGCTTTGGACATTGTACACTCCGGCCTTCTTCAGGATCTGTCTCTATTTCTGAACTATTTACACTATTTACATTATTCAAACTGTTGTCATCTTTATTGTCATATCATGATATTTTGGCCATTGTACACTCCAGCATTCTTCAGGTGATACACGTTGAATAAGACCTGAAGAAGGCAGGAGCATACAACGGCCGAAATGTTGTGAATATCGCAATAAAGATGAAGACAACAGTCTGAACAGTGTAAATAGTTGCAATACCTCATCTCAGAAATATAGATTAATGTTCTATGTTGTTCATTTTTCTTATTTATAAATATTGACTGCATTAATATCTTCTTGGTAAAGCCCAAAAAAATAATAAACTGATTGATCTGAAATTTAGATAAAAGGATGTACAAGACTGACCGTTTGTGAGAAAAGTTGAAATGATTTTAATTCTCTAAGATCAAATAGCTGTTAAAATTTAGCCCCAAACTAAATCCATGAATTGAAATTCTTGTCAACTCGAAAAAATGACCACTTAATATTTCTTTTTCTTTTGGGCTCCCATATTCTAAAATTATAAACATTAGCTTTTGGGGGAGGATATATACAAAAAAAAACACAAAAAAACATTGACACATCTACCACATAAACTGACTGAAATATTAATATTACCATAACCATTTGCTCTCTTTCCGAGGAATCATGGCAATTAACATATATGAAAGAAAAAGAAATCTGTTCTGAGTACTGGCTGCTCAATCGATGAATGTCAAATGTTTCCTTGTAAGGTAACGGCTAATATTACCATGACAATGACCATTACAGTCTTTTCCAAGAATCATGGCAATTCACATATTAAAAAGAAAAAGAAGTCTTTTGTGAGTACTGGCTGCTTGGTCAATGAATGCCAAATATTTCCTTGTAGGGATATTGCTAATATTACAATTACACTTATATATGAAATAATTACACTTATATATGAAATAATTACACTTATATGAAATAATTACACTTATGCATGAAATAATTACACTTATGAAATAATTACAGTTATGTATAAAATAATTACTTTTATATATGAAATAATTACACTTATATATGAAATAATTATACTTATGTATGAAATAATTACACTTATGTATGAAATAATTACACTTATATGTGAAATAATTACACTTATGTATTAAATAATTACACTTATGTATTAAATAATTACACTTATGAAATAATTACAGTTATGTATGAAATAATTACTTTTATATATGAAATAATTACACTTATATATGAAATAATTACACTTGTACATGAAATAATTACACTTATGTATGAAATAATTACACTTATATATGAAATAATTACACTTATGAAATAATTAGGATATTGAAGCACTTAATAGTATTTTCACTGTATTTTTCTTTATTATACAAATATTAAGGTTTACAAATTCTATTAATTTGAAACATGTAATTCTTCTGGGTTTTATTTTGTTATCATGTGGGGAGAAAAAGTTTCTGAGATCATTTTTATTAGCGGATTTTTGATAGACTTTTATTTCTAGATTGTTATCAGTGCAGTTTAACATGATATCAAGGAACATTACCATATTGATTGAATGCTGTCACCGTATTTCAAAAAAGGAATATTGTCAGCATGCAATTAATAAAAGAACTACCTAGAAGCATTGGACAATGCATGAATCTGTAACAGTCAGAGAGAACAGCTCTGAGACCTGCATCGTTTTTCCCTCATTTATAGGATTCCTGCTAAGGTTAAAGTCATTCATGCAGATGCCTTAGCTTAGACTTCCTTCCTCTTCTGTTATCTGCTTCCTTGTAAACTCTATTGCTTCTTCCAAGGGATTTGCCGATAATGGTTCTGTCTCCAGTCCTTGTGCTATTTGAACTTAAAAGGCACAGGCCTCCTCAGTGAATCATGCAAGTTATATATACTTTTGGTTGAGGTCAGAACACTTAATGACACATTAAATACCATTAAACACATAAGATTTGGTTTGATTTGGTTTAGTTTGTTTTATGGCATATTAACACCTCAATGGGTTATTTAATGCTGACAAAATTTTATTGCTGGTAATATGTTTTTCTTCAAAAATCTATTTCTGGAAATATTTTTCCTTGAAGAAATCTATAGCTGGTTATGTTTTTTCCAAAGAATGTATAGCTGTTTGTATTGCTAGTACTTTTTTTTTTAAATTATTGTTGATAATAAATTTTCCTTCAAAAATTATTGCTGGTAATATTTTTTTTATTACAAAGTATTTCTGGTATTAAAACCTATTTTTACACAAGTTTGCGTGTCAACTATTTGCCCATAGCTGGGACCCTAACAGGTGCTACCACCCAGGGTCAGGGAACAATTAAGAGGTTGTTCCATGCTCCTCAAAGCCTCCTGATCAGAGGCCTTGCTGTTGGATGTAGTTTATCATCTTACCCAGGATGGTAAACACATAAGAGCACACATACACATACATATATATACACTCAAAACGTGTGTATGTCTGTGTGTTTAATTTTACAGACAAAGATTCAATAAGAATTGATAAATAAGATGATAATCACTGTTTACAATGAGTTGGGATCAAATATAGACCAAATATGGATTGGAATTCAACAGAATGATGAATAGGAAATGCTTATCAATCTAACATGTTTCATTTTTATTAAAGCTTCATCAGAGAATGAGATATGGGTAAAAAAAAAAGAAAGAAATGCTGGTATTTTTACTTTTGTGTGTTTGATTTAATTTTTCTAGTTGGACATTGCATTGGTGTTCTTTTAAAATTATTGAAGTCACCTTAATAATTTTATTCTTTGATTAATTTTATTCAATAATAAAAATAAAGTATTTATAATTCACTAAAATATTTTTATCTTTAATTATCTGAAGACCATAAGAAAAAATTGAAAATTTTATTAAAGATGCATTTCACTGGAGAAGCAGATGCTTCTTTTGGCTTCCTTAGTTTAAAATGAAAGAAAGACAAAACTGCATGTGGGGGAAAATGCCTTGGGATCTCTGAGAATAAGTGGGTATTATAAATGAAATTAATTACCCTTGCTTATCACCTCCTAATGACTTAGTGATTGTGTGTTCACATGTGTGTTTGTTTGTCTTATTTATATCTGTATTAAAGCCTTTTGTTATTATAGGATTTTAAAACAGGGTTTTTTTGTACATAGATATACATACATATATATATATATATATATATATATATATATATATAATCATTATAATATAATATATATATATAATAATCATTATTGATGATAAAATTATTTGAATTGGGATAAACCTTGATAATTAGGTATGTAAAAACAGTAACGAATTTAATTTATGAACAAGAATCAAACGAATAGATGTCAACTTAACAAGCTATAAGAAAAAAGTTTAGGAAAATAAAAAGGATGACTAGATATAAAATGGATTATTCTTTCAGTGTACTGTCTATGATTTTTCCAATCGACTATTTCATAGAAAATACCCAAAACTCCAACAAACTTCAAATTAAATTTGTCATAGATTTTTTAGACATTTAGATTTATATCAAACTCTAACCCCCAAAGATACCCTTTAAAGTATATGATTTTTCCAATCGGCTATTTCATAGAAAATACCCAAAACTCCAACAAACTTCAAATTAAATTCGTCGTAGATTTTTTAGACATTTAGATTTATATCAAACTCTAACCCCCAAAGATACCCTTTAAAGTATATGATTTTTCCAATCGACTATTTCATAGAAAATACCCAAAACTCCAACAAACTTCAAATTAAATTCGTCATAGATTTTTTAGACATTTAGATTTATATCAAACTCTAACCCCCAAAGATACCCTTTAAAGTATATGATTTTTCCAATCGACTATTTCATAGAAAATACCCAAAACTCCAACAAACTTCAAATTAAATTCGTCATAGATTTTTTAGACATTTAGATTTATATCAAACTTTAACCCCCAAAGATACCCTTTAAAGTAATGTGAAATAACAGCATCTAAGAATTTGAGTGAATCCTGATTTATTATTTTATTGTTAACTGTATCTTCCACCTTTAAGTCGGTCCTCTCCCTCACCCCTTACCCATCTATATCTAGATAGCATGCGTTAAGTTAAGCGACGTCTAGCCTACACAGAGTGGGGCTAAGGATAAGGAATTGAAAATGGTACATCTAACTCACTCATATCTTCTCTCCCACCTCACTTCCTCACTTCCTCAATTTCACATACGCTTGGTGCGGTCCATCAAAAATGTGTAAGTTTCTTTTCATTTTTCATTTCAACTTTTGGAAGTAAAGTCTGATGATCCAGAGCCCTTTAAAAGGGTTGTGGTGAAATAACTTATTACATGGAACCTTAAAGTGATCTGTTTTTATTCAAATATATATATATATATATATATATATATATATATATATATATGTACATACACACACATAAACATATACATATATTAGAGCCCTTTTTTTTTTTTTTGCATACTTGATCATATATACATCTCTCCTTGGTATCAAGGCTACCAGCCTCCAACATTGTCTCCCCTGAGCGGATCTTGAGTCTAAAATCCATCCAACTTGACTCCCATGTATCATACTATTTTGAGTATTTGCCAGTGGCAAGATGCTACGTGAAGGCCCAAAATGATGCTTCAAGGATCAGTTGAAGTCATCCCTGACACGGGCCAACATTGACCCTGAGACCTGGAAAACTGTTGCTGCAAATCGGCCTTCCTGGTGTAGTACCAACCAGGGTTGGGGACCGAGACTTTCGACTCAGCCAAACACATCCACCACCCACACTTCTCTGTGACTCCTGCTCACAAATCTCCAGGAGTAGGCTGGGCTTTCACAGGCACCTCAGCAAACGTCATCCAGGGGAAGAAACAGAATAGGGAGAGAGGATGACAATCCTGATGTTCAGATGCAAGCAGGTTCTGACTAATGACTAAACACATATACATAACCATTGACATATACCTGTGTATACATACATTTCACACATACATATCATAGAGGCTGTTTTAATTATATCTAATTATCTGTATTTAATTATCTTTAATTATCTGTATTTTTTCAAATTGATTTCAGATTATTACATAAGATAATGCATTATTTCAAAATGAAAATTTATAAAGAAGAGAAGGATCTGTGGCAAGTGAGTTCACATCAGAAGGTCACCAGTATGGATTGGTTGTAGGATAATTATTTTATTGGAAACATATGGCATAACAACAAACTGATTCAAGGGTTTCAAATAAATAATATATTTTTATTTATTTTCTTTAGTGATGAGTGAGTCGTTTGGTATTTAGTGTAGCAAAATGTTTGTTAATAAGGTGGATATTGATTGCAGTCTAGAGAAATGCCTATTTCAGTATTTTGAAGTAAGACTATGGTAGGGATAGTAGTAATCTCAGAAATTAAATTGACATCAGTCTACTACATTTTTCTTCGGCCCTTATCAGGGCAGAAATGTTAGTAGCAGATGACCTCTTAACTTGCTTCTTCACATGTCATGCATGGCTGGTTTTTATTGTTCTGTCATTTTCTTGCATCCTTCTGTCACTAGCCTAGAGATGTCAGAATATATCCTTTTGAATAGGCTCAGAGTTTGTGGCAAGAACTTTTGTTTCAGCTAATATCAAAAAGTCTCTTTGTATTAATTTTGTTTGGTCAAATTATCTTATTTTCCAGCGTTCTTTTCTTTTGCAATTTTTTATAACAGAAGTTATGCATGCAGCCTCCTAGATTTTTGGTATTTTTCAGTTACAAATAAGTAAGCTCTACTGCTGAAAATTCTGGTGTTTTTTCAGTCTTTTCTTCTTCTACTTCATCTTTTTTATTTGAGGGTTGCCTTCTTGTAGGTTAAGAGAGAAGTAGAGAAAGAGAAGTTTAGAGTGAGAGAGAAAGAAAGAGATAAGGTTTTTAAAGGAAAGTGCAAATGCCTTATTTTAATTTGAATTCTTTTTATTTTTGTTTATATATTTTATTTTTTTATTTTGTTTTTATTTTTATTGGGTTTGCTTTGGTTTATTTTGTTTAACGGCATATCAACCTCAATGGGTTATTTAATGCCGACAACATTTTTAGGATAGATTCGTATGAATAGAATATGTATTCTTTGGTTTAGATTGGTTTGGCTTATTTTGTTTTACGGCATATCAACCTCAATGGGTTATTTAATGCCGACAACATTTTTAGGATAGATTCGTATGAATAGAATATGTATTCTTTGGTTTAGATTGGTTTGGATTATTTTGTTTTATGGCATATCAACCTCAATGGGTTATTTAATGCTGACAAAAATTTTTATTGCAGGTAATATTTTGTTTTGTCAAAAATCTATTTCTGGTAATATATTTCCTTCAAAATTGTATTGCTGGTAATAATTTTTTCAAAAAAGTATTGCTGGTAATAGTTAACTATTTGCCCATAGCTGGGACCCTAACAGGTGTTACCACCACGGGTCAGGGTGGATTTGGGAACACCAGCAATTAAGAGGTGGTTCCACACTCCTCACAACCTCCTGGTCAGAGGCCTTGCTGCTGGACGTAGTTTAGCGTCTTACCCATGACGCAGATGTAGTTTAACGTCTTCCCTAGGATGTGTTTTTATTGGGACTCACTACAAAGTGTTAACTATTCCTAATACTGTACTATACTTTTAATGTGATTATCTCATACCATGAATTATATATACGTATATTATTACTTCAAGCTTTATTGAAATGGATACTCATATTCGAAATTTATTTCAAATACATGTATAATAACATTTGTAGTACCATATATACTTGTCTATAAGCTGACGTCATGTATAGAGAAACCTCTGAATTTTCTACATGAATTTTAACCCCTCCAGAAAAGAATTAGTGTGTATAGTGCAACCAGTCATTGAAAACGCATGACTTTTAACCTCTTAAAAAAAATTACCTGTGTATAGTGTGATACCTTATATTTTGTGTAAAAAAACTGATCATAAAAACTTACACTATATTTGTGCATAGATGGTAATTAAAATGTCTGATTAAGAATAAATCTGTTAATTCTTTATAAATATAAATGTAAAATACAAAGACAAAAGGAAAAAAAACAAACTTTCTTTTAATGAAGCTTTTTATCCTCTGATGGACTTCATTAAAGCAAATAATAAAGTAAGTCTATCGCCCGACAAAATGCTTTGTTATTTGTTAAAAAAATTTTTTTTTCTCTTTTGTCTTTATTCATATTGTCTTTTTACAGATATATTTTTATTTATCTAAATATTTACATATGTATATTAATTTATCTTATTTTAATAAATTTTTGTTTTGATCTAAACTTGTTAACTACACAATTTTTTTGTAGCATTTTATTTTTACTAATACTTATTTTTACTAATACTTATTTTTAATACTTATTGTCTGAAATGAGAGATACAGACTTTTTCTGCATATAACATATCTTCTTTATGCTGTGTCCTGGCAGAACGTGGAGGATCACGGCTCTCCACAACTTCCTATCTCCTGTAGCTCTTAGCAACATTTGTCTCTTTGTCATAGCTCCGAACTATCGGTCTGCCACCAACATTTCATTTTGGTTTGGAAACAAATGAAAAATAAAATCTGATTTATTTTGAAAATTTAATGGTAGCAATGATTGTAAAAACATTGATTGCAAGGAGATAAAAGTTATTCCGTTGTTGAGGTTTTATTTAGTTTCTGTAAAAGGTGTGTTGAAGTGAGGGATGGGGAGTTGGTTGTTCTGCTATCATCATCATCATTATCATTATAACCGTTGTCACCATTATTATTTTTTCGTGTCTGTCAATATGAAATGAATTTATATTAAATTAAAATAAAATAAAATAATTTATATTAAATTAAAATAATAATTTACAAAAAAAAAAAACTACACATATTTATAAATATGATTTTTTTTATAAAATGATTTTTCACTTTCCATTGATTTTTTTTAATATGAAATTTAAATCGTTTTTTTTATTTTATTTTTAGCTTTGATGAATTGATCACCATCAAACACTGATGTTATTTTTTAATTATTATTTAATTATGAAAATAAAGTTGTTGATTTTTTTTTAATTAGAAGAAAAACAAACTCCAAAAAAGCAAATAAATAGGGATTTATTTTAGTTTAAAAAGATTATTTTGAGTTTTGAAATAGAATTATATTGCATTCGCAAGCTATAGCTTTCTTTAGGGAGTTAAAGGCGCATTTCGACATTTTTAAGGTGCCATGTCGGTGACACTCGTTGACTGGTTTTCAGAATTTTGTCATGTATCTTCTCTTTTTCGCAGAATTTATTTGTATTCGACTTCTAGACGAATTTCACTTAAGTCGAGTAAAGTTAAAGTAAATAAATAATGTTTTAATTTTTTTTTAAATTTAGTAAAAGTAAAACTAACCAAAGTCAAATTTCTTTTTTTTTTCTCAACCATTTTTAAACTATTTCGTAAACATACAAAAGGGGTTGAGTCAAAAAAATATTTGTCCTAAATATGCCACTGTTGTAGCTTTTTTTTTTTGTTTAGTTAGATATTTTTTATTTTTATAATAGGTGTGGGTATTATTATTCAAACATTATTTTATATGCAACCTAGAAAGCATATTAAATTTCCTTTCGTAATACATAAATTAAATACCTTTATAGAAAATATTTATTTATTATGAATAAGCGAAGCCAAACAAAGAGTTGTTATCAAAGATAAAAATATAATCTAAGACCGGGGAGAAAAAATACTTCCATCCTTTTCCAATATTCAAAGGGGAGTTTCCCTCCCTTTGAAAATCTAATTTCATCATGCTTGAAATATTATCGATATTATTCGTTACTTTCCGGCAATAAATGACAGAACAATTTTTTTAAAATCAAATTAAAAGGAGACATATTATTACTTTCAAGCCCCCCAAAAAAGAGGACAAGCAACAAGAAAAAAAGGATAAAAAAATAAAACTTATGAGACGAAATTCAAATTTTCCCTCCCGTTTCTTATTTGACCTAGAAACAAGAATACGAGGTCACTTCCGTTTTTGAAAAATGTCTTGACAAACATCAATAACAACAAAAAACGAAGTTATCGTTTCTCAAGGAACATCAAATTCAAAAACAAAAAATGAATTAAAAGTTATATTTTTCTATATAATGAGTTAACTTAAAATACACTACATTAATGAAATTAAATCTTGTTTTAGTTTTACTTTTAAAATATTATGTTTTTTTAAAGTGTTTCAAAACTCTGGGAAAGAAAATTTTTTAAAATTATTGAAATTTATTCAGAAAAAAACCTGAAATATTTTTAATGACGTGAAGAAAAATCATAAGCTTATGTTCATTTTTCTCAATTTTATAGTAACCATATTAGGAGAAATTTCATTTCTTCTTCGAATTTTTAACTTACTAAATAATGAACCATTAAAAATTTTAAGTAAAGTTTTAAAATAAAACTTTTTAGTTTTTCTTAAAAGCTTACCTAAAAAAGACTTTTTTTTTTTCAGTTTAAATAAAAAATATACGCTTTAAAAAGCGTACCTTATAAAAAATGTATGACATCTTTGATAAATATAAAAAATGGAGACCACAAAAATATTTGCAATGTACAGTTTAGTTTTTCTCTCTTTCTGGAAATGACTACCTTTGCAAAAAAAAAAAAAAGCTTTTCAAGATTTTATTTTTCAATATGGAAGTCTTATGCAAGCAGAGTGCTGAGAAATTCAAGTTTGTCTAAATTTACATTTTAAAAATTTGAAAGAAAAATTAAAGTCGGAACTCTTGACTTGAACTGAACATCAATTTTAATCTTTTGTTATATTTTTGTTATCTCTTTTTTAAATAACTAGTTATTTTGCACAAATGTGAAGTGCGTTATTGCTTTTTAAGTTTTAAAAGTTAAAAAAAAATAACGAAATAAAAAATGCTGCAAAACTTCAAATAAATTTTAAGTTTTTTTTTCCTCCTGCTTTTATGAAATTTTTACGTTTTGAATTGAAAATGATTGTACGAAATAAAACTGAAATGAACAAACATCAGATTTTGAGAAATTTTAATCTTTTATTTTACAAAATATGATGAAGAAGCGCGTCATCAGGTCATATTGCACAGACACGAAGAGCCTCTGAAAAGTTCTCAGCCTAACCACATTTTAAAATCAGTATTTCAATAAGTAAATTAAATATCAGAAATTTCTTTGAAGAGTTAAAAAAAATATATGGGAAAACGATGAGGGTGAATATGTCGTTATTAATCTTTAGCCCTCTGCATTATTAATATTACTTTCCTTTCCACTCCATTCTTTTTTAAGGCCTCTCAATTTTCTGTTGCCTTAGTAGGATATGACAACACAACTATGAAATTCAAGCACACTATTGTTCATGGATTAGCGTCACCTGCTGTTGGGGGTGCTGACATCCACCTGGTGCAGAAGAGTTTATAGGATACAAATCCTATATCATTCCAATAAATGACTAAAAAACGCAAAGTAGATTTGCACACCCGCAAAATCGGATCAAAACGATTAAAAACAGATTTTGCAATAAAGTGTGAAATTAATTAATTTTCTGACCAATGAAAGGAGGCGATTTGCTAAACCAAAAAAAAGATAACGAGCCAGTGTGAAAAATAAGTCAGCAATAAATACAGAGTTTCAAGTCAGTCGAGTCAGAAGCGCACAGAAATCACAGAAGACTGACAGTAAATTTCATCACTGATTCAACCCGACACTAAGAGCCGAAAGTGGGTTAGGAAAGAACAACAACAACAACAACAACAACAAATTTACAACTGACTCCAAAACAATTCATAAGTACATTTTCCTTTTATCTTTTATTTTCCTCATCCGCACTCTCTTTTTCAACTTAAATTGATCGCCTCTTTTTCCTTTACAACTATACAAAAAACAAAAGAAACAGACATTACTCTGCTACTCTGTTGAAAGACAGCAAACACAGACATTTTTGTCAAAATCACCTTTTGCTTAAACTAACTAAAACATTAATACTTTTTACCCTATTTACAAGATAATAAATATACAATGTTCTATTTTCTACAAACGTTCCTTATCGTGTTGTTTCTTCTTGAAATTTGCGCTGTAATTTTGTGGGCAGGGTATCCCGTATTAAATTTTAATCCGGGTACGCTGAACCCCACAAGTTGCTGTTGTAGTATCTGTTCTGTGCTGTGCTCCCCTTTCCCCTGCTGCTTGGGCACAATTCTCATTTCTGTCCTGTAGCCTGATTTTTGACTGGCTATGACTAGCTAAGACAATCTATGACTAATTAAGACCAGAAATTGACCAGTGGCCAGAGTGGAGACACTCAAGTTCCCCAAATTGAAACAAATTGACCATGTGTCACATCCTGACTCAGTGGAGAGTAAAAGGTAAATATGTAATGGTATTGACGGCTTAAATCAACCCGTACATTTTTTTACTTTATGAATGTGTAAGCAAACGCAAAAGCAACAAGAGAAACAACAAGAAGGAACACAAAACGGTTTTATAACAACAACAATATTTATATATATATAACGATGTACAAGCGTAGGGGTTACTATTTTTGTTGGTGTTATGCCCTTTGACTGAATTAAAGTTTTTACTAATGAAATATTTTTATCTGAGCTCACAAAAGTTGAACTTGTTACTCAAGATGTTTACTGTTAGAGAGTTGAAAGAATTATAAAGCTAAGAAAATTAGGCCTGATGTCTGCTTGATATATGGGGAAAAAATAACTCCCCAATGAAAGCATGCTGGCCATATAGATAAATCTTTCCTGATAAAAATGATTGATGACTTTCTTTGCATATACAGGTGACAGAAATTGACAATTCACAATGCCTAAATTTAATTATTTCCATTTTCCTATAAACTGAAATCCTGTTTGTCTCACTTGTCCCAAAATTTCAAAATAATGTCCGCTATAAAAACTTTAGATGCATGTTGCAGAAAAAAAACAAACTTGCCTGTCACTAATCTTAGGCATCATGGTATTTTCCTTGTATATATTCGTAAAGATATTTTTATGGGTGGTTGACATAATCTTTCTATCTATATTTCTGAGATGAGGTATTATGTAAACTATATACTTCGGACTATTGTCCTTATCTTTGTTGGCATATTTATTACATTTCGGACGGAATGTCGAACTGAATCCTTTATTCCGCTCACTGGGGTAGACTGTTCTAGTTCCACGTGCCATGTTTTAATGGAGGAAATTAAGAACTGGCCTATTTTATTGGCTTGGAAGAAATCCGAGCATGCATTTTTGTGCTTTTGTCTATAAATTGGGGGAGGGGGAATTGTTTTGAAGTTATTCTCTATTAGATCCATTCTTTAGTTTTGTTTTTGGTTTCATTCCTTCCCTTGTCATTGCATGAATCATGAAAATTTTTATAGATTTTTGTAAAAAAAAAAAAAAGAAACAAAAAAAACATTTTGAACATGTATTGAATTTTTATGTCATGGGGTGTTCTGTAGGTCCTTGGTGTATATGTGGTATTGTGGTAGATGTTGGATTGGGAGGAGATGGATAAGTTCTTGTGGTGAATGAGTATATTGTATTGAATGAATGGGTTGTGATTGTGATTAACTAGGACTAGGATAGTCAGTGAAGACCAGCCTTTTCTCCAATTCCTCTTTGGCCTTGTGCCACAATTTTGTATTTAAAACAAAATAAATATACATTCCTTATTAGATTAGAACTAACAGATGTGATTCCAAACAGATAATCAAACAGATAATCAATTGGTACTTCAATCACATAAATTTAAGTATACTACTAAATTGATTACTAGGTTTCATCATTATACTGTTGAATGTTAGATAAAACCATAAGTTCTACTCCAATAATTTCTTTCTCAGACTGCTTGACTTTGAAACTCTCTTCTTGCTTATTGATTCCCTGTCACCCACAATCTTCAAAAGTTTAAATGCAATGTCAATTGCCTTCTTCTGTCTCTCTGAACCCTGTTCCTTTGTTATCCTTTCTCTTTATTAATTTTTTCTTGTTCTTTTTCACCCCAAGTAACCTCTCGTGTCTTAGTGGTTTTATTACCTTGCTTGAAGTGAAATAATTAAAAATAAACAAAAATATAGTCATCTTACTTGTTGTTATTACTATTTGTTGTAACCTAGAGAAGGTTACTGAACAAAATAATCAATTTAGATTAGTAATGCACGATAATACTTAGGACAAGAACAACACATAAATGATTTGCCTGAAGCGTGTAAAAGAAGTGAATTCCACAATGAATATCCAACTGCAGACCAACATACAGTATTTACTATTGTATTTATGTGAATGGGGACATACCAATTATCGTCCGTAGGTATGCTACAACATTATTATAGAGTGAGAGGGCAACATGTACTCTCTCTCTCTTTCTCTCTCTCTTCCTTCTCTCCCCCTCATTCTCTTTTTCTTTCAAGTCCCGTACAACTGTAGAGTATAGTGGTGTGGGGCTCTGGAGAAAATGATCAGTTGATTTATCCATGCCAAGAAGATTAATGAAGGATGTTAATGACAAGGAAACACAGGTAATTTTAACAAAACAAGATAAAGAATTTATTCATGAATTTACATGCTTGAAGTAGTGTCAGTAGCTTGTTTCAGGAAAATAAATCAGAATTCTTAAAGTTCATAGTTTTAATGTATTTTCATGAAGAGGAAATGTTCATACAACAGATTAAAATGATCTGGTACAGAATAATATTCAAAAATATTTAAGATAAAAGGTAAGAGAGTTTGTTACTCACTGAAGGAATACATGGTTTGCATACATTCAAAAATAGATGAAGAGAGTTTGAAATACTTAGCTTTCTTGGATTAAAGAGAGAAAATTCTTTGAAGTGTTGCATGCTGGTTATATATAATTGTTATATAGGAATAAAGTGTTGCTGCTGACACTTGAGTTCGAATATAGATCACCAGTGAGCAAACACAGGTGATCCCATTATTAAATTAAGTAGACCAACTGACCAAATGCATAAGTAGGAAGTTGCATGACATCTAAATGATCTTCATTTCTAGTTTATCCTCTACTACTATACATATCACCATTTCTACTCTATCCTCTATTACTATATGGACTGCAGTTCTCTACTCTATTCACTATACTATTTCTCTATTCGGTGGTTACTTTCAAGCAAGTATTATTGAGCAAGTACTATTAGTGCAAGAGCTATTGGAAGGTGTCTGACACCAGTATTGTTCAACAGCGTACTATAGTTGTATCTGCAATTACAAAGTCTTTACTACAACAAGCATTATGAAAGTGACAATGAGTATTTGTTGACATCACAAAAGTAGCAACAAGTGTTCATTGACATCACAAAAATAATAATAATATAATTGTGGGGTAATGTTACACTGGCAAGTACTGCAACTGCTGGCCATGAGGAACTGAAACAAAACCTTCCACATGAATTTAGACAATCTCCTCTGATTTAATTTATTTTTCTCCTCATTTTATATCAAAAAGAATTTCATGTATGGTCCCTACTTTCTTTCCTACTTCTTCTTGGCTAACTGGGTAATTTCTGTGATGGCAAGGTTTTCATTGGTTCAGAAAGAATTTTACATAGGTTTGCAAATTTCTTTCCTCCTTTTTCTCAGCTCACTGGTTAATTTCTGCAAAAGGCAAAATCTCACATAGACACTCAAATTTCTTTCCTTCTTCTTCAACTTCTGAAGCTGAAGGGAATGGGTAAAGGGTGTTTATTATTTCACACTCAATACATGAGCATGGGACCATAGACTCAACATGATAGACATTGTTATTGTGGTTTCCATCCCAAGTAAGTAGCTAACCACCTACTCAGCAGTATCAGAAACTTGGCATTTTTTCACTTTCCTTCAGATTTACTTTGAAGTCTGCAAACCTGCAAAATTCTCCATTTGACATGTTTTTGTCTTCTTGTTTATAACTACCAGATTCAGTCTTCTGACCTTCATTTAAGGCCCCAGAGGATTTTGATCATTTCATTTTGTAGGTCAAATTCTGCTCCATATATCGTGTAGGGATACAGAAGGCACTTATCTCCCTTTGGTGGAGATAAGTCACATGGGTCACATGATAGACCACTTAGTGATATAACTCCATACAGTGACAATAGCAGCAATCAAATTCAGTTTGTTTTATAGTAGCCAAACTGAAAGGTTGCTTTCTTTATCCCCAGCACCCCATGTCCCAGGCAGAGACTAAATCTGCTTCCCCAGCAGCTTACAAGTCCATGGTACCATTTCACTTTGGAAATGTATCTTTCTTAGATATAGAATGAAACTCCAGCTTGCAGTCCTCAATTTGGGAAAACCCAAGATTCACTGTTTCCCATTCGTGGAATATGTCTTCATCTGGAACATAGATGAATCCAACCTGCTTGAATCTGGAATACTAAACATGGCTTTTCCAGACACAGGAATATCTCCATATTATATGCAAAACCCTTCGTTTTTGTTTCTCCTTAGACTCTGCTTTTCTGTGTAGATATATATGCTATATTATTCTTGTTTTGTGCATGTCTTAGTCATATAAAAGTCTCTCTGAGAATAAAGCATGTTTGTCATTTTTTTTTTCCTTTCAGTCATTCCATTCCATCTGTGAAATACGGTGTTATTATATCATGAATAAAATAATGCCTATAATGGGGGAAATTAAAATGGGAGAATAAATCTTTCTACCATAGCCCTCTCCTATTACAATTGTTCCATATAGTCAAAATGCAGTCGTTTGCACAGTTGACAATGGATCCCTTTGTCTACCCAATCATATATATTCTTCTCTTCTTTCTAGTTTAATGTTTATACTATTTTTTTTATCATTTCACCCTGTAACATGGCATTGACTCTGTTTAAACATTTAAATGCATGAAATTATAGGATGGTGATTTGGTGAGACTACTAATTGGATGATAATTGCTGAAATTTTCAGGAAAGTAGGCTGATTAATTGAGAAGAAAATTAAAAACAAAATGTGTTAAAAATTATGTTTTAAAATAATAAACAAAATCAAGAACCATTCCAAGGAGAATCAAACCCAAATTTCCCTCAAAGAAAGAGGTGATTAATTCTTCATCTGAATTGCTTGGTTCCTGAGAAACTAGAAAATAAATGCTGTTCACCATACTTTATTGGTAGTGAAAACAAGTAGTTACTGAAAATAATGATCTAAATTATTATATTGAATCCATTGCTCAGTCAGCATCTAAGAAATTTGTTACACTGTGTTGTGTTGGACAGTTTTTCTCTACAGAATCTATCCTACATGACTATAAGTCTACCATTTGTCCAGGCTTAGAACATTTGTGCCATATATGGTCGAGTGCTCCTGCTATTTATCTAGAGCTCCTTGATAAAATCTAGAGAAGAATATTATTGGTCATGATCTGGCATCTTGACTTCAGTCAGACCTACCACTGTAAAGTTGCTTACCTGTGGCTTTTCTATAAATACTTTCGGATCGTCTCTTTGCTATGGTACCAAGACTTTATGAATTTTAGTGGCATATACTAGATTGGCAGCAAGGTCTCATCAATTTATAGATGGCTTGTTCTAGCCATAAGTTCTATGCTAACAGTTTTTTTTTTTTTTGCTTGTGGAATTCTTTTCTAGGTCCATGCAGTCAAGTTAACTTTGATGGATTGTCAATCGTTATCTGCTGTCTTTCTGATTACTCTTCTATTTCTCTTGCTCCTTAGTAATGTTTCTGCTTTCTAATTCTTTCACACCCAGTAAGCCTTTGTATCTTAGTGGCTCTATTGCCTTGCTTAGTGTAAATTTGATAAAACAAACTTCCATGCTGACAGTTTCTTTTCTCACACTTTTCACTTGTGGAACTCTCTTCCACCTTCTTGCTTTTCAGTCAACTTTGACCTTTCAAAACTTGAATACAATGTCAATCGTTACCTTTTGTTTTTTTAATTTCTATTCTTATATTGTTCTCTCTCCTTAATAGGGTTTTTCTCCCTCTCATATTCTCTCACACTCAGTAACCCCTTGCATCTTAGAGGTTTTATTACCTTATTTAGGGTGAAATTATAATTTCATGGGCCATAGAAAATATCTGGGTTCAAAGTGGGCCACGAGCCAAAAAAGGTTGAGAACCACTGCTCTTTGGCACCTAGACTTTATGAATCTAAGTGCAGTTCTAGATTGGTGACATGGTTTCATCATTTTACAGTTGAAATGGTTAGTGTAACCATAAGTGCTATGCTAACAGTTTCTTTTCTCACACTTTTCACTTGTGGAACTCTCTTCCAGCTTCTTGTATTTCAGTCAACTTTGACCTTTCAAAACTTGATTGCAATGTTTTCAATCATTATCTTCTGATGTTTTACTTTTCCCATAATTCTCTCAAGCTTCTTGCGTCTTTGTGGCTTTATTACCTTGTTTGAGATGAAACGAGTAAAAAAAAAACAAAATGCCTGAAACTGGAGTTAAGCTAAAGAATTTTATTCCTTTACTGAAATCAAATCCTGAATATTTTGTCTTTTATTTAAATCCTTAATTACATTTGAGTTTGGTTTGGTTTATTTTGTTTTCCGGCATATCAACCTCAATGGGTTATTTAATGCTGACAAAAACTTTTATTGCTGGTAATATTTTGTTTTGTTAAAAATCTGTTTCTGGTAATATTTTTCCTTCAAAATTGTATTGCTAGAAATAATTTTTTTCAAAAAAGTATTGCTGGTAATAGTTAACTATTTGCGCATAGCTGGGACCCTAACAGGTGCTACCACCCTGGGTCAGGGTGGACCTGGGAACATTGGCAATTAAGAGGTGATTCCGCGGTCCTCAAAACCTCCTGATCAGAGGCCTTGCTGCTGGATGTAGTTTAACGTCTTACCCAGGACATAGATGTAGTTTAATGTCTTAGCTAGGACGCAATTACATTTGAGAATGTTCACCATGAGTTTGGGTGCAGGTGTTGGAACAAAACATTTATGGAATCCTACATTTGAGCTTATACTGATATGTAATACACATGTATAAAAATTTGAGCCCTCTGTGATATATAAATATTTATATATTTCTTATAATTATCAACATTATTTTTAGTGGGTACATATGTTTGAATAAGCAACTTGCTTTTTTTAACCAGTAAAATTAATATCAATTTGCGTAGAGATCAAAGTTTTATTAAAGAAAACATGCTTCCTGTCTATTTCTGTTAGAACTTTGTATTTTTTGTAAATTTTTATTGTTTAATTTTTGCTTAATCTCAGCAATGATGGTCAGCTGTAATAGAAAGCGCAATTGTTTAAGTGACCGTTTTTTACATTTGGAACTAAAATTTGAATCCAATAAAAAAATATTTTTATTGTTTAATTTTTGCTTAATCTCAGCAATGATGGTCAGCTGTAATAGAAAGCGCAATTGTTTAAGTGACCGTTTTTTACATTTGGAACTAAAATTTGAATCCAATAAAAAAAAATTTACACTTAAACAAAGAAATTTTGCAACCAGTCCCCAAAAATGTGTCCCACTTAAAGAAAATCCTAATTAAGTGGAGATATGAAAAGATGCTTAATACAATGAGACATTGTGGAATAATAAATTGTCCTATTTAATGAAAGTCACAATTAAGTGGAGATATGAAATGAGGTCTTTCATAGAAGACATGGTGGAGTAATGGATAGTGGCTCGGGTTGAGGAATCAGAGAGCTGTGTTCAAATTCTAGTTGAATCCATTACATTCACTTTCATGCTAATACCCTTGGGAAAGGTATGAATCCTCTCCCCACCAGCTATGGGCAAATAGCAGGACAGATTAGGTTTTATAGCCTTGGGTGGCAACCAGTCTAGGAGAAGGAAACTCTGAATTCAAACCGGTCTGGAGAGTGTTGGGGTCCATCATGCTATGTTGCCCAAAGAAACACCACTTCTACTGCGGCTGTGATACATGTGGTGCTCCTATGACCATGATAGGTCTTGGAATTTGTGATTGTGAACTGTGAGAATTATAAATCATTCCACTTAATTAAAGTCCTAATTAAGTAGAATGTATTGTTATATGTTTAAATCTTTTTGTACAATTTTATTAAAAAGATAGTGCAATACCATTTGATATCCAGACGTTCCTCTGTAGCTAAAGTGGTATAACATGTCAGGCTATATGACGGTTCTGTGTAGTATAATACGGGGTTGATTCCTGTCAGAGGACACATATTTTCTATGATAATTTCTCAGACATTTAGACCGGTAAGTGTTGTTAATACCGTTTATTAGAAACAGAGCATTTACTTAAATATTTGTATCCATAAAAATAATGTATAAATAGAAAATAATGTACAAACAATATATATATATATATATATATATATATATATATATATATATATAATAAACTCTCCTGTCATTTTTGATGTATGAATGTCTTTCAGTACGGTTTTTAATCCTGGGACCTGTCACCATCACATGAATTTTCTCACCGGTAGACTTGTTGCTCAGGTGGAATAGCAAAGAAGGAACACAGAACTGAACTGCAGACTATCCACATGAAAAATTTGTTTAGAGTGGCAAAGGCTTGCGTCGAACCAGCCACACTTATTGAAAGTGCTGATAACAAGGAGTTGGTGCAAATATTTGCCACAAACACAATGAACAACACTCACCAGGTTTTATTATCACGGTGTTATACATCTCTGGTACAAGAATTGCACTGAAGAATGCAGCGATGGTAATTTCATGTGAATTTAGCCCACCTGCTGAAGCGGTTTACAGGGGTTGGGTGAAGACCAGTGTTGCCCATCCATCTTAATAATAAGAGCAGCAGCCGAGTAACAAAGGTATGACTTCTACCCACTGCAACCTACACGCATAGAACATACACTGGATGTTGGAGTAAACAGTTCATCATCAATGTGTAATATATTGCTACAAAGTATAAATTATTATAAAGTATAAGATTAGAACACTGATGTTGGAGCAAACGGATGTGTTTATATATATATATATATATATATATATATATATATATATATATATATATATATATGAAGAAAAATATACTGAAAAAACAAACAAAAATCCTTATATGCAATTATGCTGTTTTAATGTTAATATAATGTCAACGTCGGACGTTTCGGTGTAATAAACCATCTTCAGGACATATTCATAAAATATAATTAACATTATCAATTCAACATGACAAAGATGATGAATAACATTAAAACAGCATAATTGCATATAAGGATTTTTGTTTGTTTTTTCCGTATATTTTTCTTCATACTGTCGGATATATATGTATATATATACACACAAATAAGTTTGATTAAAAGTAACTGACAAGGTCTGTCAGTTTAATTTTTATTGTATTTAAAATTTCTTAAAATCAAACAAGAAGGCTCAGTGGAGTAATGGTTTGTGGCTTGGATTGAGAAATCAGAGAGTCAAGTTTAAATTCCAGTTGAGTTTGTTAGATTCACTTATGTGCAAATACCCTTGAGAAAGGTATAAGTCCATCTCTTCTCTTCTGGGTTCTATAGCCTTGGGTTGCAACCAGTCTAGAAGAAGGAAAACTCTGAATTCAAAACTGTATGAAGATACTGACTGGATTGTAGATCTTGACTGTGGTTGGCTTTGATTGAAAGTTAAACAAACAAACCTTGTTTCTTTTTAATCAATCTTGTTTGGATGAATACTTGCTGCTGCCTATATATACCTTATTCATATATATATATATATATATATATATATATATATATATATATATATATATATATATATATATATTACAATGCATCATTCATACAAAAAGTAAATTAGCAAGGTGTGGGGTTCAGCGTACCCAGATTAAAGGAGACTTTAATATGGGATACCCTGCCCACAAAATTACAACGCAAATTTCAAGAAGAAACAACACGATAAGAAACGTTTGTAGAAAATAGAACATTGTATATTTATTATCTTGTAAATAGGGTAAAAAGGATTAATGTTTTAGTTAGTTTAAGCAAAATGTGATTTTTACAAAAATGTCTGTTTGCTGTCTTTCAACAGAGTAGCAGAGTAATGTATGTTTCTTTTGTTTTTGTATAGTTGTAAAGGAAAAAGAGGCGATCAATTTAAGTTGAAAAAAAGAGAGTGTGAATTAGGAATAAAAAAATAAAGGGAAAATGTACTTATGAATTGTTTTGGAGTCAGTTGTAAATTTGTTGTGGTTGTTATTGTTGGTGTTCTTTCCTAATCCACTTTCGGCTCTTAGTGTCGGGTTGAGTCACCGATGAAAATTACTGTCAGTCTTCTGTGATCTCTGCGCCCTTCTGACTCGACTGACTTGAAACTCTGTATTTATTTCGACTTTTTTTTCACACTGGCTCGTTATCTTTTTTTTGGTTTAGCAAATCGCCTCCTTTCATTGGTCAGAAAATTAATTTCACACCTTATTGCGAAATCTGTTTTTAATTGTTTTGATCCGATTTTGCAGGTGTGCAAATTTACTTTGCGTTTTTTAGTCATTTGTTGGAATGATATAGGATTTGTATCCTATAAAGGTTAATGAGATAAAATGGAAAATTCACTTCGCTAACTAAATTTTAAAAATGCATTAACCCACTAACCACTCAATGAATGTTATGATCCTTGTTTTTTAAGATTATAAACTGTATTAGGTCTTCCTTAAATATGCAAATACTTTTGACAGATCCTCCAATCATCATCAGGCATGGAAACCATTTTCTTTTTGGTAAAATTCAGGTAACATCCGAGACGAAAAAATATAATACAAATCAAAATATGTTTTTTTGAATGTGCCATTTTATCTCATTAACTTTACTAATTTACTTTTTGTATGAATGATTCATTGTAATATAAATTAAACTGCATCACATATTTGATATATATATATATATATATATATATATATATATATATATATATATATATATATATATATAGTGTATAGGGGCAGCAAATAAATATCATATGCGCCATATTCAGAGTGGTTATATAGACATTTAAACAAAGATATTCACCATCAAAGATGATATTCTGTTATGTGAGTTGAAATCTTAGACCAAGAAACACCATAATAAAAAAATATCCAAATGTTGGATAATTTTTGTCTTTATTTTCTCCTCAAATTAAAGCAAATATACAGTTTAGAACATCTCATGATCAAACATTATAGATATTCGTTGTCTGTTATATTTAAAAATATGTTTTAATAAGACACTATACACTATATATATATTTATATATATATGTATATATATATATATATATATGTGTGTGTGTGTGTGTGTGAAGACATGTAAATGTTTTTTCAATGTATTTCTCTTCTTCACCCAGCTATTCTGGGCTATATATCCTAAGGGGTCTGAGGTAGAATGCTATGACTAATCCTGATTTTAATTTTGACTGTGGTTGGAATAGAAATTAATTAAATTGTTTTTGCTTGTGGGTTTTGTGGTAAGCTCTAAAATCTAATTTGTTAATGTTACATATTAATAAGATGTCGAGGATGGATATGGATATTTCAAATTTATGTGTGAATTCGATGGTAGGTTCTACAATATTAAGTTTCTTTATTATGTCTTGTGGATTTATGTTGTGAGGACATAATAAAAGAACGTCATGTATGTATCTTAGGTAGAGTGGGGTTTTTAGGTATGATGCATTTAGATGGATTAGATTTAAAAATTATAGAAAAAGACAGGAAAGGACATTACTAAAAGGTGATCCCAAAGGTAAGTCACATTTTTGCTTATAAAAATTTTTATTGAAAGAGAAGAAATAGTGGTTGATGATTAGTTTGGAACATTGTATAATTTTATGGACAGGGAATTCTAGGGAATTATTTTATTGGAACTTTGGAAATAAAATGACTGGATCAAGTGTATAAAATAAATGTGACGGGTACACACCTGGCCCAGGGTCGAATCCTTTGGTTACGGCGCCAACTGTGACGTCGCTCCTCCTGGTCGCTCCTCCTGGTCGCTCCTCCTGGTCCCAAGCGTGCCGCTCCAACCTCTTGGTTAGATGATCACCAGCCTCGCCTTTCCCAACCCGCTTCCAATACCTGGTTGCTAAAGCAACTGTACTGATCTCCGGTCTGTCTACCCACGCTGTGTTTAGATCTTAGACAGACGGGACCAGCAGGGATTGGGCCGTATGCAAGTTGAGTCCGACGGGGGTGGCAAAACACAAGTAAAAGAAAAAAAAACTCACGAGACAAAAAATTACTGATAAAAAAAGGGGTGACAACCTTTTATATCTAATGTCCGTTACATAAAGAAAAATTGTTCTCATTCCCGACCCGCTCTGTGGACTATGGCACCAAGCTTCTATCATACAACTTAACGATTTCGAATTGTCTACTCTCTAGAATTGTGTATGTCGTAGTGTGGTTTAGTTCGACACTGGGGCTAATTTCTATCAATCATTCGCAGTTGATTCTTCTCTTCGACTTGAGTTGTATTTCTTCACTTCGATCTGGTTGGGTCGAATTCTGTTCTCGGCTGGGCTTGATTTTAACTTCTTCTTCTTCTTCCGTCCAGTAACTCTTTGGCCTTGTCTTCGACTTGGCTGCAACTTCTCCGCGGCTTTCGAGTAATCTTCTTCTTCGTCGACTTAGATAGAACTTCTCTTGTCTTTGACTTGGGTTGTATTTCTTCACTTCGATCTGGTTGGGTCGAATTCTGTTCTCGGCTGGGCTTGATTTTAACTTCTTCTTCTTCTTCCGTCCAGTAACTCTTTGGCCTTGTCTTCGACTTGGCTGCAACTTCTCCGCGGCTTTCGAGTAATCTTCTTCTTCGTCGACTTAGATAGAACTTCTCTTGTCTTTGACTTGGGCCGGAAGGTTTTCTTGTTTTCGACTTGGGCTGGAAGGATTTCTTGCCGCAACTCAGCCGCAACTCTCTGTCGTCCGAGGTGATCTCTTCTCGCTGCCGTCCGGGGCTGAACTCATCTTTTTGTCGATTGGGGTCCTGCTTTTATTGACGCCGCAGCAAACCGGGGTGGGTCTGTCGGCGTCAGGGCTCTCTCGATAATCCCAAAAGTCGCATTAGTTCTGATTTCCCATTATCGCTATTATTTTCACCCCTACTTCCTCACAGTGCCTCTGGGGGGAAGACGCATACCCATCTCTCCCGGTCTCTCGTATGTCAGGTGACCGTTTTCGACCAATGGTTCTTGATCGAGCATTCTCCCTCCTCTTTCCGCATATCACGTGACCGCTTTCGGCTAATGAGACTGTGGTGGGACGCCTCCCGTCTCCAATCGGGCGTGGCTTACATCGTTCTTGTTCTAAAAAAAAACAAAATCTAATTTGGCCTTTTTCACACGTACGAAAAATGATAATCTTGGCTTTTTCTCACCTGGGTTCTGTCAAAACAGCCTGCCGCTAATTAGATGTGACTTCAGGAAAGAATATTGGCGCTATCTGTGAGCCGAGACAATCGTTTTCTTTCCTTCTTTGTTTTTGGTCAGACCTGATAGTCAAAAATCTTAATTATCTGAATTGAAAATGTCTCCACTTCATCATCGTGGGGTTCCAATTTTTAACAGGTCAGAATCTGTATACAGTTCCACCGGTCACCCCCCTCAACACAAAAAAACACCTTTCCTCCGATTAAAATTTCGTTTCCATTGTTCTAAAAAATCTTTATTGTTTCAGCCAACCTTAACAACTTCCATCCTACGCGGACATGGAATTAGTTCAAGTGCTTGACCTGATAATTTTGACACTTGTTAGGTGCTGGTCGTACGTGTGTGTTTTCGCTTACGACCTGGTTTCGTATTATGTTTCTGTCTTTCCTCTTCTTTTTGTTTTATTTTATTATCTCCAAACTCTATTTCTTCAACCAAATATAACAATTTCTATTTCCCTGGATTTCGGTCAGGTAATTTGACCTGATATATTTTGACACCTGTCTTGTCTTAGTTTTACTTATGACCGGGTTTTGTATTATCTATTCCTCTTTCTCTTTCTTTTTATTATTTTTTTTTTCTTCTTCTCTTTGGATCGCCTAAATACAGTTAGAGAATTATTCTCAAAACTCAATTATTCTTCGTTTCTAAATAACTAACAACTGGTTAATAAACCGAATAAAAATTAAATCATATTTCTATGAATATCTCTTTTTAGTCTTTCTAAAAATGCAGGGTGCCACATAAATAATATATATTTATTTGATTTTGATTGGAGTGATTCCTTTTATATTTGGTTTAGCAAAATGTTCTTTATAAGGAGGATCTTGATAACAGTCAGGAGAAATGTCAGTCTTGGTTCGGTATTCAACAGTTTAGAAGTCAGAACTTGGTAGTAGTCATCTTAGAAATAGTTCAGCATCCATCTACTGTGTTTTTCTCGGCCTGAAGAAGGGCAGAAATATCCTTAGCAAATGATCTCTTAACTATGGCTGGTTTCTCTGGCTGTCATGTCTCTTGTTCCGTAGTTTCTCTTGCATTCCCTTCTCCTGGTCCAGGTGTAAGCTGTGAGCTTATATCCTTTTGATCAGTCTCCTAGACTACTGGCATGAACCTAGTTTGGGCTAACATCAAAAGTCTCTTTGCGTTAATTTTTTGATTGGGCAAGATTATTTTATTTTCCAGCATTCCTTTCTTTTTCATTTTTTTATAGTGGAAGTTATGCATGGAGCCTTTCTGATTTTTGGTAATTTTTAATCACAATTGGTTAGACTCAGGTCCAGCAAACTTCTGCTGGGTTTAGTCTTTTCTTCCTCTTCCTTATTTTTGATGGTTACTTTCTCATTAGCTGAGAAAGAAGTATAGAAAGAGAACTATTGAGAGAGAGAGAGAGAGAGAGAGAGAGAGAGAGAGAGAGAGAGAGAGCGCGATGCCTTATTTTAATTTGAATTCTTTTATATATTTTATTTTCATATTTTTTTTCTTTTTCTGGACTAAGTACAGATAATGCTGGATTTACCATTGTGCTTAGGCCTCATTGGCCAGGGTTGAGGCCGTGGTCTCTTCCTTCCATGCCTGTGTAGACATGTTGGAAAGGTTATTTTTCTTTGGATTTTTTGGGGTGTTTTTTTAATATGTTGAGGCATTTTGTAATGGGTATATTTGTGAATAATAATTTGATATCTAAGCTTGCCATAACTTTGTTTTCTATCTTTACGCTTCACATCCTCTGGATTAAGCCACCAGAGTGTTTAATGCATGTTCAGTTGATTGTGCTTAAAAAAGGAGTTAGGATTTTTGTGATTACTTTAGCTAATTTATAGGGTGCACTATGAATGTGGTTATGGGTGGTATATTGGTTGGCGAATAGTTAGTAAATGATGGAAGACAACAACAAACAAAAGAAAGGCTTAGGTAAAAAAAAATAAATATTGCCAAATTTACTTTCATTAAAGAAAGTACATCAACAAAAATAAAGCAAAAATTATCTCTGCTTGTTGGCTGGAGCCATAGTCCAGCTGTTGGCTAAAACAGAAAATATACTTTGATTATCATTTGAGCTGCAGAGTAAAAGAGATACATTTCATGCTTTGAGGCCTTTCTATATCCTGAATCTGTTTTACAACAATTGCTGGTTAAGCTTTTTCTTCTGTTTGTTTTATTTATTGTTTTTTAAATGTGGAAGTGTTGACAGAATATGACAATCATCCTGTTAAATATGGGACTGTTCTTCATTTTGATATATTTTTGATGTTTTGTAATTTTATTGAACGGCCTCAATTCAATCCATACATTTTTTACTTTACAAATGTGCTAGCAAACAACACAAAACTGAGAAAAGACAAAGGCAATATTTTGGTCAACAAACAATTTTCAATATATTGTAAAAAGAAATACAATGGCATAGATTTTGGTTGAAATCCTGTAGTCTATTGTTTAATTAACTTTAAACTCAAAATATGTGTGTTTAACTGGTGCATGTGAGTTTACCCAAGAAGTTAAATTTTGTAGTATTTTTTATCTGGACTCCAGAGAAAGATATCAGTTCATGAAATAAAGATCAGTCTTAATGAAAAGAATGTTCTTAGATAAGAAGGTGTTGTAGACTTGTTGACTATCGAAGAAAATCTCTCTATTAGTAGTTGAATAAGTTTCCATTGCTTGTAGTTGAAAGAATGAATAGATGTTGTAGATGTATATACGTATGTGTGAACACGTGTGTGTGTATATATGCGTGTTTCCTAGTGTTTGCCCTTAAGGGACAAACATTATCTCTCTAATGTTACATCTTGTATGTGAGAAGGCAAAAGAGAAAAAGTTGAAAATGTCGGTTGGTATTTATAATGTTGTATATCATGTGATAGGCTCAAAACACATAGACAGATTTTTGACGGTAAATTAATTTTCACCTTGTGGATGTAGTGGAAAAAATGATATTAGCATTAATTGACCAATCAGAACTCAAAGAAATATCAAGGCTTTGTGATCCACTTTTTTTTGCACAAAATTGGACAAGTTATTTTCAGCTATTTGAAATGATGTAGAATTAAACTTCTATAGTTTTATTCCAAGTAATATTTAAAATTGCTGATCTAGAATGAGTACATTTTGGTACTGCCAAAATTTGAGCAAAAAACGCTTAAAAGCACATTTAAAATAATTTAAATGTTTCCCTTTTAGTAAAATTTTGGTTCTATTTGAAAGATAATAGCCTGATTATAAAAAAATAAATTTACGTATTTCAATAATGTTTTAAAATATTTTTAATACATTTTTATGGTCATATTTTCATTTTTAATTGAAAAATGATAACACCTGAGGAAATTTTAGACACTATGAATTTCTTAAAAATTAAATGTCTATTCTAGATAATTAGTTTTAAAAAAATTAGTATAATTGAGGGTTAATTAACAGAATTTTTGAAAAATATTACTGTATGCTTATAATATAGGGAAAAGCGCCTTTGAACATAGCAAAGTATATTCCACCTGTCAACAAGTTCATAGATCAGAGAATATTAGTTTCCAGCCTCCAACCTTAGCCTCCACATTTAGAAAAAAAAAAAAAAAGAAATGCCTCAGGTTTAATTAAATATGGAAGCCCAAAAGTATGAAAATAATAAAAATGGTCTTGTTTATGTTTAAAAATTATTATTTTAACTTTTTAACCAATAAGAAAGGAATATATCTTTATTCTGTAAATAAATTAAAGTAAATAATTAAAGCCACTTTAGATCATTTCACTCAAAGCAAGGCAATAAAGCCACTAAGACACAAGGTGTTACTGAGAGTGAAATAATGTGAGAAAAATCATTAAGGAGAGAATGCATAGAAATATATATATATATATATATATATATATATATATATATATATATATATAAATATAAATATAAAAGTGAATCGTCAGGCCACATATGCATATGTGGCCTGATGATTGCATATAGCATGAAACAGACTGTCGCCTATAAGTGTTGACTTCTATATTTACACACGCTCTATCTCTGATAGTGAGCACTTTATTCCATAAATATAGCACACATTAAGACTATATTTCTTTATATATATATTGTCATCCACAGACAGACTGTTTCGCTGTATCACAGCTCATCAGTTTGGCTAGACGTCTGGTTGCCTCTAGCTAGGATTGAAACCCGACTGAATTGGTGCCAGTCAGGGGATTCTACCACTAAGCCACTGGTGCACAGCAGGGATGAGGGTGAATTTAAGCATATTTATTTTTAGATAAACACTCAGTGACTGAGACAACTTGATTCGATTTACCAAAGAGTCTATATATATATATATATATATATATATATATATATATATATAATTTTTTCTTTAATTTCTAATTATTTCACTCAAAGCAAGGCAAGAAAGCCACTAAGATACAAGGAGTTACTGAGATTGAAAGAATGTGAAAAAATCATTTTTAAGGAGTGAGGACAATAAAAGAACAAAATTCCAGGAGACAGAAAATGACAATTGACGTTGCATTTCAATCTTTGAAAATCAAAATTTACTTGAATGCAAGAAACCAGATGAGAGTTCCACAAGCGAGATGCGTGAGAGAAGAAACTGTTAGCATGGAACCTATGGTTGCAACTATCAATTTCAACTGTAAAATGAGACCTAGCTGCCAATCTAGTAATATGCTTAAATTTGTAAAATCAAGCAACTAAAAACAATTGAAAATAGTTATAGAAAAAGCACAGGGAAGCTACATCATTTTGGTGGTGGAAAAGTGACTGAAGCTGAGATGCCAGGTCAGGACCGATAACTTTGCAGATTCTTCTTTGGATTTTACCAAGAATCTCTAAATGCATAGCAGATGCACCAGACCAGATGTGACAGCAATATTCAATGCCTGGATGAATTATAGACTTATAGTGATGTTTGAAGTGTAGCTTAGATATGGTACAAGGCTGAAAGTATGGAGCACCCAGTAAAAATGAATGGTAGACTTATAAAGGTATTTCATTAAAATCAGATAATTTCCTGCGATCCTTTTTTGCTGTCACATCTGGTCTGGTGCTTCTGCTATGCATTTAGAGATTCTTGATAAAATCCAAAAAAGAATCTGCAATTTTAATGGTCTTGACTATTCATTTTTCCCACTGCCATAACGTATCTTTCCTGTGCCTTTTATATAAATACTTGTTCTGATGAACATTCATTGGGGTTCCATTTTTTAACATTGTTATTTTCATTCTGCCCTAACCTTAGACAAATTTTACACATGGGAACTAGTTAAGACTACATAGAGACTTTGTGGCATTATGGTGGCTGTAGTAAGAATGGTAAATAAGAATGTGCTGTTTTGGTGTAAGTAATACTTTGGTATGTTTGGGTCAATAATCATGGCTGGCTAAGTTTAAGATAAGACAGATTGAAGACCAGCTTTCTCCTTTCCTCCCTTTAGGGCTTTGTGCTACATTTTTGTATTATTCAAAATAAATATTACTTTCCTTTAAAGTACGAAGACTATATGAATTTAATCTCAGTATTAAATTGCTGGCAATGTCTCATCATTTTGTAGATGAAATGGTTAGATGTAACCGTAAGTTTAATGTTAACAGTTTCTTTTCTCACACTTCTCATTTGTGGAACTCTCTTCCGACTTCTTGCTTCCCTTGAAGTTGAAATGGTTAGATGTAACCCTAAGTTCTATGTTAACAGTTTCTTTTCTCACACTTCTCATTTGTGGAACTTTCTTCTGACTTCTTGCTTCCCTTGAAGTTGAAATGGTTAGATGTAACCCTAAGTTCTATGTTAACAGTTTCTTTTCTCACACTTCTCATTTGTGGAACTCTCTTCTGACTTCTTCCTTCCCTTGAAGTTGAAATGGTTAGATGTAACCCTAAGTTCTATGTTAACAGTTTCTTTTCTCACACTTCTCATTTGTGGAACTCTACTTCCGACTTCTTGCTTCCCTTGAAGTTGAAATGGTTAGATGTAACCCTAAGTTCTATGTTAACAGTTTCTTTTCTCACACTTCTCATTTGTGGAACTCTCTTCTGACTTCTTGCTTCCCTTGAAGTTGAAATGGTTAGATGTAACCCTAAGTTCTATGTTAACAGTTTCTTTTCTCAGACTTCTCATTTGTGGAACTCTCTTCCGACTTCTTGCTTCCCTTGAAGTTGAAATGGTTAGATGTAACCCTAAGTTCTATGTTAACAGTTTCTTTTCTCACACTTCTCATTTGTGGAACTCTCTTCCGACTTCTTGCTTCCCTTGAAGTTGAAATGGTTAGATGTAACCCTAAGTTCTATGTTAACAGTTTCTTTTCTCACACTCCTCATCTGTGGAACTCTCTTCCGACTTCTTGCTTCCCTTGAAATTGAAATGATTAGATGTAACCCTAAGTTCTATGTTAACAGTTTCTTTTCTCACACTTCTCATTTGTGGAACTCTCTTCCGACCTCTTGCTTCCCTTGAAGTTGAAATGTTTAGATGTAACCCTAAGTTCTATGTTAACAGTTTCTTTTCTCACACTTCTCATTTGTGGAACTCTCTTCCGACTTCTTGCTTCCCTTGAAGTTGAAATGGTTAGATGTAACCCTAAGTTCTATGTTAACAGTTTCTTTTCTCACAGTTCTCATTTGTGGAACTCTCTTCCGACTTCTTGCTTCACTAGAAGTTGAAATGGTTAGATGTAACCCTAAGTTTTATGTTAACAGTTTATTTTCTAAAACTTCTCATTTGTGGAACTCTTTTCCGACTTCTTGCTTCCCTTGAAGTTGAAATGGTTAGATGTAACCCTAAGTTCTATGTTAACAGTTTCTTTTCTCACACATCTCATTTGTGGAACTCTCTTCCGACTTCTTGCTTCCCTTGAAGTTGAAATGGTTAGATGTAACCCTAAGTTCTATGTTAACAGTTTCTTTTCTCACACTTCTCATTTGTGGAACTCTCTTCCGACTTCTTGCTTCCCTTGAAGTTGAAATGGTTAGATGTAACCCTAAGTTCTATGTTAACAGTTTCTTTTCTCACACTTCTCATTTGTGGAACTCTCTTCCGACTTCTTGCTTCCCTTGAAGTTGAAATGGTTAGATGTAACCCTAAGTTCTATGTTAACAGTTTCTTTTCTCACACTCCTCATTTGTGGAACTCTCTTCCGACTTCTTGCTTCCCTTGAAGTTGAAATGATTAGATGTAACCCTAAGTTCTATGTTAACAGTTTCTTTTCTAAAACTTCTCATTTGTGGAACTCTCTTCCGACTTCTTGCTTCCCTTGAAGTTGAAATGGCTAGATGTAACCCTAAGTTCTATGTTAACAGTTTCTTTTCTGACACTTCTCATTTGTGGAACTCTCTTCCGACTTCTTGCTTCCCTTGAAGTTGAAATGTTTAGATGTAACCCTAAGTTCTATGTTAACAGTTTCTTTTCTCACACTTCTCATTTGTGGAACTCTCTTCCGACTTCTTGCTTCCCTTGAAGTTGAAATGGTTAGATGTAACCCTAAGTTCTATGTTAACAGTTTCTTTTCTCACAGTTCTCATTTGTGGAACTCTCTTCCGACTTCTTGCTTCACTAGAAGTTGAAATGGTTAGATGTAACCCTAAGTTTTATGTTAACAGTTTATTTTCTAAAACTTCTCATTTGTGGAACTCTTTTCCGACTTCTTGCTTCCCTTGAAGTTGAAATGGTTAGATGTAACCCTAAGTTCTATGTTAACAGTTTCTTTTCTCACACTTCTCATTTGTGGAACTCTCTTCCGACTTCTTGCTTCCCTTGAAGTTGAAATGGTTAGATGTAACCCTAAGTTCTATGTTAACAGTTTCTTTTCTCACACTTCTCATTTGTGGAACTCTCTTCCGACTTCTTGCTTCCCTTGAAGTTGAAATGGTTAGATGTAACCCTAAGTTCTATGTTAACAGTTTCTTTTCTCACACTCCTCATCTGTGGAACTCTCTTCCGACTTCTTGCTTCCCTTGAAATTGAAATGATTAGATGTAACCCTAAGTTCTATGTTAACAGTTTCTTTTCTCACACTTCTCATTTGTGGAACTCTCTTCCGACCTCTTGCTTCCCTTGAAGTTGAAATGTTTAGATGTAACCCTAAGTTCTATGTTAACAGTTTCTTTTCTCACACTTCTCATTTGTGGAACTCTCTTCCGACTTCTTGCTTCCCTTGAAGTTGAAATGGTTAGATGTAACCCTAAGTTCTATGTTAACAGTTTCTTTTCTCACAGTTCTCATTTGTGGAACTCTCTTCCGACTTCTTGCTTCACTAGAAGTTGAAATGGTTAGATGTAACCCTAAGTTTTATGTTAACAGTTTATTTTCTAAAACTTCTCATTTGTGGAACTCTTTTCCGACTTCTTGCTTCCCTTGAAGTTGAAATGGTTAGATGTAACCCTAAGTTCTATGTTAACAGTTTCTTTTCTCACACATCTCATTTGTGGAACTCTCTTCCGACTTCTTGCTTCCCTTGAAGTTGAAATGGTTAGATGTAACCCTAAGTTCTATGTTAACAGTTTCTTTTCTCACACTTCTCATTTGTGGAACTCTCTTCCGACTTCTTGCTTCCCTTGAAGTTGAAATGGTTAGATGTAACCCTAAGTTCTATGTTAACAGTTTCTTTTCTCACACTTCTCATTTGTGGAACTCTCTTCCGACTTCTTGCTTCCCTTGAAGTTGAAATGGTTAGATGTAACCCTAAGTTCTATGTTAACAGTTTCTTTTCTCACACTCCTCATTTGTGGAACTCTCTTCCGACTTCTTGCTTCCCTTGAAGTTGAAATGATTAGATGTAACCCTAAGTTCTATGTTAACAGTTTCTTTTCTAAAACTTCTCATTTGTGGAACTCTCTTCCGACTTCTTGCTTCCCTTGAAGTTGAAATGGCTAGATGTAACCCTAAGTTCTATGTTAACAGTTTCTTTTCTGACACTTCTCATTTGTGGAACTCTCTTCCGACTTCTTGCTTCCCTTGAAGTTGAAATGTTTAGATGTAACCCTAAGTTCTATGTTAACAGTTTCTTTTCTCACACTTCTCATTTGTGGAACTCTCTTCCGACTTCTTGCTTCCCTTGAAGTTGAAATGGTTAGATGTAACCCTAAGTTCTATGTTAACAGTTTCTTTTCTCACAGTTCTCATTTGTGGAACTCTCTTCCGACTTCTTGCTTCACTAGAAGTTGAAATGGTTAGATGTAACCCTAAGTTTTATGTTAACAGTTTATTTTCTAAAACTTCTCATTTGTGGAACTCTTTTCCGACTTCTTGCTTCCCTTGAAGTTGAAATGGTTAGATGTAACCCTAAGTTCTATGTTAACAGTTTCTTTTCTCACACTTCTCATTTGTGGAACTCTCTTCCGACTTCTTGCTTCCCTTGAAGTTGAAATGGTTAGATGTAACCCTAAGTTCTATGTTAACAGTTTCTTTTCTCACACTTCTCATTTGTGGAACTCTCTTCCGACTTCTTGCTTCCCTTGAAGTTGAAATGGTTAGATGTAACCCTAAGTTCTATGTTAACAGTTTCTTTTCTCACACTCCTCATTTGTGGAACTCTCTTCCGACTTCTTGCTTCCCTTGAAGTTGAAATGATTAGATGTAACCCTAAGTTCTATGTTAACAGTTTCTTTTCTCACACTTCTCATTTGTGGAACTCTCTTCCGACTTCTTGCTTCCCTTGAAGTTGAAATGGTTAGATGTAACCCTAAGTTCTATGTTAACAGTTTCTTTTCTCACACTCCTCATCTGTGGAACTCTCTTCCGACTTCTTGCTTCCCTTGAAATTGAAATGATTAGATGTAACCCTAAGTTCTATGTTAACAGTTTCTTTTCTCACACTTCTCATTTGTGGAACTCTCTTCCGACCTCTTGCTTCCCTTGAAGTTGAAATGTTTAGATGTAACCCTAAGTTCTATGTTAACAGTTTCTTTTCTCACACTTCTCATTTGTGGAACTCTCTTCCGACTTCTTGCTTCCCTTGAAGTTGAAATGGTTAGATGTAACCCTAAGTTCTATGTTAACAGTTTCTTTTCTCACAGTTCTCATTTGTGGAACTCTCTTCCGACTTCTTGCTTCACTAGAAGTTGAAATGGTTAGATGTAACCCTAAGTTTTATGTTAACAGTTTATTTTCTAAAACTTCTCATTTGTGGAACTCTTTTCCGACTTCTTGCTTCCCTTGAAGTTGAAATGGTTAGATGTAACCCTAAGTTCTATGTTAACAGTTTCTTTTCTCACACATCTCATTTGTGGAACTCTCTTCCGACTTCTTGCTTCCCTTGAAGTTGAAATGGTTAGATGTAACCCTAAGTTCTATGTTAACAGTTTCTTTTCTCACACTTCTCATTTGTGGAACTCTCTTCCGACTTCTTGCTTCCCTTGAAGTTGAAATGGTTAGATGTAACCCTAAGTTCTATGTTAACAGTTTCTTTTCTCACACTCCTCATTTGTGGAACTCTCTTCCGACTTCTTGCTTCCCTTGAAGTTGAAATGATTAGATGTAACCCTAAGTTCTATGTTAACAGTTTCTTTTCTCACACTTCTCATTTGTGGAACTCTCTTCCGACTTCTTGCTTCCCTTGAAGTTGAAATGGTTAGATGTAACCCTAAGTTCTATGTTAACAGTTTCTTTTCTCACACTCCTCATTTGTGGAACTCTCTTCCGACTTCTTGCTTCCCTTGAAGTTGAAATGATTAGATGTAACCCTAAGTTCTATGTTAACAGTTTCTTTTCTAAAACTTCTCATTTGTGGAACTCTCTTCCGACTTCTTGCTTCCCTTGAAGTTGAAATGGCTAGATGTAACCCTAAGTTCTATGTTAACAGTTTCTTTTCTGACACTTCTCATTTGTGGAACTCTCTTCCGACTTCTTGCTTCCCTTGAAGTTGAAATGTTTAGATGTAACCCTAAGTTCTATGTTAACAGTTTCTTTTCTCACACTTCTCATTTGTGGAACTCTCTTCCGACTTCTTGCTTCCCTTGAAGTTGAAATGGTTAGATGTAACCCTAAGTTCTATGTTAACAGTTTCTTTTCTCACAGTTCTCATTTGTGGAACTCTCTTCCGACTTCTTGCTTCACTAGAAGTTGAAATGGTTAGATGTAACCCTAAGTTTTATGTTAACAGTTTATTTTCTAAAACTTCTCATTTGTGGAACTCTTTTCCGACTTCTTGCTTCCCTTGAAGTTGAAATGGTTAGATGTAACCCTAAGTTCTATGTTAACAGTTTCTTTTCTCACACTTCTCATTTGTGGAACTCTCTTCCGACTTCTTGCTTCCCTTGAAGTTGAAATGGTTAGATGTAACCCTAAGTTCTATGTTAACAGTTTCTTTTCTCACACTTCTCATTTGTGGAACTCTCTTCCGACTTCTTGCTTCCCTTGAAGTTGAAATGGTTAGATGTAACCCTAAGTTCTATGTTAACAGTTTCTTTTCTCACACTCCTCATTTGTGGAACTCTCTTCCGACTTCTTGCTTCCCTTGAAGTTGAAATGATTAGATGTAACCCTAAGTTCTATGTTAACAGTTTCTTTTCTCACACTTCTCATTTGTGGAACTCTCTTCCGACTTCTTGCTTCCCTTGAAGTTGAAATGGTTAGATGTAACCCTAAGTTCTATGTTAACAGTTTCTTTTCTCACACTCCTCATCTGTGGAACTCTCTTCCGACTTCTTGCTTCCCTTGAAATTGAAATGATTAGATGTAACCCTAAGTTCTATGTTAACAGTTTCTTTTCTCACACTTCTCATTTGTGGAACTCTCTTCCGACCTCTTGCTTCCCTTGAAGTTGAAATGTTTAGATGTAACCCTAAGTTCTATGTTAACAGTTTCTTTTCTCACACTTCTCATTTGTGGAACTCTCTTCCGACTTCTTGCTTCCCTTGAAGTTGAAATGGCTAGATGTAACCCTAAGTTCTATGTTAACAGTTTCTTTTCTCACACTTCTCATTTGTGGAACTCTCTTCCGACTTCTTGCTTCACTAGAAGTTGAAATGGTTAGATGTAACCCTAAGTTTTATGTTAACAGTTTATTTTCTAAAACTTCTCATTTGTGGAACTCTTTTCCGACTTCTTGCTTCCCTTGAAGTTGAAATGGTTAGATGTAACCCTAAGTTCTATGTTAACAGTTTCTTTTCTCACACATCTCATTTGTGGAACTCTCTTCCGACTTCTTGCTTCCCTTGAAGTTGAAATGGTTAGATGTAACCCTAAGTTCTATGTTAACAGTTTCTTTTCTCACACTTCTCATTTGTGGAACTCTTTTCCGACTTCTTGCTTCCCTTGAAGTTGAAATGGTTAGATGTAACCCTAAGTTCTATGTTAACAGTTTCTTTTCTCACACTCCTCATTTGTGGAACTCTCTTCCGACTTCTTGCTTCCCTTGAAGTTGAAATGATTAGATGTAACCCTAAGTTCTATGTTAACAGTTTCTTTTCTCACACTTCTCATTTGTGGAACTCTCTTCCGACTTCTTGCTTCCCTTGAAGTTGAAATGGTTAGATGTAACCCTAAGTTCTATGTTAACAGTTTCTTTTCTCACACTCCTCATTTGTGGAACTCTCTTCCGACTTCTTGCTTCCCTTGAAGTTGAAATGATTAGATGTAACCCTAAGTTCTATGTTAACAGTTTCTTTTCTAAAACTTCTCATTTGTGGAACTCTCTTCCGACTTCTTGCTTCCCTTGAAGTTGAAATGGCTAGATGTAACCCTAAGTTCTATGTTAACAGTTTCTTTTCTGACACTTCTCATTTGTGGAACTCTCTTCCGACTTCTTGCTTCCCTTGAAGTTGAAATGTTTAGATGTAACCCTAAGTTCTATGTTAACAGTTTCTTTTCTCACACTTCTCATTTGTGGAACTCTCTTCCGACTTCTTGCTTCCCTTGAAGTTGAAATGGTTAGATGTAACCCTAAGTTCTATGTTAACAGTTTCTTTTCTCACACTCCTCATTTGTGGAACTCTCTTCCGACTTCTTGCTTCCCTTGAAGTTGAAATGATTAGATGTAACCCTAAGTTCTATGTTAACAGTTTCTTTTCTAAAACTTCTCATTTGTGGAACTCTCTTCCGACTTCTTGCTTCCCTTGAAGTTGAAATGGCTAGATGTAACCCTAAGTTCTATGTTAACAGTTTCTTTTCTGACACTTCTCATTTGTGGAACTCTCTTCCGACTTCTTGCTTCCCTTGAAGTTGAAATGTTTAGATGTAACCCTAAGTTCTATGTTAACAGTTTCTTTTCTCACACTTCTCATTTGTGGAACTCTCTTCCGACTTCTTGCTTCCCTTGAAGTTGAAATGGTTAGATGTAACCCTAAGTTCTATGTTAACAGTTTCTTTTCTCACAGTTCTCATTTGTGGAACTCTCTTCCGACTTCTTGCTTCACTAGAAGTTGAAATGGTTAGATGTAACCCTAAGTTTTATGTTAACAGTTTATTTTCTAAAACTTCTCATTTGTGGAACTCTTTTCCGACTTCTTGCTTCCCTTGAAGTTGAAATGGTTAGATGTAACCCTAAGTTCTATGTTAACAGTTTCTTTTCTCACACTTCTCATTTGTGGAACTCTCTTCCGACTTCTTGCTTCCCTTGAAGTTGAAATGGTTAGATGTAACCCTAAGTTCTATGTTAACAGTTTCTTTTCTCACACTTCTCATTTGTGGAACTCTCTTCCGACTTCTTGCTTCCCTTGAAGTTGAAATGGTTAGATGTAACCCTAAGTTCTATGTTAACAGTTTCTTTTCTCACACTCCTCATTTGTGGAACTCTCTTCCGACTTCTTGCTTCCCTTGAAGTTGAAATGATTAGATGTAACCCTAAGTTCTATGTTAACAGTTTCTTTTCTCACACTTCTCATTTGTGGAACTCTCTTCCGACTTCTTGCTTCCCTTGAAGTTGAAATGGTTAGATGTAACCCTAAGTTCTATGTTAACAGTTTCTTTTCTCACACTCCTCATCTGTGGAACTCTCTTCCGACTTCTTGCTTCCCTTGAAATTGAAATGATTAGATGTAACCCTAAGTTCTATGTTAACAGTTTCTTTTCTCACACTTCTCATTTGTGGAACTCTCTTCCGACCTCTTGCTTCCCTTGAAGTTGAAATGTTTAGATGTAACCCTAAGTTCTATGTTAACAGTTTCTTTTCTCACACTTCTCATTTGTGGAACTCTCTTCCGACTTCTTGCTTCCCTTGAAGTTGAAATGGTTAGATGTAACCCTAAGTTCTATGTTAACAGTTTCTTTTCTCACAGTTCTCATTTGTGGAACTCTCTTCCGACTTCTTGCTTCACTAGAAGTTGAAATGGTTAGATGTAACCCTAAGTTTTATGTTAACAGTTTATTTTCTAAAACTTCTCATTTGTGGAACTCTCTTCCGACTTCTTGCTTCCCTTGAAGTTGAAATGGTTAGATGTAACCCTAAGTTCTATGTTAACAGTTTCTTTTCTCACACATCTCATTTGTGGAACTCTCTTCCGACTTCTTGCTTCCCTTGAAGTTGAAATGGTTAGATGTAACCCTAAGTTCTATGTTAACAGTTTCTTTTCTCACACTTCTCATTTGTGGAACTCTTTTCCGACTTCTTGCTTCCCTTGAAGTTGAAATGGTTAGATGTAACCCTAAGTTCTATGTTAACAGTTTCTTTTCTCACACTCCTCATTTGTGGAACTCTCTTCCGACTTCTTGCTTCCCTTGAAGTTGAAATGATTAGATGTAACCCTAAGTTCTATGTTAACAGTTTCTTTTCTCACACTTCTCATTTGTGGAACTCTCTTCCGACTTCTTGCTTCCCTTGAAGTTGAAATGGTTAGATGTAACCCTAAGTTCTATGTTAACAGTTTCTTTTCTCACACTCCTCATTTGTGGAACTCTCTTCCGACTTCTTGCTTCCCTTGAAGTTGAAATGATTAGATGTAACCCTAAGTTCTATGTTAACAGTTTCTTTTCTAAAACTTCTCATTTGTGGAACTCTCTTCCGACTTCTTGCTTCCCTTGAAGTTGAAATGGCTAGATGTAACCCTAAGTTCTATGTTAACAGTTTCTTTTCTGACACTTCTCATTTGTGGAACTCTCTTCCGACTTCTTGCTTCCCTTGAAGTTGAAATGTTTAGATGTAACCCTAAGTTCTATGTTAACAGTTTCTTTTCTCACACTTCTCATTTGTGGAACTCTCTTCCGACTTCTTGCTTCCCTTGAAGTTGAAATGGTTAGATGTAACCCTAAGTTCTATGTTAACAGTTTCTTTTCTCACAGTTCTCATTTGTGGAACTCTCTTCCGACTTCTTGCTTCACTAGAAGTTGAAATGGTTAGATGTAACCCTAAGTTTTATGTTAACAGTTTATTTTCTAAAACTTCTCATTTGTGGAACTCTTTTCCGACTTCTTGCTTCCCTTGAAGTTGAAATGGTTAGATGTAACCCTAAGTTCTATGTTAACAGTTTCTTTTCTCACACTTCTCATTTGTGGAACTCTCTTCCGACTTCTTGCTTCCCTTGAAGTTGAAATGGTTAGATGTAACCCTAAGTTCTATGTTAACAGTTTCTTTTCTCACACTTCTCATTTGTGGAACTCTCTTCCGACTTCTTGCTTCCCTTGAAGTTGAAATGGTTAGATGTAACCCTAAGTTCTATGTTAACAGTTTCTTTTCTCACACTCCTCATTTGTGGAACTCTCTTCCGACTTCTTGCTTCCCTTGAAGTTGAAATGATTAGATGTAACCCTAAGTTCTATGTTAACAGTTTCTTTTCTCACACTTCTCATTTGTGGAACTCTCTTCCGACTTCTTGCTTCCCTTGAAGTTGAAATGGTTAGATGTAACCCTAAGTTCTATGTTAACAGTTTCTTTTCTCACACTTCTCATTTGTGGAACTCTCTTCCGACTTCTTGCTTCCCTTGAAGTTGAAATGGTTAGATGTAACCCTAAGTTCTATGTTAACAGTTTCTTTTCTCACACTTCTCATTTGTGGAACTCTCTTCCGACTTCTTGCTTCACTAGAAGTTGAAATGGTTAGATGTAACCCTAAGTTCTATGTTAACAGTTTCTTTTCTCACACTTCTCATTTGTGGAGCTCTCTTCCGACTTCTTGCTTCCCTTGAAGTTGAAATGGTTAGATGTAACCCTAAGTTCTATGTTAACAGTTTCTTTTCTCACACTTCTCATTTGTGGAACTCTCTTCCGACTTCTTGCTTCCCTTGAAGTTGAAATGGCTAGATGTCACCCTAAGTTCTATGTTAACAGTTTCTTCTATCACACTTCTCATTTGTGGAACTCTCTTCCAGCATCTTGTCTTCCAGTTCAAATATTAAAATGCAATACCAATCATTATCTTCTGTCTTCTTAATTCTTGTTCTTTTATTGTCTTCACTCCTTAATAATAGTTTTTCACATATTCTCTAACACTCAGTCACCCCCCTTGTGTCCTAGTGGCTTTATTGCCTTTGATCTTCAAAAATTTAAATGCAATGTCAATCATTATCTTCTGCCTTCTTAATACTTGTTCTTTTATTGTCCTCTATCCTTAATAGTAGTTTTTCTCATATTCTCTAACACTCAGTAACCCCTTGCGTCCTAGTGGCTTTATTGCCTTTCAACTTCAAAAATTTTAATGCAATGTCAATTGTTATTGTCTCTCTTCATAATTCATGTTCTTTTATTGTCTTCTTTCATTAATAGCAGTTTTTCTCATATTCTCTACTACTCAACAACCCTAGTGGCTTTATTGTCTTACTTGGAGTGAAATGATTAAAAAAAAAACTTTTAAAAATAGGGGGTAATTTTTTTTCTTTCATTTTTGAAAAAAACATCTATTTTAGTATTAAAGATATATCAGTAATATTGTATTACTGAAGAAAATGTTACATAATGTTATATATATGTGTGTGTTTGTGTGTGTGTGTATTTAAATACAGTTTTGCTTCATTCTAAAATTCTAATTGAACTTTTATTAGGTTGGTGCAAAAATAATTTCGTTTTCTAACAGATGTTACTATGTGAGAAAACGAAATTATTTTTGCACCAACCTAATATTTTGTACTGACTGTATAAAATTCTTGAGTGATAATCTTTACATCTGAATACCTATCATTCAAAAATATCCCCAAAACTGATTTAATTCAGCATTGTTTGTCCATGGCCACCTGTTTGAGAACTTGTACCTAAGGGAGCCTATGGACACCATGATTGCAAACTTTTTCATGGGGTCCACTGTTCCCTGGTCGGGAAACATCTGACACCGCCCTCTCCACTCACCTACATTTTAATTTTATGACGTTGGCAATTCAAACAGAGGTTTTTGTTTTTTTAATTGCATAAATATATATAAAATAAGTTTTTTATATTTTAAATTTATATCAATGTTTAATTTTAAAAAAATGTGAATATAAATCCTTGAATAATGTTTTGCGTGCATTAGCCAAGTACCATTATTGTGCCCGATTGAGCATCCGTAGATTGTGAAGGCGGTCATTGGACCTCCGTCGAAGTACAGTGCATTATGTAAATAGTCTGTAAAAATTAAAGTCACATGTTAAACTCGCCGAGAAGACTGCATTCAAAATTGTTGAAGATTACGAACAATGAATAATTTATTTCTTCTGGCTACTTTATTTGTCTTTGGGGTGGCCGAACCCCACGTGTACCTGGTGGACGACATTAAGGGCACTGGTCGGCAATTTGATGGAATTGGTGGTCTCAGTGGAGGAGGGGTAAGTAGTCAAAATAACACATACTTCCTTTTTTTTTTTAAGTTTTTTTTTTATTTAATCCGCTCTAACGGTAGTTTTATATCGATAAAGTACGTAGTTGAAATCAATCATTATTATTAATTTTAAAAGCCGTAAAAAACAATTCTAAATAATTAATTTCGCATTTTTCGTTCCTAAATTAATTGACAGAGGAATTTCTTTTTTTTTTATTTATTAAAAAAATAAATTAAAAATAAGTTGTTAAAATGAAAAGTTTCAATAATGGACAGTGGAAGCCCGAAAAATCTATAATTCTTGTTTATTTTATTTTATTTTATTTTTTTATTTTATTACTCAAGTTAGTAACCCTATTTTAATTTTTAAAAAAATTAGGAACAAGAAAAGTAACTTTTTTTTAAAAAAAACAAAACAAAACATGAATTCAAAATTCTTTCTAGTTTTATAATCTTTTATGAAAAATTTGTTCAGTTGTAGAAAAATCCTGTTAAGAAGTAAAAATGTATCTCTTAAATTAAATACTTTATTTTTTCACTTTAGGTGAGGGTCAGAGTAAAAACTAAAAAGGAAACAAAAATAAAAGCCCTTACTACTACATTCCAATTATTAATCTCTTTTTTAGTCTTACTTACATGTCACCTGAAGATGACTGGAGTTCAGGCCGGTGGAAAAAGCAAAGAACGTGTTGTTAATTAATTCTATTTAGTATTTATTTTTTGGTAAAAATCTAAGATTATTGCCTACCATTTTTTTTTTTTTTTTTTTTTTTTTTTTTTTTTTTTCAGTTTGTGAAATTTATTGTTTTTAGTTTTTAGAAGAGAAAAAAAAAGATTTTTTTTAATGATTCAATTCAAATAAATTCAAATTTTACTTATTTTTTTAAAAAGTTCTTTTCAAAAACAAAATGAAAACAAAAAACAACAAATTTTACTAATAAATAATTCGATATTTGATCTAAATTAAATTTCAATTCAACCTTTTTGTCAGGTGTTTAAGTTTAAAAGAGTGTAGTAAAAACATAAAAAGATATTTAAAAAAAATTAATTACACTAAAAATTAAAAATTGTAGTTGATTTTTTAAAATATTTAACAACTTTTGAAAATTACTTTTAAAAGCAAGAAAAGATAAAACAAAAATTAAAATTTAAAACATTTCATTTTCAATAATTTTATTTTTATTTAAATTTGTTGAGAAAAGTTAGCAAACATTCATTAGCAATTAATTTTCTTTGTGTTGATTAAATGAAAAATAAAAGATAATTGAACCATTTATCAATTTTTAATTATGGTTTAAAGAAGAAGAGTCAAGTACTTTATCATAAAAACTAAAAAGTTTCTTGTTTATTTTTAAAATTTATTCAACTTCTTCAGGGATTTCATTTTTATTTATTTTTGGTTTAGTTTCTGCCGTGAACATTCCTCTTTTGTTGTTGGAAAAGAAATGTTTTTGAAGCATTTATTATTTTTATAGTGAATATATTTTCTCTAAAAAATCTATTTGAAAAAGAAACCTCAAAACCGGGATGGAAAAAAAAAAGTCTTAGTTTTAAAGTGGAAGTTTGATTTTTAAAAGAAATGACAAGACCTCGATTTTGTGTCCTGAATTTTAATTTACAATTATTATTAAAATAAAAATCTGAAACTCCTGTGTCTTTTATTTTATAAAATCCATTATTGTTAGTTAAATAATTATAAAACTGCTTACAAAATATCTGCTTTGTTTATGACACAAAAAGGTAAACAAAAATAAATCATAAAGTAAAAACGCAAACAAAAGTTTAATTTTTCAGTGTAAAATACTAAAAAAAAAAGCTTAATTACATTTTATTATTTTAATTATTTTTTGTTTTTTTTCATACTTTAGATAAAATTATTCTTCGTTATCATATTTTCTTAAGGAGAAACTTATGAAAAAAAAAAACGTCAGCTGAATGAACAAAAATCGGTCCTCGTCGCCATTTGAAGTCGCTTCTAAAAAACTACGGAACACCAATTTGCTAAAATTTATTATTGTTAATGTTGTTTTTTTTTTTTTTTTTTAGTGTGTGCAGCGGATTTTATTTTATTTTGAACAACATGGATTCTTTAACTGCAAAAAAAAAAAAAAATCTACTGCTCCTTGTTTACTTCAGGCATTTCTAGTTTTCGTCAAATTATTGATAATTTTTAAATCAATTTGAAAACAAAATTATTGAATTTTATGTTTTCCTAAAAGTTTTAGCACATGCTACAAGGATTGAATCATTATTACTAATGATCGATAAATTCCTCTTGCTGACATTTATACCCGAAAATTAGCATTTAGTTTTAGATCTTGTTTTTTTTTTGATATATACTCTTTCTTTAGTTTTTATTCATTGGCCAAGGTATTTCTACCTGAATTTCAGGAAGGATGAGTTATCATTATTTATATTATTTACATTTGAACTCCTGTTCTCATCTTATCACAATATTTGGAGGCTTATGGTTATACCAGGTTCAATCACCGAAGTTAAGCAACATTTAGACGGGTGACTGTTAGGGAATACCATATGTTGTAAGCTTGGATATACAGCCTGTGTAATAGTTAAAGGCTTGGAGTGAGAAATTAGAGAGTTCAGTTTGAATTCTAATCAGGTTTGTTATATATTTACTTATGCACAAATACCCTTGGGAAAGATGTGAATCTACTTTTTCTCTTCCTCGTTATGGATTAAATAGTAAGACGCGTAGCAGAAAATCATTATCATCTCCCACAAAAATTTGTACAATCAAAAAATGCTTCAGATTTAATTAACCTCAAAAAGGTTGATAAACTGTAAAAAAAAAAAAATTAAATTGGTTAATAAAAACAACATTTTGGCTTTTGTGTGCTCTGACCTTTTACAGATGTCTGTCGATTTGGATAAGTTTTGAGGATTTTTGAACAAAGACCTTTATTCACACTACTGGAGAAGATTGTTCTTGTTCTAATGTCTATATCTAGGGATATCTCATCTTGTTCCTTTTTAATACTGATTGGCTATTTCACGCCTTCTTTCCACAAAGCCTTAGTCTGTTCTACCCTGTACTAAAGTTTTCTCATTCTCTTTCATTGCTCTTGCATCTTAGTGGCTTATCGCTCTGCTTGGGGGTGAATTGATTAAAAAAACTTATTGAAGGCAAGAGAGACAGAGAGGGAAACATAGAATAATGTACCTAGCAACCTTGTGTAATTGGAGAGAAGAATATGAACTGAAAAGGGTGGTAAAAGGACAAATAATTCTTAGTGCTACAAAGGATAGGAAGTTGTGGAGAACCATGATCAACTATGTCTTGATGGAACATTGCGCATAAAAGAAAATTCAAAATCATTTTTTTTTTTTTTTTTTTATCTGGCTTTCAATTTTGACCTCTGACCCAAGTATCTATATCTCAACCATAAAGCAGATACACTATATGTTTTGTATTTTTATCTGTGTGAACAGTAGAGAGGTTTATCTCTTGTTCTCTGTTTAGGATTGGGTTTCGGGTTTCTTCCAAAGTCTACTTCACGTCTATACTTCTAACATCTCCAACTGAATTCTGAAAGTTTATTTACTATTTATTTTTCTCTTCCATAGAAGTCAATATGTGTCAAAAGAGAAAGTCACTTACTGAGAAAAAGGGCACATGTGTTCTGTACGTTATGCTGAAGACAAAATAACCAAAATAGAAAAAAGTCAGTCGCAGCTGAATATCTCGGATGTTGTTTGTGTTGTAGCATACCTATGGACGATAATGGGTATGTCCCCATTCACATAAATACAGTAGTAAATACTGTATTTTGGTCTGCAGTTGGAGATTCATTGTGGAATTCAATTGACTCACTTCTAGTAGTTGACTACTTCTACACGCTGCTGGCAAATCTTGTATGTGTTGTTCATGTCCTAAGTATTATCATTCATTACCAACCTTCATTTGATTATTCTATTCAGTAACCTTCCCTAGGTTACGACAATTTGTCCTCTCCAACTGTCGACCAATGAAAAAATTGTTCTATTCATAAAAATTGTTGGTGTTCTCAAATTAGGAAGTAGTTTTTTTTTTTTCTATCTACATCTGTTGGCTTGTGTGTTGGATTTCTAACCATTTACAAGTATTGGGATTTTTGATATTGGATCTGCAATTCATGATTTTGACATTTCTTTCTGCCCCTGGATCTTTGAGTTTGGACTTGTGATTTGTTTATTTTATTTTGTAATTGAGCTGGCATATCAATTTTTGAACAAGCTATTTTGGCAATGTGGCAGATGGCAAATTTGATATAAAATTGATTCCTGAAATTGATGGTAGTAGGTCAATAGTAGAATGGGGCCAGAAAGTTGAACTGGCATGCGATCTCTGTGGTGTGAAGTGGCTTGAGACCATCATTCCCATTTGACTGACTGGAGGGGCATTTGGAGTATATCAGCAAAATTGACCAAGGAAGAGAGAGCAGCTGTAGGCATGAATTAAGGACATGCTATACAATGCTTTTGCTGCAAACACATTGTCTACATATAAACAGTTTGGTACTGTTTGGAGGAATGCCTGACCACGCAATGGCGTGTGTATTTGTCCATAGCCTCCCTGTCTCTGTATGATGACATATTCAGTCAGTATCCAGGATGGACTTGCTGCTGCTTGAGGAATTACTGGCCCAGGCCCGAGCACCTATTAAGGAAGAGTTGGAAGAAAAGGAACTGGTGGTAGTAGCTGCAAGGCTTACCCAAAGTAAATATGTTCTATTCAAACAGCTTCTTCCCATGAATCTCTGCTTTTTGGAACTGCCTCCCAAGAGGATGCTTCCTTGATTACAACACTTGAAACCTGTTCATGTCTGGAGTTAACCATTATCTTTCACACATATTCATATAAGTTGTGCCTCTTATTTTGTAACCCTTTACCTTGAGCATGATTTGTCTCTGTACCTTTTGGTTGGCGAACAACATTGTTTAAAAAAAAAAAAAAAAGTTTGGCACAAGACTACTATAATGGAGCATCTATAGAAAAACAATGATATAAGCAAGTTGACATAATATTGGAATTAGGATAGTTTGGCACAAGGCTATTTTGATGGAGCATCTATCAAAAAATAATGATATAAGCAGCCTAATGTCAATTGTCGTCATCTGTCTCCCTGAATCCTGTTCCTTTATTGTCTTCTCTCCTAAATAATGATTTTTCTCACATTCTTTCACTCTCAGAAACCTCTTGTATCTTAGTGGCTTTATTGCCTTGCTTTGAGTGAAATGATTAAAAAGTTAAAGAAATAATTACATATAATATAAAAGGCTCAAAGACCTACAAGTTCAAAAAGCTTTTTGAATCTGATGAATTGGATTGTGATTATGATTCCAATGTAATAAATTATAACCATGGAATTTTAATGTTTGAGCCTTTTATATTATATTCTTACTCTGTCCTGGACATTGAGTTCTACCAGGATTCTATACCCTTGGGAATATATATATATATATATATAATGTGCTTTTAAAACCCAGTAATAAGTTACTCCAAAATTCACTTGAGGATGAAATGGAACTAATGTCTTTAATTTAATTGCAAAATTAAATTCAAAGGTTTTAGCTTCCATTTTTGAAACATAGTTAGAACTGTGTAGCGAAAAAAACATTTTAAATCAATTAATTTATAATATTAATGCTCTGTAAATTTACATTGAGCACTATTTTGTAAAAATATCTATAAAAACAACAGATTATATATCTTGCTGTTCTTTCTTTTTATTTATATATATATATATATATATATATTGACCATTAATATTATCAGTATATATATGTATTTCTATGCAATATCAGTTGTCATCTTTTGTCTCCTTGAATCCTGTTCCTTTACTTTCTTTTCCCCTAAATAATGATTTTTTTTCCCAGATTTTTTTTATTTTCAGTAACCTTTTTTGGCTTTATTGCCTTGCTTAGGGTGAAATGATTTTAAAAAGAAAACAATTTGTACAGATCAACAGACATTGAAGAGAAATAAAAATAAGGTTTTCAAGTGTTTAAAAGGTCTTTTCCACTTTGTGGTATTAGTAGAACATTAACCTGAAAACTCGAGTCATGTTCTTAAATCACTTTATCAGATCAAAACGTTCACATGAATGTCATGCATGGCACAGAACCTGGTGAGAAATCTCTAAACTCTCAGCTGTATACACTCACTTTCTAAGATCAATGATTAAAAATGGCTTTGAGTGATGGTTGATGTTACTATTACAATTAAAGATGATAATAGATGCTAGACTTTGATCCCAGTCCAATGGCCAGGAAATGAAGAAAAGCCTTAATTGAGTAGCACTGGCTGCTCGGTCAATGAAAACTGAAAGTTTCTTTATAAGGAAAAGGCTAATATTACCATTATCATTAGAGATGAGGAGAACAGATACTACACTTTGATCCCAGCTCAATGGCCAAGAAGTGAAGAAAAGCCTTACTTGAGTAGCACTGGCTGTTCGGTCAATGAATGCTGAATGTTTCCTTATAAGGAAAAGGCTAATATTACCAGTACCATTTTGTTTTTTATTAATTAAATTTTTGGCAGAACATCCTCATTACTCACATACACACACGCACAAAGGAAATTCTTTCAAGAAATTTAATGAAATTAGCAGATTCTCAGCATTGATTGTATCACATCATAAAATAATTCTCCAAGGGATCATCTGCCTGATTAATTACTGAGTTAATTAGCATCAAGTATCAAGTGATTAATCACAACTACTACTGTTACTACTAATTAACAACTTAACAACTATGGATGATTGTGCTTATGCGTGTCATTCGAAATTCTCTTTGTTTCATACTGACAGCTCAGGTTTCTCTTGCGGCATAATTGGAAGCAGTTTTTGCAAGCTTGCTTAGACTCTAAGCTGCTCAGTAATAACTAAATGGTTAGGAGTGTCATCGCACATATTTAGCTAGTGAAGCTTATTGACCTTACTTTCAGATTATGTTTTGTTTGCTTTCTGGATCTGTTCAAAATTTGCAAAATTCATCTAAGTTGACCTAATGAACAAGAAATGAAAATAAAAATTACAAAATGATTTTAATAATAGTTAGAATAGTTTCTAATACAATGTTACAATTCATTGTGACTGAAGGTTTGAAAGTATTGACCTTGTTCAAAACTGTTGATCATGTCAGATTATGCGCTTTCTCCCAGGAACTGTAGTATCCTGGGTAAGATGATAAACTACATCCAACAGCAGGGCCTCTGATCAGGAGGTTTTGAGGAGCGTGGAACCACCTCTTATTTGCTGGTGTTCCCAGGTCTACCCTAACCCAGGGTGGTAGCACCTGTTAGGGTCCCAACTATGGACAAATAGTTAACTATTACCAGCAATACAATTTTGAAGGAAAAATATTACCAGAAACAGATTTTTGACAAAACAAAATACTATCAGCAATAAAAAATATTGTCAGCATTAAATAATCTATGGTTGATATGCCATAAAACAAAATAAGCCAAACCCAACCAGGAACTGTAACTGATGTCGGCTTAGCATATTTGTAGTATAGACCATAGGTTAATTCTGTGGGTACTCTATTTATGTTATTTGGACTATTGCCCTCAACTTTGTAGCCTTTATCCACTGTGCCATGTGTCCTTGAGGATAAAGGCATTGGTTAGATCCAGTGACAGGACCCAAAGAGTGTGAGTTAAAGTTAAGGCAGTGGAGAACTTGGAGAGGGGAATTAAGCAGGAGATAACTGATAACTGACATCCATTAAACATGGCACGTGGAACTAGAACAGTCTACCCCAGTGAGTGAAATAAAGGGTTCAGTTCAACATTCCAACCATCTGAAGAAGGCCGGAGCGTACAACGGCTCAAACATTTTAATAAATATGGTGACAAAGATGAAGACAATAGTCCAAATAATGTAAATAGCGTACATAATACGTCATCTCAGAAATAGTAACAGGGATTATCTAGCCACACTAGCAGATCTGCATACTTGGAAATGAGCAGATCCATAAAAGATTACCAGATTATCTACTTAGGGATTAGCACTTTTGCTCGGATCAGAATAGTATCTATGTGCTCTACCTCGGATCAAAATGTCAAACCTCTGGTTTGAGTCTTTATATATGGAAAAGAAATTTAGTCTAGTATCAGTGTAGTAACTGTTCTCTGTCTAGGATCAAAATTTCACTCTCTTGGTTGGATTATTTACATATGGATTAGCACTTTGCCTAGGATTGGTGTAGTATCTGTGTTCTCCATCTTGGATCAAAATGTCACACTCCTGGTTGGATTGTTTATATATGGGAAAGTAATTCTATTTAAGATCAGTATAGTATCTGTGTTCTCTGTCTAGGTTTTAAAATATCACTCTCTTGATTGGATTATTTACATATGGATTAGCACTTTGCCTAGGATTGGTATAGTATCTGTGTTCTCTGCCTTAGATCAAAATGTCACTCTCCTGGTTGGATTGTTTATATATGGGAAAGTACTTTTTATCTAGGATCAGTATAGTACCTGTGTTCTCTGTCTAGGATTAAAATGTTGCTCTCTTAGTTGTATTACTTGCATATGGATTAGCACTTTTGTTTAGGATAAGTGTAGTATCTGTGTGCTCAGTGTATAATCAAAATGTCACTTCCCTCTTTAGAGTAAGTACAACATCGATAATGCAGTCTCTGACAAGTTTGATTCTCCTTTGATATTCAGTAGAAGTTAGATGATTATACTGAACTTAGCCAAATAGATTAAAATTTGGTTTTAACACATTTCTAGCATTTAATCTTTGTAAACATTCTGTCTTAGAAGAATGTGCAAATGCCTGAACAATCAAGATAATGATTTATTTCAGTTTTTACTTCTTTTACATCAGGTCAATCTATGAGGCTCCTGTTACCATATAACCCAGTACCACCTTTCACAGATTCGTGCAATTGACAACTAAACTGGTTCTTACACCAGGCTTCTTTTTTTTTTCTTTTTTTCTTTTTTTTTTTTTTTTGATGAGGAAGATAGCTAGACACCCAGTGGGATTAAAAACAAAACCTATCAAAGGGTGGATGAACCTTTTTGTAGAGGTCAATGGCCATCTAGCACATTGAGGTAGACTAGGTTTCAAAGCTATGGATGCATCCAGTGTTGTGCTGACACAATATCACTGGTCCTGGGTATGACGATAAACTACATCCGCGTCCTGGGTAAGACAATAAACTATGTCTAACAGCAAGGCCTCTGATAATACGTTTTTGAAAAAATAATGTTGCCAGCTGTACGTTTTTGAAAAAAATAATATTACCAGCTGTACGTTTTTGAAAAAAATAATATTACCAGCTATACATTTTTGAAAAATTACCACTAATACGTTTTTGAAGAAATATTACCAGCTATACAATTTTGAAAAAAAATGATATTACCAGCTATACATTTTTGAAAAAGATAATATTACCAGCTATACGTTTTTGAGAAAAAAAAAAAAAAATAAAAACAGAAATGGATTTTTGACAAAACAAAAATATTATCAGGAAAAAAAAAAAAGTTGTTGGCATTAAATGACCCATTGAGGTTGATATGCTGTAAAACAAAACAAACAGCATCACTAGGCAGAGTTTTTCCTTGACTGAAGTTAATGGCCAATGGTGGTGGGTTCTGTTGATAAAATCAATGGCCAAATGTTTTTGACCATAGCAAGATTTCAAGTTATAAGATATTTGTTGTGGTCTGACCTGGAGAGAGATGCTCTTCACTAGTTCTGTTTGCTTAAGACATACTACACATCGAGCTTTTAACCCTGATATGGTCAGGTTCTCGACTGTGCAGTGACCCTATGGCCACACCTGGTCATGGGCAGGGCTGGTGTGTCTTATTCCCAATTTTTTTTTTTTTTTTTTTTTTTTTTTCAGCACTGTTTTATGGCCATCCATCATTTTTTAAAAATTATTTTTAACCTGACATAACATTGTCAGTCATCAACTAATAATATATCCTGTATCTACATGACCGGTGCCCTGCATACTATGCAGGAACCCCTGATTAGGTTGTAGCCTCAAAAGATCTAGTTTCACTGGCATTTTTTTCCTTTTTGTACTTTTTTTCTATTGATGTTTATTTGTCAATCAACATTAATATTTATATTTCGATGTTTATTTGTCAATCAACATGTAATAATTAACAGGGCCAATGCTTACTACCCCGATCCTCTCAACCATGTGGGGCCCCCATGTCTACTGGGGAGGAGGAGGCAGAAGTGCTAATTTCAGTAGTGCTTATTTTTTTAAATTGTAATTTTCTTTCTGAACAGTTCTTTTAAATCAATTAAGAAGGTAATATATCTTGGTAACATCATTTTTTATTCTGTGAACATCCACTCAGGAGGATCTTTGATTTTTTTTTTTTTTTCTTTCTTTTTTAGTAATAGTAATGCTAACTAGAAGCACATGGCTAGTAATTAAAATAAAATTTCTAGTCCTTATGTTTTACATTTCTAGAAAGATAAAACTGAGAGAATGATCACTTAAAAAATAAAAATGTTTGAATATTTCAACACATGAAAAATTTTCCCAAAATCTGAAGCACTGTTTTTAAAACAAATTTTTAAGACAATCCCGTTTGTGTTGTGTTGGAATCTTTGTAAAACTTTTTTTTCCAGCAGAGATGTGTCAGTGATTAATCTTTATGGAAATGTAAAAATTTGCGACTTATTTTTTCGAGTAAAATTTAGTCATGAAAATATTGGTCGTTATTATAAAAAGAATATAATTTTCTCAGATTATTTTTTAAATAAAAAAAAAGCCTATTCATTATAAAAGTAAATAATTAATGGATATGAACTGAAATTATCATTTAAATTGGATAATTCTCTGATTTTTGGTAATTTAAAAAAATCACTACTCTTCCCCCAACCCAAATTTTCCTTTGAGGTTTTGTGGCCCCCAGGTTGGGAGACGTTTGAAATTGACATGTAGTAGAGAGGGGTTCTCCATATCAAAGTTTTGGGGGTTGGGGGCTAGCCCTAGCACCAGCCCTGCTCATGGGACATGTTTATGATATTCTCAGTGGGTCAGAAGATTACAAACATTTGGTTAATATTTGGGAACATGACTCTTAAATTGTTTAACTTGAGACATTTTGGGAAGCCTTACGTAAATTTCTCTTAATAAGCTGGTGGAATTGAGGACAATTTCTCCTGACAGAACTGTTGTCTTTGAATCAAGTTTGTAGGCCTTAAGAACTAGATATCTCTAGACATGGTCAGTCAATTGAGAACAATCTACCCCTTTAGATGAAATAAAGAGTTCAGTTTAAAATTCCCAGAAGGTTACCCAGACTGACAAGCACCTGATGAAGGCCAAAGGAAACTATAGTTGAAATGTTGTGATAATAACAACAAAGATAAGGACAATAGTTCACATGTAAATAATTCAAATTTTCCCCGCCTGTTGCATTCACCCCTTGTCCCTTACTTCTCCACCCCCAAAAAAGGACTGTAACATTTGAGTAGAATAGTTTGTGTATTTTTGGATTTTTCTGTCTGAAACAAAATTTAATTTGGAAAAGCAGAGAGTTAAGATTTCATCTTAAATTATAATCCCTCAAAACTGCATTGGTATTGATGATCTTTGATTCCAGTTCAGCAAAATGGTTTGATAGAGAAAAAACATTTGCAAATGTGTGTCAGGCTCTCTTGAAAATGCAAAGAATTGATACTTTAGGATTTCTCTTATTTCACTCTTGATTTTTCTGCACATACTCCTACTCTGCCTGACTTTTTCTTGTTCTCATCTTTTCCTGTTCTCCCCTGCTGTCTTTTCCTGTTCTTTTCCTCCCCCATCTTTTCCTGTACTCTTCCTCTTCTTGTTCTCCTCCTTTCCCCATCTTTTCCTGTCCTCCCCACCTGCCTTTTTCCTGTCCTTTTCTTCCCTCCTGTCTTTTCCTATTTTCCCTCCCAATCTTTTCCTGTTCTCTTCCTACCCTGTCTTTTCATGTTCTTTTCCTTCCCCACATCTTCTCTTCTATCTTTTCCTGTTCTCTTCCTCCTCCGGCTTTTCCTGTTCTCTTCCTCCTCCGGCTTTTCCTGTTCTCTTCCTCCTCTGGCTTTTCCTGTTCTATCTACTCTCTGTCTTTTCATCCCCCCACTGTCTTTTTCTGTTCAAATCTCTTACCTCTGTCCTTTCTTGTTGTTCTGTCTTCTTCTCTTCCCCTTCTCCTGGTTTCTTCTCTCACTTCTTCTCCCCTTCCAGTTTCCTCTTCTACTCCCTCCCCTGTTTCTGCTTCTTGCCATCACCCTTTCTCTCTCTATTCTTTTTCCTTTTTTCTTGCTCTTCCTTTTTCATTTTCTTGTCACTCACAACTCTCTCTTTCCTCTCATTTAACTTCTCTTCCTTGTCTTTCCTTTTGTCTGTTTTTCTTTCTTCCTCCTCTTTTTTCTTTCTTCCTCCTCTTTTTTCTTTCTTCCTCCTCTTTTTTCTTTCTTCCTCCTCTTTTTTCTTTCTTCCTCCTCTTTTTTCTTTCTTCCTCCTCTTTTTTCTTTCTTCCTCCTCTTTTTTCTTTCTTCCTCCTCTTTTTTCTTTCTTCCTCCTCTTTTTTCTTTCTTCCTCCTCTTTTTTCTTTCTTCCTCCTCTTTTTTCTTTCTTCCTCCTCTTTTTTCTTTCTTCCTCCTCTTTCTTCCTCCTCTTTTTTCTTTCTTCCTCCTCTTTCTTCCTCCTCTTTTTTCTTTCTTCCTCCTCTTTCTTCCTCCTCTTTTTTCTTTCTTCCTCCTCTTTCTTCCTCCTCTTTTTTCTTTCTTCCTCCTCTTTTTTCTTTCTTCCTCCTCTTTTTTCTTTCTTCCTCCTCTTTTTTCTTTCTTCCTCCTCTTTCTTCCTCCTCTTTTTTCATCTTCTTTCTTCCTCTTCTTTCTTCCTCCTCCTCTTTCCTCTTCTCTCTTCCTCCTCTTTCCTCCTCCTCTTTCTCCTCTTTTTTCGTCTTCTTTCTTCCTCCTCTTTCTTCCTCGTCTCTTCTTCAGTATTGTTCCATGTTCTATTTTGGTTCTTTTTTGTTGCACTTTATAAAGAAATAAAGTTTCTCTTATGGAAATTAAAAATTGTACATTGACAAATAAACACAGACACCATTTTTTTTATTTATTTTTTTTTTTTTAATAAATAACTGACAAATATAAAGGAAAAACATTTAACAAAACAAAAAAAAAAAAACAATGAAATTATCAAAGTGAGAAAACCTGAAAGTTTTTCTATCTGTTCCAAAAGTCACTTAAATTACAAAAAAATACTTCTGGAGGAAATACTTTTGCTACAATTTATTGTATGAAAAGATTAAAAAATACTTTGTTTATATTTAGAAATTGTTTTTAAGTTTTCCATTTCTAGAATTTTTGAGTGATTGTGAATATTTATAAAGATTTTTTGCACTCTTTAACCTTTCTGTCTACAAAAATAGGGTGTGTCAAAAGGACTGTTGTACCCTTGATGCCACTATACACTTTTGATTTCCTCACTAATGTTTATTTATGAGATTATAAAAATATATGAATCAAGTACCATGCCATATTTATTATTTGCCATTTTACAAGTAGCTATGAAAACAAGTTTTTTTTATTCAATCTAATAAATAAAAAGTGTTTAACATCATTGTTGTCAGTTCTCGATAATAAAAAAAAATGTATAAATTCACTTTCATATGTTTAGGTTTTATTAAAATTCTAATTGTCACTTTTTAAAACAATAAACATTGTTGAAGGAGTTAAAAGTGTATATAATAATAATAGTGGTGTCAAGGGAATAACCATCCTTCTGACACAGCATTTTTATGCAAGCATGAAGGTTAAACAATGCCGACATAGAATGCACTAAAAAAAGGATTGATAGAGAAAATTAAATTGAAAAGAAAACCTATATAATATCTACTAACATATTAACTTATGAAGAATATGATTTATTTAAATGAATTATTGTGAAACATGATTAATTTTTGATGGGTACTTTTTTTCATTTTATATGTATCACTTTTTATTGCATTTATCAATGTTAGTCTGAATAATTTGTGGAATAATGTTAATGACTCCAAATAGGTCAAAGAATGCATTGGACAAACCATAATGATAAAACCAACAAGGATGAGGATATTAGTCTGAACAATTTGGGGGATGATAATGACTCTTCAAAAAATACATCAACTTGAACTGTCACGTTTATATTAATGTACAGTGTGCGATGGATAAATTGTCGTTTAAATTCCTCAGAAATGAAAATAACACTAACATCTCATTTTAACATATATTTACCAAAATTACACAAAAATATCTTGAAATACTAAAGAGTAAATTTATTCAATAAAATTGCCATTGGCTTCAACCACAGGCTTTCAGATGACTTCAAAATCTCCTGCAACTCTTCTGGATGGTCTCCTTGTTTAAGTTAGTGAATGCTGTCATAATCCTTGCCTTCAGTTCATCTTTGGTGTTACAAGGAGTTTTGTTGGTCTCTCACTCAACTGTGCCCCACACATAATAATCAAGGGAGGGTGCAGTCTGAGGAGTTAGGTGGCCAGATGTAAGGGCTAATGTGGTTGCAGAAATTTTCTGACAGCCATCACTGGGTTCTCCTGTTTGTGTGGCATCGTGTAGAGTCCTGTTGTCAGATATAGGGTCTTCCAGCTGCCACCTTCTTGACCCAGGGAAGCACTACCTCCTCAAGGCACTTGATGTAGGTCTCCGTGTTAAGTCTGAGGCCCTGACATTAACATTACTAGTGATCACTCCAAACACCTTCATAATCAGCATTAGACTCATCCAACTCCTTCCAAATCCTCTGCATTATCCTCAGATTGATATCCAAACACTTTGAAATTTTCATATTGGGGCTTCTGGCATGAATGCCAAGCAGAACAGCATGCCGTTTCCAAATTTCTGGTGGAGTAAATTCTGTAACGGTACTATTTTTCTTGCAGATGGTGCCCAACTGACCCTACTCTACTGTGCAGTCGACAAAAATCAAAAACAAACAATGCACATATGCAAAATTAAAAATATAAGATGGTGACAATTTACCCATCGCACCCTGTACATCTTCAATAAAGAAGAATTGAAATTTAAAAATAAATGCTTTATTGACCTAAGTACATAAATTGCACAAACTGTACTTTTAAATAATGATAATGATTATTTGAAAAGCCATATTTTCTCTATTTTTAGTTTCATGTAAACAATAGAATTGAGATTTGCCTCATCTCAGCAGATTTAGTAAACGATGTCTGTGTTCGTTCACATAAAGAAAATAGACAAGGAAGAAATAGACATCATTTTCTAAGATCAATTTTTACTTTTGCCTTTCCTTGGAACAAATTCTTCATATTCCTGACCGTTTTTAAGCCCTTTTCAAGGAAATAATTATTTGGTACTGACCTGGTATCCCTGTTTCAATCAGTTTCCCTCTACCATAACATAGCTTATTTGTCTTTTCTATAAATACTTTCATGGTAATTATTCTGACAAGCTTTGCTCTATGGTGCCTAGACTTTATCAATACTAGATTGGCAGCAAGGTTTTATAGTTTTATAGTTGAAATGGCAAGATCTAATCGTTCTATGCTAAGTTTCTTTTCTTACACTTCTAACTTTTGGAATTCCCTCCTGGCTTCTTGCTTCCCACTCAGCTTTGATCATCAAAAATTTAAATGCAATGTCAATCGTTATCTACTGTCTTCTTGATCCCTCTTCTTTTATTGTTCTCACTCCTTAATAATTTCTTTTTCTTATTCTTTCACACTCTAACTTCTTGTGTCTGAGTGGCTTTATTGCCTTGCTTAGGTGAAATGATTAAAAAAAACCTGAGCGTATTGACGTTTGAAGTTTAGTTTCATCTGGCACAGGGTTTGCGATTAAAATCATTTTTTTTTTTTTTTTTTTTTTTTGACAGTGGTAGTATGCTTAAAATCTTTTTAATTAAAAAATTATTGTATTTATTCTAAAAGCAACTAATTCCTGAAAATGAAGGATTATTACTTCTCAATAATAGTGATTATGGAACCCCAAAGAAAAATGATAGTTGAAGGACTTAATTGTAAATATTTCTATTATTAAAGAAGTAGATAGCTTTGCCTATCACATGGTTCATACTCCTACCAGGTCTTTTGAACAGGAGTAGAGGTTTATCCTTTGTTTCCTGTTTAGGATTGAGTTTCCAGCTTCTTCTAAAGTCTACTTCAACACTATAATTCTAATGGCTCTGTTTAAACTCTGAAATATTATTTACTATTTATTCTCCTCAATAGGAGTAGATAGGGTTACCTATAGTCCAGTTCACACTCCTCCCTGTTTCTTTTGAACAAGAGTAGAGGTTTATCCCTTATTTCTGGTTCTTTATAAAGTCTTTTTCCCTCCTAGTAGCCCCTTACACTTTGGTAGTATTATCGCCTTGCTTGAGGTGAATTGATTAAAATAATTATCTCAAAATGGAAAAAACATCTAGTTGTAAAAACTAATTTTGTTTTAATAAATAAAGCAAGAAAATAATATTTTTTTTCTGTTAATTTTGATTAAAAACCCAAATGAAACATTAACAAACAGCATTTCAGTTTTATGTGTTTCTGTTTATCATAAGCTAAATTGAAATGTTCAACTGCCCCCTGTAAATCTCTGTTCTTGGCTCTCCTGCTCAGAAATACAACCCTAGGGAAAGTAATCACCCAATGGTGGAGTAGTGACTGCAGGACATGAAAATGACAGTTTAAAGCTTAAAAGTATCAAAACAAATATCTATTTTTTTTATAAATGCATGAGAGAACAAAGAAACAACAAAGTACTGTTGATGGGGTGGAAAGAAAAGAAGACTAGAATTGTTAAAATAAAATTCTTTGTATTGCTGATTATAGAGGATTAAGACAATATCTTTTTGTGGATGAGGGAAGTGACCTGGAGGAAGGAGAGAGTCAGTAGGACATGCAGTTGATGTGTGTGTTGGGTTGGTTGACTGAGGTCACTGGTGACTTCTATGGCTGTCTGCCTGCCTACACTATGACTGACCTTGAGTGTTGCCAACGACATTCTTTTAGTTGTCAAGGTGGATACATGACTCTGTGCTTTTTGCTATGCTTTTGCTTTAGCAACAGCATTCATTATTGGCACCTTTTTAAAATGTATTTTATATTGAGGGGTGGTGGTTGTCAGCCTGATATCATTCTTGGAGCCACTGTACAGACAACTATTTTTTAAATTTTTTTTTTTTTGCTTTCTTAGCATTCACATCTGGCTGACAGATTTTGATGTGGAGTGAATCAGAAAGAGATCTAATTTGAAGTATTTTTTTTTTTTTAACATTTTAATGTTTTTTGTAGTCAGTTTCTTCTGGTTTGTAATAAAGTTCCCTGATCCATTTCTTTCAAGTAACAGAATAGCGAAAGCCAAACAATCAAACAAGAAGTGTCTCCTGTTCCCTACTGAAGTCGCATTTCACTCTGTCACCTTTTTAAGCTCTTTTTATAGATCGAGTGACCGTTCAAATTGGCATGTTAAAAGGTCTTACGAAGGTCTATCCAAAGTAGAGATTTGTCTTTTTTAACCTTTAGCATGCCGGAGGTGAAAATTATCACAGTAGAATTCCCTCCCTTTGCTATAAATAAACATTTGTCAAATGTTATTTCCAGAAATGACAGTTGACAAGTGTTTATTTATAGTAACCTTCTTGAGGCGACAGAATGTGCCTACAGCATGCAAGGGGAGAGAATTCTACAGCAACAATTTTTGCCTCCAGTGTGCTAAAGGTTAAATATAAGGTTTAAGTTGCCATTTTCTTTTTGGGAATATTTTACATGCAAGACATGTCTGAATCTGTTTTTGTCTAGAAGGTAAGCCATTTTCACTAGTGTTACATATTTATTATGCTGCTAACAAACATTATATAAAAAATTATGATTTTGTATCTGCTGTGCCATGGATTTTCAAAATTTTTTATGTTTTGTAGTTTATAGTATGTTTGTATTTTTACTATTTTTCATACTTCTTGTTCTGACATTCATTTACACAAGGTGGTATGGTAGGTTACTCACTGTTTCTTTCTTTTCTTCCTTCCCTGTGTGTCTTGTATCAAATCTCTCCCAGCCTTCCTTTCTCATTAAGTGTTCTCAAAATTTCAGAAGTCTCTTTCTGATTCTATAAGTATAAGTGTCTTTTCCTTTTTTTTTTTTTTTTTTTTTTTTTTTTTTTTTTTTTCATTTTCTTTAAAGCTTCCTCATTGTTTGCATGTCCCATCCATGGAATTCTCAGCATCCTGCTGTAGAACTATATTTCTGTTGCCTCCAGCTTTCTCTTCATCTGTGAGGAAATGGTCCAACATTTACTGCCATATACGAGGATTGATATTACATAGCAGTTTCACACTCTTCTTTGTTTCTAACAAAGTTTTTCTCTTACTTAATACTTTGTTTAGATTTTGGAAGGCATCTTTTGATATTCCATTGTGCTTTCAGATTTCTGTATAACATTTTCTAGTAAAAACTTCCCAGGTTGTTAAATCTCTATATTGGGTTGATTCTAATGTCTGCAATTTGTAGCTTCCATGTTGGGCTGCCCCTTTTGCTCACGGCCATATATTCTGTCTTCTCACAATTGATAGTCATTTCTTCTTGCTTTCCGTCTTTCAGAAGATGACAATTGCCGTTGTGTTTAAATTTATGAAGGTTGTAGGTCTGTGACCAAAGTGAGACACCAAGTTGCAGGAAGTCAACAGTGGTTTGACATGGGGAGGCATGGCTTTCACCAGTTCCACTTGCCCAAGAAGGGATACGCATGAATGAAAACCTTTCTGACTTTCAACAGAGATGTCTGGAGGAAACTGGTTATTTGCTCAGCTGTGCAAAGACCCTAAGCTCATAACCGGTCACATTTAGGATGCTCCATTATAATGACATAATGTTGACATGCCACATTACTTCAAACAAAAGGTTAGGAAGGAAACACCCGTCAATACTGGAAAGAGCAATAACAGCTTCTGGACTTGAGAAACCTGTTTTCATGAAAAGCCGTTTTAAGAGAAAGATTTTATAAATTTCAACTGACAGTAGTATTGGCTACTTGGTCAATGAATGCCAAATGTTTCTTTATAAGGAAACAGCTAATATTACTATTACCATTAAACAGGCTGATATTCTTTTCTATTCAACTGAATTTTCCTAGATCTTAATACTTTGCTTACCTTTTAGAATGTATCTTTCATTATTCTAAACTGCTATCATTTTTTTGAGCCACATTTTGCATCTTCTGTGATAACATTTTCCAGATAGTTAAATTTCTGTACTTGCTTAATTCAGACGTCTCCAATTTGTATCTCCCATGTTGGGCTGCCCCTTTTGCTGACAATCATACATTCATATATACAGGCTTTATTGAAACGCTCTACTGTTGTCAGGATGAAGATGTTGCAAGTGTAAAAGAGATAATCTACTTATCTACCTAGCAGTGATGACATTAAGAGATACAAACAAAAAAAATATATAAAAACACTTTGTCATGACTATCTTCCCAAAACTGTTACCAAAAGAAAACCAAAAAAAAAAACAAACAACTTCAGTCACCCACCAAAATTTTAAACTGTTCTGTGATGAAGATGCTGTTATATGGATAGAAAATGAATTCAGTAAATTTATAAAGATAGAATGGCGTGTAAGACAAGGATGTCTCTTCTCACTGTACTTATTCAACCAATACAGTGAGGCGATTCTGAGAGAATTAGAAGTCCTACTATGATTCATTATTGGTGGCCACAAGCTTAATATAAGATATAAAAGGTATTACATGTCTTTTATCTCTGATCTTGTAAAGGAAACTAGAGGATGTTTAAAAAGGCTGTCTCTACTCACAAGTCAGGAGTACATATTTCTTCATTGATGTCTATGAGGATTCTGTAAATCGATGCTTTGCTGATTGGTCGTTAAGAGTTACATGACCGGCCGCCTGAATGTGCTGCATACTGACTGGGGAAGAGAAAGGAAAGAAATTCTACCTAATGTATGTGTGTATTTGGTGTAAGACAAGGATGGGTCTTCTCACCAGACTTATTCAACCTATACAGTGAAGCGATTTTGAGAGAATTAGAATTCCTACCAGGGTTCATTATTGGTGGCTACAATCTTGACAACATAAGATATGCAGATGACACTGTTGATAGCAGACATGAGAAAGGAAACTACAGGAACTCCTATAGAAGTTAATAAAGGAAAGCGAGAAGAAAGGACTAAATATCAATTGCCAGAAGATAGAATGCATGGTCACCAGTGATATAAACAGCCCAACATGTAAATTACAAATGGGAGAAGCCAAAATCAAATAAGTACAAAAATTTAAATTTTTCAAAGTGTTTCAAAGGATGGAAAGACACATTGGGATAGTGTAAGATGCCTTCCCAAAAGTAAGCAGAGAATTAAGAAAGAGAAAATTTTATTAGAAACAAAGTAAAGGATACTGAATTGGTATGTAATATTGGTCCTCTTATATGGCAGTGATTGCTGGACAATCCCCTTGCAGGTGAAGTTGTGTTCTTTTTTCAATAAAATACAAGTGCATTTTAAATATTCACAAAAATGTTTTTAAATCTTTATCAGAAAAATCTCCAATTATTTGCCTGAATTTTAATTAAGAAATTTGAATCCTCCCAGCATTATTACCAAAAATCTAACAAGTTTGTCTGATATTGATGTTCTATTATCCCCAACACTTTGGTATGATGTTAGGCTTAAGCCTTGAACGTGGTATATTATGTAGGTAAATCATGTCTATTCCTCTCCCTTTTACTTCTCCCTTTTTCTCTCTCTTTTACTTCTCCCTCTTTCTCTCTCTTTTACTTCTCCCTCTTTCTCTCTCTTTTACTTCTCCCTCTTTCTCTCTCTTTTACTTCTCCCTCTTTCTCTCTCTTTTACTTCTCCCTCTTTCTCTCTCTTTTACTTCTCCCTCTTTCTCTCTCTTTTACTTCTCCCTCTTTCTCTCTCTTTTACTTCTCCCTCTTTCTCTCTCTTTTACTTCTCCCTCTTTCTCTCTCTTTTACTTCTCCCTCTTTCTCTCTCTTTTACTTCTCCCTCTTTCTCTCTCTTTTACTTCTCCCTCTTTCTCTCTCTTTTACTTCTCCCTCTTTCTCTCTCTTTTACTTCTCCCTCTTTCTCTCTCTTTTACTTCTCCCTCTTTCTCTCTCTTTTACTTCTCCCTCTTTCTCTCTCTTTTACTTCTCCCTCTTTCTCTCTCTTTTACTTCTCCCTCTTTCTCTCTCTTTTACTTCTCCCTCTTTCTCTCTCTTTTACTTCTCCCTCTTTCTCTCTCTTTTACTTCTCCCTCTTTCTCTCTCTTTTACTTCTCCCTCTTTCTCTCTCTTTTACTTCTCCCTCTTTCTCTCTCTTTTACTTCTCCCTCTTTCTCTCTCTTTTACTTCTCCCTCTTTCTCTCTCTTTTACTTCTCCCTCTTTCTCTCTCTTTTACTTCTCCCTCTTTCTCTCTCTTTTACTTCTCCCTCTTTCTCTCTCTTTTACTTCTCCCTCTTTCTCTCTCTTTTACTTCTCCCTCTTTCTCTCTCTTTTACTTCTCCCTCTTTCTCTCTCTTTTACTTCTCCCTCTTTCTCTCTCTTTTACTTCTCCCTCTTTCTCTCTCTTTTACTTCTCCCTCTTTCTCTCTCTTTTACTTCTCCCTCTTTCTCTCTCTTTTACTTCTCCCTCTTTCTCTCTCTTTTACTTCTCCCTCTTTCTCTCTCTTTTACTTCTCCCTCTTTCTCTCTCTTTTACTTCTCCCTCTTTCTCTCTCTTTTACTTCTCCCTCTTTCTCTCTCTTTTACTTCTCCCTCTTTCTCTCTCTTTTACTTCTCCCTCTTTCTCTCTCTTTTACTTCTCCCTCTTTCTCTCTCTTTTACTTCTCCCTCTTTCTCTCTCTTTTACTTCTCCCTCTTTCTCTCTCTTTTACTTCTCCCTCTTTCTCTCTCTTTTACTTCTCCCTCTTTCTCTCTCTTTTACTTCTCCCTCTTTCACTTCTCCCTCTTTCTCTCTCTTTTACTTCTCCCTCTTTCTCTCTCTTTTACTTCTCCCTCTTTCTCTCTCTTTTACTTCTCCCTCTTTCTCTCTCTTTTACTTCTCCCTCTTTCTCTCTCTTTTACTTCTCCCTCTTTCTCTCTCTTTTACTTCTCCCTCTTTCTCTCTCTTTTACTTCTCCCTCTTTCTCTCTCTTTTACTTCTCCCTCTTTCTCTCTCTTTTACTTCTCCCTCTCTTTCTCTCCCTTTTCTCTTTCTCTTTCTCTCCCTTTCTTTTTCTTTTCTTTTCTCTTTCTCTTTCTCTCCCTTTCTTTTCTCTTTCTCTCCCTTTCTTTTTCTTTTCTCTTTCTCTCCCTTTCTTTTTCTTTTCTCTTTCTCTCCCTTTCTTTTTCTTTTCTCTTTCTCTCCCTTTCTTTTTCTTTTCTCTTTCTCTCCCTTTCTTTTTCTTTTCTCTTTCTCTCCCTTTCTTTTTCTTTTCCCTCTTGCTCCCCCTTTCTCTTACTTTTCCCTCTTGCTCCCCCTTTCTCTTACTTCTGCCTCTTTTATTTCCCTCTCCTTCTTTCTTGCTGTCTTTTTCCATGCTTGCCTTTGTTTTTCCTCTCTTCCCTACTTTGTTTTCTCTCCCTCTCTCTCTTTCTATTTTTCTATCTCACTTTTTTCTCCTCTTCCCCACTCTCTCTGGCTTTTTTCCCCCTCCTTCCTCCTGCTTGCTTAAATACAAAATCTATGGAATAAGATCAATCATTTTTAACTAAAATAAACTAAAAATTGTTTGACTAATTAGTTTGGTCGTTTGAAGGAAAATAATAAAAAAAAAAAACAGAATCATAAGAGAAACTGACAAGTTAGCAGGGATGGACTCAGGCTTGTGAGTAGGGTGGGGTCAACTAAAATAATTTATAGGGGACACAGTTGGTGATCAATGTCTTGGTGTTTCAGGGCTTACTTCATGTGTAGACATTTCTCAATAACATTTGACTCATAACATTAGGATTGACATCTCAGAGAGCTGAAATGTGGTCATAACAACAAAGATGAGGATATTAGTCTGACTGTAAATAATGGAAATAATGATAATTCCTCATCCCAGAAAGCTGAAACGTTATGATAATAAAAACAAAGATAAGGATATTGGTCTGACTGTAAATAATGGAAATAATGATAATTCCTCATCCCAGAAAGCTGAAACGTGATAATAAAAACAAAGATAAGGATATTGGTCTGACTGTAAATAATGGAAATAATGATAATTCCTCATCCCAGAAAGCTGAAACGTTGTGATAATAAAAACAAAGATAAGGATATTGGTCTGACTGTAAATAATGGAAATAATGATAATTCCTCATCCCAGAAAGCTGAAACGTTGTGATAATAAAAACAAAGATAAGGATATTGGTCTGACTGGAAATAATGATAATTCCTCATCCCAGAAAGCTGAAATGTTGTGATAATAAAAACAAAGATAAGGATATTGGTCTGACTGTAAATAATGGAAATAATGATAATTCCTCATCCCAGAAAGCTGAAACGTTGTGATAATAAAAACAAAGATAAGGATATTGGTCTGACTGTAAATAATGCTGACTTCTCATTTTCGAAATTCTAAAAGAAAACATGGAAAAGAAAGAAATAAATTATCTATAAATTACACAAGTGTTATTAACATTCCAAATATTTTTTTTAGACAATTGATTCTGATCTTTGCAGATTTACTTTTAATACAATATTTTATTTGCTATCCCTTCTTCATCAGATACCACTTGCAGAGATGGATACCTACATAGATACATGAAGAATTGGATATAAAGTAGTACTAACTACCATTTTGATTCTATTTAAAACCAGTCATTTGTTGACTATTTTCATTTGTGTCAACAACATATATGTTTGTTATTCTGACTAGCATAAACTAAACATATGTCTGTGATTTTGACAGGCATAAAGTGGGTGTGTGCTGGCCTATCTGAGTCTAGTGTAAACCAGGCATACTCTGGCCACTTACACAAACTGGACATATTCTGGTCTCCATGAGTCTTATGTAAACTGGGCGTTCTCCTAACCTTCTGTGAACCAGGGGTGCTCCAGCCTCCCCGAGCATTGTGTAAACCGGGCGTGACTCTGAGCCTTGCATAAACCAGGTGTTTTCCGTCCTCTCTGAGCCCTGCATAAACCGGGCGTTCTCTGCCCTCTCCAAGCCCTGCATAGTCCCAGCGCTCTCTGTCCTCTCCAAGTTCTGGTTAAAACCAGCGTTCTTTGTCCTCTTGGAGGCCTGCGTAATCCCAGCATTCTCCGTCCTCTCGGAGGCCTGCGTAATCCTGGCATTCTCCGTCCTCTCGGAGGCCTGCGTAATCCTGGCATGCACCATCCTCTCCAAGCCCTTTGTAAACCAGGCATGCTCTGGCGTCTACAGGCCTAGCATAAACCAGGTGTACTCTGTCCTCACTTTATGTCTAACAGAAACCAAGTATGTGTCAGCCTTATTGAATTTAGCTAATTATCAGATGATTAATCGGTACATCCGTACTCATGAAACTAAATTTTTTAATATTGGCCTACTAAATTAGCCTTGTGTCAGACTAAGTCGATTAAGTAACTGTATTTATACACCTATTACATCACATATAGTTCTTCAGTAACAAATACTTATTTAAAACAGATTCTTTTAATGTTCAAATTTTTGTGAATATCTCTCTGACCTTGTGCCAACCTAACTAATACTTAGTAAACAAACCTTCTCTTTCACATGGTAATACTTCTTTATTCATTTAAATTTAGTCATTCATTTGATAAATATATTTATCTATTTGCAGATGTATATTCTTTCCTTTTAGTGCATGCAAAAGCAATTCTAACCTACCACCCAATTCTTACCCACACAGCCTTGAGAGACATGTTTAGTCTGCCTCTCTGCTAAACACGTTTCCCTCCGATTAGTCAGCTCTCTCTCACTCTCTCTCTCTCCGTGTGTTCAATAATAGAACTAAATAGAACGTCTGTACTTAGAACGATCTGTCCTGGTTTGATAGAAACAAATGCAAGACGTCTGCACCAAGGTGCATGCAAGCAACCACACTGCTGCTGTCGTGCAATGCTTGCAGTTTTCTCTGCATTTCATTGCCAGTAAAGGTTGAGTTTCATTTTCTATATAGGCACTTCACTGTTTTATATCTAAGTGTTGACGATCGAGGTTGTTTTGATTTGATGATAAAATAAAAATGAAAAAAATAACAAATTATGTTCTTTCATTAATGTTTGACTTGTATTTCTTTCATCTTGAAAATACATGTTAAAAATGAATAATAATTGCCAAGGCTTCATCTAAGAAATTCAGAAAATTTAAGACTATTACTACTTGGTGGAAAAGCAAGAGAAATAAGATGAAAGAAATACTATTGAAAAATGAATAATAATTGACTAGGCTTCATCTAAGAAATTCAGACAACTTAAGACTATTACTACTTGATGGAAAAGCAAGAGAAATAAGATGAAAGAAATACTAGTGAAAAATGAATAATAATTGACTAGGCTTCATCAAAGCAATTCAGACAACTTAAGACTATTACTACTTGGTGGAAAAGCAAGAGAAAAAAGATGAAAGAAATACTAATCAAAAATGAATAATAATTGCCAAGGCTTCATCTAAGAAATTCAAACAACTTAAGACTATTACTACTTGGTGGAAGAGCAAGAGAAATAAGATGAAAGAAATACTAGTGAAAAATAAATGATAATTGCCAAGGCTTCATCAAAGAAATTCAGACAATTTAAGACTATTACTACTTGGTGGAAAAGTAAGAGAAATAATAAATTATTTATAAATTAAACTTTATCATAAGTCTGCATTAATAGGGAAAACAGTATATATTGGATTTGCTACTTTTCATAGATTCAGGCATATGCTGGCTGTCTTGGAGTATATTGTTAGAATTATTTCTTATAATTAATCTTTTATTTTCTAATTTATAAATCAAACTTCATCACAGTTCTGTATGCCAAAAGGTGTTTATTTTTAAATGAAATGATGAAAGATCTTGACTTAATATTGAGAGAAAATATATGAAGTATGCTAAGATCTACAATAAGAACAAATCTTCTATTCATCAGGTAACTTTTATTTCCATTTGTTATAATAATTCTTCCATTTTATTATTGGTTAATGTTGTTTTTATATCTGCTTGAAAAATCATCTGATTCAATCTTTACCAATCTTTTTTTTATTATTTTTATTTATGTTTTTTATTTTTATTTATTTTCTTGGATAGAAAATAATACATTTAGAAAGAAATTTTTTTTTTTTTTTTTTCAAAACTGTGATAATTCAGTCAAATGAAACCATATTTATTTTAGCTTTTAGTACTCCATCAATTATACAATGACAAAAAGCATCCTATATAAAATAGTAGTACTTGACCCATATCCTGCTGGTTGCAACTGTCTGTGTCTTTTTTTTTTTTTTTTTTTTTTCAATATATCTAAACTATAATTTTGGAAAGTAAAAATTTCACTGAAATATGTAGAACAGTTTCCAAGGTTTTATCTGAAATCATCCATAATAGGTAATAAAATTTTTTATATTTTTTAAAATTTTAAGATTTAATTTTTTTTCTTACAGTTTATCAACCCTTTGTGGGTTATTTATGGGTTATTTAAAGCTGAAAAATTTTGGATTAATAGTAATTCTTTTTATTTATTTATTTTTTTTTCAATAAATATTGCATTTAACAATTTTTTCAGAATAATGATTTTTCAAGACAAAAGTCCTACTACCTAATCCATAGCTGGGGAGAGGAGATGGTTTTATACCTTTCTGAAGGGTATCTATAGGTAAATGAATGCAATGAACCAGACTGGAATTTGAACTCGGCTTTCCAATTTCTCATTCTGAGTCACTATCCATTACACCACATGCATATCATTACATTTTAAGAAATGTCTTGCTCAATAGTAGACTCTTTTCTTAAGTGTCTTAAGCTTTACTTCTCTTTTAAAATCATGGCTTATGTGCATCGCATATGATGCACAGACAAGTAAAGAGCTAATTTGTGTGTGTGTGTGTGTGTGTGTGTGTGTGTATATATATGTATATATATATTTTGGGGTGCGACCTAAGTTTTGCTGATTTTCAAAGTACTTATGCCCGATGAGCTGTAAAACTAGTGAAACTTAAGTTGCATACCAAAACGTAGGTATATGTATATTTATTAGTATACGTCTTTACTCTGTCTAACCACATTGACCACTATTATGTTTACACCTCTTAAATAAATTTGATGATTATTTATTTGTTTGCCTGTGTATGCATGCCACCACACACATATATACGGTTGCTTATATCTGGTCATTTGACTTATCTAACCCTATACATACATATATATATATATATATATATATATATATATATATATATATATATATATATATATAAAAAGTAAAAGATTTATCAGTTAGTATATTGAAGGTAACATCAATCAGCTGACTCCAGAGTTTTGTAGACGGACCCTCTGGGAATCACACTGTCCACTCGTCAGGGAATAAGTTTTAAGGTATGCTATATTTATAGGTTAAAGTGCGTATGTAAATATAAAAGTGGACGCATGTGTTAACACTCGGGGATGACAGTCCGTTTCACGCATAAACGCAGTCTTCAGGACTGAAGATTGTGTTTAAGCTTTAAAATGTTGATATTCAGCACTTTAACGCCCTATATTTTTATCATATTTAGCCCCTGATAAACAGTAAAGCACTTTTGCTGCATTTATATCTCCTGACGAGTGGATTGAACAAGTGCACAAAAGTCCATCCACAAAACTCCTTTGTAGAAGTGCTGAATATAACATCAATCAACGAAGTGACAAATTTTATCTTTAAAGTATGGATTTATTTTTAATTTGACATTTTTATTACTTTAAACATTATTATAATGACAACGTATTTGAAATAGATGTCCCATTTTTATGATTACTTTAAACAGTGTGTATTGCTCTCTGCTTGAGTCGAAATATTCAAGTAATCTTAATAAAGGAAATGTACTCTCCAGCATAACTTGCATCCTCCTTTGTAGGAGAAACCATCCAGTGTGTTTTACCACCTGGCCCTGAAAAGTATATGTACCTGTCCAGGTGGTTTGTATGTCTTTATATACATGTATAAGCAAGTATATATATTAGGTTGGTGCAGAAATAATGTTGGTTTTTGATGTATTTTTAATGTCAAAAACCGACATTATTTTTGCACCAACCTAATATATATATATATATATATATATATATATATATGTAAAAAGACAAAAGGAAAATAAATCTTAGTCAGCCCTTTTCATCCTTTGAGGTATTTTATCACAGGACAAAAAGCATTGGCTAAGAGAAGTTTTCCTTTGTCTTTTTTCATATTGTTTTTTAACAGATATACTCACACACACATAATAAAAAACATTCTACTTTCAGTTGACTGATTTAAAATCCATCAACGCCAAATGCTTCTGATATACAAGTTGATTGAAAAGTAACTCCCCATTTAATGTGTGGTGGACTCTCCTGTCTTGTAAAAATTATAGTTAGATGGGAGAGTCCATCATACATATAGATAAAAAAAAAAACCCCCAAAAACAGAGGCAGAGAATCTCTTTAGAGATCCCAAGTCATTTTCTCTCACAGTTATGTCTTTGTTTCATTCTAACCTGAGGAAGGCAAAAAGAGCAGATGCTCTGGCAAAATGCATTGTGAATAAATTTTCCACTTTGTCTCACAAACTTCGTAATGTGTGTACATATATGATGATGGCCTCTCCCGTCAATTTCAACGTATGAGGTTTTGACAATTCTCTCTATCTAATATATATATATATATACACACACACACACACACACACACACACACACACACACACACACAGATTGATAATATATATTAAGAGAGAGTAGTGATTCTTCAATATGAGGCAATTGGCTTCCAGGGAAGGAATTGTAGTCATATGTCTTAGTCATAAGTAAGATGGCGACTCTAAAATGAGGGAGAGATTTAGGAATGGTGGGTCACAAGGGAAGCAGTGTGACCTGGGAGTCTGAGAGGAATTTAGTCAGTTTAACATAGTCTGACACAAGCTAATAATAGTTGATGTATTTAGGCTTGAACTTGTTACCAATAACTTGCAAAACTAGCTTCTTAGCTACTGCTTGATGGTAGTACCCACACAAATGCATGTTTGTGAGGGTGGGGAATATGTGTGTACTATGCCAGTTTGCAGGCAGGTAGGCGTCTTTTCAGAAGAGATTATCCGATGCGTGACTTTCTAGTGAAGAAAAAATCATTAATTCACTTTTGCTTGCGTGATTCCCAAGGAGAAACATTGATTCAGTCAGCCATTGCTTCAATGGAGTCTATACTCCCCTTCCTCTTGCTTACCTCCCCCTCTTTATCTCTCTCTATATTTTCTCATTCCCCACTCCATTTGCTACATACATTTCTCTTTTCCTCGCCTTTCACTAAGTTTACTGCTTTTTTTTTGTTCTTTTCTCTTTCTACAGATTACTCTTTCACTCTCTTGTGCTTTTATTTTTTCTCAACTCTTTGCCTATATTTCTATCATTTTTCTTTCCCTTTCTTCATCTGTCTTTCTTTTCCTCTTCCTCTCTCTCTCTCTCTCTCTCTCTCTTAACATCCCTCACTTTGCTCTTTTTTAATCTTTCTGTCTTCTCACACCCTAAGTTTTCTCTCTTTTGTTATCTACTCTTTCTATCTTTTAATCTTTCTCTTTTCCTTTCCTTTTCACTCTGACTTTCTTTGTTTATCTCGTATGTTCTCTCATCTTTTTGTTCAAATTTTTTTTACCTAACTTCTAAAGGAAAGAAAAGCAGTCATAGAAAGACTGCTATTTCTTTTACATCCACTCTCTCTCTCTCTCTCTGTCTTTGTCTTTCTTCAATCAGTATCACTTTCACTTTTCTCCATCTCATTTTTCATTTTTTACTGCATCTTACTATATTTCTTCCTACTGTTTCTGTTTATCATCATTAAATGGTTACATATTTTTCCATGGAGAATAACTCATTTATAAATAACCATATATGTCTCTCTCTCTCATATATATAATTATGTATTTAAGCTACAATCCTTCATTTATACAGATTTCATTAAAAATGACAAAGTGCCACGATTAAGCTTTTTATTTAATTTTTCTTGTGTTCAGGCAAGCATTTTCTTTTTTGGACACAGCATAGAAACTGTCCAAATGCTCTATAATCACGAGCACTTTCAGCTATGCTTTTAGCCATTATCAAGGATGTTTTTTATTTTTTTCAATTTACATGGGTGTGTGCACCGTGTGTATGTTTTTAGTGTTATAGAGATGTTTTATTATCCAAACACACACACACACACACACACATATGCTTTTAGTATTATAGTTATTATCCAAACATAGCACATACTTGTGTGTATATATATATATATATATATATATATATATAGTGATTTTTCCAAGTGTAGCTCAGATGTGGCACAAGGCCGAAACTATGGGTCACCCAGTGAGGATCAAACTCACTACTCAGTCGTAATTGTTCTAGCGAGACAAGCTTGCTAACCATTACGCTGCCTCGAAGTGCCCAATATATATATATATATATATATATATATATATACGCACGCACACACACACACATATATATATACACACACACACACTATAATTCATTCTATATAAAATGTATTTATTGATTCTAGTACACATAAATTTACTACTTCTCTATATAGAAAACCCACTAGCATTAACTCATGATATGTTAGCCATTATAAAAAATTTAATCCAACGCACACAAATATTTTTTTCCAGAACCATATGCTATAAAGAATTACATAACATTAAAAAAACACTTTTTAATAATGGATTTCCTAATTCCATCATTGATCAACACTTTAAAATGTATCTTAATAAATTTCTAACAAAATTGATAATAATAATAATAATAATAGTGTATGTCATCTACATTAAAACAAAGCAACCCACACTCAACAAAATTACATTTCAAACTAGTCACAACACATTACATTGCATCTAGACATATGGTTCTGTTGTTAATATTTCAGTCTCTCACCTGGTACGACATCATAGAACTGCATCAGCAATTTATGACTTGTGTTTGCTATCCCATGACCATTATTGTTGCATAGCAATCTTCTATGTCAACATAACAGAATATCATCTTTGATGGTTAATATCTTGGTTTAAATGTCCATATAACCACTCTGAAGATGGTTCATGTGAGCCGAAAGCTTAGATCGAGGAACAGCATGATAAAAAATATCCAAATGTTGGACAGTTTTTGTCTTTATTTTCTCTCAAAATTAAAGCAACTATATGAAGCTTAGAACGGCTCATGATCAAACATAATAGACATTTGTTGTCTGTTATATTTAACAATATATGTTTGAATAATGTTCTGCTTCCCCAATACACACACACGCACAAACATATATATAATAGCTGGCTACTTGTATTTGAGGATACCTGCCTACTAGGGTGGCTAGCCATTCCCTATTGCAGATGCTTGCTCAAGCACATTTGTATTTGCTCAACACCTACAGAGCACACCTGTAGTTTATACTGCAACTATGCTGAGCATACCTTAGTTACATTTTCTAAGGCAGAGCATGTTATCTAGCATCATCAACAAATCCAACAAGGCCAGCACGTTCAAGCCCTTGCCAACGATGAGTTGTGGCTTTGTGCCAGCACAGCTATTGATGGCCTACAAGTTCCATCTATCCAATTTCACTAACAAAGCTTTGGTAAACCTATGGTGTGGTTTACAGGCACTTTCCAAAGGTGCTACATGCTGGGATAGAGATATATATGTATATGTATGTGTGTATGTAATATATATATATGTGTGTATATATGTGTGTGTGTGTGTGTATATGTGTATATATGTGTGTGTATATGTGTATATATGTGTGTGTGTGTATATATGTGTGTGTGTGTATATGTGTGTGTATATGTGTGTGTGTGTGTATATGTGTGTGTATATGTGTGTGTGTGTGTGTATATGTGTGTGTATATATGTGTGTGTGAGTATATGTATATGTGTGTGTGAGTATATGTATATGTGTGTGTGTGTGAGTATATGTATATGTGTGTGTGAGTATATGTATGTGTGTGTATATGTATATGTGTGCGTGTGTGTATATATATGTATGTATGTGTCTGTGTGTGTGTGTCTATATGTGTGTGTGTGTGTCTATATATATGTGTGTGTCTATATGTGTGTGTGTGTGTCTATATATATGTGTGTGTATATATGTATGTGTGCGTGTATATGTGTGTGAGTATATATGTATGTGTGCGTGTATATGTGTGTGAGTATATATGTATGTGTGCGTGTATATGTGTGTGAGTATATATATATGTATGTGTGCGTGTATATGTGTGTGAGTATATATATATGTATGTGTGCGTGTATATGTGTGTGAGTATATATATATGTATGTGTGCGTGTATATGTGTGTGTGAGTATATATGTATGTGTGCGTGTATATGTGTGTGTGAGTATATATGTGTGCGTGCATTTTTTTTTGTTGAGTATATATGTATGTGTGCGTGTATATGTGTGTGTGAGTATATATATATGTGTGTGCGTGTATATGTGTGTGTGAGTATATATATATGTGTGCGTGTATATGTGTGCGTGAGTATATATATATACTGTATGTGTGCGTGTATATGTGTGTGTGAGTATATATATATATATGTATGTGTGCGTGTATATGTGTGTGTGAGTATATATATATATATATATGTATGTGTGCGTGTATATGTGTGTGTGAGTATATATATATATGTGTGCGTGTATATGTGTGTGTGAGTATATATATATATGTGTGCGTGTATATGTGTGCGTGAGTATATATATATATGTATGTGTGCGTGTATATGTGTGTGTGAGTATATATATATATGTATGTGTGCGTGTATATGTGTGTGTGAGTATATATATATATATATATGTATGTGTGCGTGTATATGTGTGTGTGAGTATATATATATATATATATATATATGTATGTGTGCGTGTATATGTGTGTGTGAGTATATATATATATATATATGTATGTGTGCGTGTATATGTGTGTGTGAGTATATATATATATATATGTATGTGTGCGTGTATATGTGTGTGTGAGTATATATATATATATATGTATGTGTGCGTGTATATGTGTGTGTGAGTATATATATATATATATGTATGTGTGCGTGTATATGTGTGTGTGAGTATATATATATATATATGTATGTGTGCGTGTATATGTGTGTGTGAGTATATATATATATATATGTATGTGTGCGTGTATATGTGTGTGTGAGTATATATATATATATATGTATGTGTGCGTGTATATGTGTGTGTGAGTATATATATATATATATGTATGTGTGCGTGTATATGTGTGTGTGTATATATATATATATATGTATGTGTGCGTGTATATGTGTGTGTGAGTATATATATATATATATGTATGTGTGCGTGTATATGTGTGTGTGAGTATATATATATATATATGTATGTGTGCGTGTATATGTGTGTGTGAGTATATATATATATATATGTATGTGTGCGTGTATATGTGTGTGTGAGTATATATATATATATATGTATGTGTGCGTGTATATGTGTGTGTGAGTATATATATATATATATGTATGTGTGCGTGTATATGTGTGTGTGAGTATATATATATATATATATATGTATGTGTGCGTGTATATGTGTGTGTGAGTATATATATATATATATATGTATGTGTGCGTGTATATGTGTGTGTGAGTATATATATATATATATATGTATGTGTGCGTGTATATGTGTGTGTGAGTATATATATATATATATATATATGTATGTGTGCGTGTATATGTGTGTGTGAGTATATATATATATTATATATGTATGTGTGCGTGTATATGTGTGTGTGAGTATATATATATATATGTATGTGTGCGTGTATATGTGTGTGTGAGTATATATATATATATGTATGTGTGCGTGTATATGTGTGTGTGAGTATATATATATATATGTATGTGTGCGTGTATA